>CM071842.1:73910438-74595438 GCA_036507285.1 Trichosanthes cucumerina | reverse complement strand
CATATTCCAGTTAAAACTATAGAACACCTTTCCAGATCTTGTCGTTTTCGTCCCGATCGCTTGCGAAAGTCCCAGATAAGTTCTCTAACTCAATCCTATGTTCTTTGATTGAAAACTCTTCTACGTTTTCCCCCACTATTATGAAACTGTAAGCTTATGTCCATTCATCGGATCAATCTTATTAGGTATTTCATTTAATGATACTTTGAATGTTTGTTTTTATCGTAAGTAATAAGTATATTGTTTTAGTCGCAGCTCTACCTGCAAATTGTGTGCATCGAAAAATGTTAAATTTACCTTAATCTATTCCTTTGATATGTGAGCTTTATAGACTTGATCATTCGTTCCAATTATTATGTTTTTGATGACACTAATATGATCATTTTATGTTTGATATCAATAACGAACTCTACAAAGTTTGCTAGATTTTTTTTTTTTTGGTAAAATACTTTCCGTCTCTAAGTTTGGGGATAGGTTTCTATTTGGTCCTATGTTTCAAAATCTAACACTTTAGACCGTAAATTTTAAAAAATGTTTCTAGAAGGTCGACTATTAGTTGACTAATGGAAAGATGATTTGTTTGCTGATTTTTTTTTAATAAAATATTTGTTAACATGGTGTTTTAGTGAATTAAAAATTACACTAATTTTTTTCTGTGCTATATATTAGTGTGGAGTGTGTGTTTTTAGGGAAAAAAATGTTTTAATTATATGTAATTTGTATAACAAATCATTTGACTCGACCATCGTATAAACATTTTGAGCCAATAACATTTTAAGAGTGTTTCTTCTCAAAGCACTTTTTTGAGTTTTTGATCTCTTTCAAACTTACCTTTATGTACTGTATTTGGGAGAGAACTCTCATATATGTGTGTTCTACTCAGATCTTGACACTGTCAAAAGAATAATGCACAAACCGAAACTACGGAAAAAAAAAAAATCAAATCCATTTCTAATGGTGCCTCCTGATCTCATTTCATACCATGAACAATTTCTAGCAAAAATGAAAAAAATATTAAATTATAAGTTTAATATGAATTTTTTGAATTATGACTATTTGGTCGTTGAATTTTAAAAAATGATTAATAGATTCTTAAACTTTTATATTTGTGTTTTTTTAGTCTCCGAACTCTAAAAAGTGTTTAAATATTTTTAAACTTTCAATTTTATGTTCAATAGGTTTGGTTCTTCACTTATTTGTTATTTTTTAAAATTTATTGACCTATAGGATACAAAATTGAAAGTTAAGGGTCCTATTATAAAATTTAATTTGTATCTAATAAATTAGTTTTTTTTTAAATGAATGTGGAGACCTATTAGACACAATTGAAAGTTTGAGGATCTATTTTTTAAAGTTAAAAGAACTATTAGACATAAAATTGAAAGTTAAAAAATCCATTAGATACTTTTTGAAGTTTAAGGACTAAATAGACATAAACTTGAAAGTTTATAGACTAAACTTATAATTTAACTTACAAGAAAGATGTTTAGGGTTTTGATAGAGAAAAACATAAATGAAAAAGAGAGAGGAATGGTAGGAGAAGAAAGAGAGATGCCACATATAAGCTAAAAAAAAATCAAAATGATTTTTTAACCCATTAAAAAAACGTGTCAACAAATTATGATCAAAATGTTTGTACGTGATTTTCATTTTTTTTATGGCATTCTTTATTTTTTTTTAACCCATTAAAGTTTACTAAATGATTTCTATATCTTTTGAAAGTTTTGATAGGGTTGTTATAAATACATACTATATACACGGATCTGCATTTTGACTCGACAAAAACAATCTTATTTTTGTTGTTTGTTTGTGAAGATGCCATATTTTAAATATTTTTAATTTAACCTATATTATTTTAAAAACTACCATATTTTAAAAAAGTTTTAAATTCCTTTATTTTAATATATATTTCATTAATATTTAATTACAACTAAGATTAAAATAGTATTTTGGTCTCTCTACTTTGAGTATTGTTTTATTTTGGTTATGTACTTTTAAATGTTTAAATTTAGTCAATTTACTTTTAATAAAGTTTAAATTTAATCCATATTAGTAGCTTATTGTTAATTTTTCTAAAAAAAATTATTCCTATTAGTTTTTCCTCTTTTGAAAGTATGTTTATATTGTGCATTTTCTTATATTGGAATTATTACTACAACCAATTTTGAAAAAAATTAACTACAAACTTATTATAGGAGTTAATTTTAAGGTTTGTTGAAAGTACAAATACTAAAAATAGATATTTGAAAATAAGATCAAATAATATTCAAACGATAGAGACTAAAATAATATTTTGATCTATAAAAAATAAAAGAAAAAAAATATAAAGTATTATTTTTAGAAGACAAGAGTAAGTTCTCGAACTCGAGAACGAACTCACCGAAAGTTCTCGAAAACATGGAATGAGTGAGACATGGATGGGAATGGCAATTCTCTTTCTTTTCTCCACTCATTCAAATTCTACTCGAATTTAAGTAAATATTTAATTAAAAGAAATTGAAATATAAAAATAAAATTAAAAAGTTAAAGATAATGATTGGTTGTGTGACGGGTATCAGTTGATCCTCACGTGTCGTTTAATCCAACAGCACCTGACCGCCCTTCAGATTGTCAATCTCGAGAGATTGGATTGGAACGTGCACTTAATTTAAGGCAATTCTTCTTCAACTTTCTCTTTTATTTTGAAAATGTCCAATTCTTTCGAAAATTACAGCATTATTTTTTATTCTTTTTAAATGAGTAAAAAATTTATGAAAATATTGATGGAAAATCGAGGTGGACTCAATTAAGGCAATCATTCCTTCCAGATCATTTTCATGTCTATTTTCCTTTTCACAGATTTTTTTTGCAAAATTTGTTTTAAAACATTTACGAAAAATCAAGATACTATTACAAATTTTAAAAGAGGGGTATTTCTTAAAATTAAAGGCAAAATTCAGAATTTTCTTTTTAATAATTTAGCCTTAAATTAATCTTCCAAACGAGAGTTAGAAAGAAATGACAATCATGGATTATAAGTAGAAGCAGTTAGCTAAAGGTTTAGAGCCTCTCAAATTTTTTACTTTATATAATATGTATAAGAAAAATCAAATTAAAACAAAAAAATTAGCACTGAGTATGTCTCTAACCTGCCTCAGATCCCAAGTTCAAAGATAAAAATGGTATCGAGTTGAGTTAGCAAGTTAGGGGTAATATTTGATCATACCTCCTATAACTATGCTTCTGAGGCTCGTGATTAGCTTAGTAAACCTTCTTGTGAGTATGTATACATGGCTTATTGTCTACGTAGTCTCATACTAATCCTACTCGTAACATGTAGACTATAAATTGTCAAGAAACAATTATCTAGTAGTGTTGCCGCAAAACACAATTCAATTTAGCCTTATTTCTTTCTCCACACATTTGATATTAATAGGATTGTGTTCTTTGAAGAAAAGTAACAAACATTAATTAGATCTCATCAATATATAAGAGGAAAGATTTGAATATTAACTTTATAGTCGAGGGTGCATAAACTAGTGGAGCAAAACTCATATTTCCAAACTAATTATTGGTTAAATAGTATGTATATATATATATATAGGAAAGATTGTTAAAGAGTTAAAAAAGAACCAAAATTTACTTTTTTAATTTTAATAAGTCAAAAGGGTCGACTCTTTTGAGTATTAATAATTGTCTAAATTAGAAGAGCAGCGGTTGTTCAATATCACAGAGTGGAGCCCCTGTACTTGTTTCTTGAATTTTCACTCTCGCTCTTCATAAGGAATTGCGTTGCGTTCTTCTGAAGCTTGGAGCTCTGAGAGAAAATGGAGGACACAAATTGCATCTACAGGGACCCTAGCGCATCCATAGAAGCGAGGATCAAAGATCTTCTCTCGAGGATGACTTTGAGGGAAAAGATCGGTCAGATGACCCAAATTGAGCGCACTGTAGCCACTCCCACTGCCCTAAGGGATTCCGCGATCGGTACCTTCCTCGATTGTCAATCGAATTCGATATTTCGTTGCTTTTGTTCTTCAATTAATGCTTTGAATGATTGTTGTGGTTTGAGGCTGTTGCTGGATTTGCAGGGAGCGTTCTCAGTGCCGGTGGTAGCGCACCTTTTCACGAAGCTTTGTCGTCGGATTGGGCGGACATGATTGACCGGTTCCAGTATTCGGCGCTTCAGTCGCGTCTTGGAATTCCGATTATATATGGAAGTGATGCTGTTCATGGCAATAACAATGTTTACGCTGCTACGATTTTTCCTCACAATGTTGGACTTGGAGCCACCAGGTTAATAAATCTTTCTTTATAGTTTTATATACATGTTTTTATCTGTTTGCGTGCATCGAAAATGTAGGTGAATAGGAATCTTGATTTCCAATTTGAATTTTAAAAGCAGGATAAAGTTTCTTGGGATGCACAGAGAGTCGAGAAAGGTTGAATTGGCCAACAGTTGGGTTTTATTTATCCTCTGGTTCCGTTTCGGAAGGGCTTTTGAAGGAAGAATCACTAATTAAAGTGCTTCTCTCTTGAAAACCCTCTCAAGTGTTTTTAGAAATGTCAAGATCACCTTTAATTATCTCATAAAACACTAAGAAAATTTTGAAAAGTGCTTTTATTTGGAAACTAAAAAGCTACTTTTACTCTTTCAAAAAAGTCATCCCAAACTCATATTTTTCCAAGAAAAAGGTCCTTTGACCTGGGTTCCCAACAGGAAGAAAATCGAACTTAGATATCAACACCCAAATATAGTACAACCCCCTTGGTGGCCACAAAAAAAATTTGTGTGTATTTTTTTAAAAAAATGTGTGGTTGATGAGTGGGGAGCACATACTTAGATGCTACTTCAAGTACTGCCCTTTTGAGAAATGCATATGTTGGCACCTTTTATTTTCAAGAAAACTATTAAAGGGCAACTTTGTGCTATCTTCTCTCTCTTTAATTTTTTAGCTTAAATACAAGCTTAGTCTCTGGAATTTCAATCATGTGTCTATTTGGTTCATTTGGTCCTCAATTTTAAAAAGTGTCTAATGGGTTCTACTTTCAAGTTTGTGTCAAATAGATCTCTGAAGTTTAAAATTGTCTAATAGATTTCTGAACTTTCAATTTTGCATTTAATAGGTTACTGATATTTTCAATTTTTTTTTAAATTAATTGATTTATTAGATATAATGTTGAGTTTATGTCTAATAAGACCTAAATTTTCGATTTTATGTTCAGTAAGTCTGTGAATTTTTTAAAAATTCAAATAGTTCACAGACATATTAGACACAAAATTAAAAATTTCAAGGACATATGAGACCAAAAATTGAAAGTTTAAGGGCATATTGGACACTTTGAAAGTTTAATAATTATATAGATACAAATTTGTAAGTTCAAGAATCTATTAGATACTTTTTAAAATTTAGAAACAAAATAGACATGAACATGAAAGTTCAGAGATTAAACTTGTAATTTAACCTTTTTTTTTAAAAAAATATTTTATCCTCTCGCTCTTTGAGAATCTCAGTATAATTTAAATGGATGATAGGGATGCTGATTTGGTAAGAAGGATTGGGACAGTGACAGCCCTTGAAGTTAGGGCGAGTGGTATTCACTATGCATTTGCCCCTTGTGTTGCTGTAAGTAGTCATGTGTTGCTGTATAATATGTGTATGAGTTCATATATATAAATATATATGTTGTTTTACTCTGCACGGTAAGTTTAGTAATAACCAACTAATAAACTAGCTTTGAAAATACTCGATTAGTATAATTTTCAGTCTCCACTGAAAGCATCTGTTTGGCAAATGGTCTGCTAAGAAGCTTGCTATTTATTGTGATATGCTATATTTCCCCCTTTGTATATAGCATCAGGCTGCAAGGTGTATTCACTACAAATGATTATGTCAGGTGTCCAGAGATCCTAGATGGGGAAGGAGTTATGAGAGTTACAGTGAAGATACTGAAATTGTTAGAAAAATGACTTCCTTAGTTGAAGGGTTGCAGGGGAAGCCGCCTGAAGGATACCCAAAGGGCTATCCATTTGTATCCGGAAGGTATGGAGAAAGAAAAGTCCGTCCATATTTCCTGTTCATGCTTCATTGACTCCACTTATGTCTGATAAAAACAATTGGCCAAATAGCATAATGATAATCATAATTTTTTTGAGTACATAATGATAACCATAATAAGTCTGCATCAACTTGTTTTTTTGAATTACGCTTGATATTTATACCACAGGTTTCTGTAGGATCATCCACCACCTTGCTCTTAGTGGCCTTGTGGATCCCTTCTAATTGATTCCTCTGTTTACCTCAGAAATAATGTTATTGCTTGTGCGAAACATTTTGTTGGAGATGGGGGCACTGATAAAGGTTTGAATGAAGGAAATACCATTACATCTTATGATGACTTGGAGAGGATCCATATGGCCCCTTACCTGGACTGTATTGCTCAAGGAGTTTCCACTGTTATGGCATCTTATTCTAGCTGGAATGGACGTCCACTTCATGCTGACCGTTTTCTGCTGACAGAAGTTTTAAAAAATAAGCTTGGGTTTAAGGTACATTTGGACAGTGATATTTTCTTCCACTTAATTATTGTGTTGTGCGTGAACTTTTAAGACTCTAATTTGCTTCTCATCATCATCCTAAGATTGAAGAATTGTACAAAATCCGCTTAGAGTGTTCATGCATTTGTAGTTATCCTCAGAGTGAATTGTAGTTTTTTAATATATTACCTTTCTCCTTATGCTTTGGTTTCTAGTAGTGCAAACGGCTGTTACATTGTACTGGTATTTACTTGATGCAGGGTTTTATTATTTCTGACTGGGAAGGACTTGATCGTCTTAGTAGACCAAGAGGCTCAAACTATCGGTTTTGCATTTCAGCCGCAGTTAATGCTGGAATAGATATGGTGGATTTAAGGCCCAAACTACAAATTCATCTTTTATTGGTTACTTGAGTTTTGCATTTAAAGGACGAAACCAAATATGCAGGTGATGGTGCCCCTTAGATATGAACAATTTATCAAGGACTTGCTATTTCTGGTTGAATCTGGGGAGATTCCAATGGCTAGGATTAATGATGCTGTTGAACGGATATTGAGAGTGAAGTTTGTTGCTGGTGTTTTTGAACATCCTTTCAGTGATAGATCATTACTAGACCTCGTTGGTTGCAAGGCATGTTTCCGATCTCTGTCTTAGACTGGTAGTAGTTGTTCACATTTGTGCTTACACTCGCTCTTCAATGAGACAACTTTTCTTGCTCTTTACTTGAGAAACATAAATATCTTTCATTCCATCAACCAAATTGATCTAAGTTAGCCACTTTTTATAACTCATATACAAAGATCTGAAAGAAATTCTTACCATAAAAGTTTTTCCTTCTCAACATTTTACTATTCATGATGCAAAGGTATCTTTTTAAGATTCTTCTTTTTATCTTCCATTCAGCTTCACCGAGATCTTGCGAGAGAAGCTGTTCGCAAGTCCTTGGTTCTGTTGAAAAACGGAAAAGACAAAGCGAAACCATTTCTTCCATTAGACAGGAAAGTCAAGAAGATTCTTGTTGCTGGTTCACATGCTGATGATCTTGGATATCAATGTGGAGGGTGGACAATCTCCTGGGATGGGATGAGTGGCAGAATAACAGTTGGTATGTAACTTGCTGAACCTGTTCTTAATATAGAGTCCGTTATATATCTTCGCTAAGCTCAAGTGGGCGTTCTCTTTATTAGGTACCACCATCTTAGATGCAATCAAAGAAACAGTTGGAGACCAAACAGAAGTAATATATGAGCAATATCCATCAGCAGATACCTTGAATGATCAAGATGTATCTTTTGCTATTGTAGCTATTGGCGAAAGTCCATATGCCGAATTCACTGGCGACGACTCCAAGCTCATGATACGCTTCAATGGAAATGACATTGTAAAAGCAGTTGCTAGCAAAATCCCCACACTGGTAATTCTAATATCTGGAAGACCCTTAGTTTTAGAGCCAACAGTAATGGAAAATGTAGAAGCTCTCATTGCTGCTTGGCTTCCTGGAACCGAAGGAAGCGGAATCACAGACGTTATCTTCGGAGATTATGATTTCACTGGTCGATTACCAGTTACATGGTTTAGAGCGATCGAGCAACTCCCAGTTCATGCTGGAAATAATTTGCAGGATACATTATTCCCTTTTGGCTTTGGGTTAACACATGGTAAAGGAGAAATCTCGTCAGTAATCACATGATATCAGTCGTGAAATGATTTGAGTCCACTGAGCTGATCCAGAAATTGGATGCTTCTCCTTGAGAGGTATGATTTATAATTTTAGCCTAATTTTCCCACTCTTCCCTCATTCTTGTATTTGGTTTTTGTGCTCATAATTTGTGGGGAGGTTTATATGCATTGTATTTATGTTGTGCTGTTATTCATCAAATGTGGCTCAAATCTCTGTTGGAATCATGTATGGAGTTTGTACAATAAAAATGGAGTTTGTATAATGAAAAATGATGTCAATAAGAGATTATCAATATGTATTCTGGCATTGTTTGATCAATCTGAACTATGAGTGTTCATGGTTTCAATTTGGTTTTTGACTAAACTAAAAATTATACTATGGCGATTAGTTTTCTATAAATATAGGTTAAACTAAATGAGCCTTTTTTTTAAAAAATAAAATCTAGCTAAACCAGTCAGTCCTCTTTTTTTTTTAATTATTTTTTTACATAATAAACTTATTTATTTTACGTACGCTCCTAACAAATTGTAATTTGCATATTGTAGTTTTTATGCTCTAGCCTCAAAAGGGTAAAAAATCTACTTCCAATATCAATGATATTCAAAATATCTCATAAGTCGTGATGCTAGAGTTGTCTCGGTGTTCTTTAAGGAAGTAAGATGCCTTAATTACTGAATTAAGATATTTTTTATTTAAGATTCTTAAGATGCACATAGTTTCAAATAAATAGGGGCATAGAAAGGAATCTCTCAAAAGTTAATTGTTAATTGTTAAGAGGCACTAAATTTTATTGAATTGGCTTTTATACAACAATCAATGCAATCTATAAATTTAAATCCCCCAGCACCACCCAAAAAAGGAAAAAAAAAAAATCCTTGCCAGTGAAGTAGACTCGTTCACAATTAAATAACCCGTCAGACAAAATGCTAAAGTGAGCATATGTCAGCAGTAGTTGACATATACCTCGACTGAGTGGTGAGAGGTTCAAATCGTCCCATCTAAAGCAACATAAACAAATGGCAATCCAACCGACCAAAATCGTCCCATCTAAAGCAACATAAACAAATGGCAATCCAACCGACCAGATTTGCAAGAATCTCAATCTTGTTTTATAAAGAAATAAGCAGCTGCTTTCTGTTTACCCAAAAGAACTCTTGGCCTTTTAGGGCATCTCTGATAGAGAACTTCAGATTCTTTTCCATTATTTTTTTTTAACTTAAATTTCATCAACTTCATGGGGCTTACCTAACATTTGGGAAGATCATTTGGAGGAGGAAGAAGAGACTCTTCTGGCCCTTCCCCATTGTCCACTAGAAATGCCATCTTCAGTCCCCATGTTGTGTGCACTTCCAAATGGCAATGCATAAACCAAACCCCTGCCAAAATGAACAACAAAAAGCCCACAAATTTCATAAATCATATTCATCTCAATCATTTTATTCACAAAAAGGCTAAACAAATTTTGATATTTGAGCCATTTTTTTCATTTTTTCCCCTCTTTTAAAAATATCAATTCCATCTTTTATGTATTAACCTTCTTTCTCATTATGTTAACAGAAAGATGATGGTGAATTTTGAATTTAAAAAAAAAAATTATGAAACAGATAGTTGTTAATAGTACTTTCACTAAGTTCATTTTCTATAACAAAAGTCATACTGGGAGTCTGGGTATAGGTCAAGTCATATAAAGTAGATAGTTTTCAATTTTATATTATATTTTCAACTTCATTTCGACAATGTTAATCATCTTTTCAATTAACTCCAATACATTGTGAAAGGACTCGTTAGATATGAGCAAATACATATATGATAAAAATAAATTGAAACTTCTAAAAGCTTAGAAATGAAATTTTAAAAAACAACTAAAATATTAGAGACCAAGTTATATAGTTTGCCCTTAAAAACTGCCTCTAATTTCCAGCAAAGCAAAGATGTTACCTGGATTATCAGCCCTGAATCTGATAGCAACCCATCCACCAGAAGGAACCCCGATTGTATTCCTCTCCACAGGGTCGACAAGATTGAACTTCTTGGGATCTTTCTTGGAATTGAAGTTTCCTAAGCCACTTCCAACAACAAAGAAGTTGAATCCATGAAGATGAACTGGATGGTTCTCTGGAGCTATCATCGCAGTGTCTTGTAAGACTAATTGAACCGTAGAGTTGTAGGCAAGTCTATAAAGCCTAGTCCCATTCGTGGTCTGCAAGTTGCTTGGCTGCTTCCCTGTATAGTTGTATCTTATCGGAGGATTTGCAGGAAAATCATCAGTAAAAACACCATTTATATTGAAGTAATGAGCTTGAAGGAGTGAAATGCTTGGCATAACGAATGTGACATTGTTTATATCAGCCACCACCTTGTTGCCACTCGAGCAAGTTTTACAAGGGTTAACGCCAAGGCCAACTGTGAAAAGCAAGGAATGATCGACTTCTAATGGGACTTTTGCAGGGTATTGTTTTGAGTTCAAGCTCCTAAGGGAGTTTGTGAACTTTGTTGCAATTGGAGTGGCGTTTTGGGGAGGCAGGCCAGTGAAGCTGGTAGGGGTAGTAGAAAGTGTGCCTGAGTAATGTAAAGTGGCAGTGGCAGTCACATTATCAACAGCAACAATGGGGGTGTCCATGAAAGTTGATGCTGAAATTGCATACTTTCCGCTTTCAAGGTCGGCGGTCAAAAGGGCATTTGTAGTCTGGCCGGGTGCTATGACAATGGTGTCAGTGTCGAAAGGTTTCGTGTATGCAGCATCGACTTCAACAACAGTGAGTTTGTGGCCAGCAACCTTGAAGAACAGTTCTTCATTCAGTGCAGCATTGATGATTCGCAGCAAATATGTCTTACCAGGTTGTACTGGCATACTGAATCCTGTGAACAACAAACAAGTCCAGAATCATACTAGGAGAGTCAAAATTGCATCACCCAGGGATACGTCATTAGGATCATTATAAGTGAGAATGGTGAGGAATGGAACCCAATGTTTCAATAATATATAAAATATCGAATATACCAAAACTTATCAACCTAAAATTTTGACATCAATGATACTTTAACACAGTATGAGAGTAGGAGGTATTATATTCACAATCTATGTAATGTTATTTACTCTCCCATTGACAGATTAAATAAACCTATAACCTAGCCTATAAATTTAAGTTTCTCCCTGAGAAATCCCCAACTTCTTTATGCTAAATGCAAACCCCATTAACTCAAACAGACAAAACCCTGCTCACGATTTCACTAAAATTGCACAAACTAAATGCCAACTACAACAAGCAGCCTTTTACCTCGAGTGAGGCAGCCATGGACAGGCCCAGGATGGCCATTGATGGTGTGAGCATCAGAGACATTAGGAGCCAAACCAGACTTAGTAGCCTCATTAATAACAGCTTCAACATCAGACTTCCACCACTCACCTAAAACAACCAAAAACAAAAGCAAAGAGTTGGTTGGGGCATTTCAACAAACACCTAGAATGCATAAGTAAAAAAAAAAAAGGCGAAGAGCAAGTACCTAATATAAGAACCAGTTCCTTATGGGGCGTGGGAAAAGGATAAGGAACTCCAAGCTTCGGCAAAATAACCACTGCGCCGTAGAGAGTGGCTCTGAGCCAAAGAATATGAGCGTGCCAAAGAAGAGTGCCTCTCTGGCCGGTGATCGTGAAGTTGTAGACATAGCTTTGCCCTGGTTGAATTGGGCACTGTGTTATATAGGCCGGCCCATCGGCCCATCCTGTCCTCAGCTGTCTAATGCCATGCCTGAAGGAATTGTAACCACGAGTAAGAACGAGCAAAAAAAAGATCGAAAATCGACTTGACCAATCGAAACCGACTGAACCGAGTACGGTCGATCGGTTTTATGGCTCTTTCGATTGTGGTCACAAATTTTTAGATATGTGTTTGGTAACAAATTTTAAAATTGAATTCCAATTTAAACATTGGTTCAAAATGTATTCTATAATATATTTATAAAATGTGAAACTAGTTGGAGTTGCAAAACTAATATTATGTTGAATCTAAATCATCATTAATTAATTTATGAACATATTTTTTTGTTATACATTTTATATAATTATTAGTTTACAATATAATATATTATATTATGTTATATATATTTTAATTTAATGCAAATAAATTTAGTTTATAACATAAAATACTATTTATATTAAATCGTTTATTTTTTTTAAAGTAGAATCCTACCTTTTAAATTTTCAAATGTAAGATTTGGATACAATAAAAATATAAAACTGTTGTTTTCAGAAATTACTAAACTCAGTGAAACTGAAAACATAAAACATAATTTAGATTGTATATTAAACTGATCCTGATCCTAATCTTTTTATTGGCACTAAAAAAGATTTTTTAAAAAATATATTTTCAATCTTGTTCATTTTGCTCTCACTCGGGCTCTCTATTTACTAGCGTCACCATAATTTTTTTAATCTAGTTTTACTCTTCTCTCTTTCATTTTTTTTTTTATTTATTGTGTAACTCAATGTTAATTGGTCAACAAGAGCATAACTCAACTGACTCGACCATTGGTCATGGGTTCGAATCCTTCGCCTTCAATTGTAGAGATCATGAGTCATACTTGATGTCAGTTGAGCTATACTCTTGTTGGTTATTTGAGTAGAAATTTAAATATACATTGATTTTTTTTACATAATAATAATTAAAAATTAATTACGTACGTAATAAAAACTCAAAACTTAAAATTAAGGACTAGAGCCAATTTAAATTTTTTAAAAATACTCAAATTAAGGTGTCTAGTTTTATAACAGACTCACCAATGGATGCTAACATTATATGGAACGTGGTTGACCACTTTGACTAAAACGGTGTCGTCTTCTCTAGCATAAATTGTGGGGCCTGGAAACTTGCCGTTAACAGTAACTATAGGCTTACTCGAACAAAGTCTGGTAACCTTTTTCATCACCACCTATATAAATTAATTACTAAAGTTACAAAGATAAACCAGTTGATTCAATTCGATTTAATTTTGATTAAAATTAATTTCAAGTTTATTCAATTTAGAAAAAAAATGGTTGAATGAGACCATATCATCTAACAAAATTTAAGAATAAGCATCGGTTGACACCCCAACTGACACCAAATTGATCATGGTTGTCGCTTTTTTTTTTTTTTCAAGGCTTAAACCGACTGACTGAACCTCGGTTAGGCAGTTTACTTTCTTTTTAATATTTTTATTTAATTTTATTATTATTAAATATATAATATAAATATATAAATTTTTTTATAGTTTCTGTATTATTATTACTACAAATATATATATAAATTTTGTTTGCTTTGCTACTCCGACCGGCTACCTTCTTATAACTGACCAATCACGCTCGTTCGATCAATTTTAGTGGCTGTATTGATTTTTGGTCTTTTTTTTCTCATCCCTAACCAAACCTATTTATTATTTAAACTGAACTAATGGATTGATTTTCTAATTTTATATTCTTATAGAATTCAACTAAACAAAACCAACCTATATTGCTTAAGCCTATCAATTTTATTGCTTTTATTTTTATTTTTTAATTTCAACTGGCTAGCAAAATTAGTACATATATAGGCTTCTCTGATTCCATACTAATATTTAGAAAAGAAATATAAATATAGTTTTGTGCATAAACTTCTATTAGGTTATTTTTAATCCTCTAATTCTTGTAAAATTAATTTTCGTTCTTAAACTTAAAATTTTCTACTAACTTTAGTGTTGATAGGAATTCCCAAGAAAAATGAAACCACTCGATTAATATAGAGTGATATCTCTATCCATACGAAGATTGAATCGGAGAAATATTATAAATATTAATAATAATGATTTAAAAAATTATTTAAGTAATGTAATTTTTTAAAAATTAAATTAGTTATTATTATATTTTTGGTTTTTCGATCTCGTCCTCGAAAATCATGCCCGTGTGTATATGTTTTAAAATTAGGAAAAGCATAATGGTAAATTATTTACACATTTATATTTGTATATATATTTTATCATATCATGCCATGCATTTTAAAGAAAAAACTTCAAACACCCATGCAACTTATTTATAAATTTACTAGTTATACCGATACGTTTTCTAACAAGTCACATGTATTAATTAATTTTGCCAAAGTACTTAACCTAAAATTTAATAATAAAATATGGTTTTAAAATTTTACAAACTACTTGAATATTTGAAATAATACTTCATATGCATAGTCGTATGCAATGGAGTTGAACAGCTTGGCATGGAAATTTTCTAATTTCACTGATTAATATATTCAACATTAGGCTCATTAATAAATTCCCAAAATTTATTAAAAAATTAATCACGTCTTCCCATCTTCATATTTTGCTTTTACTTAATCTTTATAATTATCATCGGAACATGATAAACATGTCATGTTAATTTTTTTTAATATCCATAAGTATTTAGGCTGACTCGAGAGTACCTCTAGATTAATTTAATAGGACAATCAAAGAAATTTATACATATATTAATTTTTAAGTAATGATAACCATAATTTAAATCGATTTAATTTGGACTAGGCTCTTTACTACGTCTATTGACTCCTACAAAAACTTAGGCGAACTCATGGTAGTAATTCACAAGGTCATATCATTAAGATGTATTTAAGTTAACAATAGAAAGAAAATAGAAATATTTTTTAATTATAATAAAAAAAATTCATGTACCATTAAAACATTTTAAAGTTTAAAATGAAATGAGTAGTAATACTAAATTTATGTAGTTCAATTGACTAAAACATTATAACTTTGACTAAATTGATAGAGGTTTCAATCTCCCTTATTTGTATAAAAAAGTTATGAATTAAGAAAAATATATATATCTTACATTGAACTTGTAATGGCGGACGAGGCCTTCCACCGGCGGCGGCGGCATGAAACAAAAAGCCGCCACCAGCACCGCCGCTAAGCCTCTGATGAACCGCAGCGCCGCCATGTTCTTCTCTCTCTCTCTCTTTCACAGTGGGATCGATGAATACGAGAACAATGGAATTTGCGGATATATATATATATATATAAAAACAAATTTGAGGCCAATTTTAATGGGCTTCGTTACAATGTCATTGCACAGTTAGGTAGACCAAAAGAATGCTTGACACCCAAGCTTATTTTTTAATGCACAAATTGAAGCCAATAGCACAAAGAGAGAGAGGAAAAAAAAAATTATTTGATGATGAATTTGAAGACAAAGTGTTCTTTAATTTGTATATAATATATTTCTTATTTCTGCTTTACGAAAGAAGTTTCTTCTTTTTTTTTCCTTAAAAAGAAAAGTAAAAATTAGGTTAAATAATTATGTATTAGGATTCATTATCTTATGGGTCTATATCCATTTTGTCTTTTGTGTTTTGAAAATTAAGTTTTGAGATTAAGTAGAAACATTTCTTTTCAAAGTTTTATTGTGTTTGGTTGGGTAGAAAATAAGGGTTTTAAAAAAAAGGGGAATTATAATGGATAGCACAAAATATTAACATATTTGCAAATTCAACTATGATTTTTTAGATTTGCAAATCTAACAAATTTTTTTAAATATAATTTTTGTTTTTTTTTATTATTCCATATTTACCCTCATTGGTGTAGCAGCACGTATATCAGTAGTATATCTGATATATTTTACAGTTGGTATATCAGTATTATATCTGTTATAATTTATATTGGTATATCAGAAGTATATCTGATATACTTTATTTTTATATACCAATATATACCTAAAACGAAGTATGTTAATAGTATATTATTGATATACTACGTTACCCTTCTTTTAGGTATATCATATAGAATGATATACTTCCTATATATCCGTAGCAAATTAGAGATATTTTGTATATTAATATATCACTAATGTACTTCATTTTAGATATTTTTATTTCACTAATATACCTAACATTTAGTATATCATTAGTATATCAGTGAAATGAACATATATCATATGCGAGTTACTGATATACTTTTAATTAACTTCATATACAGATATCAGTAGTATATTAGTGATATACTCTATATAATAACACATCTCACAGAATAAGATATAACAATCTAATTTGGTTTTAAATTATGAATTCTACCTGAAATGTCGGACATTACAAATAGCTTTTGAGATCCCATTATATACTTAATATTACTGAATAAAATATATCATCATAAATTACTATTTGTGATATATTGTTGATATGCTAAATAAAGTATTTTGGAAGTATTTCACATCGATATATACTTAATATCAGTGAAATCAACGACTATTAGTTATTTTTTAGTTAGATATATCATTGGTATATCTGATCTATTGTTAATAAACTACTAATTTTTTTGATATTGAAAAACACGGGAGGACATTTCCAAATCTAGCAATAGTTTTTCAGATCCCGTTGATATACTTAATATTACTGAATAAAATATATCAACATAAATCACTGTCAAGCATAAATCACTAACTGTGATATTCTGTTGATATATTAAATAAAGTATATCGTTAGTATATCACACTGATATATACTTAATATTAGTGAAATCAACAAATATCATATCATTCATGTAGTTACTTTTTGGTTGGATATATCATTGGTATATCAGATCTATAATTGATAAACTACTTATTTTCTCGATATTGAAAAACACAAGGAGAATATTTTTGTAAATCTAGCAATAGATTTTGAAATTCCATTGAGATACTTAATATTACTGAATAAAGTATGTCAGCATAAATCACTATCAAACATAAATCCCTATTTGTGATATAATGTTGATATAGTAAATAAAGTATATCACATTGATATATACTTAATATTAGTGAAATCAATAGAATCAGTAGTATATCACTTATGCAGTTATTTTTTGGTTAGATATATTGTTGCCATATTAAATCTATTGTTGATAGACTACTGATTTTCTCGATATTGAACAACACAGAGAAGATATTTGTAAATCTAGCAATAGTTTTTTTAGATATAGTAGTATATCAACAAATTAGATATATCAGTAGTATATCAATAGTATATTTTATTTTAGGTATATCAATAGTATTCATAAGTATATCATCAGTATATATGTTTTTGATAGACTATTGATAGGCTATTAATATATTTCAGATTGAAAAACGCGCGCGAAAAATATAAGAATATTTTTGACTTTGCACGCCATCCGTTTGGGCTGAGCTTTTTTTTTTTTGCTATTTTTACAAATTAAATTAAAGAGTGACATGGGTGGAATATGTATATATATTTTTTTTTTGCTATTCATGCAAGTGCCCCTAAAAAAAATTAAAAACAGTTACAAGTGGTTTAGAGGAGAAGTAGTTAATTTAATATGTGTTTCACATGTTTTTAAACTGATAGAGAACTAAAAGTATATATTTTTTTTTAAAAAAAAATGATAGTGTTTTAGTTAAAATTTTAGAGACTGGTTTTAGCCAATTCAACACACTTTTAAAAAATTGAAATAAAAAATAGTTTAACAAATTCTCAAAACAAATAAAAAGTACTTAATGTTTTTAGATAAAATATTTAATTAGATTTTTGTTTTTTTTTAATGCTTACAATATAAGCCATACATTTCAAAATACATTTTACCAGAAAAAAAAAGCATTCGAAAACTAATGACTGTTGAATTATTTATGTGTCTTGCTTGTCAAACTTTTATTATATAGTTAAGTTTACATCACTTTTTATCGGTAGAGATTATGAAGGCAGATAAATTTAAAATATATAGATAAGTATAATATTATATAGAGAAGAGTATAATACTTAATTTAGAGAAAACTTAGATATATATTTAAATAATGAATGTAATAAATTGATATTAAAATTTACATATATATGGAGAATTTTTTTTTATATATATAAAAAAAAGGAGAAATAAAATTCAATGAGACGTTGGTGACTTGGTGATGGTAAGAGAAGGCAGTTGCTGGATTTGGTGCAACTGTATTGGGGTGAAGTACACCCGATCCTAGCTAACCTAACCAAAATAGTTGATGGAAATCTATGGATTCGGTGCACAAAATAAAATAAAATAAAATAAAATAATATAATTTTGGTCCCAAAGTAATTTTAATGATTTTATTTTAGTTACTTTATTAAATTCTAAAGTCAATACTTGTGAGTAGAATAATTTTACGAAAAAGAAGACACGACTCAATTTTTTTATTATTATTATTGTCTGATAGTAATTATTTTTAATTAATCTGAATACAACTTAATCCATTAACATATTTGTAAGAATTCGAATTCTTGACTCTACGTGTCGTTGAACTAAAAAAAATAGTGACACCTATCAACTTTTAACTTTATCAAAATTTGTAGTTTTATCCTAACATAAGATATAACTACTCTATTAGATTATCATCACAATTTATAACTTAGTTGCTTTATAGGGATGTTTGAATGACCATTCTTAAAATTATTATTATCACATTATTATTATTATTATTTTAGAATATAGTATTACAATGGTAGCAATGACCATTGGGATTCAAACTTTCTACTGGTAGGTGAAGGTTACTAATGCCATATTTGTTGTTATGTGTGCAAAGTTGGTTTCTTAATTTCTTTAAAGAGATATTTGTATTTGTATTTTTTTTGTGGGGTTAATGCTAGAATAAATCTTATATTATGGAGATATCAATCAACTAATCAAAATCAATTTCAAACTACTAATATGAATCGATTCTAAGTAATAATTAAATAATTTTTAATTGAATAATTGATTAAAGTTACTGAAAATGAATTTAATATTATATGAATTCAAGTAATTAAAATTAATTTACTTAATTAATATTTTTAAAAATACTAATTAAACGAGTTAATTTAGTAGATTTTTATTATTAAAGGTAAATTAAATATATGTTTTAATCAATCAATTACTATTAATTAGGTCTATAATTACTACTAATTGTAAAATACTATTAATCAATCAATTGCTATTAATTAGGTTGATTATATGTTTTATAATTGAATAATTAATTAGGTTAATTTTGATACATTTTGATCAATTAGTTTTAATGCAGTTGTTATTAATAGTAATTTTTTTTCAAATATATCGATAAATTAAAGTTAATTAGATATTATAACTGAATATATTCAAAAGAAAATATAGAAATAAAGGAATTTAAAAAAAAAAACAATCCTATACTAAAAAAAATTATCCTCATGTCTAAACTTATTCGGAATAAAAGAATATATGCATTATTTGATGAGTGATCTAAAAATATAAATTTAGAATTTTAATAAAAAATAAAATTGTATTTCATATTTTCAAATATGCATTGGTAGCATATTAAAAGGAAGTTTTCAATTTTATGATGATGAGTTGTGAACTCTCACCTTTTTGGAAATTCTTTTGCTTTCAATGAACAAACTTATGTAATGTCTAAACGTGGTGAAGATCCAAGGAAAACCATTCCTTAACTAAAAACAATTCATTGTCCTATATCCCTTTTTTCAATTTTATTTGGGGTTTTTTCAAAAAAAAAAAAAAAAAAAAAAATTGGGTCAACGTGCTTCATTTGTACCCACTTTTATATCCCAAACTTTTTTTTTTTTAATATTTGTGAGTGTTTAGACCAGCTTGTATACAGGTACACATTAATAGATATGGTTAGAGATGACGACATTGTCGAAGGAGGATTTGTTGTCGAAGCTTATCCAAAAAGGCAAGAAATGTTGAACATAAATAGAATAGTTGTTTGGAACACTGAGTGAGATATAATAGTCTTTAGAGTTATATTACATATGTTTAAAAAGCAAAGTTTGTTTAGTCTCGACAGTGACAAATCTAGAACTTTATACATGGGAGACTTGATATATTTTTTATATTCCTTTGTTAAATATCAAATATGATTAATATTCTTAGGTTCAAATTCTATTTTGGTTCATGTACTTTAGGGTCTCATTCTATTTTAGTCGTTGTACTTTTAAATGTCCATGTACTCCCAACAAATCTTAAAATTTTCTTATATATATGAATATTTTTCTAAAATTCCCAGTACAAAGTTGATTAAAGATTAAATATTTTTGTGGAAATGTAAACCATAGATTAAGAGCATAAACTAATTTGAAGATTTATTGAAAGCACAAAACTAAATTTGAACATTTGAAAGTTTAAGAACTACAATCAAATTAGTCTCAAAAGTACACATAACAAAATAATATTTTAATTTATTTTTTATATAAAAATATAAAAAAAATTGAAACTTAAAATAATAATTATAATTTTTTATAATAAATATAGTTTGTTATAGACTTAAGTATTAAATAATACATTTAAAAATATTTTTGTTTATTTTTATTTATACTTGATATCAAGAAAAAAAAATTAATTTAAAGGACAGATTAGAATTAAAATTGTTATATTTTATATTTGTCAAGGATAAATCCTTTAATCAAACCTATAGTCTTCCAAAAAAAATTTAAATTATTAAAAGTAATAAACTTTTATAAACAACCAAAAAGAGTATAACTCAACTGGCATTACGATCTATATTTGAAGTACAACATATTTATTAGATTATTATAATTCAGACTATTATAATCTACGACTTGAATATATTGAGTGTATGACTATTTATTTTGGTCATTCTTGTTCTTATCTCATAATTAGGACCAAACTTTAAGCCCATGGTTTTACTTGGGTTTGCTACCAATTAGGACTTGTTTGGGCTAATTGTAGATCTCACTTTGATTGGGCTACAACCTTAGTTGATTCTAATCTCACGTTGATCACACTACGACTCATTTGGACTACCTGACTTTTGATAAATTCCTTCTAAATTGTAGCGATCTCATTGAATAATTTATCATAAACTAAGTGGTGCAGTTCTCTCACACCCTGAACTGGATCAATTGATTTTTTTTGAAATGTGTAACTTAAAAGCACAAATAATTTTTTTGTTTATTGAGATTTAATAATATTTTAAGATGGAGAGTTTGGAACTTCCAACTTTTCAATTGAAGGTAGATACTCACACACTTGAGTATGTTGACAAAGCATAAGAAATTCAAGTGCATGAAAGGCTTGATCGCCATGCCAATGACAAACTAAGTAAAGGGCTGGTAATTCATAGTTGCCTAGGCAGATAAGGTTTTGTGGCCTTGTTTGATGATATTCTCGTTTTCTATTTCAGGTTTTCAGTTTTCAATTTTTTGTTTTCAATTTTCTTTTTAAGAAAAAAAAAAGATTGTCTCAATCATATTCAAATTGGAATTATACTATGTGCCGTCTATATAACTCTAATCTATGTCATTCGCTCAATTCATAGTAATGCCAATTTAAATGATATTACAAAAAACATAGAATGAATAAGTTTAAAGTAGGAAGGGCATTGTAATTACAGTTTTGGGATTTTGAAAGTATTTTACAAACTAACTAGTTTGACAAAAAGTTCAAACGGGGTTGTTTGGGACACATGTTATAATAACCTGTGGAATAATCTGCACTCCAAACACAGACTATTATAACCCTGATAGTCTACATTTTAAATAATATTATATAATATTATATGATTGCTCTGTTATTATAACACATTCAGTGCCCCAAACACAGGCTATTATAACCCCCGAGTATACTACTCTGTATTTTAAGAAAAGAACATTTTTTTTCAAGTATTTTTTTTTCAAATTAGATGGGATTTGTTGTTTGACAGCTAGGGATGAGAAATTTATCTACCAAATATAGGTTTAGGTTATGGAACCCCATCCTAGAATCCAGTCCAAAACCCAATCCAAACTCATACTCCAAATACCACCTAAAATTTATGCATCCATTAGTTCATCATTATAGAAGTTTATGTCAAATACCACGTGAATTGTCATCATCTCCTCAATTATCATATATGGTCTATTGGAAAATAGTAAAAAAAATCAAATGGATTCGATTGAATTTTCATTCAGGGATTTAAGCCAAGGAAGAGTGACAATGATATGTTACCCATTTTGAAGAAGCTAAATGCTGCATTGTGAACTATAATGCAACATGATATTATTATTACTTAATGATATTCAATTGGAAAAATAAATGATATGTAACTTAAATTGGGCACTTAATGTTATGGGTGTCCAGCCCATTTGTTAGACAAACATGGGTTTTTCTTATGTTTGTAGGCCCAAAATATCGGGTTATATGTTTAGCCTATTTGAGGTTAAATGAGTTGGCTTATCTAGAAAGCCTGGGGTTTTTAGAAGGATATATAACCTAAAAGGAAAAGGAAAAACGGAGGAGAAAAAATAAAACGTTGGGAGATTAGTGCGAGTTCGGTTTTTCACCGACGACGTTTACAAAGTTGTCGTTTTCGGAGTTTCCACCGTTGGATTTTGCTGAAATTTTGTCAGCCTGTTGAGGACTCACAGGGCCTTGTTTTGAACGGTTGGATCGTCGTTTTGAGCTTCGGTTTATCGGATATTGCTGTCGGACAGAACCTACAAAAACTGGGTGATATTTATCATCTTTCCTCTCTCAATTATTGTTCTCTTATGTATGGAACTATTGGTGGGTTGTGAATCTTTGTAAGACTGATTTGGGTTCTTTTTCCCTCAATTTTATCATAATAAGAGAAGGTGATAAGGGTGGACTCCTCACAAGTCCCGTGGTTTTTACTCTTCACATCGAAGAGGTTTTCCACGTATAATTCGTGTGTTTCTTGCATTTAGTTTTCTGCATTTGTTTATGGTTTGTTGTTGTCCATTGCTGGTTGTTGCTTGAGAATTATTTGGTGAATATTTTGTGGTGGATTGGAGTACTATTTTTTGGTTGATTGTCTTAGAGGAGATCTTGGTGGGTTATTAATTTGCTATTTTGGCCCTATCACTTAATAGCATTATGCTATACTTTTTATTTTCAAAAAAATAAATAAAAAGCTTTGCATTACACTATTGAGTATTAGAACTATAATTCAACTACTGTGGTCAATCAACTTGAATGTTTGACAAAGTTGGCAACACAATATAGACAATAAACGTTGGCAACACAATATAGACAATAAACACTACGTATGGATGAATAAAAGTACTCATAAGGTTTACTAATATTAACGCTACCGATAAATATGAGTTCAAGACATAGTGATGTAGGACAATAAAAGTACTCATTAGTATTTTTGAATGTAATTAATTCTTTGAATTATTTTATTGAGAGTTATTGATGCAACAAATTTGACATTAGGTCAAATCTACGATTAAAGAAGAGACACTCGTCCCAATAGTTGAAAATAAACTCTCTATGAACAATATTCTATTAAAAAATTGATAATCCAGAAGCCCAGGTACAACCCTAATTTGGCAGATATTTTTCATATTACCTCCCTACATTATTATGTGTATTTTCTATTTCTTTTACTGTTTCTATTATTATTATATTTTTTAATTTTTTTTAAATTTTGATCGATTTCGGGTTTTTTTAACGGATCGACCGGTCGATTTTACCAAGAAAAAAATCTATCCCGACCCCTTGAATAACTCGATTAATTTTGTCCGATCTTTTTTCGCTCATTCCTACTTGAGCCTGGCCACGGAGAATGTAATACAAAAATTACTAGAGAGGTTTGAAATTTGAATGGTAGAAATTTTGAAAACTAAAAGAAAATGAAAGCAATTCACGTGCATGAAGAAGAAGACGCCATGGTGGACCAAGTAAAAGGCTGGAAAGTCATATCATATATAGGTAAACGGATAAGGTCTTGCAGAGATATTTTTTCTTCTTCCACCAGAAAGTGAGATTTCTTTATGAGTATTGGGCCCCAAAATCACTGTTCCTTCTCTCCAACTAATAATGGCGGAGCCAAAAATATCTGCCAAATTCTACTGACAATACTCTAAATCGATCGAAGATCGAAAAACCAGATACAGAGAATCAACAGAAATGGAGAACGGCAGAAAGCCAGGGAGGAGCGACGCTCGTCTATCCATGGAGGAAGAAAGAGAGATGGAGACCAAAACTCGAGAGTACTTCAATGGCGTTGCACCGAAGCGCCACACCAAGCCTCAGCGCAGCGAATTCTCTGCTCATTACGCCGACAAGGTAGATGGCAACGACGATTACATTCCTGAACTCGCTGAGTTTCAGCGCCTCGAATCCGATCCTCGCGAGGTTAGTTCTCCGATCTATTTTCTCGATTGAGCTTTTCGTTAGTGGATCATCGATTCGATTCTCTAGGTCTCTGAAATGCCGTACTAATTGTGTTTTTCCAATTCGAAGATGAAATCAGAGGTTGAATTCGATCTGGTCACAATTAGAAAGTAGAATCAAATCAAATGTTGATGCATAGTGTAGAAATCTGTGGAGAAATTGGATAAAATAACTGTGAATAACACGAACGTTCTCACTTCTCATTCTGTCGAATTCGATCTAGTTTCAACAGAGACTTGCTTATGATGGCCCTAACGGCAACATCACTGAGGAATTTGTGGAGACGAAGTATTACGACGATCTCAATTGTGTAGACAAACAGCACCACACGGTATTTTCTCTCCATCGATCAATCTATCAGCCTCTTTCTCTGCTTTTGTGTTAACGATGAAGTTGAATTTGATTTTCAGACAGGAACAGGATTCATAAAAATGGAGAATGGAGATTGCAAAGGTTTCAGCCTCGCAGCAGATTCTGCAACTGACGCTTGTTGCCATGGCTCTTGCAGGGGTAATCCGGCGACCAACGAATGGATTCCGGCCAGTAATGATCTGGTAAACCTTCCATAATTTACTTCAACTGATTGTGTTTGCTTGGATGAGTTCGTATTATAATTTGAAGGTCTTGTTTTCAGCGAGTGCATTTTATTTCTTTACAAATCTTGCTCATTTGTTAGTAATTTTTTAGGTTAACTTGCCATTCTAGTCCTATTGTTTGAGCTTAATTTGAGCTTATGTTACTATAGTCCGTTAGAATTTTAAGAAACGAACATTAACATTATGTTTGAGCTTAATTTTCAAAATTAAGTCGGTTCTTTCTCCATTTTTTCTATCATGATTTTCATCTCTTTTAAGAAAACATTTAGATTTTTAGTCAAATTTTAAAAACAAAAATAAGTTTTTGAAAACTACTTTTTTTAGTTTCAAAACATTGTTTAGTTTTTAAAAACATAAATAAAAAGTAGATAACAAAACAAGTAAATCTTTAGACAGGAGTAATATTTCTAATCTTAATTTTAAAAACTAAAAACCAAAAAGTTATCAAACGGGGCTTTAGGTTTTTTTACTAGGCTCATTTTTACCAACAATGTTTTGTTTGTACAACTCATTTTCTCATCAAGCAAAAAGCTCACATGAATTTTTTCTACTTTTTACCTAAAAAATTACAGTGAGCTCCATGTAATCAAAGAATTAAATCTCAATACATATCTTTTACTACCATTCACTCATCACATTATAATGAAACTTTTAAACCTGTAGAGACAATCAGAACACAAATTTAAAAGGACGATTTTACCTAATTTTTATTCTTTAAAAATACTTTTAAAACCTTAATGAAATTTAAAATCCCAAAATGAATTATTTAAAGCTACTTTTAGTTTTTTAAAAATTGATAGCTTAATATGAACATTTATTCAAAGTGAGATGATATAACAAAGAAAGATTTTTCTTTTTAAGTTCAAGAAGGACTTGGGATTCTGATTTTTGTCCTTTGGAAAGAAAGAAGATAGTTAGTGAACTAACATAGTTTTTTTAAGCATATAATAATAATAAGAAAAAGAATAATATATTTTTTTTTAAAAAAAAAAACAACAACAATGCAATTACAACAACAATGCAATTACGTACAAACTGAGCCAATGTAACGAATATTATATTTGAGTGTATAAAGGAAAAGCAAAAACTTCTATGGTTATATTAAAGTATATTTTTGATCTCTTGAAAGACAGATTAAATGATTAATCTCTCTATTTTTTATGTACAGACTGAACCAATATAACAAATATTATATTTGAGTATAGAAAGGAAAGAAAAAACTTCCATAGTTATATTAAAGTTTTTTTTTTTGAAACTATATTAAAGTATGTTTTTTTTATCTCATGAAAGACAGATTAAATGACTAATCTCTCTATTTTTAAACTTACATTCACCAAATTCATAATGTTTTTTTCTTTTAAATAATCCATTTCAAATAAAACTTATGATTCTGTCTAATAGGCACCCTTATGCATCAGTTAGTTCATCATTGTAGAAGTATATTTCGAATATGACTTTCAAATTTTGATTTTCTTCTTAAGCATCATATTGATTTTATTGTTCTAAAAAGAGAAAAAAAAAAACTAAAGAAAGTTCAAATGGATTTATATTCAGGGATATCTTATTTCTGGCAAGCCAAATAGGAGTGATAATTAGTGAACAAGTGACTTATCGTTGCCATTCTTAAGGAGCTAGACGTTGCATTGAGAACTATGCATCAAATTATCATTGTAACTTTATGGTATTCAATTTGGAAAAGTGGATTGTATGTGTGTACTATGTTATTTATGTAGGTTTAAATTTTGCATTCTGATTTATATATTATATCTATCAATTTAACTTGACTACGAAATTCACAATTTGTGTTCAATCATCCCATCTAAATTGAGCTAAATGAATTGTATACATGTGTTTGAAATAAGATTGAACCATAAAGAATATGTGATTTATATTTGATGACCCACCCTGATAATGTTATAGAAAATGCTAAAGAAAACTTTTTAAGGCTTTTATTTCTTATTTTATTTTTTACAAAACATAAGTTCTTTCAATTTTATTTTTAAAAAAATCAAATCATACAACCAAATATTACTAAACATGATCGTCAAATTGAGAGAAGTGGACCGAGGAGAGAAAGTAGAGAGAAGATGAAATATGATAGAGAAATGGAATTCAATGGATCTAATTTTTATATTTATGATTGTTTGAAGGTTTAAATTTACCATACAAAGTTTAGGGGTTCATTTTTTTTTTTTTTTCATTTTCAAAGTTTAAGGGTTTAATTTAAAGTTTATGGGTGCAATTATTGCAACCAAAGTGTGGTTTTTGCAATTTGCCCAAAAAAAATTTGTACAGTATTTTTTAAAATAAGGTCTCTAAAAAGATGGTCTTAATATCTTCCTAATTTTCATTAATAGAATCGTTTTTTATGTTTCAGACAAGATTTGGGTGTTGCCTAGGCAACAGGCAACACCTGTCTGTGTTGTCTCATCATCCACCATCTATTTTGTTTTCTTAAAAGAAAAAAGAAAAAGAAAAATTAAACAGTAGATAAATGGGTGGGCGGCAGCATCCAAGTTTTATTCTCATGTTTCTGTCTTTTTTAAACTACGAATTATACGAATTATCACAACTCATGGTGTACCAACATTGCGTGAGAGAACTTTTTTTTAAGGGAGAAACTAAATATTTTTCTTTTAATCATTGTCCAACGACTAAAGATTCAAATCTCTCACCTTCCTCATGAAGATCTTTATCTTGCTTTGTATGGGAGTCACCATTTTTCACCCTTTTTTTAAAAAAAAAAAAATATCTAGGATAGGACCTTCTATTATATCGATTTCTTACCCCAATGAAATGGTTTATGCTTCCTTAAAAAAAAGGATAGAAGTTTCCAGGCTAAAAGTTTAAACCTCACTTTATACCTAAGCTACGAAAAGCCTTTTCAAATATTACATTTTCCCTCGCCATGCTCGAGTAAAAAATAATTTGCTAACAAAATTTCAAGCGACGATCAAGAACTAATAAAAAGCAGATGAAACTTATAAGCTTCTATCATGGAACTAATTATCTTGTTTTCTCTCAACATTTCTCTAACTAACAAAAAGAGTACATGCTAATGTACAAATTCTACGCCTACTAGAGTTCAATATTTTATTCTGAATTGGCTCGTGTAATTTCAAGAATGGAAAGGGCAACATACCTTAAAATTGGCCATTTCAGAGTCCAGTAATGTACAAACTAGCAGCAAAGACGATATCGCGCTTTATAGCATTCGATGCAGTTTCCATCTTCTTATGGAGTGCAGAATTACCCATAATAGCCGCTGCATTCTTGAATTCTCGACACGTTTCGTCCAATCGGACTATGGTTCTCACTATCATGCCTTCAGGAACATCTGTGAGCTCACAAATATCTGCAAATGGAGTTCCCTGCAAGTCTCAAAACATGTAAGGCTTGAGAGGCCAAGACAACAAGAGCACAAAATAAAGAGGTTCAATAAACATCTTGTAGAGAAATGGTTACTTTTGCCCATTCGTAGACTACTTCAACAAGACCGAACTTAAGATTGTCTCGAGCGTACTCCTCGGGGTCGACTTGAAGTCTGAACTGAGCTTGAAGCTGGCCAAGTCTTATTGCTGTCTCATACAATCTGATAAAAATACATTTCCAAGATCACCTTCTCATTTCTTAAGAAGTTTATTAGACAAATCATTTATGAACGATTACAGCATTATCACACATTCTATTATTTACACAGCATAAAAGAACTAAAAGCCATAGCTTCACATGCAATGCAACGGAATTTGGAGTTGCTCATCATGAAATCATAAATTAATTTTTAAAAAATCAAGCATGTCAAGGACTGGAAAAATGAGAAATAAAACCAGTACTTAGGTATAGGCAGGGAATTAAATATCTGATATGTTATAAAAATGTTAATAAAATATGATTAAAGGACTTTTCAATGATATTTTGAACTTATTTAAAAAGCGTGCCAATTAGATATTTTCTTTTCTTTTCTTTTCTTTTTAGACTCTTGATTCCAATGATTTGTCCAAGAGTATCAATTGGCATTAATATTTTACTGACGTTTTCATAAAAATTGATGCTCTGACATTTTTGTAGACATTGATACTTAAAGCCTAGGGCATATGTACAAAGATCACGGACTGAATTTAAAAAGTGCAGTAGCAGATAATGTTCATGAAATTATCAACAAAACCTTATGTGTTGCCAAAGAAGCTAAATGCCATAAATAATGGATTAGAATGATGAGCCTCGTGACTTGCTAAAAGTCATTGCTAAGTGGATAGCAACAAGATTTAGGAATGTTATTCAGAAGAGCACTGCAACGAACCAAGGAGCCTTTACAGATACTTGATGCTATTTCGACTGCAGAATAAAGTAGTTGATAGAATGAGATTGACAATGGACAAAGGGAATTTCAAAATTGCTCCGTTCGAGCTTTAGTGAGTTTGGAACCCAAAGTTTTGCCACTAGAGAGTTCGGCACGATGTATAGACCAAACTTGGTTCAATTTCAGCTTTGGACAGTTCGAAACTTGGGTGACACATGGACCAAACTTGGCTCCATTCAAGCTTTGGAGGGCTTGGTGTCATGTTCTTACATTCTTAGTACAAAATTTCTAATTTTTTTTGTGGGAGTTAAGTTTTTCACAGAGACAGAGAAGGTTTGAAGTTTATCTTTCTCATTGATGGTTTGGGCAAGAAAACGAGAGCCCTTATAGGAAGGCAAGTAGTGAAAGAGTACAATGATGAAAGGAGATTACAAGAGAGATTTTAGGAGAATTAGGTACAAAACTAATTATGAAAGATAACCTAATAAAGTCATTAGAAACAGTAAACAAGTACAGAACAGTAAAAACTACTCTGTTTCAACTCCCCCCCTCAAACTGGCGAGGAAACTGAACGAAGCCCAAGTTTGTCACGAAGGAACAGATGTTGCCGCGAGGATAAAGCTTTAGTAAGGCAGTCTGCAGGTTGTTCATGAGATGCAATATAGCGAATCTGAAGGCGATGGTTGAGAACCTGGTCACGTATGAAATGGGCATCTAATTCCACATGCTTTGTTCGAGCATGAAAAACGGGATTATGAGCCAAGGCTGCAGCACTAATACTGTCACACCAGGTAATAGGAGTATGAGGAAGAGACACCCGAAGTTCTTTGAGTAAGGACTGAAGCCATATGAGTTCACAAGCAACATGGGAGAGAGCACGATACTCTGATTCAGTACTCGATCGAGCGACCACAACCTGTTTTTTGGAGGACCAGGAGACAAGAGTGGAGCCAAGAAACACGCAGTAGCCACCAATGGACTTCCGATCATCAGGAGAGGATGCCCAGTCGGCATCTGAATAGCCAGTAAGAGTTAAAACAGACGCTGGCTGGATGTGCAAGCCCAATTGCTTGCTGCCATGAAGGTACCGAAGAACACGTTTGAGAGCCTGCCAGTGTGCCATTGTAGGTGCAGAGTTGAATTGGCTAAGTTTATTGACTACGAACGCAATGTCAGGCCTGGTGTGGAGAAGATATTGGAGAGAGCCAAGAGTGCTGCGAAACAAGGTAGGTGTGGGAAAAGGTGGCCCATCACTGAGACAGAGTTGTTTGTTAGAAGCCATAGGAGTGGAGACAGGTTTGAGATGCAGAAGGTGCAAGCGTGATAACAAATCTTGTATATAACTCTGTTGAGATAGAATGAGACCACCATTTGTGTGTAATACTTGAATGCCAAGAAAATAATGCAGGGGGCCAAGGTCTTTAAGAGCAAATACAGTGCTGAGCTTGGTAATAAAGCTATCCAGGAGGGTGGCAGAGGAACCGGTAATAATCAAATCATCCACATATATAAGAAGAAATATGGTACCTTGTGAGCAGTGGAGAGTGAACAGCGATAAGTCAGCTTTAGATTGTGTAAAATTCCAGCTAAGAAGCACTGAACGAAAGCGATCATACCAAGCCCGTGGGGCTTGCTTGAGACCCGCATGAGCCTTGTGTAACTTGCGTGCACATGATGGGGAAAGGTATTGTCAATAAACCCCTCGGGTTGAGCAACATAAACATCTTCAATAAGAAAACCATGGAGAAAGGCGTTGCTGATGTCTAGTTGCTTAATGGGCCACTTCCAAGTAACGGCAAGAGTGAGAATCACTCGTATAGAAGAAGGTTTGATAACAGGGCTGTATGTTTCACCATAATCGACCCCTGGTGCTTGAAGGTATCCCTTAGCAACCAAACGAGCCTTGTAACGGCTAATGTGTCCATGAGCATCCCTTTTTATCTTGTACACCCATTTGGTGCCAACAAGAGTATGTGAGGTGGATGGAGGACAAAGTCGCCGAGTTTGGTTTCTGGTGAAGGGTCGCAATTTCGGCCTTCATGGCATCCATCCGCATGTGGCTTGTAACGGCATCGAGAAAAAGCGAAGAGGTTCGATTTGAGACCAATCAGTGGATGGAGAAGTAGTGAGGCCAGTAAAGGGATATTTGGGTTTGGAGATGCCTGCTTTGGCTCTGGTGGTCATGTGATGTTGGTTAGTAACAGTGAGTTGGGAAGCCGAGAGGAAACGGTAGAAGGTGAGGTGAAGGAGAGGATGGGCGGCGAGGAGGCGAGAGAGGGGGCGAAAAGGTGAGTGTCTTGGTGGTAGATGATGGTGAAACAGATGACGAAAGAAAAGGAGAGTGAGGACAAGCTTTCAAGAGGTCAAGGAGAGAGGAGGGAGGGTCGACCGGTGAGGTGGGTAAAACTTGAGATTGGGAGGAGCAGGTATTGGAGGAGAGAGAGGCAACCATGATAAGATGGTGTCATGATACGAAGGTGAAGAGGCTGATTGGTTGGAGAACAAGGAGGAGTAGGGAAACTCCTTTTCATTGAAGCAAACATGCCTCGATATGTATATTTTACTGTAAGAATTCAAGCATTTATAGCCTTTGTGTTGGTCACTATAGCCAATAAAAACACACCGCTCGAGATGAAAATCAAATTTGTGTTTTTGATACGGTCTTAGGCAAGGGAAACAAGTAGCTCCAAAGGCACGAAGGTGTTTGTAGTCGAGGATTTTCCTTTCAACAAGAAAAAGGGGGATTGACCATCATTGACTGGTGTGGGGAGCCGATTAATCAGGTGGACAGCAGTTGAAAAGGCCTCCCACCAGAAGGATAAGGGCATGGATGCTTGAGCAAGTAAAGCAAGCCCAGTTTCTACAAGATGCCGATGTTTGCGCTCAACTCGTCCATTCTGAACTGAGGTGTAGGGGCAAGTCAATTGTACCTTGAAACCATGGTCTTGAGAGAAATTCAGGATAGGTTTAAACTCAGTACCATTGTCACACCGAACCACTTTGATTTTATTACCGTAAAAATTTTCAACTTGTAGCTTAAATTGTTGAAAGACATGGAAAACTTCTCCCTTAGATTTAAGGGGAAATATCCAGGTGTACCTTGAGAAATCATCCAAGAAGGTTAGATAATACCGATAGCCATGAGTAGATAAAACTGGGGCTGGTCCCCATAAGTCAGTGTGAATGAGGTCAAGAGGTTTAATGGCACGAGAAGTAGAAGAGGAGAGAGGTAACTTATGAGATTTACCAAACTTGCAAGCTTCACAAAAATAATCATCTTTGCATTTAACATGAGTTTTACAATGCTTCAAAACTTGATTTAAAGTCCTAGGAGAAGGGTGGCCCAATCTATAGTGCCATACATCAAGTGAACAAGAAACAAAAGCATAGCTAATTCTAGTTGGCTCATGAAGATGTGGTTGAGAGGTTGACTCTGTAGCAGGGACCTTCCTTAACATGTTGTTTTTATAGGTAATATCCAAAATATTCTGAGTAGAGACATCATGAGCTTCCAAAATTCGGTAAAGACCATGATCAAGGCTTCCTACCAAGCACACCTTCTTGGACTTCTTTTCCTTTACAAGGCAGAAAGAATCATAGAACTCAACAGTTACAGAGTTATCAGAGGTTAGTTTAGAAATGCTAACAAGATTCTTTTTCATGGCTGGAACTACCAAGACATCTTTTAGCAATAGTTTATCGTTTAAGCCTTGCAAAAAAGTATTTCCAGAAGACAATATAGAGAGTTTAGTACCATCACCTACTGTAATGAGTTTTAGGGAGGATGGTTTACCTTTGACAGAGAGATTTGCCATGTCTGATGTTACATGATTTGTGGCCCCACTGTCCAAGTACCAGTTGTCATCTTGCAGTGTCTCAGGAAAAGCCATAAGAGCAGTAGGTATACTGTTGTTTTCATTCTTTGAACTTCCACTGGAATTGTTTGCAATGACTGTGGCTGCTGAGGGATCGGCTCTTTCATATCTGTGATGACAAATGACTGCGGTGTGGCCTATTTTTCCACAAATTTGACAAGTTGGTTTTGGAGGATATGAGGAATAACGGCCTCTACCTCTCGATCGACCACCTCCTCGGTACTGGCCTCTATTACTGCTCGAGAAATGATTGTTAGTAGCAGTAGATGTTACCTTTGATTTTTCAGCATTGGCATAATTCACAGAGGCTTGATTGACAGAGATGGTTCCTTTGAGTTCCTGCAAACGATCTGATCTATTTTCATACATCAAGAGTTCTGATTGAACCTTGTACCATGACATTGATTGATTTCTGATGACGCAAACAATGGGGTTGTATTCTTCATCCAAACCAGCAAGAACATAAGAGATAAAGGTTCTCATATCCATTGGAAAACCAGCAAGAGCAAGGTTATCTAAGTACCTTTTCATTGTTAGTAAGTACTCCTCCATTTTCATGCTTCCTTTCCTTGTCTGTTGTAGCATATGTCTGAAGTATCCTTCCTGAGAACTTGAATGAAGCCCGTAGTAATCTTGAATGGCTATCCAAAGGTCCTTAGCTCTGTCATGACCCATCACTTGTGCTGCAACTTCTGGTGTCATTGAGTTGTACATCCATCCAACGAGTATCTGATCAGCTGTATCCCAAAAATCATACTCAGGGTTTGGCATTTTCAAACCATCGGGTTCTTCTTCTGAAGGAGGGATGATGATGGACATCTCGGGTTCAGGAGTTTCACCAGTTAAGTGGCCTTCTAGCTTGTATCCCTTAAGTATGGGCAGCACAATACTTTTCCACAGAAGATAGTTTGAACGATCAAGCTTTACCGAGGTAACTTGATTCAGAATATTGGTAAACATAGGGCTTCCCATCGATTGATCTTTTGATCGAACAATAACTGTTGGTCTGATGTTTGAGGAGTCTCCTTGTGTTTCAGCTCTTGTGTTCGTAGCTTTGGAGACTTCTGATCCAGGAGAGTTTGCGGCGTCGGCCATGGAAGGCTCTGATACCAAGTTAAGTTTTTCACAGAGACAGAGAAGGTTTGAAGTTTATCTTTCTCATTGATGGTTTGGGCAAGAAAACGAGAGCCCTTATAGGAAGGCAAGTAGTGAAAGAGTACAATGATGAAAGGAGATTACAAGAGAGATTTTAGGAGAATTAGGTACAAAACTAATTATGAAAGATAACCTAATAAAGTCATTAGAAACAGTAAACAAGTACAGAACAGTAAAAACTACTCTGTTTCAACTGTGGGTAGTCTTCTTTCATGATTCTTAGTTCCAAAAACAAATTGACAGTAATATGAGCATTCCACCAACAAGCTGCTAGGCGCCTTTGCACCTTTTCTCAGGTCAACCACAACATTAATTTCTTTCAAGATTTCTAAGGTTGATGAATTAATTTCCAATCCCCTCTTCTGACATTTTTCAATTAAAGGGACCTAAAAGATTCAAATGGGCTATCTATTGGGAACATCAACCAATTCCTGGACCTCCACACTTCGTGGCTCGTGCCCTGTTCAAAAAGTCCCAAGACCTCCACACAAGACATTCCACCGTGAAATTCATCAACTAATCCAACGAACAGGTGGCTGGAGAATGACGCCACAACTTGCACCAAGAGTCTTCCTCTTCCATAATCTTTCTGCAACTTGAAAATCACTTGGAAGGAAACCATAAAATTTTCCCACTTCAATATAAGCCTTCACACAATCTTCTTACTTTTTTTTGGTCTTCCTTGCACATTGTAAATATTTTCCATATTTATTATCACCTAGGAGTTTCAAAGTATCCTTCTCCCACAAACTTAAGGACAACCCCTTATTCTTAGCTAATTTCTATAATTTGAAATGACTTCAGCATGCTCGTCTTTTTATAATTTCATCTTCCAATTTTGCAGAGAACTTCACCTATTCCAACCCAACCCTCATAATTGCACAACTTTTCAGCTACAATTGTGTTTGGGCGTTTTAAGTCCTATCAGCATGAAGATGTATTAATAACATGGAATCCTGAATCCGAGGTGATTGCATCCTTCAAGGCCTCCCAAATGTCAAACCAATTATCATGCAAACAAAGCTTCATGATTACAATCGTAAGCTCCCAAGGCTTCCTTCTCCTTAAGATGCATATCAAAACTCGATTTCCCCTCTCTCCTTTTTTTTTCCATTCTACCACTCCTTTATTACACCTATCGTTTCAAACCCTACCTCCCCCGCTTTTTACAAGAATTTTTAGCTCTTAACCCTTGATTGATATAGAATCAATCCTATACTTTTTAACATTTTCCAGCTCCCTTGCTCAATTTAGGAGCTGTCAATACTGCTGATTGTCTTAAAAAACGAAAGCCTTACATGACTTTATCTCCCTCTTGGTGTCTTATGTGCACTTCGAACTCAGAACATGCGGGTCATCTATTTGTGCATTGCCCTTTTTCTTTAAATTTTTTGTGGAAGATTTTGGATGTTTTTGAATGGTCATCACCGCTTCCGATTAATATTTTTTATTTTCTTTCTTCCGTCTTGGTGGGGCATCCTTTCAAGGGTACTAGGAAAATCATTTGGCTTGCTCTCGTTCGTGTCTTTCTCTGGAACCTATGAATTGAGAGGAATGAGCGACTATTCAGGGATGTTTCATCTACCTTTGATCATTTTATGGATAATGTTCTTTTAAATGCTTTTCTTTGGTGTAAGGATGCTTAACCTCTTAGCTTGTTCAACTTTTCTTTTTCCATTTATAATTGGTAGTCTTTCTTGTAATGCACCTTTTGGTGTCTGGAGTTTTCTCCCTTTCATTTATCAATGAAATTGTTTCTTATATATAAAAAAAAAAAAAAAAACAACATTTTCCAGCCCCCTCTTGTTTTCCGCAGGTACATATGGCATACCACAAGAAACACCCATATTCATATTGTAAACAAATCTTGATTGTCTGAAAATTGTGTTGTTTCTAGGGCTCTCCATTATGAATTTCAAGCTAAACCAATTGAATGGAAATTGAAGTGTAGAATCCTTAAGTCTACTAGTTTTGATATTAGCATATTGGGGTGACCTCTGTTAATCTTCCAAACCCTGTTTAAGTGTAGGATCCTCAGTCCACACTTTTTCTATATTTAAAAAATAATACTATTTATTTGTGTTTTTATATTGAAAAAAAAAGTGTGAAACATGTACCTTTTTTTAGCCATAGACAGCTTAGGAGTAAGGGAAGGTTCGGAAGTATTTTTCTGCTGGAACACAAAAGCAGACATTAATGCCACTGCTTCTTCTGGTTCAAGGTCATCCAATTGATTCTCAAATAAACACTCGGTACAGATCAACTCCTCCCCAGAGTTCATCTCACAGGCAACACGACCTTTGATTTGAACCACCAGGTCAGCATTTATACAGCCAATTTCCTTTAAAACGTCAATCTGTCATGCAAATCAAAATTTAGAATGCTGCTGCAAATATAAACCAGATATCTAACTCAAAAATAAATAAAAAATAAAGATTAAAAAAAACTATATCCAGGAAAAAAAAAATTACTCGGCCCTGAAAGTCTGGCATTTGTTGAAGTGCTTCGTCTGACATTTGAAACTTAAGGTTATTGACTTCCTCTTTGTGTTTCTTTATCTCTGCTGCTAATTTCAGGTGCTCCCCCAATTTTATACAGCCATGGCACTTGTTAGCTACCATCTTTAGTAATAAATCAGTCCAATCCTTGTACGCCTCCACAAGATTCACATCTTTTAACTTCAAGTCTAAAAAGGAATCACCACCATAAAGTTAGGTTAAGTAGATGAATACTTACTAATGCATAAATAACTTTCTTAAACGATAACAACAACCAAATGTACAACGGATTTGCTTTGTGATAACCTCCAAGTACGCATAAATGTATTGACACCTCAATGGCATGTTGCAAGGACACAAAAACTTTACAATAAAATCTCAAAATGTACGGGGAAGATATGCACGTCTTCTACACATGCTAAAATAAATAACTAGGTACCCTTGAGTTTTAATTGTGCTTGAGATGCGAGCATGTGAATAAATGACATAGTAGCATGCAAAGGTTCTCAGGAGACTGATATTTGTTGTTGAAAGATGACATTGGCGTTGGCCTGATTTGGTGTTTCCCTGAAGTGGCTTTTTCTGCTTTTTGTCAACTACTTTAAGTTCTCATTGAGAAGCCATGCAAACTACTTTATGTTCTTTTCTCAACAATATAAGAAGCATAGATACGAACACAAAACATGAACGTAGGAACACATTGTTTCTAAAAATTTAGGACACGGTGAGGGCACATCTATTAAATATACATTTTTATAAATATATATTATTTTTATACAAGAATAAAATTTAAAGTTAATAAGCTTATACAGTCATATGCTTAAAAACATGAGTTTGATGTATTATGCTCTCAAAATTTATTATTTATTGCCCTATATTAATATTTTTATGTCCATTTATTATGCTTAATACATGTCCAAACAAGTCTCGAACTAATATTTAATTCATACAACTAGTATAGTATCTAACACACGTTTAATGTGCTAACAAATGTCTAACACATGTCCAACAAGTGCCAGGGCGATGGAATATTCATACGTGTTCGACACTGATGCATTATCTAAACTAAAGTGTCTATGCTTCTTAGTCAACAAGACTGCAACGAAGAAGACCAATCCAAAAATACAACATACAAAAGAATAGTCAATTAAAAGTCAAGAAACCAAAACAACCTAAACCAAAAGACCCTGATGTGACAATACAGACCATATTTAAGTTTACACTGAAAGTCTGACTAATCCAAATAAAGATACAAAATCAAGGGATATAGAACCACAGTCAACTTTTTTTTTAAAATAAGAAACGAGACGTAGATTAATCACAAAAAAGAGGAATGTATAAACGAGTGGATGAGATATCTCTGAAAGCCAAAAGGGGTTTAAAAAATAAGCTGTGAAAAGTTGTAGTTACAAAAATCCTTCTAAGGGGAGCACCAAGAACAAGAAGAAGATGAGTGTCGTAAATATTGTGAAAAGCTGTAAAAAAGCCTCCCAATTGGCAAAAATCTGTGAAAAGCTGTCTGGCAAAAATAAACACCTTTCCCGAACAAATCTTTAGTTTCTATACATAAATGTTTTATTTAACAACTACTTAGTTCCTTGATGTAAATATTCCTAGTTTTGGAAAAGGATAGCCATGCTTGGTTTTTAAAATACTTTGCTTCATTTTCTCCACAAAACATGTCTCTACGTGTCTTAAGAACGTGTTTGCAATATGTCTGAAACTCTGAAATTTCGAAAAGAAAAACTATAAGATCAGTCATACTAAACCAGGTGTCTGACATATCTCAAGAATATGTCTAATTGTGTCTGTCTGACAAATCTCTGGTATTGACACTCTTCTTAAAATAGGATGTTCAGGCTTCCTAGTAGTTAGCTTAAACTCCCATCAAAAGAAAGGGAAAAAGGTAGGTAACTCAACTGTAACAGAAATATGCACAGTTCATTGAGAACAGCGTGCATCCAAAAGTTACATATCTGTTGAATGAGAATGAATGCATAATGTGTCGAGTGATTTACTACTGCATAACATTGTTTGTCATATTTATAGAAAGGTGATGAAGGTGCTACCTTTTAACGGATCTAGGGCTGGAGGGTACTTCCCATCAGATTTTATATCCAAAAGCCGTTGAACTGTCTGGGAGTAAGCAACATTGCTTACTTCTTCAAGAAGCCTACCTGAATCTAATTGTATCTTTTTATTGCACACACACGAAAATTCTTTGGCATCAACTCCTCTAACCTCATAACTTATGCCCGCTGCTGCACCAGCATGTGGTAATCTTATATTCACAACACCAGATCCTTTACGTGTAGATGGAGAATAATAATCATTTTCAAGACCACGTTTTGACTTTGGTACCATAAAGTAACCTTGGGGGAAATCCTCTTTTTTCTTGTCCAAATCACCACTTGAGGAACTTTGGACGGGTGGTGAATCGGGTTTCAGCACCAAAACAATATATTGCCTGCTAGCCATGGGAAGGGCTTTGACAATGACTGCAAGTAGGTGATCTTTGGCCTGGTAATGGTAAAATTGAGTTTAGTCCCTATGTAATGTACTGATTAGCCATAAAAATATTTATAAAAAAAAAAATCCAAGGTGAAAATATAATATATATGGAAGTTCACATACAACCAATTTACATTTATTTGAATATTGTCATAAGAACTCACAGACTGTGATTTTACAACGACCACTCTTCCAGGAGTAAGAAATTGTTGAATTGTGTTCGATTGCATGACTGCTTCAGAGATCTGGCTGCTATGCTTCTCAGCTTCAGTATATAAATCGTAGTATTCTTCAATGGTTGGTTCACCTTTAATGCATCTACAGCCAGTGAACAGATTTATGAGCCATTTATTATGCGTTCATTAGAATTTGAAAAGCCATCAATGATTTACTCATGCCCGATGACTTCAAAATTAAAAGAAACGAAATACAAAAATCTGAACCACCTTAATACATTACATAATTCCAACAATTAGAATGATATATTGGTACCATGAAACAGGATCGATCAATAAGTTTTAAAGCCAGTCCTTTTCCTAGCACCATGAGATAGGTGTATGACAATAAGGTTTCAACTTTTTTTTTTTTATAACTGGGTGTCGGGGCTTTGCTCCCCTATATCCGGAGGTACTCGCACCCTCTTCAAGGCCCGGACCCAGGAGACATCAAGGATTTTTTTATTAAGCTCGATAGCTACAACAAACCATCTACTTGCTTCACATATGCTCCAAGGTGGCTGAAGGGAACCAAGGAAAATGGAAAAACATGGGTTGAGATGTCATCATAAGAGAAGGGTATTGAAGTCGTTACAGGTAAATTAAATTATGCTAATAACAGAATAATAAGGATGAGTTGCACAGGTAGGTTTTCTTTTATGCAATACAGAACTTTTATTGAGAAAAAAATGAAAGAACACAGGGGTGACAAGAAAACCAAGCCGACAAAAGGAAGTCCCGCTAAAGAAAGGGATTCCAATCAAGCAAAATAAGATCTAATGAATAATAACAAAAAAGTCTTCAACACCAAGGCCTAGAAAGAAACATTGAACCTAACAAGGGACCAAATATCACACGGACCCCTCTCCACTCCTCTAAAGGTTCTATTGTTTCTTTTCCCCACAAACCCCACAACATCTCACAAACCCCCAACATGACACAAAAATCTCCCCTTCTCCCGAAACGGTGGATGGAGGAGGAACTCCTCGATCATCTCCCTATAATCATTGTGTCTTGTGTCACAGTCATGTTTGTCCATGAGATATTGCATGTGGCCGCATGTCCTTTCCAATCCCTTTTTATCATGCTTTCATTTTATGTCATTCATTTAGTGTTGTAGTTTAGTTTACTTGTATTTTTGTTGGCGTATGACTCCTCGCCATTTTCATGTTTATGCTTGCCATAGGCAAATTTTTCAATAATATACCATAGGGAGATGCAACTAGTCGTCAATTCTTCCTATCCAAAGTTATATGCTATCTAAGATGTGATTGTCCCTTACTTGCTTGCTAGCCTACAACACTCTTACTCACAAATGCATTTCCAAATGTTTTCAAAACTTTCTTTGATCCTAGTTTGTAAAATCGTTTTCTCTCGAAACTGGGGCGGAGGTTGCGAGATACGACCGTTGTGCTATCGGCAACCCTTTTTCAAATTCGCTTACTTGTTCGAGGGTGAGGACAAGTGTCGCACGACTCGATCACTTTGAGACCCTTTGTGAAATGCGACCGTGACATTTGGCATTCTGCAAACCATAAAAATTGAGATGCGGAGTGGGAAATTTAGACAGGTAGAAAGCTAGAAGCTAGGTAATTCCAGAATTGCTTTGGAGAGAACCAAGAGTCTGGAAAGTGGAAGTTCTATATCCATTACCTGCTTATTATGCAAGTCTATAATTTTCTCAAAGATACTAGTCCTGAGTGGTGCCAAAGGATAAACGTAAGAAGCATACCATTAGAAATATAACCACCGAGCAACTGGAAGATATGCAGCCCCTGCTTTGCATATAACAGAGAGAGATCAACTCCCACGTTGTTCATCACGATGCATCCATAACCAGAGTAGGAAAAGATTTCCTAATCAGAAATCAATTTTTCCAGAATAATATTTTCTTCCACCACTACATCCAAGCAGATCAAAGCTAATGTCAATGGCTGAAAAACATAAATTCACCCCCTCTTCAGTCCTAAACTCTAGGATGTTATTATGGAATGTCATAATCCATGCTATTTGTTTCCTTCCAGCATAATCCATGCTATTTGTTTCCTTCCAGTCTTCTCCTAAACCAACTTTCTTCCGACTCCCTTCTTACTTTTTGCCCCGTCACATCTTTCAAATAGCACAACATATGAAAGCAAAAAATAAAACAAGACGAAATAAAAAATAGAATAGATGATATATAAACCTACAAATGATGTCCCGAATACTAAAGAAACTCTCCTTGTGAGAGACGAAAGTTTTTCCACTTGCTTAGTCTGCTTATTACTTCCTCCTCTGCCAATTTCATTAATTCCCCTTCTTTAATTCATCTATGCTCCTCCAAAGCTTCATTGGCAATTAAAATTGGATCCACTTCCGTCTTCCGCAATAAATGTAACTTGGTTTTAAGAGACTGTTTGAAGGTTTGCCTTCTTCAATCCTACAACAAGCACCTTGATGGAACGAAAACTTTATACCTAAAGCTAACAGACTGAAATGTCTCAAGCCTCTAACTTTAGCCACCCCAATTTCTTATAAAATATACGTAGTTTTCCTACAAGCAACTTTAGTTGAAGTTGGTAAGACGCCTATCATGCACAACGCCGTAATTGGTATGGTCTTCATGCAATTGACCCCCATTTTCCTAAACGGAGAAGGCAAGTTGTCTAACTCCTGTCATAAACTCAAGGTAATTTCTAACAATGAGACAAGTGGACCAAAACCAACAAAATATATCCATACCAAACCAAACATTATTAATTTTATACTTTAGAAACCAAAAAGACCAATAATTATAAGTTCTAACCAACTCAACTACCATGGGTTGGCCTAAAGGTCAATAATCACCAAGGTAAATAGTAAAGTGCTTAAAGGGAATGGATCAAATCATAGTGGCTATCTACCTAAGATTTAAATCTTAGGAGTTTCTTTGGCAACCAAATGTAGTCAGATTAGGCAGTTGTCCTTTGAAAATAGTTAAAGTTCATGTAACCTAGCCCAAATAAGAATTCATAAAGTAACATGTTAACCATAAGAGACTAATTGTAAACATACTCTACGGTTCTTGTGGGTTGAGCTAGCTTCCTCATTAAAAGTTGCTGCTTTTCAGGGAGTTTCTTCTGTGCATGGAATTCAGCAAAACTTCTTTTCAACATGTCTTCTACCTGTAGGGATGATTACCAATGACATGTGGAGAATATTAACAATGCACCGACACACTCAAGAATTAACAATGTGGAAAAGGAAGAAAACCTTTACAACAATCAACAAAAATGCTTCATCGCTGAACCAAAACATTCAACTATGTGATAAAAATTTCCCATTGTTGATGAGAAAATGTCTCAATAAGTATTTTTTTTATAATTAAAATATCAACCTAATTAGAAATCTTAATACTTTTTGAAATGTGAAGCACACTAAAGCGTAGTGAACCGAGGACTGTTTTCTTTTTTCTTTTTCTTTTTTTTTTTTTTTGTGAAGCGTGTAATAAAGAAAATATTATACATGAAAAAATATAATACTTTGAATAATAAGATAATGTATGAAATTATAATTTTGTAAGAAATTGTTCATAGAACAGAAAATTTTTGGAACGTATTTTTAATTTATTTATAAAAAAAAATCATATTTTATATATAGAGATATATGTTTAAAATTTAAAAAAATAGAGGTAAACGTAAATATAAAAATAAATAAACACCTTATGTATGCCACCTTGCTTCTTAAGAAATTCTTTTTCCATCGCTTTTTCTATTCTATGAAAGAGAACATTTTTCCCAAAAGTATTCTAACATACCTTTAGCTCTTCCACCCGAAGAAGATGTAGGATCATAATATAGGTCAAACGGAATTGAGATTCAAGCTTGGTAGCACTTCCAACTATTACACGCTTCAAATCCTTCTCTTCTGGAACCTCTTCACGACACATTACAATGACTGTGCCAATTTTATCCAGCCCCCTTCTACCAGCACGACCTGCCATTTGGGTATATTCCCCTGGTAATAACTGCCTAAACTCCTTCCCATCAAACTTCCTTAAAGTGTCAAAAACAACCTGTAAGTAATCATTAGAGGTCAGATATAAGGTATGAGATATAAGATAAATGAAAAGTTTGTTTCTTGTTCAAAAAAGATAGAAGATAAAAAATATCAATTATTCGTATGAACTACGCAACATACTGTAAATAAATGTCCTGCTAAAAAAAGGTGTGGACTATTAACATAGGAAAGCAACAAATCTTTCCTATCTTGATTCTTGACCATGTTTTCACAATTTTTGACAAGAGGCATTTGAATATTAGCTATACAACGACCCAAAAATAAACGAGATGGTGCATCGTGTGAAAAAATACAGTGGTTCCAGCAGCCTACATTCAATTTCATGCTAGTATATGCTGATGGTATACAAACGACAACCCACTTTGAGAGTCTAAGACTAAGTAAGACCATCAACAATCGACAAAAGATAATCAAGGCAATACATAAAACAAACTTGAATTTGAAGATACATCCACCCATCACAAATCAACGACACCTACCGTTCTTGCTGGCGCATTAACTCCCATTGCAAACGTTTCTGTTGAAAACAAAACCTGCAACAAAGATAGAAATAAGCATAGACCTACCATTATCACTTGAACTCCATTGCATCTAATGAATTTAGTTAGTACGAATGACTAATGTAAACTCTCAAGATGCAATTGTGACTGGTTATCACTTAACATATCAAAAGTACATTAAAAAAATAAAAATGAGGCTCTGTAGAAGACAATTTACCTTTATCACACCACGACAAAATAGCATTTCAACAACTTCTTTAACAATTGGAAGGAGACCTGCATGATGCACTCCAATCCCTCTATGAAGAAGTCCTTGAACTCTAACAATCTGTATATGGTATATTGTTATTACATTGCGCAAAATTTGATTGAATAACTATTTAATTACTCAAGCATCCAATATACGAAACCTGAGGTAAACTTCTGTCAGATCCCTTTAAACGAGAAAATGCTTTGTCACAGAAGACACGAATTTCACTTTTCTCAGAACTACTAGTGAGGTCAATACTGTAGATACTGTCAGCTGATTTATCACAACGATTTTTTGAGAAGCAAAATATAACCACCTATACATGACATGAATAGCAGCCAAATAAGCAACTTTTCAATGTGAAAATTGACACAATCCGTGCACAAGAAGGAACCCTTTTGACATGATTGGCTAAACTTTGGACATATTACAAATAAACAATATATGTGTGTTAAAAATGGTTGGCTAAACTTTGGACACATCACAAATAAACAATATATATATATATATATATATATACACTCACAAATATGTGTTTAAAAATGGTTTAGAATGCATACGGGTAGTAGAGATTTCTTTGAGAGCCTATTAATAAGTAACAACCACAATGAAGCATCTGATCTCCTTGATCCCCAATTGTTCTGGCTATCTCCATTCTTTTGATTTCCCCAACTCGTTCCTGAAAAGTTCCCTAAATTCTGGGACCCTGAATGCTTATTCTGCTTGCTTCGATTAAAGCTTTCATTTTTCCGATTCCTTGCTCCATCATTTGCTACTGAAGCCCCAACATGGGATCCGCCAATGCCACTAGCGACACTCAAGCTTTTTTTCTTGGATGCATCTTTGGCAGCTTTTAGTCCATGAGATAAAAAAATTTCACTTTCACATATTTTATACAATTCACCAGAATAAAATATGCAGTGCTCCAGAGGTACTGGTCTTTTGGTAGTCCTGATAACGACAAATAATAAAAAGAATTCCATTATTATCAAGACAAGTAACTAGAGATTGCAGAAAGACAAAATCTTACAGCATCTACAAAACAAAGCAAGCACGGTAAAGAAAAGGACAAAAGAAAACAAATCCTACCATAAAATTTTAGGTACGTGTATTTTCCAAATTGTTCTTAAAACTTGTTTTTGCATATTTAGAGCTTTTTTTAAACTCGATACAAATTTTTCATGAATTTGAATGAAAAGATACAGTATTCAAATTTTAAAAGAAGTGAAAATATAGTACCAAACAAAAACCAAAACACTAGGAATAAAAGCACCTTAGTTAATACATATATAAATAGAATAATTAACAAATAATTTGGACAAAAAACCATTGAGATATTTTGAGCTTAGCTAAGTCAAAGTCAAACTGCTCATTCCAAGCTTTAAACCAATCTTAAAAGATCCTGCCATGGTGCTTAAACCAAACTTCAGAAATAATAGCATTAAGAGTCATTTTGTAATTCATGTTTAAAACAGAAAAACAGTTTTTTTATGCAGAAAATGTATTTGGCGAGATGAATTTTTAGAATGGGTATCAGAAGAAAAATAACGGAAAACAGAAAAAGAGTATTTTAAATACTTTTTATGCTTTCTAGATAATTTTTTATACATAATAATTAATTTTTAAAGTATAGCTCATATCAAATGTGTTCAATTATTAAATTGATACATTGAAATAGAAACACAAGAATAAAAGTTAATTTTCAAACCGTTAAAAACAATAGAAACAGATTTAAAAAAGTCTGCAAAAGAGTTTCTAAAACAATTTTTAACAAAAAATACACCTGAGCAGTACTTAACTTTTAAAATTGATTTCTATTATTTTTTAACCTGAAAACTACCTGGAAAAATATGTATTTGTTATTATGTTTTCATTTATTTCTATATATTAATTTTAGGATATAACAGATGTAAACCATGTCATACTGGAAAGAAAACCGTGTGTGATTAAAACAATTGATATAGAATATATCAAAGGAAAATACATGAAGATTTTCAATGTCGAGTTGTTTGTTGATCTCAAAACAATTTTTAGAAGTGACGCTGCCATATAAATTTCTAGGTCAAAACACTTTCTTAAAAAATAAATAGTAGTTTTCAAGCGTCTCTCAAACAACCCCTGAAGCTCCCAAAATATGTCTGCTAGGAGTAGAAATCTCAAAGTTCTTCTTACCCAGTGACATGAATTCTTTTTTGCTTCGTCCTACCAATCCAGTCAGCAAATTCGATAGTGTTTGGAACCTAAAATCAAAGATAAATCAGCACTCAGTTAAAAGTCCATTTATGCTGCCACATTAACAAGCACTACAGTCCATACATGCTACCTCTAGGATATCATATTGGTAGAATATCGTGGCTTTCAAAGTTTAAAAATTTGAAACTACAATATTACAGAAGAATATCTCATTTTAGCTCCCCTCACACCCAAGGTAACCTTCACATCTTTTGAGAATTAAATGAAGAACAATACCGTGGCTGAAAGAAGGACAATATTGATATGTCTTGGAAGCATAATGATAACTTCTTCCCAAACAACACCTCTTTCAATGTCATTGACATAGTGCACCTCATCAAATATTACCTATCTCCCAGTACATGCAAGAAGAAAAAAAATTGCAGTAATTTATTAGTATATTATTATGAAATTAAAATCTACAGAAAAAATTTAAAACAAAAAAAAAGGCCCTCAAAGAGAGAGGAATTACAGTTTAAAAGATTAGCACATAATAAGCTCCTTTACCCATTCAATATCACGAATAATATCAGCACCTCGATAAAGCATTGACCTTAATATTTCAGTTGTCATTATAAGACAAGAAGCCTCTGGCCTCAAGCTAACATCGCCAGTCAGAAGTCCAACATCAAATTTCCCACAAAAATCCCGATATTTCTGATTACTGATGGTTTTGATGGGAGCTGTATACACGGCCCTAGTACAGTGCTGTATGGCATTAAGATCAGAAATTAAATCTTAGCATTCATAAAGACTCGAGTACATGGCCAGGTGTTAGGTTTAACTATGTTGTTCATAAATATGTATACGTGACTTTGGAAGTATCTTTTCATACTTTGGTGGCTAGCGCAAATGCATACTCTGCAACAACAGTCTTTCCAGCTGATGTATGTGCAGCAACAAATACAGAATCCCCTTTTTCAAGATGATATATAGCCTGTAATAACCACAAGACAAAGATAGAAATGAATTATTCATTTCACAACTAATAAATTTTTTTGGTTGACCTTTTTTCTTTCAAATAAAATTTTAGGTCATATTACTATGCGAACAACATAACATAAATAAAACCAAGTATCAACAACACCGCCAAAAGATAGATATTGGTACTAAAATATGGAATTATGTTGGGTGGTAGAAGGAATGGAAGGAGAATGATGCCTCATCAATGTCCATTACATGTAAGTCTCCTGGACTGATCAAGATGAGGCTTCCAAAAGCTGTTTCTTTAACTTAATACCACCCACGATGTAGAATAATTGGACCTTGAAGAGGAGGATGATCAAGGACGAGCAGTAGATGAGGACTTAGATTTAGATGGGGAGGAAAATGATGATTTTGACATTTAATTGATGTTTTAGTCCTTTAGACTAGTTTTATCTTTATTATTTTTGGTTCATTGATTCATTCTTAATGACTTAATTATGTCTGAAACTAATAGAACTTGATTATCATGGGATGTTTTAAACATTTTGTTGTTTTTACCAATTAGTATTAAGCTTTTAAGGATTTGACATTTTATGTGACTATATTTCCTATAAAATGTATCCTCTATATATTATTTATTTATATATTTATTTATTGCGCCTTGCTTCACTCGGGCGACGCCTTTTTGTCACCTCTCGCCTTCAGGCGATCAAAGGGCTTGTTGCCTTGAGGTGCGCCTTGCGCTTTGAAAACACCGAATGAAACACTAAAAATCAAGGGCCAAAGACCAAGAGGAGCGACAAAGAACCAAGCACCAAAAGAAAACTTTCAAGAGCCCCAAACACAGCTTTTTGCTTAATTCATGGAAGGAATTTCTCTTATATAATATTACTATTTTTCACTCAATGAATATAAGCAAAACTGCTTTCATATAGCTTCACATCATAGTAAACTGTAAATTTCATCTTTTATTCATATTTTAACATTTATATCTTACAATAGAAATGAAATTTGTATCTTCTAAGAAAGTTATGATAACAATTACCTCTTTCTGAAAAGTGTCCAATTCGAAAGGAAAATCAAGGGCCATATCAGGTACAAGCTCACAAAAGTGCAAAGAAATCTCTTCGCGACCGCCAACTACAACCCAAGCCTGCTTATCAATCACCGCAAAAAAGTGACAAAGAGAAAGGGACGAAAAGCACACAAGTAAATTTGATTGAAAAAATTACTTACCTCCTTCTTTTGTCCTCCACCACTGTCAATAGCTTGATCCGATCTTAATGACAAACCCCCAGATTCAAGTGACAAAATTTCATCCAACACAGATTTTTCAGGTGCAGGTGCAATGCTAGTGGCTTCAAGCTCATTTACTTGAACTTCTGACTTAATAGATTCTGCTTTTGGTGATTGACCTTTTCAACCATTATAATAGAGAGAGAATAAAAGAATGAAAGAGGGGTCAAACAACAAGAACTATACTTTCATTGAAATACTCTCGTCAAATAAAGTTTTCCTTGATGCAAGTGTTTCATGCTTGCAGGCTTGCGGCACTTGTATATTCCAAGAAAATTCTCTAACAAGCCACCAACCAAACCAACCTCCCGAAGCATCTACTAGCAACTAGCAAGAATATATTGGTTAGTTCATTTTCAATCTTCAAAGCTAAGGCCTGTTTCATAATCATTTAGATCATGTTTGATAACCATTTGGTTTTTAGTTTTTGGTTTTTAAAAATTGTACTTATTTTCTCACCATGGTCTTCATCTATCCTATCATGGTTTCCATCTTTTTTAAGAAAATACTTGAATTCTTAGCTAAATTCCCAAAATAAGAACAAGTTTTTGGAAACTACTTTTTTTAGTTTTTAAAACTTGGCTTGATTTTTTTTTTGACAAGGCAACAAAAGAGATTTCATTGATATAATGAAAAGAGACTAATGCTCAAAGTACAAAGGAAATCAGAAAATAAGCAATACAAAGGGATAAAAGTTCGTTAAAAACACAACAAAACACCCAAAACCTTAGAGACAAAAACAGCAAACCCCGGGACACCCAACAGAACAACCAATACTATATAGAAACGAACGCCAAGAAAGACAAAGATCCGACAAAATTGAAGAAGACATCTTCCCTTGAAGCACCACAAAAGTGTTTGAATTTCCAACCACCATGATCCTTAAAAAGACATTAACCTCATAAACACTCGGGTTCAACCCTTCTTTAACCGATACCTTAAGTTCAACCCACATTACCAACAAAACGCCCTATCAACCGACAACCTCCACATAAGCCTTCCCAATGACCCTCGAGTTCCAAATAGAATTTCCATGAGAGTATATTTAATGCGAGGTCAAGAGCGTCTGCCTTGGCACAACTTCTTTGAATTGCAGACCACTTGCTTTTATTAATTTGTTAAAACGAAGCAACTCGGCTGGACACTCAACCCCTTCCTCAATACCTTCCTTTCCCTCTCGAGGTTGGGAAACCTCTAAATCAAAAAATTCCTTAAGGTTAATTGTTGGGGAGAAGGCTTCCACTTCTTTGCGCTTTAAACTCTTAACAAATTCCATATCCGGGTTGCTCAAAACCATCATCGATCCCGATACCGAAGATCCCAAGACAGGGGAAGGGGAAAAATCCCCCAGATTTAGATTAGAAACTGACTGAAAAGAAGCTTTAACAAAAACCACCTTTTTCGGTCCCAGACAGCACTCTTCTACGTCAATCTGTGGGGGCTTTATAAGGGAGAAAGTAGATACCGGGGCCTCCGACCCTGCACAATTAGGAAGTTGAAGACAGACTTCCGGTAGTTCTAAGAAATCTAGAAAATTCTCGTCCAAAAGATCTTTCAAATTGGAAACTGAGGTCCTCTCAATCCTTCTTGAGTAGTAATTCCCGCAAAAAGTGTCCCTAACCTCCTTAACACTGACTGGGGTACTAGAAGAAAAAAGAGGATTTTCAAACACTGGATCTATGATTGGCACCGGTACGACATCCAAACCCAAAGCCCTCGGTTCTTGAATGACCGAGAGATCACAAACCTCTCCCTCTTCAACATTCTGCTGTTCAACGCATCCCTACTCCCCTATATTCACCGAAGTGATTCTCTTATTTGAGGCCAAAAGATCACCAAAAACTTCCTCCTTTTCCAGGGGAACATCCAGTTCTGCTCCCAATTCATCGTCAATTACCTGTTGAATTCTGGTCAAATCAATGAGATTAGTAACATCACTTAAAGTCAGTGAATCCAATAGTCTTGGTGGCGAAGTAGCAACCCCCAAAACCTCGAATTGTAAGGAGATGTTCCCACCCTAAGAAGCACGGACACTTCATATTTGGTGAAGTGTCCGTGTCGGACACGTGTCGGACACGGACACGTCCGGACACGCTCAGACACGTGTCCGAGACACGCACTTTTCGTGTCCTTTTTTTTTTTTTTTTTTTTTTCGCACACGCACGCCGACACGCTGGAGACACGACACGCTCCTTTTTTTTTTTTTTTTCAGACAATTTTCGTGTACTTTACGTTTAAAATAAAGTAAATAATAATAATAAAAAGAAAATAAAAAAACAGCCAGCCCTAAAAAACTTATCGCACGACTTCTGCTGCCCTGCTGCTTTCGTCTCCTTCTGCTGCTGCTTCCGACGACTTCTGCTGCCCTCCAAAGAAACCGGCGACTTCTGCTGCTTCCGACGCCGGCGGCTTCTGCTACTTCCGACGCCGACAACCTCTGCTGCTGCTTCGTGCTTCCGAGCCGGCGACTTCTGCTGCTACTTCGTGCTTCCTAATTTCCTAAACCATCGCATCGCACCACCTCAAAGCCCAAAGGTTTGTTGTGTTTTCTTGGTTATGAGTTTCTTAGTATTGTTGTGTTTTCACGCTGCTACTTGTGCTTTCTTCATTTATTACTAAAAAAAATTTATTACTAAAAAAAAAAATGTTCTCTGTTTATTGTTTAAGTGTTTACTGTTTAGTAACAAAAAAAAGTTTGGTTTTCTTTTTCATTATTAGATGGCCTCTTCCTCATCTAGTAATTGTAGTCAATCGTCACTCCCTTCAATCTCTAGTGATAATATTGAGGATGAATCAAAGCCACTTTGGAAATATGTGACCAAGCATCAAAAATTGAATGAAGGAGGAGGCAATTTCTCATGGCAATGTAATTTTTGTCATTGCATAAAGAAGAGTTCTTATACAAGGGTAAGAGCTCATTTATTGAAGTTAAATGGTCATGGAATTGGACCATGTCTAAAAGTTACCCCCCAAGATATGGTTGATATGCATAGATTGGAAGGCGAGGCAAAGAATCGTATGGCTAAAAAACCCCTAAAAGCATTCCTTTACCACCTCCAATCATATCTATTGGTGGAGTTAGTGTAAGTAATCCTCCTAGTACAATTAATTTTGAACAAAAGAAAAGGAAAGGTGCTCCAAGTGCAATAGAGAAGTCGTTTAACATGGCATCAAGGACCAATTACACGCTCTTATTGCTCGGATGTTCTATTCTTCAGTGGTTGCCTTTTCATTTAGCAAGAAATCCCCATTTTATAGGTGCATTTACTTATGCTGCAAATAATTTATTGTCGGGATATGTGCCACCTGGATACAATTTGTTGAGAACAACTCTTCTTCAGAGAGAGAAGGCAAATGTTCAAAGATTATTGCAACCCATTAAAGACACATGGAGCGAAAAGGGTGTGAGTATTGTGAGTGATGGATGGAGTGACTCACAAAGAAGACCTTTGATAAACTTTATGGCAATTACGATTTGGTCAACCAATGTTTCTAAAAGCGATGATTGTTGGTGAAGTCAAAGATAAGTATTTTATCGCAAACTTGTTGAAGGAAGTCATTAATGAAGTTGGCCCTCAAAATGTTATTCAAGTGATAACGATAATGCTCCTAATTGCAAGGTGCGGGGCAAATTATTGAAGCACAATTTCCAACAATTGTATGGACACCATGTGTGGTGCATACTCTTAATCTTGCCTTAAAGAATATATGTGCAAAGAAAGAATGTTGAGAACAACCAAAGTAGTGTATGAGGAATGTTGTTGGATTTACGAGATTGCCAAAGTGATGTGATGGTTGTGAAGAACTTTATCATGAATCATTCAATGAGACTTGCGATTTTTAATGAGTTTGTATCTTTGAAATTACTTTCTGTGGCTGAAACACGTTTTGCTTCCGTCATTATTATGCTCAAGAGGTTTAAACTCATTAAAGGAGGTTTGCAAGCTATGGTTATTAGTGACCAATGGACATGTTATAGAGAGGATGATTTAGGAAAAGCAAGACATGTGAAAGAATTGGTGTTGGATGATGTATGGTGGGACAAAATCGACTATATCCTTTCCTTCACCTCACCTATATATGATATGATTCGGGTTTGTGATACTGATGCACCTAGCCTTCATTTGGTTTATGACATGTGGGACACTATGATTGAAAAGGTGAAGATGGCAATATTTAGACATGAAGGAAAACATGGAGATGAATTCTCTTCCTTTTATGACGTGGTGCATAATATTCTTATTGATCGTTGGAACAAGAACAATACCCCACTCCATTGCTTGGCACATTCTTTGAACCCAAGGTACTTTTTGATCCTTACATTTTTTCCATTCTTATTCCATTTGTATTATAATTTCTAAAGTTCAACATTTTCTTAACTTATATAAATATTTAGGTACTATAGTGAGCAATGGCTTAAAGAAGGCCCTAATCGAGTACCTCCACATAAAGATATTGAAGTAACTCGTGAGAGAATGAGGTGTCTCAAGAGATATTTTCCGATCCGTAAGACCGTATAAAAGTGAACTCAGAGTTTGCAAATTTTTCAACAAAGGAAAAGATTTTTCCGACATTGATTCCATAAGTGAGAGGTATCGTTCAAATCCTAAAGATTGGTGGGTTGTCCATGGTGTCTATGCACCAATCCTTCAATCAATTGCTTTCAAGCTACTAGTACAACCTTCATCATCTTCATGTTGTGAGAGAAATTGGAGCACCTACTCATTTATCAACTCACATTAGACGAAATAAGATGATGCCTCAACGTGCGAGATGATTTGGTATTTGTCCATAGTAATTTGCGTCTTTTGTCAAGAAGAACTCCGAAATATTCACAAGGAGAGCGAAAATCTCGGGATATTGCCGGAGATTGTTTTGATTCTTTTGAGGAAGTTGGAATGCTTGAAGTAGCAAATTTATCATTGGATGAACCAGATTTAGAGGTTGTGGTCTTTACTGATGATGGTAGTGGTAGTGGGTTTGACAAATGTGATACTGATCGTGATCGAGATGAAGACAGAGTAGAAGTTTGAGAGGAGAGTTTTAGTCTTTTTTTTTTGTATGGAAGAATGAGAATGACTTTCTAACTTTCTAGTACTTTCATTTGTATTGTAATATTTTGTTGTATTCACATGTTGGATATTGAACTTCTTAGTATTGTTTGTCATTTATGTATTAATGAAGCACATATTATTTAATATATATACACATATTACCTAAAAAAATAAAATAAAGAACGTGTCCCCCAACGTGTCCGTGTCCTACATTTTTAGAAATTGGCGTGTCGCCGTGTCCGTGTCGTGTCCGTGTCCGTGTCCGTGTCCGTGTCCGTGTTCGTGCTTCTTAGTTCCCACCAATGGGATCCACAATAGGAATTGTAGCCGGCCAAAAACCACAGAGGTTCGGGGGCACCTTAATCTTTGCTCGTGATACATCAATGAAGTTAGAGTGTCCAGTGAGATCGCTTCAAGCCCCCCAAAGTGAATCCCAATTGCTTCAAAAACATCCCGCCTCCAAAGTCTCAGAGGCAAATTTTTAATGACCAACCATCTGCCATATCCTATCATAACCGAAGGTAAGCTATGCCCTTTGTCCTCTCACTTTTCAATCTTTAAATGATGATTGTGAATTATTTGCCACTTCCCAAACTTGAAGTCCCGGTTGTTGAATGACACCGCATCCTCAAAGAGCACCAAAGCTTTGTCACTCATGAAGGGATTGATTTGTAAACTTAAGCCAAAATGAGTCTGCAAGGCATCTTTGATCGTAACCCACTGAACGTGTGCAAACAGCCGAATAACTACCCATACTTTAGCAAAGTCAATAGAGACAATATCTTGGGCCTTACAGATCCATTAACCTTTCTGGTTTAAACCAATAACCCGCTTACTTCCTTGGCTCAGTATAGGATCACTGAAGGGAGGACCAATCTCCAACCTCTTTTCTACCGCTACATTAAAGGGGATTACATTAGTGGAGGGAAAGGAGGAGTAGTTTTCTGCTCGTAGGAAATCATCCAACATGTCTCTGAAAACTGCCCAACCGATGGCGAAGGAACCCAATGGCATCTTGAAAATCCAACGACCTCCAGTCGGGGGCCAAACCATGCCCTCCGCAACCCAACCAAAATTTTTTGTAATCTTAAATAACCCGAGAGTGGCCAATTCATCTTTCAATTTTCTCCTTGCAAAGAAGGCCTCAACGTTCGCAGCCATTTCAACAAACCGATCATAGAACCACTTCACATGATTTATGGACAGGGTTACCGGACGGTCAAAATACTCATCCTGAATGTAAACAATAGTTGAATCCCCCCTTATCCGAAAGTCCTTCTCACCAATACAGCAGCTATACTCCCCCATCAAAGAAGATGGAAAGACCCGAAACCAGTCGAGGACAGGGGAAGGAATGTTGAATCCTAGAGCCACAACCATATCGGGAAAGTCTCAGGCCAAGATGAAGAAGCGTCCGAGTTGCTTGGATTGGTCGAAGGCGAAAGGTCAGATCAGAGGCTAAGGAAAGCAGAGAGACGAATAGGTGAAGCAGGAGAGACTGGTCGGAGGCGAAGGAAGCTGCGAGGTGAAGGGGAAGGGGTGGTCGGAGGCGAGGCGAAGGGGCAAACCAAGTTGGGGGTTAGAGGCAAGCTGGGTGTTGGTCGGAGGCGAAGGAGAGCTACCTCGCTTGAACCCGAATCGAGAAAGTCTGGGTGATGGTCAAAGACAAGGCGAAGAGGAAATGGTTGGTCGGGGGCGAGGCGAAGGGGAAAGGGTTGATCGGAGGCAAGGCCAGGGGTGGACGGAGGCGAGGCGAAAGGCGCTTCGCAGAGGTAAACGGAGGCGAGGCAAAAGGCGGAAGGCATGGGTGATGGTTGGAGGCGAAGGAAAGCAACCTCGCCGGAAGGGGGAGAAGGCTCGCTGGAAGGGAGAGAAGGCTCGTCGGAGTCACTAAAAGCTTATCGGCGAGGGCGAAGAGGAAAAGTCGGGAGGAGAGATAAGAGAGAAACGAGGGGGGGGCCTCTAAAAACTCAATTGTTTCTCTCGATCCAAAGGCCTCACAAAGTCACACAAATCGTAGCAAAGCCCGGCAAACTGACCTTCTCACAGAAGGGTACATGAAAAAGGAACTCCTCGACCATCGAGCAAACATCTCTCAACCAACCTACTTGCAAATGCTTCTATCCCAATTAAAACTTGGCCTGATTTTTTAAAACACATCTAAAAAGTAGATAAGAAAACGTGGGAAACCATAGGTGGAAGTAGTAATTATAGGCTTAATTTTCAAAAACTAAATGGTTATCAAATAAGGCCTTAGTTTTTTGTTTTTGGTTTTTAAAAATTGAACTTGTTTTCTCGTCATTTCTCTACAATTCTCTATGATGACTTTCATCTTTCTTAAGAAAACATTTGAATTCTTAGTCAAATTCTAAAAACAAAAACAAGTTTTTTTAAAACGGGAGTTGGAGTTTTGCTCTATACCCGGAGCACCCTTGCCCAAAACAAAAACAAGTTTTTGAAAACTACTTTCTTTATTTTTCATAACTTTGGTTGGTTTTTTAAAACATAGGTAAAAAGTGAATAACAAAACAAGTAAACTCATAGATAAAAGTAGTATTTATAGGCTTAATTTTCAAAAATCAAAAACTAAATGGTAGTCAAATGGAGCCTAAGTGTATGAATTTCCCTAAGCCACCATGCCAACTGAACATATTTACACCCAATAGGCACATATTTCCAACCAAAAATACGAGGGTTACTTTTCAATGCACAGACTCAAAATGTCATAAAATGAAATTGATTTCCTTCATTTTAATATTTTTGGAATAAGTTCAAAGGCAAAAAAGAAAAACTTGAACCAAATTAATCGAGAAAGAAATTGATGTGACCCAAAAGAAAATCAGTAGAGCCAACAATATTGAACCAGGCTCTACAAAAGGACTCGTGACATACAAATATGGTGGAATCCAGTACTTCACTTTTAGTGTCAAAAAGACACTCTTGTGGATGAGATCATCAATTTAAATTTATAGTGTTTCAGTTTACAAATGCCAGAATACACACCATCTTCCACAGATACTATGGCTTCCTCTTCCCAGGCCCTCTTGAACAAATCATCAAATTGTACAGACAATTCGCTCTGCTGTGATATTCGCAGATATGTCAGTTAGAAACAGGAAAGCTCCATCAACAATGCTTTATAAGGAAGGTTGTCAACAAATATTGTCCATAAACAGAAACACTTTTCAACATTTTATAATGAAACTAAGGTATTGAAACAAACCAGATTTTCAACTGATGAGGTCTTGAATGAACTTTGGTCCTCATAAACATTCCACGAATTAGGATATTCCTTATGACCCAAATAAGAGAGTTAATAAAAATAGAAAAATATAAATATAAGTCAACACATTCTCTAGTATCAGAATTTGGTTTGATATTTCTCAATGATAAGAGACATTACCTTGAGATCACCGAGGTCCAATCCTTGCTTTAAAATAGGTGGAACAAATTGAGCAGGACCACCATTTAGAATTTCATGTACCCACTCACCATTAGAAGCTGCATCAGGAAGAATTCTATCAACAGATTGGGAATCATCCAAACCACCAGGTCGAAAAGGACGATTATTTATGCTTCCCCTTACAAAATCTTTTGCTGGTCCAGGCACTCGTGGCTGTGAACCAGATTCTTGAGCTTCCACATTTAACTCGGAAACATCCACCTGAAAAGTGAAAATAGTCAAATTGGAAAGTCAGTCATGAGAGAATATAGCCAAGATCATTGACTCGATGTTCCAACCCTTGAAACGTAAATGCGTGAAATTTATAATAACAGCAATCTTAATTCAGTAAAGCTAACCCAACATTTTTCATGCATGGCAGATAGATTGAAAAATCAAGCTGTACCTGCACAGAACCAGGTTCCCATGTTCCTCCAGCTGTTCCATCCTTCTTTGAGCGTTCAAATGGCAACACCCAAGTAGGAACCACGACTGATCTTGGCTGTGATGGATCCAATGATATTTTTGCCATTTCAAACCAATCAAAATCCCACTGTCTTCCCACTTTTTCAGGAGAGAATTCATCAGGGTCTAACCTTGGCTGGAGATAAGTCTCTTCTATGTAGCCTTTTATTGTTTCGGGAGTCTCCTTAAGAAACGCAGGAGGCTGAATTTGAACCAAAAGTTAAAAAATAAACACAATGCATAATTGATGTTTAGTGGCAATTAAGAAATGTCCCTTTTTTTAGAACTCAGGAACACAGTTGTACAACCTATAGAACAGATCATGTACAACCTATAGAACAGATCATGTTCAAACCTATAAAACAGATCATGTTCAAGTAAGGTCGTAGAAATGTCTCTTTTTTTAAGAAAACAACATTATAAATGTGGAGATAAGAATTCAGGCCTTCAACCTATAAGGAAAATTACTAATAATTACGTTAGCAAGAAACATCTCCTTCTTTGAGAAGGAGAAAAAACAAAGACGTGGGACAGGAAACATTCTTAAGAAATGAAGAACACTATAGAGAAAAATTGAGAAATAGCTAACACGAAAAATGGAGAAATGGGACATAACGTCTTCACTGACTTTACAGTGGCATGCAATTTACAGATTGTTGTCTAGTCATTTAAACTAGTGCATAAGTATTTCATTAGGTTCCTTCCAACAAAATGCAAGATGGTTGAGCTTTCAAATTTTTGAAGTACTGAGTTTCCTCTCAAGACAGATGGCCGCATTTGAGGAGGAATTCAGGTGGCGAAATTATTCACAATAAACAGACACCAAACCAATATATGCGAGGAGCTCTAGCATCTTTTCTACCAAATCTATGTTTTAGTTCCTCCCAACTACTAAAGATGAATTATTTGTAGGCAGCATAAACCTATCCAAAAACAAAAGATGCCCAATAAGGTCAAATTTTTTGTGTGAGCATTGTTTGACAAAACTAAAAGTTCATACAGATTCCCAGCATCAGCTCTCTCCACAAATTGGTGGGTATGGAGTGAAAGTGAAGAATTTTGCAGCACTTTTTAGTGAATGCTCCATTAGCATCTATAACCTAAACATACTATTCTCCTCTTTTGTTCTTCCTTGGAGATTTCCCAGGTCAATATTCGAGTTTCTTTCTAAATTTTTTGAGGCTAAAGGCTCATAAAGGAAGCTCAAATCATATGGAGGAATGTTATCTTCACTTTGCTTTTCTTAAAATCCAATTACAAGATTCAAAAACAGCTCCCTTCTCATGCCTTGTCCTCTGGTTGGTCTCCTTCTGTCCTTTACGCAAAGATGTATGAAATTACAAAAGAGGAGAGAAGAGCCTCAATCCAAAGGAATTACAAAAAAAAAAAAAAAAGCTTTTTCAATTGGACAAAAGTGTAGAATAACTGTAAGGATGGAAATAAGGTTGAACTTTGTCTTGGAAGATCTATTGTATTCTCTTTGTTATTTTTGTTTCCTCAAGTTGTTCTTTTTCTTTGAAAGCTTTGTACTTGGAGCATTAGTCTCCTTTCATTATTTCAATGAAATCTTTGCCTTGGAAGATCCTTTGATTTCTCTCATCATTCCATATGACCCACAAGAGCATAAAGGAGGAGGCTCTTTTGATCCTTAGGTAAACCCATTGTCCATTTGAAGGAAGCTAACATATTCTCCCAAAACCTAGCCACAAAACTACAAGACAAAAATACGTGACACTTCAGGATTTCGCCTCTGTCTTGCAATGAAAGTACCAATGAGGAGAAATGTACATATAGGGGTTGTTTGGGGCACAGGTTATAATAACTGTGCTATTATAACCTGTGGAATACTTTGTACCCCAAACACAGACTATTATAATCTCAGACTATACTACTCTGCATTTTAAATAATATTATATGATTTCACAGATTATAATAACCCACAGACTATTATAACTCCATGTTATTATAACCCACTCAGCGCCCCAAACAACCCCAAGGGAATACGCCTTTGCATTTTGTCGAAGGTTTTGATGGGCGCCCTATGACTTAATTTCTAAAGAAAAAATGTAATCTTTATTGGGTATTGATTATTTCATATGGCTCATAGAGGAGGGAGTCTAAATTATAACCTTTTGCACCCCTCTCTTGGAGTAAAGATTTAGCAAAGGACCCTGATTTGTCCAATTTCTAGATCCATAAATCTTATGATTGAGATAAAGGGGTGTTTGATAGGAAGGATGATATGCTTGCAAATTCCACAATTTCTTCTTCTTTGAGATTTCTTCTCAATCCCATATCCCAAAAACCCATGTTGGCCTCCCAAAGGTTATTCACAAAGATGGATTTCTGAAGATATATAGAGAAAAGAAGTGGAAAACGGGTAGCCAAGGGAATCTCCAAAAGCCAGATGTCACGGTCGCAACTTTCGCACCGTGCGACGCCATGATCCTTCCCTCGAACATGGTCAGCCTTGAGGGGAACTCTCACCCCATCTCTATGATCGCAATGCTCTGTGGCTTTGCCGAACCTTAGGCGAGGTTCTTTCATCCTCAACCAAGGATCAAGTAAATATGCAACGGAATATAACTCGGTCGTACACGTTGCCCGTCCGTGGACATGCACTCGGTCTTTCCCATGAGTTGACTTTAATGGGACATTCTCGGATCGTTGGCTGCTAACGACCCCTATATCTGAACCTCCAAGCGATGGGAAGGGGCGCGATGTCGGCACACCCGTGTCGTCCGACACTGTCCCTTGAAAACCCATTACAAAGGAAGACGCCCAAGACACTCATCTTGTGACGCTCGCCTTGACACGTTAATGTGCCACGGGGTGACTCACTTAGGCCATCGGGCCTAGGGGTGGTGGAAAGTCGACACCATGGTACCCCTATATTATATTATGAGGATTATTAGGTCTGACACCCTTACACGTCAAAATGGCGAGGAGTCATACACCCATACATCGACTCCTCCGACGACACGGTTGTCTCCAATCTCGTTTGTTCTCACATTAGCCATCAACCCCACCTATTTTGGTGTGTTAGATGATGCATCGTCCTCCTCGGTCACATCATAGCACTGTGAGGTTCACAAACATACGCTCTTCTAGTATGATTGTGACATTCTCCCCCACTTAATCTCGTCATCGTCCTCGATGACATCACTCAGGGGCACAACCCACTTCCATCACACAATGGATTGTGACACCCTCCCCACTCAAACTTGGCATCGCCCTTGTCGTCTCGCTGCTAACGGACTTGCTTGAAAATTGTGCCTCAGACGGATACGGAAACTGTCAACTACTTATGCACTGTACCGCCCCAGGGACCTATTGCGCCCAACTTTACGACATAGTCTGACGACCAGAAACACAAGCACGACAAACAACTACCACCTTGTGGGCTATCCCTCTCTGGGGCCTACCTCGCCCAACTTTAGGACTCGACCCGGGAATCACCAGACAGGACATGGTAAAAGGCATAGGCATTCTCTTCACCTAGCCACGAGAAGCGCGCCCCAGAACTCACTTGGCCACTCTGGCCACCACATCACATATTCTCTGAGCGGCACATAACGGTGCACCCCTTGGGGTGAGGCTCGCAAACCAACCACGGAATGGACTCATCGTGGCACAAACTCTCACGGTAGCAAAGTCTGAAAGCACACTAACATAGCCCTTTCTCTGTTGGCACTCCCTTTCAGCCAACTCTCAACTGGCCACCCTCATGTGGCAACGCTGCAAAAATGCTTCTCTGATCTTGCTGCAGCTTTTCTCTCTTCTGCTCTTGTCTCCGGTCTGATGCTCCAACATCAACTAATACCGGTCTCGACAACACTGTGAAGTCACCCACCTAGGCCCAGTGGAATGACTTAAGGGACACACGTGCTCTCACTTGCAAGCACTCTCACGGGACTAGCAACCCATTTTCTCAGGTCTTCTCCCACTCAACTCAACTGGCTCTACCTAGCCAAACCGTCCACACATGTAGACAAACATTCTGCACAACATGGTACTTGATCGGCGCATGTCGCACTGACTTCCGGTTTCTTGCTTGCAACCATTCACATTATCCCTCTGATGGAAATGGCTCTTTGGAAGGCACCCTACCTGGTACACCTTCCAATCAACTCTCTTTGACACAATTGTAACCCAAGCCCTTGGCAAATAGACTTGGTTCTTGCTCACAGACGGGTTGGACTTGTTCACGGAGTCCGGTTTTGACCCGCACACTACCTCTGATACAGACAAGACAACCGCCCTGTCGTTCTCTTGGCACTCTTGACGCACTTGTGAAGTCTTGAATACGATCATGAGTTTGTCTCTGTCTGTCTTGTCCGACTACACGCACAAAAGATGGCTCTAATACCAAATGTCACGGTCGCACATCTCGCACCGTGTGGCGCCATGATCCTTCCCTCGAACATGGTCAGCCTTAAGGGGAACTCTCGCCCCATCTCTATGATCGCAACGCTCTGTGGCTTTGCTGAACCTTAGGCGAGGTTCTTTCATCCTCAACCAAGCATCAAGTAAATATGCAGTGGAATATAACTCGATCGTACACGTCGTCTATCCGTGTACATGCACTCGGTCTTTCCCATGAGTTGGCTTTAATGGGACATTCTCGGATCACTGGCCGCTAACGGCCCCTATATCTAAACCTCCAAGCCATGGGAAGGGGCGCAAGGTCGGCACACCCGTGTCGTCTGACACTGTCCCTTAAAAATCCATTACAAAGGAAGACGCCCAAGACACTCATCTTGTGACGCTCGCCCCAACCATGACATGCTAACGTGCCACAGGGTGACTCACTTAGGCCATCGGGCCCAGGGGTAATGGAGAGTCGACACCATGGTACCCTCAATAGTATATTAAGAGGATTATTAGGTTTGACACCCTTGCACGTCAAAATGGCAAGGAGTCATACGCCCATACATCGATCCCTCCGACGACATGGTTGTCCCCAATCTCGCTTGTCCTCACATTAGCCATCAAGCCTACCTATCTTGGTGTGTTAGAATTTAGATGATACACCGTCCTCCTCCGTCGCATCATGGCACATCTTGTCACTGTGAGGTTCACAAACATACGCTCTTCTAGTATGATTGTGACATTCTCCCCCATTTAATCTCGTCATCGTCCTCGATGACATCACTCAGGGGCACAACGCACTTCCATCACACAGTGGATTGTGACACCAGACATCTAACCAAAAAGATGTGGGTGTGCCTTTTCCTATCTTGCAGCATATCCGATCAAGAGTAAGGCCTTGATGGTTCATAATATTTTTCCAAGGGCCATCGGTAGTAGCAATAGATCTTCTCCAAAGTTTTAAATTCAATGGGAAGCTCCCTCTTTGGCATCTATAATTCTCCTCCAAAATGCCTTCTTTTCCTTTTGATACCTCGAGGTCCACTTGGCAAGGAGAACTTCGTTTTTCTCTTTTAGGTTGCATATACCAAGACCACCTTGGTCAAAGGGAATGAGAACTTTTTCCCACTTCACAAGATGGATACCTGTGTTGTCTGAGTTGCCTTTCCACAGAAAATTTCTAAAAAGCCTTTCAATGTGGCCAGCATCCTTTTTAGGTAATTGGACACGGGATAGATAGTATGTTGAGAGATTGGATAATGTAGCTTGAATAAGGGTAAGCTTCCCTCCTTAAGAGATGTGAGGATTTTTGCCAAGAGTGCAGCCTTCTTTCTTTTTCTTTTCTTTTTTTTTTCTCAATTATTGGTGACCAAAAACCTGCTGTCCATGCAGCCCATGGATTGCCATTTAAAGGGAGACGAAGGTAGGAATTAGGCCCGTCACCAACCTTAACTAAATTTTCCAACAATGGATGCAATGCTTTGAGGCTCCAAATTAAGATCAATACTTTCTAATTTATGGTGATTTATGTGGGACCCCGTACTTTCTTCGAAGGGTTGTACAGAGCTGAACAGATTTTGAATAGCCCAATCCTTGTGAGATTAAAAGAGTATAGTATCATCCACATATTGGAGTTTATGAATAGCAATGACATCATAACCCAAATTGAAGCCTTTTATAAGGCTTTTTGAGGTAACTTGGGACGTAAGTAGATGAAATACACCCTCGAACCCATTTTCTCCACTTACTTCCAGAACCTTTTGCTTTCGAGATTTCTTCTAGAGTTCTCAATCTACTTTTTCAGAGGCCTTTTCAATGCCTAGTGTAATAACAACCCCTTGCCTCCTCTTCCTTTTCCACTCATCAATTATTTTGTTGGTCATTAGGAAAGCATCAAGGATTTGTCTTTTGAGTACAAAGGCTGATTGGAATGTCGTTATGGTGGAGGGGGTAACTTTTTTTTAGTCTTCCAAGAGAACCCTAGCCATTGTTGAGGATTCCACATTGGAAAAATGTAGAGTGACCTCACAATTTATAAGATACATGTGTTACTTCTCTCATTGTCAAATGGTTTTGAGATAGAATCTCATGTAATCTAATGTGTTATCAGAGCCCACCATCTAAGGGTGCAGGTTGAGAATCACACGTTGAAAAAAATGTAGAGTGACCTCACAATTTATAAGATACATGGCCTCATCCTTTCATTGTCAATTGGTTTTGAGATAAAAACTCATGTAATCTAATAGCCATGACTTCCTACGAGCAAGATATAAGACTTTAGGTCTATAGTCTCCAACTGTTCTAACATCCGTCTTCTTGGAAATAAGGCAAATGTGTCGTTAAGACTTGCATTTATAATCTCATTCTCACTCTTTATGCAAGTAGAATTGAAGATCATCTTTTCCACATAATTGTGACATCAGGCTTGCAATAAGCACGAGATTACAGAATTTCTGAACACCGAGTACTCGAAAATGAAGAATGGTATGAGATTGATAAACCCTAAAAGAATTTTAAATGGAAATGCTCAAAAACCATTAACTACAAACAGAACTGCACGCAGCCACATACAAACTGTAAGCTTCCACAGGGGCTAGACTATAGAAAAGAATAGCTTACAAGGATGAAATCCGGGAGCGATCTAACAGGGCTGGAGCGCTCCACAGTTGAAAGAGGCTCGACCCTGAGATGGCCGCTATGGCCGGAAAAACCGACACGAAACGATAGCTCTTTTGTTGCTTCAATTGGATCCATTTCACATCAGAGTTCAGCCACCAGACTTCCGTTCTCTTCCCGGCGGTTCTGAATTTCCACGCGCAATTTTCTCTGAATTTGATTCTGCAGATTTGGCGGGTTTTAGAGTAGGAATGAAAGTATCGAGCCGAGTGAGCGGGACAAGCAGTCCCCGTTTTGATACGTAGCCAACAGCCAACTGTGACTGCAGGTAAACTTCACTACTTTTGTAATCAAATATTCAGGCCTTAAGGGCTGAGTTTGAAGCTTTGTTGGGTAAGTAACAGCCAAACGTCCCCACTTTTGTTGGGCCAGTTTGTTTTTCGAAATCTATTTTATGTTTTTAAATTCAGTGATTATGTATTTACATATCTGTTTTCAGATACTTCTTCACATTATGTAATCTAAATGGTAAAAATTCTAAAATCTATGTTTTAATTTTATCTAAATTATGAATTAATTATATTAAACAAAGATAAAAAATTTAATAAATATAATATTCTATGTTATAATTTTAATTATATTTTGTTAAATTAAAATTAAAACATAATATAATATATTAAAATTATATAATATTATAGTTATACAAATTTTATAAATATCAGGTGAATTATAAATTAATTAATAATGACTTATATTTAACCTAATATTTATTTTTCAACCACAACTAGTTTTATGACTTATAAATATTATAGATCACACATTAAACAGTTGTTTAAAATATAATCAAATTTATAAATCTATTACCAAACACATATCAGTTGAAATACAACTATGTGTTTTCATTGAGAATTCATTGTTTTCAAATTTGTGATTTGAGATTGCCTACCCAACGTGTCATTACATATACAACTTATAAACCAAAATGATTATAATGAAATAAATATCGGTTAAAAATCATTTTGGTTCTCGTATTTCGCGAAAGTAACAATGCAATTTAGTCCATTGACATTAGTATGTAGCAATCTAGTTCATATACTTTAAGATTCGTGTGATTTAGTCCCTATTGTAAAAACTATGTAATCATTGTGTAAATTGTTATAAATTTGAAAGTATAAGCGTTAAATCCTTACCTATAAAGTTCGTGACTATTTGTTACTTCCATGAAAGTTTGGTACCAACTACCAAAATTGTTTTTAACCCAAAAAAAACAGGTTGTGGTCTAAAAAACAGACAAAATTTTTCACTTTTCAATTACACAAGGAATTTGGAAAGTGTTGCAATTTTGTATATCAATTAAAAGCTCTAAATTAATATTTGTAGCAATTAAAACCCTCAACTTTCATAAGTGTATTGATTTGTACCCATGTTAGATTCCATTTAAAAAGTGTCATTGGTGTGTGGAAATTTATAACTGTATCAAACTAAACCCACGAACTTTTCGTAAGTAAGTAAATTTAGATCATTTGTTAGGATTCTTTTGAAAACCACCCATTCGTCATTTCTCATTTAGGGATGGATTTTTTTAATTACTTAAGGCATGTTTGGTTGGTAATCTGAATTATGTTTTATGTTTTTGGATTCACTAAATTTAGTGAATACGTGTTTGGCAGACATGTTTTCGAAAATTGTTTTCGGATTCTGTGATCCAAATAGTATAAATTATGAAAACAACATTTTTATGTTTTTATTGTATCCAAATTTAAAATTTTAAATTTTAAAATGTATAATTATTTTAAAACAAAGATAAAAATATTAATAAATATTAGTATTTCATATTTATAATCTTAATTTACTTTTGTTAAATTAAAATATGTATAATATAATATATCATAAAATATAAAATATTATATTATAAAATAACAATTCTATATATATATATATATAAAAACATGTTCATAAATTAATTAATAATGCCTTATATTCAACTTAATATTTAGTTTTGTAACTACGACTAATTTTATGAACTATAAATATATTATAGAACACATTTTAAATTACTGTTTAAAATTGAATCAAACTTATAAATCTGCTACCAATCACATATTTGAAAACATGAAATACAACATTTTTTTCATTGAATCCCTTGTTTTCAAAATTCTGTTTTTCAGATTGCCTACCAAACATGCCCTTAATAACCTCTAGTTGCTGCTTTTGTAGGACTTTTGGTTTTGGTATAAATTGCTAGAATTGACCAGAAAAACAACTTGACAAAAATACCTTGTTATTCTTTGAGTTTTCGATGCTAGATGTATTTGATTCATTAGTTTTCAAAACATGTCTTTTTAGTCTTCGAATTTTTAAGAATCGGTTTCACTACTAGAAAAGAATGTTTTGCCGACGACAGTAATCCCGACGCTTCAAATATCGTCGGGATATGTAGGCAACCCCCGACCAATTAATCATTAGTCGGTAATTACGAACTAATCCCGACCATTTTGAACGTGGTCGGCAATAAGTAACGGAAAGGCCGACCATTGTGGAAATGGTCGGTAAAAAGTATTGGAAAGGCCGACCATTTTGGGAATAGTCGGCTAAACGTATTGGAAAGGCCGACCATTTTGGAAATGGTTGGCAATAAGTATTGGAAAGACCGACCGTTTTGGAAATAGTCGGTAATAAATATTGGAAAGGCCGACCGTTTTGGAAATAGTCGGTAAAAAATATTGGAAAGGCCGACCATTTTGACCATGGTCGGCAATGGCTTTATTAAAATCACGTTAATAAGCATTTGAAACGCCGACTATTTTCAAAATGGTCGGCAATAAGCATTGGAAAGCCCGACCAGTGTGGAAATAGTCGGCAATGGCTTTATTAAAATGACGTAAATAACCATTGGAAAGGCCGACCATTTTTGGCAATGGTCGGCAATAACTATTCGAAAAGGCCGACCATGTGTGAAATGGTCGGCAATAACCGTTGGAAATGCCACCATTTTGGCAATGGTCGGCCTTTCCAATGATTATTGCCGACCATTGCCAACAATGGTCGGCATTTCCAATGGTTATTGCCGACCATTTAAAAAATGGTCGGCAATGGCTTTATAAAAAAATCGAACGACCCTCTTCTTCTTCACCTTTTCGTTTGCCTAGTACCGTCCGCCCGCCGCTTCGTTCTCTCAAATCGCCGACCTTCTTCGAAATCGCCGATCCGCGCCGTCCGCTCGCTGCTTCGTTAGTTCGCGCCGCCGACCCCCGCCGACGCCCTCTGCATCGCGCCTCCGTCCGTCGCCGACCGACAGAGAGAATCGTTCGCTTCCGTTCGCCGCTCGCTCGCCTCGCCGCCGCCGCTTTTCCGCGCCTTCGCTTTGCTCGCGCGCGCTTTCTTTCTGCGCCAAGGTTTCTACCGTACGTCATCTTTTGTATTTCAAAATCGTAAGTGGGTGTTTACTTTTTCGATCATTTGATTGATTTACGATTTGGGTTTTGGCGATTGAAGACTCTTGTTGAAGAATATCGGAGTGGGGTTCGCTCGATTGGGCCGAATTCGAAAGTGAGTCTGTCGAAGGAAGTGGAGAAATTGTTAAAGAAGATTCGCCGCCGCCACCATTTGCCGCCCCGCTTATTCGTCGGTAAGTATTAGAAGATTCGTTACGCTCGCCGCTCGCCTCCCGCTGCTCGTTAAATCGGTAAGATTCGTTAAGGTAGAAATTTTGATTTATCCTTATATGTTGTTAATAATGATGTGTTGTTAATAATTGTTGTTTATAACTTTGTCTCGATTGAGCTATATTTGATAGATTGATCGAGTCTGATATACATTAAATGTTTGAGAGCTTAGAGTAAATATGTTTCTCCATCCAAATTAAAAAAACTTATTAACACTTCAAGGCTCTCTATTTTAGGATTTGAATTAGTTTTAGCTTGTTCAAACTCAATTTAAGGTTGTTTTAGGATGCTTTTTGGATTGCTTTAGGAGTGATTTAAGATATCTTGTAAGTAGTTTATACTAGGTGAGTTTGTTTGTTTGTGTGCAACATGTTATATGCTTACTACTTGCATATCATGGTTGGTTTCTACTTGCATCTAGTTTGTTTTGATTTCCTGCTAGTTGTGACTTTATTGGAGCCCAACCTAGTGATTTATTGTAGTTTGGAGGAGGTTGGGCATACTCGGACTATTTTGAAGTGTTTGCAGGCTTATTTGGAGTTAAGAAAAATTTTGGATTTCTGTAAGTAGCGTCGTTATGCTGTCGAAATTTCGGCATAGAGGGTGTTGTCTAAAATCCATAACTCTCACATATATCAATAAAATGATAGTTTAAAATATTGTTTCAATGATCAAGACGTATATCAATATGCAAAATGTTAGTGTTCAAATCCTAACTCTCACATATTTAGTTTTTTTTGTCTAAAGTATATATACAGGAATATTACCGAGAAATACGCAGTGGACTTCAAAAAGTATAATAATTTAGGGTAGAGATGAATAAAAATTGGATTAAACTTAGAGACAGGTTGTCAACCGAGTATAAAGAAGGAGTAACTCAATTTAGAGAGGCAGGCAAGTTTCATGTTAATGACTCAGAAAAACAAGATGCCCATGTAGAAATTGCATGAATGCGATGTGGCAATCTTTAGATGGAGTTGAGCGACATCTATTCATGAATGGAATATCTCCTCTTATCGTGGATCGGTATATCATGGAGAAGTTGTCACCCTCCAATGTTTGAGCGTATAATGGTTGAGTCGATACCGCGATTCTAGATCAAATACTATCGACTCGAGAAATTTCGAAGAAGAAAATGAGATGTTTAATCTTTTAAATGATCTTCAAGTCCCAATTGGCGAAGCAGATGTGGATGAAGGAAACAATATTGAAAATGAGGTTCCCCTTAATGCCCATGACACGGATACTGAACCTTATTTGAGGATTTAATGAGTGAAGCATGCAATCAATTATACCACAGTTTGTACGATTCTCATCATTGAACTTTTTGGTGAGATTAATGCATATTAAGGTTCTTAACAATTGGAGTAACAAATCGTTTGATATGTTATTACAATTGTTAAAAGCAGCATTCCCAAGTGCATGTATACCTAGTTCATTCTATGAAGCGAAGAGGAAGTTGCGTGACTTAGGGCTAGGCTATGAGATAATTCATGTATGCAAGTATGATTGCATCTTTGTATTGGAAAGAATTTGTTGATTGCCAACGATTGCCCAACATGTGGAGAGTCCCGTCTGATTGAACGATGGAAAAGGAAAAAATTCCACATAAAATTGTACGTCACTTTCCTTTGATACCAAGATTGAAACGATTGTTTTCATCCAAACATTTTGCTTACGAAATGAGGTGGCATAAGGATAAGCGTGTCGTGGAAGATGGTGTATTACGACATCCAAATGATGGTGAAGGTGGAAGCACTTTGATCGTGAATATCCTCGCTTTTCTAGGGGAAGCAAGAAATGTTCGATTGGGGTTAGCTTCAGATGGATTTAATCCATTCGGGAATATGAGTACTTCATATAGTATGTGGTAGGTGGTGTTAGTTCCTTATAATTTGCCACCTTGGAAATGCATGAAAGAAACCAACTTCTTTATGTCTTTACTTATTCCCGACCAAGTCTCTGGAAAAGAAATTGATGTTTACTTACGACCATTGATTGAAGAGTTGAAAGAGTTATGGAATAATGGAGTGCGCACTTATGACTCGGTAGTGGCGAGTATTTTCAACTACACGCAAGTTTGTTATGGACCATTAATGATTTTCCCGCATACGCGACTTATCCGGGTGAGTAGTGCGAAAGGTTACCAAGCATGCCCCATCTCAGTAAAGATGATACGTCATCTTTTTAGGATTAGAGGCAAGATTTCTTATATGGGTCATCGACGTTATCTTCCAAATGAGTCACGGTTGGCGCAGTAAGCAATTTGTGGGAAGTCGAACTTAGACCTCCCCATTGTAGTGGATGGAGATGAGATTTTACAAGAAATTAACATGCTCAATTTTCCGTGTTCGATAAACATCCAACAAAGAAGGACAAAAAAAGGAAACAAACAGATCTTAATTGGAAGAAAAAGTATATTTTCTTGAACTACCTTATTAGTCAAAACTTTTGCTAAGACATAAATTGGATGTAATGCACATTGAAAAAACATATGTGATAACTTGGTTGGCACATTGTTAAATATTGAAGGAAAAAAACAAGGACACGACGAAGAAGGCACGATTGGATCTAGAGGACCTTAATATACTGAAAGAACTACATTTGCAAAAGGTAGGCAACAGGTCGTAAAGCCACATCTTTGCATACGCATTAACTACTAAGGAAAGGATTGAATTCAGAAAATTTTGAAATCGGTGAAATTTCTGATGGATTTGTGTCGAACATATCAAGATGTGTAAGTGTAAATGATGGAAAACTATGGGGATTGAAAACTCATGACTCTCACGTTCTGCTACACGACTTCTCCTATCGGGTTGGGGTATTTACCTAAGGATGTGTGCACTACTATTATTGTTGAGTTATGCACATTCTTTCGTGATTTATGTGCGAAAAAGCGATACGTATTAGTGATTTGGATCGATTCTGATCGGATATTGTGGTGGTTCTTTGTAAGTTGGAAAAAATATTTCCATGCAATTTTTCGATGTAATGGTGCATCTTGCGAGTTCACTTGCCATATGAAACCCGAGTTGTAGGCCCCATTAGCTACGATTGGATGTACCCTATTGAGCGAAGCTTACGAACATTGAAACAATACGTGCGAAACAAAGCGCGTCGAGTAAGGTTCAATAAGCGAGAAGCATTTGTAATGAAACGAATCAATTAATTTTTGTTCATTGTATCTAAGTGGAATTGAAACGAGATTCAATAGAGAGAGCGAAATGATGACCAACTTCCATTGAACGAGATCCGGGGTGAGTTTGAAGTATTTAAACAAAGTGCAAGACCATTGGGAGTTGCAACATCAAAACACTTATCACCGGTGAGGAGAAACAGATAGCACATTGGTATATTTTGAACAATTGTGATGAAATAAAGTCATATCGTATGTACGTCTCGAATACCCTATGTGTTAATCCCAGTTTGTATATACGAATGAGCTAAATTTGATGTGTTTATTTTATTTTTTTATTATCAATAGACAACATTTGCAATTAATACGTCCCGAAAGCTCAAATCGCGCCACGATTTATATAAAAACACCAACTCCAATTTCCTACGTGGTTCAAATCTCATGTAAGTTCCATGTTATATAAGAGTTCATAAATTTAATTTCAATCATGATTAATATTTATAACGTATATAAATGAATTGACAGGTTCTCTCACTACGTGAGAATGGAAATATGTCTGATGATTTATACTCAATGGCGGTTGGTCCTAGTTCTCAAGTGCGATCTTATAGTGGATGCATTGTTAATAGAATGCGTTTTCACACAATAGTGCGGGATAATCGTCGGGCTACACAAAATAGTGAAGTTTTAGTATTGGGAGAAAGTGAGAGTCAGAGCGATGAAGCGAATTTCTACGGTGTATTGACGGAGGTGTTGGACTTAGAGTATGTGAAGAGAAGACGTGTTATGATTTTTAAATGTAAATGGTTTGACAATCGATAAAAAGAAAAAAGATCACATTTCGATTTAGGGTTGAGATCAATAAACACATCACACTATTGGTATGTTGATGACCTTTTTATCCTTGCTACGCAAAGCACAACAAGTATTTTACATTGACGATCCAAAATATGGTAATAAGCGGAAGGTGGTGCAAGTGAGTACGAGAATAAGCGATTGTGGGACATACCAGAGATCGAAGATATTGCAAATGATCAACTTCAATTGACGACCGTTGAAGGTGAAATAAGAGTTGATGAATTAGTTGAGGATATTGCTTTGTGTAGAGTCGATGTTGATCCCACCATTGTGGAAGGAAACCAGAGTAGAGAGATATTAGCAAATCATGATAGTGATGATGATTTCATAAACAGCGAAGATGAGGGCGTCGAACCTCCTCCGAGATTAATTCTAGCCCTGATGAGAGTTCTGACTCAGACTCAGATCATGATAGTGATTAATACTATAAGTAATTATATGTTTCGTTCATTACTTCTCAAAACTTTTTTTTTTTTTTATCATTATTGGATTATTTCATATCACTTATATGTTTGATGTGTGCTAGGAAAAATGGTGCGCTCTGCAGAGTTAGAAGATGAGGCGGCAAACCTTTTTGAAAATTACGCCCCCAGCACTAGCGCTAACCCTACCGCCACAGTAGTGTCTTCTACTGGCGAGACTTCAGGTTAGTTTAGTTATACACTTTCGTTAATAATTATACATTTACTTATTGGTTCACTGATTTGTGTTTCAGATAGTTACGCGTAGAGTGAGAGAGGATTCTCAAGGAACAAAGAGCTTGATAGATATGTCGGCATCCATGGGAGAATTCCAATAGAAATAAGCGATGAAATGGAGAAGCTTTGTTTGTGATTTTGCCACAAGATTCAAAGAACGCAATTGGTGCGATAGTTCGAGAATCGTTTCGATGACGCATAACGAAGTGGAAAGATGTGCCTCTGTAACTAAAGGATCATGTGAAAAACAAACTCTTGGTAAGCTTATCATTTAGTTCTTTTTGTGATCTATCATGTCGAGTTGATCTAAAGTTAATATCTTGGTCTTTCTCTTTTTTTTTAACCATTTCGAGCTAGATTTATCTCGACCAGTCGTTCATAGGTTTATTGATCATGAGATACGAGACGTTCAAGGGAGTTTAGGGAGACTTGTCTAGGCACTATCGAAATACGCCTCCCGAAGCAAGACGTACAACACCACATAAACGTGTGACCGACATTGCCGATTGGCATTTCTATGTGACGGATGGGAGTCTCCAAAGATGAAGGTACGTTATTTACATTTCTTAACAAATATGTCACTCGACGTATAATCTTTGGTTCATTTTATCAAAATCTATTTTGTTAGAAAACTATGGAGACAAACAAAAGAACCGCGAGAAGTTCGCCTGGAACCATTGCAGACTGGTCTAAGTCCTTCATGCACGTGTTGCAAAAACAGTATGAGTTAGACAAATGTTTCACTCATTACTTCTTGTTTACCATCATTAGAAATAACTTAGTATTTTTGGGATTTACGAGAAATCAAAAGGTGTTGACGTAGGACCCATTGAGTTATTCAAACAAACCGGTATAAAGAAGGCAAAGGGTGGGTGAATCCAAAGAATTTGTAATGCTCATGTAAGTTTCCTACTTTTAGAGTTACATTATAAACTTGCATTATAAACTTGTATCTTGAATAATACCTATTTTAATTTGGTCCACAGAGTCAAATGATAGAGTTGCAGGAGAAATCCACTCGAGAAGAAGTCGTACCACTTGCGGAGAGTGCGATTGTCCAAACAATCCTTGGTAGTGGATCCAAATCAAGTGAAAGGCATGGGTTGGGGTCAAGGTTGAAACGAAAAAGAACTCATCATCTCATCAAGAGGCCCGAACGAGAACACGAGTTGGGCCTAGAATTGGCTAAATTACGAGATGAGAATGCACATCAAAAGGCGGAGTTGATCGAGACGAAGAAGGAAGAGTTAGATCGTGCCAAGGATGAAATCACGAGTACGAGAGCGAAACTAGATGAAGTTGAAACCCGACATACAAATGAGTTGGCGACCTTCGATCAATGCTTACACAACTACTAAACTCACGGGGAGGGCCGACCGTCGACATAGGTAATATTCGCATACTCACTACATGTTGTCGATGACTATCCTGCAATAAAGATAGTCATCGAGTTGTTTTGTTTTTCATGTTGTGCAGACTCTGTTGGAGCCCAAACTAGTGATTTGTTTGTAGTTCGGAGGAGGTGGCGTAGTTGATTTACTTTGAAGTGTTTATATGCTTATTTAGTATTTAGTTTTGCAAGGTTATGTTTGTTTAGATTAGGAGTCTTGTTATGTTAGTTTAGTTTATGTTACTTTTAAAGAGTTATGTTTGTTTAGTATTTTGTGATGTTATGTTGGTTGAGTACGTTTTCACACAATGTTTTGGAATGTTAATTAGTTTAGTTTAGGTTAGAGTCTTTAGATGGAGATGTTTGTTATGTTCGTTCCCACCGTATATTTGCCTTAGAGTGTTATTTCATTTTCAAACTAATATGCTTTCGTTCTTTCTCTCTATATTACAAGTACTCTTTGTTTTTATTTCTTTGAACTACACTAGAATAATATAACTTGGTAGCTTTTTATGTGGGGGTGTAAAACTAGGGTTATCTTTTGTCATTTGGTGAAGCAGGAGCTTTTGTTTTCGCACAAGAATGGATGATCACATGGTTTATTAGTTTATTAGTTTTCAAATGTTATGTCAGTTCAGTTTAGGATTTGCTCTCTTAGTTTAGAATGTTTACTAAATCTATTCGTATAATGTGATTTATATTAACAAATTTTAAGATGTGTCTTATCTAAGTTCTAAGGAATTCTATTGTGTTCTCTCACTTTGAGATGTTAGTTTAGTTTAGGAAATATTAGGTTAGTTTAGTTTAAGGGTCGTCTTGTTATGTTAGTTTAGTTTAGTTTGGAATTACTTTTGAAATGTTATGATTGTTTAGTTTAGGAGTCTTGTTATGTTAGTTTAGTTTAGTTTGGAGTTACTTTTAAAAAGTTATGTTTGTTTAGTATTTTTGTTATGTTATGTTCGGTTGGTACGTTTGAAAATGTTATGTATTAGGTTAGTTTAGTTTAGTTTAGAACTTTTGAGATATTATGTTTGTTTACAACTTTTGAAATGTTATGTTTGTTTAGTAGGGTTGAAAATGTAATGTTAGGTTAGTTTAGTACATTTGACATGTTATTTTAGTTTACGTTAGAACTCTTGAGATATTATGTTTGTTTACTTGAACCAAAAATGTCATGTTTAGGTTAGTTTAAATACGTTTGAAATGTTAGTTTAGGACTTTTGAAATGTTATGTTTGTTTACTAGTTTTGAAATGTTATGTTTGTTTACTAGTATTGAAATGTTAGGTTTGTTTACTAGTATTGAAATGTTATGTTTGTTTACTAATCTTGAAATGTTAGGTTTGTTTACTAGTTTTCGTTGTTATATGTTTATATAGTTTTGATCTTAGGTTCATGTTTTTACATATAGGTGGATCGACTCGACATTTCTCAAAACCTACACGAAGATCGCCATGAAGATAATGTGTAATTACCTTGAGTTTAATTTATAAAATTTTGTTTGTAGATTGGGTTATTTTGTCAAAACTATACTTTTATTTTGTATGAACAAAGTGTAATGAACTTTAATTTAATGCAAGTAAAATTTTTATTCAATTTGTGTATATTTTATTTCATGTACATCAAGTTTGAAATTATAGTGAAAATCCAAATAAATAACCTATTTGAATAGGTAAAATATCAAATAAAAGCCATAGGCAATTCCAATATATCTTGACCAAAATTAAATATTGGTCGGCATTTCCAAGCAATACTGACCAAAACTAAGTTGGTCGGCAATATAGAGATATGCCGACCGCTTTTATAATTTGGTCGGCATTGCTTTTCTAGGCCGACCAAAAAGGTTGGTCGCCTGCAATGAAACTGCCACCAAATGGAAATCGGTGGCATTATAACGAACGATCAGGCCAAAAACGTTTGGTCGCCCATTGCCGAATCTGCCGATCAAGATCATATGTCGTCGGCATTGTAAATCTTTGCCGACCAAAACCATTTGGTCGGCCTTTCAAGAATCTGCCAGACCATAACAGATTTGGTCGGGAGAAGGTTTCTGAACGAGGATAAGCCACCATTTTCCCGACGAGCTTTTAACCGTCGGAAATGCCTTTGCATGACTATACTTTGGGGATTTCCACCATTTCGGAGTCGGAAATGCCAAAATTCTTGTAGTGTTTAAAAGGTCTCTCATCACTAACACAATCGTTAAATACAAACAGAGAGCTGATTGACTGAGTTTTTTAGCTAGTTGCGTGACTTGATGACTAGGATTTAAAAATGATCCAATTAGATTGTTGTATAACTAATTATAACATTATTATTATTAAGGGAAACAAATATATGCCGAAAGGATGCTTGGCTTGGTACAACTACAAATTATGAAGACGTTTCTTGGGATTGACCGACGAGAGTCGTGATTCCAATCAATCTGAGAGGTACAATTTTGACCTATATATTAGGAGTGCTAACAAAATCTCCCATTAACTAATAAATGAAGAGATCCATAGTATATAAGTAAAGACAATTATCTCCATCAAAATGAAGCCCTATTGGGAAACCAAAAGTAAAGTCACGAGAGTTTATACCCAAGTAGAAAATATCATACCGTTGTTGAGGGTCGTTGTCCTTATGTCATCGACCAAGAGATAGGTTCGAAATTCTTTACCACATAAGTGATATGTTGTTGAACCAAACCTTTAAAAAATATATAAATATATATCTGTTGGATTTTATAAGGAAAAAAAAGTGAAAAGAAAATGTTGTTTTGAAATATCAAAATCCTATTGATGTTGATGTTATTTAACTTTAAATTCAAAAGTTTAAAAAAATGGTTTGAAACATCCAAATGTGTTGATGTTTCTTATACAAAATTAACTTAAAAGGTTAAGTTTGTGAGTTTTGTTTGAATTTTAACAAGTAACTACACAATTTAGTTATTTTTTATGTATATTTTATATTCTTCATATTTATTTGATTTTAGAGAGTTACTAAGTTGCTAGCATATAAATAGCAACTTGTTTTTTCATTGGGAGTATCCTCATCCCAATTGAATAGTTTCTCTATTTGCAACCCGTGCAAAACGAATAATTGTCTTCAGGACAACCCTTAGTAAGCGTGCCTAGACTATTTACCATCATTTGTTATTGAGTTTTGATTTGTCATTATATACCATATTTGCACAATTACTTACCATTGTAATAGCTTGTAGCTAGTTAAGTTGTAATCAATTTACTAGTGTTATTCAGTTTTATACACAAGAAAACACAATATTATCCAACAATATCTTTTCCTGCTCGAAATATCTATAAATAGATGGTTTTCCCGAGATACACAAAAAAAAAAAACCAAATAGTAGGTGTAAATCAGGTTTATTTCTTATCTTCTCATTTCAGAATACAGAGATACAAATACATGTATTTGGTACGTACAAAAGGAAAGTATAAATTAATCCTAAAATTACGATATATTCCTAAATATGTTTACATCCCCCCTCAAACGCAAGGTGGTAAAGTGGGAACCAACTTGAGTTTGTGTCGTAACTGAATGAATCGTCCAGAAGGGAGTGCTTTAGTGAAAATATCAATGGTTGCTCAAGAAGTGGAGATGGATTGTAATTGGAGAGATTTTGCTCACGAGATGATGTCGAACAAAGTGACAATCATTTTCAATGTGCTTGGTACGTTCATGAAATACATCATTGTGAGCAATCTGAATTGCACTGCGATTGTCACAATGAAGTATAGTAGCCGATGATTGAGGAGCGCCCATATCAGAAAGAAGCCATCGAAGCCAGAGTAGTTCAGACGTAGCATCGGCTAAAGCTCGATATTCAGATTCGGTGCTAGATCGTGCAACAACAGTTTGTTTCTTGCTACGCCAAGAAATTAGGGAGTCTCCCAAGTAGAAGCAGTATCCTGTGGTGGAACGTCTATCGGTAGGATCACCGGCCCAATCAGCATCAGAGTAGCCAGATAATACTAAGGATGATTGAGAAGAAAAAAACGAAGTTCATGGCCAAGAGTGCCTTTTTGACATAGCGCAAAAAATATGGAGTACTGCAGATAAAGTGTATAGTTCGAGGAGTCGCCATGAATTGACTAACTATGTGAACCAGCATAGGCAATATCGGACGAGTCACGATCGATAGATAAGACTACCAACGAGTTGTCTATACAGAGTGGCATCTTCTAGTGGAACACCATCAAAAGGAGTTAGTCTCACATTTGGATCAAGAGGAGAAGTTGTGGTGATCGAGTCAGAAATACCCGAACGATTGATGAGGTCAGAGGCATATTTCGCTTGGGCGGATAGTACCCATTAGAATGTGATGAAACTTCAGACCAAGGAAATAGCTAAGTGTTCCCAGGTCTTTCATTTCAAAGTGTTTTCCGAGATAACATTGTAGGTCAGATATGGCATGAGCATCATCACCTGTAATTATCATATCGTCCACATATAAAAGGAGAAGGACAATACCTGAAGGAGCCTGCCGCGTAAACAGTGCAGTATCATGAGGACTGGAAGTGAACCCTAGTTGGGTTATAGTGGAACTGAATGTTGCAAACCAGGCTCTTGGAGCTTGTTTTAGTCCATATAGCGCACGTCGAAGGAGGCACACTTTCCGCGATGGAACAATGGCTCCAGGTGGGGGAGTCATGTAGACTTCCTCAGAAAGCATGCCATTTAGAAAAGCATTCTTGACATCCATTTGGAGAAGTGCCCATTGTTTGGCAGCGGCAACAGCTAATAAACTGCGGACTGATGTCATTCGAGCAACAGGGGCAAAGGTCTCTTCATAATCAATACCATACTCTTGGGAGTATCCTTTTGCAACAAGTCGTGCTTTATACCGCTCGATTGACCCATTAGAGTGTGTTTTAATCTTATATATCCACTTACAACCAATAGGTTTCTTGCCCGGAGGGAGATCAACATAGTCCCATGTATGAGTCTTTTCTAATGCATGGAGTTCTTCAGTCATTGCTTTCTGCCAAAGAGGGTTAGTACTTGCCTCTTTATAGGAAGCAGGTTCAATTAATGAAGCAATAGTGGAAAAACAATGATAATCTTGGAGATGAATGGAGGGGAAGAAGAAAGCATTGGTGATGGTGTTTTTTGGTGGTGTTCATGCTTATAAGGCGTTGTTCAGCTCAAGTGGCTTATGACAAATAAAATATTGCGATGATTCAACTTTTTAAAGATGACAAAAATGAAGTAATTGCAGGTCAGAACTTGAATGGTGTTTCGAGAAAAATGATGAATGCATGGCCGCGGCCAAAAAAGCTCTGGATCCTGTAACATCTTTGTGTACCTGGTGCTATTGCGAAGAATCATTTCTGATAGTTGTCGTGCTCAATTAATCAATTATTATCTATAGCCATTTAATTTTTTATTTTTTAAAATTAAGTCTAAAAACATTACTTTCACTCGAGTGTTTGTAGAGGTCAAGATACTTTTTAAACCCAGTTCAACTATTTGAATTGTAAATTTCTTCCACCTAAACAATTGTGAGGAACTAAACCTAACCCAACCATAAAACTTTAGATTGGATTAAATCGGGTTGGTCAAGTTATATAATTAAAATTTTATTTTAAGAAAATGTTAGTATTGATAAGTAAAATATATATTTATTTTATTTTTTAATATTGAGTTAAGAATCTAGGATTAGCCACATAATTTTAATTTGTATTATGATTTTTTACTTTCTAATAACTTACAAACTTATTTTAAGAAATCATTTAAGAATAAATAATTTAAAAATAATTATAAAATTAAAATAAATATATGGAATATAGTTGTAATATAAGTAAAAAAAATTATTTATTTAAACTAATTAGAAGTTCGGGTTGGTTCAGTTCAACCTGAACTAATTTTTGGTGAACCCACGAACCAATTTAACTCATAAAGTTTTCATTTTTTTAACCAACTCAACCCAAATAAGTTGATAATTCATTTTCAAACAGTATAATTGGAGGTTGATCGAGTTTTTCGGGTCATCAAGATTTTTGAACACCCCTACTTTGTACCTATGTTTTAAAAAACCAATCTAAGTTTTGAAAACTAAAAACTAAAAAAAAAAACTTTTGTTTTTTAAATTTGATTAGAAACTTAAATGACGTCACTTTCAAGAAATATAAAAATCATTAAAGAGACGATAAAAAAAAATATTACAGAGAAGATCAAGAAAAAATATGGAAAGACAAACATAATTTAAAAAAATCAGATATCTAAATATCTTCAATTCAATATTCCTTTCACTAAAGGGTGCGTTCTACAAAATAATATTGTGTTCCTTCAGTTTACCTTGTCTTTAATAGTCTTCATTAGAAGGTATGTGCGTGCTTAAATTTCAACAACAATTATAATAAATGTTGTAGGGTTAATTAAGTATCCTTCTCTTTCACCTTCTAGTTTTTCTCGCATTACTTTATAAGAAAAGCATAACTCAACTGTCATTAATTATAAATTTATGATTTGAAAATTTTACACTCTTAAATATTATCGAACTAAAAAAAACTCAAAACTATTTATTTCAACAATATATCTTTCTCTCACATAATTTCTTTGCTTCCCTTTCATTCTTTGAGAAATTATTAGAAGAGTTGTCATAATGTAATTGACAGTTAAATGTATGTGAAAGAAATTGCATAAATATAGATTATTAGGCAGGCATGCATACTTTTAAAACCACATCCATAGTTATTAAGAGGTTGATGGCTTCATCAATTAAATAGTTTTTTCACTTTTAGGGTTATTTTCTATAATCTATTTTTCACACTACTACTACTATTATTATTATTTTGTTGGGTATTTTAATCGCACCAAATAATGTTTTCTAAAACAAACTAGTATATTCGTTTCCTTTTTAATTGGGGTGGGGGATTCGAACTAATGACCTATTGGTCATAAGTCTTATTTGATATCAGTTGAATTATATTTTTATTGGTGTCAAATATTTACTATGAAATGATGCATTTTTCTTTTCTTTATTATTATGTAAATAAATATATATATATATATATATATATATATATATATATATATCCTCAATGATTTAACCATTATGTCAAATGTACACTATGAAATTTGTCTATTTTACAGTAGAATGGATATAAATCCTGCTCATTATTTATCCCATCAACATCATTTATAAATAATGCAGAGTCCAATAATATTAAATAATTACTTTTAATTACTCTGTAGAATAAAAGCACGTGTGGACTGTAAAGTAATATAAATTTTCCAATAATAGATGGGTCCTATTAAAGGCGTCGTTAGTGACCACCTTTATGTACAGCACAAGGACACTTTTATTTATGTACGGCACAAGAGATAAGGTCGTTTAGGTACAAAGTTTCAATATATTTTATGTTAAATTGCAAATTTAATCCCAAACTTTCATATTTATATTTAATAGGTTTCTAAATTTTAAAAATATATAATAGATTCTCAAACTTTTAAATTTTCATATTTATAAGAAGATACAAAATCGAAAGTTTAGGATCTTATTTAAAGTATATGGACTTATTACACAAAATTGTAAGTTCATGAAGCTATTATAAATTTTTAAAAGTTTTGGGACCTATCTAATAGAAATCTAGTTCATGGATTAAACTTATAATTTAACATGTAATTTGACTTTAGAGAAAAATTGAATTTATATTTAAAAACTTTCGGGAGTTAAAATTTAAACTAATAACACTATTAACTTAAAAATTAAATCTTGATGGATAAACCAAGTTATACAATATACTATCTATTATAATTCTATTTAAAAAATATTAATGCATAATTCTTTCACATATATATCACTTCTTTAAATTATGATATTTATGTAATATCAAAGAGGAATGTTGAAATTGATAGATGGTAAAGATTTTGAGTGCGTTTTTTTTTTATCATTTTCTCCTTTTTCATCTATTTATCTATACTTATTTAAGAAAGTTTATATGATAATCTTTCTTTCAAACTTTAGTTAGATTATTTTGGAAGAACAATAATTTTATTTAGTAGATTTTTGAATTGATTTTAAATGTAAGGGGTGAAAATAGCAATAAAAATAGTCTAAATTGATCTAATTATAAATTATATAATTATTAATTTAAGATTTTAATTGATTTTTGTCCTCAATTGTAATTTCAACGCAATCTTTTCGCGTCTGCTTCTGCAAGTGAAGGGATACTGATAGTCTCAAAAATCAAATAATAGAGATAATGATAAGAAAATCCTATTCAATGCAATTTTTTTTTTTTTTAAAACTATTCAATGCAATCTTTTCAGGTCTGTACGAGAAGGGACAATGATATCCCAATAATAATGGTAATCATCGGTATATCCTAAATAATTGAAATCACCAACCTTTTAGTTTGGTGTTTAATTTGGATGGTTTTGGAATCTAAATTAAAATTTTTGTTTGGATTATTGTGTTCAAAATTCAATTGGTTTACAACACAACGTTATGGTTTTATTTCGCTAATTTCAACACAGTTTCGCTAATTCTCATATATCAAACACTGCATATCAAACACCGTTTTTTTATTTCCAGGGTTTTAAACCCTTGGAACAAACATCTCAGATTTCAATTCCAAGGATTTTGACTCCAAAATGGTGCTCCAAACGCCCCTTTAAATACACGAGCTATTAACATGTTTGGATAGAGAGAAATGAAAATGAAGCTTTAAATATTTTCCTTTAAAATAAGGTTTGTAAGCATAGACACGAGTATCATTTATTTTCATGCCACCACTTTATTTATGATAGATGAATTTTATATACTCTTCAAAAATTATGAGTTTTCTTCATAACCATTCACTTATCTCTTTCTCTCTTTCCATCTCTTTTGTATTAATATTTAATTATGTATATTAATTTCCAATAATCAATAATTAATTATTTAATTAAAAAATTTATAATTATTAATTTATTTTTATTTGTTCAAATTATTTTTGATTAGTTGGTAAAATAATGTATCCAAATGATGTTTTTAGAATTAATTTCGTATTATGAAAATATAAATCACTAATTAATATTATATTTAATCGTTTTATTACAAATATTATTAATTTATGGCAAGGATGATCATTATAATTAATTATGCATGAGTTATCTAGGATAAATTAACAATTAATTGTTACTTTTTTTAAAAAATTACATTATTTTTTAAAATTCTTTTTTTATTGATTTATTAATAATAGATCAAATTTATAAGATCAATCTCATGAATTAAATTATTTGTACATTATCTATAAATCGTAATTATATATTACATAATATTTATATATTAATTTCATCAAACAAATATAAATATCATTTGTTTTACATAAAAATCTGATGACAAATTTCCATGTAGAACCAACATTCATCTTATTTTAAGACATTTTATTCCCATGCATCTATTACCCATAAACATCCAATAAAAATTTGTTTGGGCGCATATTATAATAACTTGTGTTATAATAACTCGTAGAGTATTTTACAATAATTCTAAATATATATTATTATAACTTCAAGCTAAACAACTGATATGCAGTTTAATAATATTATATGGTTCTACAAACTATTATAATCCATGTTATTATAACTCATTTAACATTCCAAACATTTTTTTTAAAACAGCTCTTAAATTACAAATATTAGAACTCTTAAATCAATTTGAAACTTAAGACTTAGGTTAGACATGCATGAATAGTCTTAAGATCGAAGTTATTTAAAAACAAAAAATTCTTTTATGCTTAAAAGTAAAACAATTCACAAGATAATATAACATGAATTGATTCTATATTGGATATTGTTTTTAGTTTGCTACTCTAAAACATTAGTTGAAAAAGAGTTTTTTTTTTTCTTTTAAAAAAACTTTTTGGCTAAACTCAAAAGGGTTTAAAAAAACAACAAAAACAAAATGAACAATATGGTTGTCCACAAAGCCATCGATTTTGACCATATGAAAAGTTGGTTGTCATCCATCAAAATGAACATTTAAATTTCGTCATACATAATGCTATCCTGTAAAATAACAATATGGCCCACAATAGCCTAAAACGGCTATCAACCTAACCCAACCATGGTTCGGGCCTTCGGGGTGGTTGGATATTGTATACCTAAAGTTTTAGTTTAAAAAAAAAAAACAAGTGCCAACAACTAGAATCAAGTGAGACATATGATTAGGGGTGTACAAATAACCCGATAACTCGAGCAACTCGGACTATCCAACCCAAATTATAAGGGATGGGTTGGGTTAAGTTTTTTTTCGGTTTGGGTTGGGTTAGAATTTTAGAGAATCGAATTTTCGGGTCGGTTCTCGGTTTGACCCTCTTAGGCTCGGGTTGACCCGATCCAACCCAACCCAACCCAAAATTTATATTTTTTATATATTTTATAAAAGAATTATTTGTTAATTTTAATGTTTTTCTTCTAAAATTCTAACAAATATTAAAATGTTATGAAATTTGAAGTTTGATAATTGAATTTTATGTGATTTTAGTTATAAAATTAAAAAAAAAGTTATTTTAAATAATTTAAAAATTATTAAAAAAAAATCAATCCGACAACCCAACCCAACCCAATTCGAAAATATAGGGTTGGGTTGTAACCCTTAATCGGGTAATTTGGGTTGTCAACCCGACCAACCCGAATTTTTGGGTTGGTTCCAAAAAATTCTTCAATCCAACCCAACTCAACCAGTGTACACCCCTACATATGATCAAGAGGTCATATAATTTTTTTTGAACTCGTAACTATATTAAAGTAAATATATGTATGTAATATAAGTAAAAAATATATATTTTTAAAAATTAACAAGAATCGGGTTGCTTCTGTTCAATCCAACCTAATTTTTGGCGAATCCACGGCTCATAAAATTTTTATTTGTTTGAACCCAATCGAAGCCAACTGCAACGTATTTTTCCTCAATTCCAATAAAACGTTTTCTCGTTAATATCAAAAAAATGTTTTTTCCTTTTTTATAAAAAAAAAAAAAATCAGATCCAGATCCAGACATAGGTCTAATCTGAGAGGTCGTTTTTGTTTTTTTATTAAAACCAAAGAGCTTCTTCGAGGAGTAGCGTGGTTTGATTTTTTTTCCTTCTTCGAATTGTCCTGAGCAAGTGAAGTCTTGATTCCAAATCCTTCATTAACGAGTGTACGCCCGTGGAGGGTGTTGTGTTAACCTTGAGGAGCAACCGGCGTACACGATTTAGCACCAAGGTCGTGCCGAAATTGCTTTCAAGGCAGTGGATCATCCATGTCACAACGATTTTCTTCTCCAATTTTACTTTTGGCACCAACAAGGCTAACTTAACCCAATTCAAATCGTAGACTTGAATTGGATGGATGAGTTATTCGAATCATTGGATTTTTTTAAACACCCTACCCCTTAACCACATCTATAAATAGATGGTTTCCCAACCCTTAAAAAAAAAAAGTACTTTTGAGAGAAGAGAGAACCCAAAAAAAAAAATGGAGGGGAAGAATGTAGGTTTGGTGATGGTGCTTTTGGTGGTGATGTTCATAAGTTGCTCAGCTCGAGTAGCTTATGACAAAGAAAACATGGCGATTAAACTCTTCTCTGATGACGAAAATCAAGCAATTGCAGAGAATTTGAATGGTGGTTCGAGAAAAATCATGAAAGGCCATACATGTTCTGTCCGATTCTGCGCCACCTTTCCTCCGACCACGTGCGGCACTGGATGCCGTTGCGTTGCAACTTTAAGTCCCGCTGCTGGTGTATGTGTTACAAAATAATATACTTTATTGTTTTTTCCTTTGTCTATGTGATCTTTCTTAATTAAATAAACAGCCTTCATTTAGAAAGCTATGTCTCTGGTTTTATTATAAGGTATGTCTCTGGTTTTATTGTTTCAGCAAGAATAAATCATGTATGGTTTGTTTACTTTATAAGTGTGTCCTCAATTCTAATCTCATCGTTATAAGTTCTCGCTATATCTTAATTTAACTTCTTGTTTGCTTTAGTATACCTGCATTATTGCATTTAATTTTTCGACTTGAATATTTAAGGTTTTATTGGATAACTCTTTAGTTTTATTTTTTTTTGTTCTTCTCGAAAATATTTGAATTCTTTATAATTAGCTAAATTTTAAAAATAAAAAACATGTTTTGAAAAATACTTTTTTTAGTTTTAAAAAATTGATGTTGGTTTTTTAAGACATTTTTAAAAGTAGATAACAAATAAAAGCTTAGCATCTGTTTGGTATGCAATTCGGATTCTCATTTATGTTTTCAGATTCAATGAATTGAGTGAATATGTGTTTGGCAGATGTGTTTTCGAAAACTATTTTCGGATTTTGTGATCCAAATAGTAAAAATTCTGAAAACAACATTGTTATGTTTTCATTGTTTGCAGACTCTGAATACAAAATTTTAAAATGTAGAATTATATTAAACAAAGATAAAAATCTTAATAAATACAATATTTCATGTTATGAATTCATTTTTTTAAAATTAACATATGTATAATATAATATAGTATAAATAATATAATATAAAATTATAAAATTTAGAAAAATCATGTTCATAAATCAATTAATAATGATTTATATTTAACCTAATAATTAGTTTTGCAACTACAACTAATTTCATGATCTATAAATATGTTATAAGACACACTTTAAACAACTATTTAGAATGGATTAAATTTATAAATCTGTTACCAAACACATATCTAAAAACACGAAATACAACTTTGTTTTCATCTAATCCCTTGATTTCAAATTTATGTTTTCAGATTTCCTACCAAACATGTCCTTATTTTTTAAAAAACTAAATGGTTTATCAAATGGGTCTAAGAGTTTTTCTTCCATTCATAATTTTTTTTTATGTAGTCATAGACAACTATTCAATTAAACTACCATAATAATCGTTGGATGAGGATTCAACAATATAATTTTTAATAATAACTTTTCGTTATGAATTCGAAGTACTTCTATTTACGTCTAACGATGAAAGACTACCAACTATATTGTAGCGATCTCACTCAATAATTTTTCGCACTTATGATACTTGAGAGACCCTTGAAAAATATTTCCCATTATTTGGTTACGGTTGGAGGATAGGATAAAGATTGAAACAATTATCTTCGCAATTTCTAATGTTGAAGATCTCACATTGAAAAAGTTGAGAGAAACCTCACAATATATAAGATATATGAGCTACTCCTCTTATTGTCAATTGGGTTTTGAGATGAAACTCCATATTCTGTCCAAAAAATTGAAATTTGGATCCAATCAAAAAATTGTGAACCCAAAAAGACACCATGAAGAAACAACCCGTCTTAAAGAAAATAATCCGTAGGTCAAGAAAACAATAGAACAAACTACAAATACCAAGGGTATTATTGAAACACCTTTTCCAAGTTTTTTAAGGCTATGAGTATTTTTTATTTCTTTTTATAAAAAAATTAGGGGTATTTTTGAAACAAAACTTTAACGGCGTACCTAAAAAAACTTAACGACAATAATATTTTCTTTTTAAGTTTAGGGGTATTCTTGAAATTTTTACAAGTCTAGGGATATTAGTGACACAAACCTCATAGTTTAGGAGCATGCTCTATAATTTAACCTAATAAAACTTTCTAAGTAAAATTTTAGATAAGTCGTTGACTCCATGATTATCGAGGGTCACACGTTGAAAAAATATAGAAACCTCACAATTTATAAGAGACATGAACTACCCCTCTCACTGTCACTTAGTTTTAATATGGAATCTCATATAATCTAATATGACATCGAGTCCGTAAAACTCAAACAAGTATTCATATCAAAATAATCTAACAATGATCAACCACGTTGTGACACGCCAGATACATAACTCGTTAAAAATTGTGAGATGATAACCACACACTATACGATCGTCATTATTAGCTAATTAAATCTACAATACTATTATAACTAGTTTGGAAGAATACAATATTTTTATAATATTAATAAGTTTTAAGATTACAATATTGATTAAAAAAGAAATCCCCCAAAACTCTCTATCATCCCTCTTTCAATGGACGAGCATGTTGCTACTCTGTTCGGATTCTGAGTGCGAGCAGAGCGACAAAGCTTCTTGATCGAATCGGAGAAATTCTCGAAGCGTCAAATCATCGTCGGAGCCTTGTCGGAGGATGTAGAGGTGAAGAAACCGACCAAATTAACAAAATGTAATTATAGTGAAATGGATTATATTCGTTTGGTGGGCCTCAATTAGAAAGCTAATGAATGAAGAAAGCCTATAATTTCGAAGTTTGATGACATTCGAGCTATAAAAATAGTAGGAAAAAATTAATTATTGGATGACCCATTTTCTCGCGTAAAATAATGTTAATTGACCTATTATGACATGATAGAGCGCGCCAAATTACCCAGAAGGACAATATTAAGCCCGTCTCGCATGGTCACGCTCTTGCTCTTGTGGACATGCTCTCACTCGTAGACTCGCTCTTGCTCACGTTGACTCCCACTCACAGACCTCGCACTATCGCTCTCGTAGGCGCACTCTAGCTATGCTCGCTCACGATACGATTTATGCAAATGATCACTTGATCACTCATAGGCTTGCTCTCACTCTTATAGGCTCGCTCTCGCTCTCGCTCAATACAACTTTACAAATGATCACTTGCTCACTTAACTCGCTCTCATCGATCATTATTACTATCTGAGCGAGAGATCGAGAGCGAGCCTACGAGACTTAAAGCACGCTACCCTTGCGGTAATTTGGACATAATGCACAATACAAAAATAGTCATATGTCATTAATTTCAAAAAATGAGTCAAACGACATTAAAGTGCGTGAAAAAATGTTTTCCATGCAAATTTCTCTACAATGTGGCTTTTAATTTTACAAGTGTGTAAAAGGAAAATTATAAATGTATTTCACTTCTGTATCAACAAATAATTAAGAAACATACATGTTTTTAGATCAATAAAAATGGAGTGATTGATGCGTTAGTGAGTAAGATTAAGAAAAGATGTTCGGTAAATAATAATAAAAAAAAAACTAACAACTAAGGGCCCGTTTGATAACGTTCCCATTTTCTGTTTCTTGTTTTTGTTTCTCATTTTTTAAGAAACAGACTTGTTTGATAATCAATCCCGTTTCTTGTTTCCAAAATTTGAGAAACGTTTCTAAAATTTGGACTAAATTTGAGAAACTTCAAAGGGTAGTTTCTTTCTTTTTAGTTTCTTCTGATATTAAATGTTTCCTCAATATTACCATCTTTGGTCTCCAGCCTATTGGTGAAATGTGTCAAAATTATGCTCTTCCATTTTGAGCCCCAAGTTCAATCCTTGGTGAGTACATGTTGATTTTCTTTTTTATCAATTCCATTTTTTTGCAATATATATAGTTTTAATTTTTATATTATTATTATATAAATTTATATTTTTTTATTTAATTTCTTCATTTTACAATCTTTATTTTAAGTCGATATCATTTAAGACGAATGGTTCGAGTAAGAGATAAGATTGCATATCAAATTTGAACAACATTTGAATAATAAAATAATTTTATTGATTTACTTTTATTATTAATTAATTTTGCATCGACACTTGTTGGCATTTGATAATATAAATTTGTTATAATTAATTGTATATTTATATATTTTAATGCATGTTATATATTTTATATTATATAACTAAATTCTTTTTAAACTATAAAAAATGACAAAAAATGAGATGAAAAAAAAACATTCAAAAACAAGAAACAAGAAATGATTATCAAATAAGTTTATGTTTCTATTTCTTGTTTTCAAATAAACAAGAAACAGTAATAGTTATCAAACATATTCTTGTTTCTTAATCTTAAAAAATGAGAAACAAGAAACAAGAAACAAAAAATAAGAAACAAGAACGTTATCCAACGGGGCCTAAAGAAATAGTTTCTAAAAAATTGTTTTGTTTTTGTTTTTTTTTTTATTTTAGCTAAGAAATAAAGTGTTTTATTGACAAATATGAGAGTTATATCATAGAGAATATGAAAATTATTGCAGAGAAAAATGAAGTAAATGAGTACAATTTTTTAAAACTAAATAATTATCAAATGAGACTTTTTTTAATATTTAAAATGCTACACACAATACATAATGCTTTTTTGGCGAGTGACAAGTATCCTTTGACATTTCTTCGTGTTCGGGTAATTAAAAAAAAAACTAAAGAAATAGTTTCTAAAAACTTGTTTTGTTTTTTTGATTTTAGCTAAGAAATAAAGTGTTTTGTTGACAAGTATGAGAGCTATATCATAGAGAATATGAAAACTACTGTAGGGAAAAATTAAGAAGTAAAATTAAGATTAAGAATTAAAAGATGTTCCGGTAATTAAAAAAAAAAACTAAAGATATAGTTTCTAAAAATTTGTTTTGTTTTGTTTTTTTTTTTTTTTAATTTTAGCTAAGAAATAAAGTGTTTTGTTGACAAATATGAGAGCTATATCATAGAGAATATGAAAACTATCGTAGAGAAAATTTGAGGAAACGAGTACAATTTTTAAAAACTAAATAGCTATCAAATGAGACTTCTTTAATATTTGAAATGCTACACACAATACATAACGTTTTCTTGGCCAGTGACAAGTTCTCTTTGATATTTCTTCATGTCGACCATCCTAGCTCAATTCTCATATCGTTCAAGTTTCATAATACATGTGTATTTTTTATTTTATCATGTATATTTAACTTAATAAAAATAAAAACTTTAAATAATTTTTATTATATTTTAAAAAAATAAATAAATCATATTTACTCACTCCTTATAAATAATGTACATATATCTATCAAATAAAGGATAACATTTAACGGTTAGCGAATTTGAACATACGACTTCTTAACCAAAAGTACGTGTCGATTATCGATAAGTTAACTCACTTTGACACTAAAATAATATTAACGCGTTCAAAATAATTTTTATAGAACTCGAGTTTCCCCTAACTTTTGATTGTTATATCACTATTAGATGTTTTGATTGTGCTTTTGAACACTACTGTAGTCCTTTCGTATAAGAGCGTGTTTATTTCACCGCAAACATAAGCAATCAAATGCAATTTTAAAAAACAGGTCCCATCTTATTACAATTGAACGTGCTTACCGTTCATCATAAACACAATCCATCGTAAGACCCACACTTGACACTGTAACGGTAATTCAGTCCCGTAATCGCGTTACGAGTGAGTATTACGAGGGGCTCACCCAGGTTTGTATTTACTTTCCACAAATTGCACATACCCTCCGTTGTTTTTTTTCTTATTCTTCCTCCTTCCCCCTCTCTCCTATTTCTTTATTTTTTGCGTTTAATTTTCTTCTATTACGAGTTAAGGAGAAACAACGCGGACATTTTTTTTGTTATCTCTAATTATGTTGAATACGTTGTTTGATTAAACATGTTTTTTAATACAATGGAGCTTGAGATCCCCAAACCTCGTGTTAACAAATTCAGAATGCCAATTGAGCTATGCCCCTTAAGACAACCAAACATGTTTTTTGAGGAGGCATATCCACCGTTTTCCTAATTTTATGGAAACAAAACTTTAAGGCATACAATGTATGGCAAACGTCATTGTATTTTTAGGTTTAATTATCAAAAATACTTTTAAGTTGTGAGGTTGGTTTTAATTATACTTTTGACATTTGAAAAGTTTCATTCTAACTTTTGAACTTGAAAGTTTGTTTCAAAATACTTTTTTTTTTTTAAATTAATGGAGAAAAAAAATGTTATGTTTGCATTTGTATTGTTACTTATATGAACATATAAGTTGAAAAATAGCCAAAATATATGTAAATACGTAACTTTCCTTCCTAATTGTTTTTTTTTTAAAAGAAGATTATTTCGAAACAAACTTCCAAGTTGAAGATTAAAATAAAAGTTTTCAAAGTTTAAAATATAATTGAAGTTAACTCGATAGTTGAGTATTTTGAACAAACTGAACCGAATAGCTGGTTTGGTTTGGTTTTTTGTATTGTATTGGACAGATTCTAATTTACAGCCTCCATTTTTCTCTCTCTAGGATTTAGTTAATTATCGTCGCGAGCATCCTCTTCATCTAGCATCTCAGCCGCCGGCTCGCATCTCAATCGCCGCCGCCGCTTCTCTTCTCCGTCGCCGTCGCCGTCGCCGTCGCGGCCCGTTAAGTTAGTTTCGGAATCCGTGTTCTTTTTTTTCGGGGGAGGGAGGATTGGACGATGTTCTGAGAATGGAGAAGAAACAAGGAATTGGCCCAAAACCGGGAACAACCGAACAAAACCGAACCATATTCGAATAATATAGTCAATCCGGGTTTGCACCGACCCGTATTTAGACCTAATGTGAACAATTTTGCATTTCTCTATTCCAGAACTATCTCCTTTCGTTTCCGTTTTCGATTTCGAATTCTATAACCAGCACCATTACGCTCGAGATAAACACCTTTGCCCTTTCCTCCCTGGGCTCTGAGCGATCATTCAGTTTGAAGGCTCGGGTTTTGACTGAGGGATTTCGAAGAATTTTCCATGGCGCATCGGTTGCTGAGGGATCTGGAAGCTGACGGATGGGAGCGCTCTGATTTTCCCATCATCTGCGAATCTTGCCTCGGCGATAACCCTTATGTTCGCATGGTACGTTTTTTCTTCTATCTTGTTTAACTTTAGTACTCCTAACCCCCCCTCGAGTTACTTCGAACCCGTTCTCGAAGTTCGTTCACAAGTCCACAATTGAGCTCATAAATGTTCGAATAAGTCCATCTTGAACTGTTCGTGAAATTACCGTAAATTGATGTCCTGTTTGAACACTGACCCAGATGTTGTCTGTTAACTATTCATGGATTTTACATGTTCACTAGTATGAAATATGCAGGGGGAGTAGTGGGTGATGATTGCTGGAGTTGTGCTCTTTTGTAATTCATGGCTTAGTATTTGCTTTAGACATTACTTTGATTAATTGAATGTTATACTGAATGCAGACGAAAGCTGATTATGATAAAGAATGCAAAATTTGCACGCGTCCATTTACAGTTTTCAGGTGGAGACCTGGACGTGACGCTAGATATAAGAAAACAGAGATTTGCCAGACGTGCAGTAAGTTAAAAAATGTATGTCAAGTTTGCCTTTTGGACCTTGAATATGGCTTACCAGTTCAGGTTCGAGATACTGCCCTGTCTATCAACTCCAATGATGCTATTCCTAAGAGCGATGTGAATAGGGAATATTTTGCCGAGGAGCATGATCGGAAGGTATGCACTTTCTGCTGAAGTATTTTCTCTAGTTATAGGATGATTTCTCCTTTTAGTTGTCGGTGCAATCTTTTAGAATCATTATGATTTCCCAACCATTTTAGCCACTATTGATCAGCCTTGATGGACATAGAAGATGGATAATAGTATAGTGCGAACTAAAATGTCAGATTGCTTAAATAGATAACTTTTGTCAAACTATATAAGGCCTGTTTGGTGCACAAATTATAATAACTTGTGAAATACTATGCACCCCAAACACAAACTATTATAACCCCAGACTATCTTACTCTGCATTTTAAATAATATTATATGATTTCACAGATTATAATAATCCACATACTATCCTACTTTGCATTTTAGCACAGATTTTAGTTTCCTTTATTAGGAGGGGGTTGGAAGAAGGTAACGATAGGGTTTTTTCTTGGATACTTAAAGCGTGGAAGTGTTGTTTGGCCGCAAATTAAAATTAGGCGTTCGGTTTGGAGTTCAGAGGATGTGAGTTGGTTTCTGGCGAAGGCTTTTGTAGAGGTTGTTTAGCTTGTTTCTGGTCTGTAAAAGTTTTTGTGGGATGAGCGGTCTTCGCTTGTTGGTTTTTGTGATGGGCTTTGGTGCCTGAAGGGCGATTTTAAGCTCTTATACGGGTTCGTGTAAGAGAGCCCTTTTTGAGCGAGTCTAGAAGCTTGAAGTGGTTTTTATCAGATTTTTGCCATAGTCGGGTGTTGTTGGTTCAAGTTCCTTGTTTGATAGATTGTTTGTTGGAACGGAGGGGTGAACTGTCTTCAAGGCTCTAGGGGAAGCATGCTTTTTTGTGGTTTTGATTGTTTGAGGCTTCGAGTTGTTTCATGGCTTTCTTTTGAATTTTGTCTTTTTGGGATTTTGTCTCTGTTGGTCTCTTTTGGGGGTTTGTGAGTTGGGTTTTGATCTCTTGTAAGAGATTTTTTATATTGTTGCTTTTGTTTCGCTTTGTATCTGAGACTTTGTCTCTTTTTTCATTATTTCAATGAAATTCTGTTGTCACCTTTTCAAAAAAAAAAAAACAGACTATTATAACACCCTGTTATTATAACTCACTCAACACCCTAAACAATCCCTATATGATTTACAATTTTCCATTTTCATGAATAGAAGTTAAGTTTCCCTCTTTTCTTATTAAACAAAATGTTTAGTTGTTTATTGTTCTGGATCATGCTACATACATCCATCAATATATTTCCGTACCATTATAAAATTTCATATTTTATTATGCAGATGATTGGTAGAGTACTTCATTTCTGGAAGATTTTTGGTTATAGGATTTGTCTTTCCACAATAGATTCTGTTGTCAGATTTATTTTCCCATTTTCGTTGTTTAAATCTGTTTCTATCTATCAATATATCTTGTTTTAGTTTTGTAAGAAACCTAAATCATGGAAACTGCTAAGGGCCATTTTTAATTCCAGACCTAATGAGTGTCTTTTACTCTAGATTCTTTTGGGTGGTTTTTCTTTGTCTACTCGAATCCTTTGGTGTATTCTTGCATAAAGTGGATTGAGAAATGTTAGTAAAAAAGGTGAGCATATTTGGTAAAGGTTCTTGATTTCAATCAAGCTTGTGGACATGTGGGTTTAAAATCTGAATGTTATTGGGTCAAACAATACTCTATTTGACGGACACACAGGATTCTTGTGTGGATGAAATATTGTTCTCTCTCACTTTCATCTTTATGACAAATTAATATTAATATTCAACATAATGAAACATGACCTTCTAAAGGAATGAGATTAATTTCATTGAAGGGTGGAGGATAAAAATTTGTAAGGGTACTAATAGGGGTTCTTGGGTAGGAGTAGTATGGTATTAGTAAGGGCATAAAGGGAATTAGTTAGGGAGTTAGGGGTGGTTGTTGGTTATAAATAGAGGGAGAGATTTTGATGGAAGGTTGACAATTGTTGAGTGTTTTAGGACTTGGGTTAGCATATTCAAGAGAGGGAGGTTCCAAGTGCCTTATACTTGGTTTATCTTGTTTCTTTTGATCCTTTATATTTCAATATATTTCAATTCTTGTGTTCTTAATATTTGGGTTCGTAACAAAATTTTAACAAAGAAATATTAGATGCCCGAAGAGGAGAGATGTGATTTTATTAATTTGAATAAGAAATAACTTAAGAAAATTGATAGAGGCTATTGGTATTGAGTTTAATTAGAGGGTCATGGATTTACATCCTAAAAGTATCCTATGTGGTATATAAATTATTTTACAAGTTTTACATATACAATGAAATAAATTTGATGAAGATTCGAGTAATTATAAATTCTCAATTTGATTGCTTTAGCAGGTCTTTGTAGCTCTGTTGTTGCTCACTTGCTTTATGCTAATTCAGTTGAATGTTGACCATGCAGGCTAGAGCTGGTATTGATTATGAGTCCTCATATGGAAAGGCTCGGCCAAACGATACTATTCTGAAGCTTCAACGAACTACACCATATTACAAGAGGAACCGTGCACATGTTTGTAGTTTCTATATTAGGGGTGAATGCACTAGAGGTTCTGAATGCCCTTACAGACATGAGATGCCTGAAACTGGAGAGTTATCCCAGCAAAATATAAAGGATCGTTACTATGGGTATGATTGATCTATTCCTTTGGAATAATTAGCTGTTGTGTGTCTGATCCTTGTTTTACAGTCATCATCTTGCATTTGGTTCATATTTTAAGCTTCGTTTCAGCTTTATATCATATGAAGTATAGTCTTCCTTCAGTAATTATTTAATGGAAAACGGGATAATTGCTTAGTTATTTATATGCAAACAATTTATCAGTGGCTATATAAATTAGTATCTACTATTTAGTGGTGATTTGAGTTGTGTTTCCAACGATGAGACATTGGAATTCATATTCTGTCCGCCTCTGACAATCTCCCTTGGCCTTGTTGTGTTGATTTCTCATCACCCATTATAATTTATATCTTTTGTTCTATTCATGAAGGTTTGTTCTCCTATCAAAATTTTTCCCTTCTGAACATTTGCTTCTTACATCATCAGTTCGTTGAAGGTGAAACTTCTGTAGCCTTCCCTCGACAGCTCGACAAAGTCGATTTCTCTCATTTTTATTTGATATATCCCCCAAGAGACATCTTCTTTCTTTTAATCTATTTCTCAAATTTGTTTGTTGCCAGTTTGTGAATATCTGTATATGTAATTTCACACACACACACACACACACACACACACACAAAAAAAAAGACATTATTGACACGCCATTCTCATGTTTAAATTCCTTCTTATAGATTGATCTTTTTTTTTATTCTCTTTGTGGGTGATCTTTTTTTTCCCTTTACATTCGTTCTTACATCTTACCGACAAGTGGCCATTGGATGAAACATCTACTTTTTGTTCTAGATACTTTAGTTCTTGCACCTTTGCTTGCTGTTAGGTTGCTTTACCATCTGTTTTATCCACGCAGAGCATTTTGAATTCCAACCTTTATTTCTTCTCTTTATTTAGAACCCAAATCTGCCGTCCTCTTTCGATTGATGCTGGATGGAACCATCTTTCCCTCCATCAGGCTACCATTTGTCTTTCACTATGAACAACCTTTTATTTGCTATTATCTTCATGATTTTTATAAATCAGAAACGATTGTATTGACAGAAATAGTAGCATATGAAACTTTACTATTGTTTTAGATAATTACCTTATTTTTAGATATCCTAAAAATTAATAATAGTTTAAAATTTCATTTCTTTCGTTTCTTGTTCAAAAATGTTTGCAAGAATGTTAAAAATTGTAGTTATCACATTTGTTTCTGAACGTTCCACATCTTTTGTCATTTAGAATGTACAGAGACATATTGCTAATGAGATCACTTTCTTTTCTAACTTAGGGTTAATGATCCAGTTGCACTGAAGCTCCTTAACAAGGCTGGAGAGATGCCTTCTCTGGAACCTCCAGAGGATGAGAGTATTAGAACCTTGTATGTGGGCGGACTTGATGCTCGAGTCACCGAGCAAGATCTTCGGGATAACTTTTACGCTCATGGTGAAATTGAATCCATCAGAATGGTGCTACAGAGAGCATGCGCTTTTGTAACCTACACCACCAGAGAAGGTGCGGAGAAGGCTGCAGAAGAGCTTTCTAACAAGCTGGTGATAAAGGGCCTTAGGTTGAAATTGATGTGGGGTAGACCTCAGGCACCAAAATCGGAGTCGGAAGGTTCTGATGAAGCGAAGCAAGCAGCGGTGGCTCATAGTGGAATGTTGCCGCGAGCAGTTATCTCTCAGCAGCACAGCCAATTACACCCTCCAGGAACTCATGATCAACCTCAACCTATGCACTACTTCAATATTCCACCACCACCACCTCAGCAAGAGAGAGCATTCTACCCATCAATGGACCCTCAAAGAATGGGAGCTCTGGTTTCGACTCACGATGCAGGGGCGCCCCCTAATGGGCCTGCAGGTTCAACTGAAAGTAGACCCAGTTCAGAGAAACAACACCAACAGGGACATCAGTATCCATATCACGCAATGCACCCACCACCACCTACACAATATCAACAGCAATTTTATCCGCCGTACGGGTACGTGCAACATTATCCACCGTACCCTCCTTATCATTCGAACATGCCACCCCCGCCCCAGCCCCAGCCTCCTCCAGGTAGCCATCATTATCAGCAGCATTCTGCACCACCTGGCTCTGCCCCTCAGCCCCATGGAGGAGCATCTTCAGGTTCAGCACCGCTGGGATTGACGCCTTCAGCATCTGCTCCATCTTCAACTTCTTCCGAACCTGCATCGTCGTAGATTAAGTCTCCGAGGCGCTAAGGCTGGCTGTTGGACGGGGAGGTGCAGGACCTCTCTGTTGTTATCTTGCCTTTGCTGTCATGACTTCATTATGTAATATGACACTCTTTTTACTCAAACAGGGATGTGAGCAATTTGGATTCGCTACTTCCATTCCTTCGTCTTTTTGGAGGCAAAAGTTCCTTTCTTGTTACTTTAATCTAAATGAAATGGAAGTGAAATTCGTTTTTTACGAACAACCCAAAAGTTCACTCTCTTGATTTATTGATTATTAATAAGGACTTATCAACAATTTCTTTCAAAACAGTTATTGTTATTGTTTTGTTTTGTTTTTTAATTAGGGATTTCTCGATGCCTTATCCTTATAGCCCTTGTTGTCAATCATGAGTTTTAAAGTCAATGAAAAATTTATACAGTAATTATTAGAGAGAAATTGCATTGGGTTTATTATAACTATAAATGTTCAATTCCATTGAATTGAACTGTGGAACTGTTTTTTTTTAAATCAGTTTTATCCAATTGAACGATGAAGTTCCTTCTCAAAATTTTTAATGTGGACAATTTAATCGATAAATTATTCAACCAGCCAAGTAACGTAAATGTTCAAATCTAATAAAAGTTCTGCAAAAAAAGTTTTAAATTTTGACTAATTCAGGACATTAATCTTTAAGTACAGAGTTTAATTTGATGCAATACAACATTTGATGATTTGTTGAGCTAAGTAATGAGTAGCAACTTTTTCCAAGCGTAATTAAATATATGGAATTATAGTATTATTATCGATTATTCAAATAGGAGCTAATAGCGTTGAGGACTATCTGGATAATTCAACTCCATGGACAATGGAATTACCGGATTGGTTTCTCAACTTGTTAGCTATTGATGTTTCTAGGGTTGTACCCCATGGGGGCATATCAATGAAGTTCATTTCTTAAAAAAAAAAGTGTCGAGGAATACTCTAAAAATCAGTCTCTCTAGTTTTAAAAGTTAGAATTTATCGAGCTAAGAGACCATTTATTTGGGTCTTATCAAACCGTTGAGACTAATTATAACATTTAAGGCTATAGGACTAAATTCTAACTTTTTTAAAACTATATGAACCAAATTGGTAATTTAACCTATTAGAAAATAGAGTAATTTTTTTTTAAAAAAATTTAATGCTAAACTTGTTAAGTTATATCAATTTTTTTTCTTAAATTTTCAATTTCATCGAATTATACCCGAACTTAGAGAAGTGCTACAATTTTCATCTCAATATAAGACTTGTTTGAAAATTCGTAGAGAAAACATTTAGGTATGATAAAAATTTGACAACATTTAAGAAACGACGTTAGAGCTAAAATTTTATTAAAATTTGTGAGTTATGATAAAGTTGTTAGGATTAATTTGCGCCATACATGATACTATTGAAGTTAGAGACACACATGATACTATTGAATTTAGAGAGTTTATGAAAATTTTCATATTGTTTTTTATTAACGAAAATTAGATAAATGGTAGAAATTATAATATTTAACAATGTCTAGTGTGAATTTGATAAAATTGAGATAAGTTTGGAGGTAACAATTTGAGTTTTTAATTGGTGTTTCTCAAATTCTGGAAATTTAAAAATTATTAGGAGTACTATACATATTTTTTAAATCTAGATGGCACAGTGAATAAAGGATAGTAATATAGTTGTGGTTTATTGATGATTGAAATGAAAAAAAAAAAAGTGTGAATTGATACTTTCACTCAATTCTGAGGCTTAAATTGATTAAATTAAAAGTTTAATATTCTTTCATAAAAATAATATTTTTTTCCCCTCGTCCAAATTGTTTTAACCATGGTCATTTCTCCAAGTCTGCAGATCCCAGGTCATATTCTGACACGTAGCCGATGACCACGATATATATTATGATTGCGAAACACTAGATAAATACTCCACGACTTGAAAAAGGCTAATAGAATACGGAAACGAAACATTTTAAATTAGTTTTATTGTGACTTGGCGTCCGATGCTCTAGAAACTTCTCTCGCCTCGAGGCTATATATAAGGCTTTTGGCTTTCGTACGCAAAGCCCAATTTGATGCGTGTATATGTGAGCTCGAGAGCGAGCAGAGAAGAAGTTTCGGTTACAGCTTCGATTTAGGTTTTGCTTCAGCTGATTTCGGTGGTAAGTTATCTCTCTGTCTCTCATTTGATGAATTTCTGCTTATATTTTCGTAGTCGGAGGTAATCCGTTGGGATTTTGAACTGCATGCGCGTTTGATTCTTGATTTCGATGATGTTTACGGGAAGAATTAGTTCGGGCTATTACTTACTTCGATTGTTTATTCATGTCATGCCAATGCAGTGTTTTATGTAACTGTCATGGAATTGTTTTGTTAAATTAGAGCCTCGCTGATGTAGAGATATATTATATGAAATTTGCATATTTTTCGTCGTCTGGGATGATATGTTTAGGGTTCTGATCTACATGTGCATTTGATTCTGCTTTCTATGATGTTTATGGAGAGAATTAGGTTCGGGTTATTGCATCGATTGTTTTTCTTCATTTTATTAGCATATTCATGGGATGCGAATGGAGTATTTTCTGTAATTGTCTTGGAATTTTTAAGTTTAGAATCTCATTGGAGAAGATTTTATATTTATTTCCTTTGGAAGTCATGGATCTTATATTTCTTAATTTGCCTGCGTTTTGATGAATATTCAATTGAGATTTGTTGAGGATACACATTTAAATGGAGAGAAACCTTACAATTTACAAGATACATGCTACTTCTCTGCCGATTTCCGATCCAAGAATGTTGAAGATCTTACCTTGGAAGAAATATGGAGACACCTCACAATTTATAAGATACATACTTTTCTCCTCACCAAGAATTGGTTTTGAGATGAGGGCTCATGTAATCTTCGATTTACGGCTGCTCTATTCGAGAAGCAAAACCATTGTAATTATGGTCTTCGATGACTTCAGTGCTTTTGTAATCCTGGTCATATTTAGCCTTTTCTTGTCTGATCTGGTTGCAGATGTCGTACTCCAGAAGGTCTAGGTACTCCCGATCTCCTTCCTACAAACGATCGGTCTCAAGGTCTTTGTCAAGGTCAAGGAGCCGTTCAAGGTACTTCTTGCTTTGGACCATTTGTTTGCTCGGTTTTTCCCACCTTCTCTGGGTCATTTGTAAGATGAATTTATTTTTATTTTGTGGATTCTTAATTTGTTTTTCAGGAGCCCTTCATGTGACGTTGAAAATCCTGGTAACAATTTGTACGTCACTGGTTTGTCACCTAGAATAACAAGAAGAGAACTCGAGAAGCATTTTTCTGCTGAGGGAACAGTACGTCCTAGATTTCTTATTTTCTTCAAACCCCTTTTTTTGGCTTGTATTCTTGGTGGCAGTGTACACGCTTTGTCTTTTTTTTTTTTTGGTGATTAAAGTTATGGACTATTTTCTCAGTTTGTGAATGAATTTTTCATTCTCCAGGTACTAGATGTTCATCTTGTGGCTGATCCATGGACTAGGGAATCTCGTGGATTTGGATTCATTACCATGTCTAGTAATGATGAGGCTGAACGATGCATCAAATATCTGAATCGATCTGTACTTGAAGGTCGAATAATCACTGTGGAAAAGGTATAAATTTAGCCAAGTATATCTTCATAGACGTGATGTTTCTCATTATTACTGTTGTCTTGTTCTTCAACTCCAAATATTTATGGGATCTCTGGATGGTTCGTTGTTAGAGATTTGAGTTTTTTGCTTCTTTGCACTTGAAGTTTTTTTGGCAGCAGGTTAGCTGTGTGTAGCAGCTCTTCATCAAACACAAACTACAACTAAACAAACAAAACAAACACATGAAGTCTCAGAACATTGGGGTTGTATGCCCTGCATTTCTCTCTTTTTCTGCCAATTGAATCCCGTGTTCTTTCAGTATTTTAGCCTTTTCCCCCCTCTAATTTTGACTATCTACTGTGACTTTCGCCCCCTCTGGTATTTTTGTTGGATGGATGATTAAGTTATCTCATTTTATATATTTTATCTTCTGATAGGCTCGAAGACGGAGAGGTAGAACTCCAACTCCCGGGAGATATCTTGGACTTAGAACAGTTCGTGGTGAGCTTTTTAATCTAATGTTTGGTTTATTGCTGTGAAGTATCATGATATTTCTGTCTAATCCTCGTCTATCTAACTAACAGTGAGACGTAGATCGGACAGCTACTCTTCTCGGCGTTCTCCCAGCTACTCTCCTTATAGAAGGAGCTCAAGCTGTTCATCTCATTACTCATCTGATCGTAGCAGGAGCAGATCCCATTCTCCTGACCGACGCCGAAGATCATATGGTTCCCCATACTGCCATGGATCACACTCCCCTTATAGCCGTCGAAGATATGATTCTCCATACTATAGGCGTCATAGGTCGTATTCTCGATCCCGTTCTCCATATAGTAGGTCACCTCCCAGGAGACATGACAGGTCATACTCACCTTATGACTATTACTCCCCCGATCCTTACTACAGAAGGCACAGGGATCGGTCAGTTTCTAGGAGCCTTTCACCAAAGGCAAGGGTTTCTAGTAGACGTTATTCTCGCAGTTATTCTCCCAGGCTGAGGAGAAGAGCCCTGAGGAGTTACTCTCGCAGCCCCTCCCAAGAATCAAGGAGAAGTTATTCACGTAGTATTTCACCCGAACGAAGTAGGAGATCGGGAAGCTATCCATGCAGTGTTTCTCCTGAGATGAGCTCGAGGAGTCACTCTCGCAGCCTTACACCGAGAGCAAGACGACACAAGAGAAGAGGGTATTCTGGTGGGAGTCGATCAAGAAGTGTGGATTCAAGATCTGTTAGTCCAGCTTGATTGACTGATCTATTTTCATGGTCATGAATGTCACTGTTCCTAAAGGGAATCAAGCAGCGGCAATTCAGTCACCATTTTCTGAACGACGAAGTAAAACTTGGTCCCTGAACCATAGACTTAACTGATGTCTTCTATGTTTTAGATAGCAATTTATTTCTGTTTCATCGTTTGTTAGTGCAGTAAATGCCAAAAGGGAATATTTGCTCTTGGACTCATGTTCAAGGAAACATAACGATTCAACCTTATTTTACCTTTGTTTTTAACAAAGTTAGTTTTAAATTGGAGGGACGGTTTCAAATGTATAGGGTTGGACGTGCGACTATTTTCTGTATTTAATATTTTTTTAACGTGCATGATTTAAGGTTTGGCTTGGCTTATGTTCAAGGATTAAAATATGCTTGTCAATACCAAGAGTTCAATTTTGTGTGTATGTTTGGAGTGCAGTATTTCATAGACTCACACTGGATTATAATAGTCTGTAGTCTAGGTTACTATAATAGTCTTGAGTTGTTTTTATAACTTAAAATATTTTTATTAGTATGTTTATGTTTATATTTATATTGAGTTAATAGATCTTTTTTAATGATTTATGGATGTAAATATTAAATAGATGACGATATTTACCATGCGAAAATTTGTATTTGTATTTATTAATAGCAATACGTTAATAGGAAATTCAAAATTCTTTTTATATATGCTCCCATAATTCATCTGAAAATCTAGGGACCGCCGTGCATTTCTTGATAGGCTTCCCTATTGTTATTTTCTGCTGATAATTCGTTGTTTTCTAGAATGTATTTTCTAGCCTGTTGGTTGCTGGCAATCATATAAAGTTGTATATAACTCATTGGTCATCTCATTAATAAGATGAGCAGCTAATTTAACAAATCATTTAGTTTTTTATTTGATTTTTAAAAATTGGTTTCTTTTTTAAAAATGGTAGGAAAACAAGCCTAAATTATGATCCATCTATTTTATGTTCCAATATTAGAAAATTTCTGATTATAGAATTTCAATTAAATTGAACGTTCAGAATGGATTTTCAGCACAATAAATTTCTAAGATCGAAGTCGGTTCGGAATTTCTTTTCTACGCTATTTTACTTCTGTGGAAAATTGTGTTACCTATGACATATCTATCTTTCACAAAACTAAACTTGAGAATCCTGAATAAAACACTGGCAGTGGTATAATTTACGATCTCCACTTGACTAGGCTCGTTGATGACTACAAAATATGTCCAAGAATATAAAAAAAGAGCTATACAAGTGAAAAGCGAGTACACTCACCAATTGCTGGAGACGAAAAAACTTAAGGCTACTAACCAGTTTCTTCAAAATTTACCCTCTTGCCTGTAGAAAAGAGGATGTAGAAAAGCGCAGCCATGAAATACAGGAAAGAGGTTAGCAACAGAAATCCTTGGAATGAGCCCACAAGTTCCACGAAGAAACCAACCCCAACTGTTCCCACAATAGCAGCAAGTGTCCCAGCAGTGTTAGATATGCCTGAAATAGAATTTGCTCTCAATTTTGGGTGAACTCTTCCAGTAATAAGCAAGAAACAAGGCACTTTGTCTAGAAAGGTGAATGAAATGGGCTAAATTAAAATTTTGATTCAATGGAGAAATTATTTGGCTGGTACGATGCAGTTATATATATTGCTTCCTTTGAACTATTCATTTACGGGGTCGTGGAAGTTGGTTCAAATAATAACGTACCGTGAAGCACACCGGAGTATTGTGGAGCAATCTCCTGTAAAGCAGAGATATGGAGGAAGAGTTTAGAAGTGCAAAAGTTTGAGGTTAATTAGAAATCTCATAGATGAGGGCCTATTTGATAACCCTTTTGTTTTTAGTTTTTTAAAATTAAACTTACAAACACTACTTTCACATATAGTTTTCACCTATTTCTTAAACATATTTTGAATTTTCAAGCCAAATTTTGGAGGAGAAAAAGAGTGGTTTTTAAAAACGTGACTTTGTCTTTAAAAATTTGCTTAGAATTCAAATAATGTGTTTTTAAGGAAGATGAGAAGCTTACCATAAGTATAATTTTTAAAAACAGAAAACCAAAAACATAATGGTTATTGAACAGAACCTAGATTATTCAGGGTCAAGTCGTCCACCTGAAGGTTCACAAGGAAACCTGAGTGGCTGAAAGATTTCAGCCCAACCGCCAAAGTCAGCCATGCGGATGCTATTGATGCACTTCTGGCTGAAGTGAGGCCGATCAGTGCAATCCCAGGGCCAATAAAACCTATCGACTGGCATAGAAATAAAGAAAGAAAAAAGGGCAAGAATTAATAAATTTGAGTGGCTAAAATAAAATGAGGTACGAGAACAATGGAGAAGAGAGGAGGAAAGGAGAGAACACAAAGACAGGATGAGGAAAATAGAAGAAAACGTGCTACTAGACAATATATTTCAGTTTTCCATATTGTTGCATTAGAACACTTCCATTCTTTTCTGGGGTGAATCACAACTGTATACTGCAAGCAACTTTTTCCAATAATCAATTAAAATAAATACTAACATCCAATGTCCAATAAAATTTCATGCTGAAGGGAAAAAGATATTTTATCGAGCTAAATTTTGTGTAGTAAAATCTGTTTCAGATCTATAAGTCTCCCATTTGTGATGAGTCAGAGCAAATTTATTATTTGGCATCAGGTGGGTAGAATGGATTTGTTAGCTTTATATATGTGACAAGTTCAGGGTCATCCTATTTTGCACACAGGAAAATAGAACTTATGGAGAAAAATAAGATCACAAAGAATAGCAATAATTTGCGACAAGAAGACATAATAAAAGAACAAGAAGTAGCTATCACAATGCACCTAAGACTCTACTCAAGTACCAAGTATATCCTAAATGACTAGCAATTAAAAAGCATACAAACGTAAATCTCAAAAGTTTCTTAGGAAGCCAGAGCAAAATGCTGTTTATGTACACTATCCCAATTATCGGTTAAATATTTCATATTTTAACTGAAATTCTTTTTTCCTGAAAACAAAACAGAGAAATAGACAGATAGCTAGGTTAGAATTCAATGAAAGTTACTTATAATAGAGAAGTAGAAAATGTTCACCTGCATAATTTTTCGAGTCAAAGTGATAGATGTACCACTTCGTATTAACCCATCTGACCACAATCCACCAAAATATCCCATCAGTGCCATCACACTCCACGGAACAGCACTAAACCATGCTGCTTGTCTGAGGTCAACATGATATACCTGTAGTGGAAAAACACCAATCGTTCAAGAAATTCACACAGAAGTTAATATGTCGAACTTTTAAACAGGTTAGCCAAGAGTTCCTCACTGAGTTGAAGTAGATAGGCATCCATGAAAGAATCACGAAGAACCCCTGCAGGGAATGAAATGACATTAAAGTAAAAGCAGCACACAAGTTACTTCTCCCACTACCTAAACACTCCATTTGCAAAACACGGTGATATTATAAGATCATAAAGTGTAGGGAGGTGGCATAAGTTTACTCTCATCATGTATGACTGTGGGCTACATGATTAAAAAAGACATCTATTGTAGCTAAGATGGATTTATCCATCTCTATGTCATGTAAAAGCCACAGACAGAGTTGGCTATTAGATCATTCAACATTTGAAGTGAAAAAACACACCGGACAGGATCCTATCCAATGAATTAGAGGGAAGGAAATAAGTTTGAGCAGTACCCAACTATGCATAGCATTTGCAACAATAAGAGACCATGTTGGCATTTTAGAAAGTAGCCGCTTAAAAGGAGGAATCACAGTTGTCCGGGGTACTTTCTCCACCACTAAAGGTTGTTGCCTCTTGTTTAGTACATATTCCAATTCATACTTGGATATCTGAGGATTCCGATCAGGAGTACTGGATATTGCAGATAACCATACCAAAACCCATAAAAACCCTGACAATCCAAAAATGACAAATGGTCCAAATATACCAGCTTGAGACATTAGGATTGGAGAAAGCATGAGTCCTATTGCACTTCCTAACTGAAATCCAGCCATTGCTATACCAACGGCCCTGGCTCGTTCTGTTGGAGGAAACCATCTACAACAGAAAGAAAATGAGTTTAAACGTCCACCATAAGTTGGTTTTTTGGCCATCTTAAATTACAAATGATGAAGCTAACATTCAAATGATACATCGTTGGCATTGACTCAATTGTTATTCTAAATTAAGCAGAAAGTTTAAAATCATTATTACCTAGCAACCATGTTGTTCATACAAGGAAGTGCCACGCCTTCAGCAATGCCGAGCAAAGCACGCATGGCAAGAAGTGCCCATAACGAAGTTTCAGCGGCCCAAGGAGTCAGAAATGTGGCCAGTGACCACAAAGCCACGCCCCAGGCCATTACCATCTTACCACCGTAGTAGTCCACCAGCGCTCCGCCGGCTATTGGAGAAACGAAATAACCCCAAAGGAACGATGACTGCATGAAGTCCAATCATTAGATAATTGCAAGTGATAACTTTGTTCTAGTCAAATACTCGTGATGCTAACAATATAAGTGATGGCTATCCTGTTATATTCCTAATAGTCTGAAGTCTAATCTGGAGAGAACAAAATCTCAAACTTCTGGGAAAATATCAATGTTTGCTCGAGCGTAAAAGATCGATCAGCTAATGGCTAATTAAAATGAGTGGGAAATTGTCATCAAATCTTATACCAAGAAGCATAAACAGATGAAGAAATGCGCAAGAAAATGCTATTTCCTTCATTTCTATATCATAAATAGACGCACAAATGCGCAAAAAAAAACCACTATTTTCTTCAATTATATAGCATATTATCTCACAGCAGCCTGTAGAACTCAAGACTCAGCAGAAAAGAAAAACTTCGCTTCTAGTGAACTATCTTGCGAAAACGAAAAACAGAGAAAGAACCAGCAATTGTTCTGCAGCAAAAACGATTAAGAAGGAACACGGCTACCTGAACTATACCGCCGAACGATCGGCTCCAGCCATGGGATAGAGACAACGGAACAATTGCAACCGACATCACAACCCGATCAGCATTACAAAGCGAGAGAGCCAAAGCAAGCATGGCCACAACCTTAACCCTCTCAGATGTGATAAACTCGAAAAAGCTCGGCGCCTCGACATCCTTATCCTCAGCAAACGAACCGAACTGCGCATCGTTCGAGGAAACTCCGATTCGAGATGGAAGAACGACTCCAGAAACGAGTGATGAATCATTCCGAAGTCCATAACCGGGGAGATAGCCCGTCGACGAGAGGCTTCCGGAACAATATCCCTTGGGCAATTGGAGAGAGCTTGAAGGCGCTTTGAATTTCGCCGGTTCAGGTTTGATCGGCTTAGGGCTCCGGTCACCGGAGAATCGCCGGCAGCGTACCGGCCGGCCGAGAGCGATTGCAGAGTTCATAGTGATCGAGAGACGCAACAGTGACCACCGTGCGACGACTGCGACTGGCCGCGAGACTTTGAGTTTGAGAGCGGACTTTGCTTCAGTATTTCGTTGATTGCCGAAAATACCCCTCTTATATTTCAGAAGTATGCGGTAAACTTTTGTAAATAAGTAGATGTCCGAGGGGTAAGATTGAACTTCCATGTCTTCGTGTTCCAGTCTATTTTATTGACCTTGACGGTTCCCACTAGTTGTAGCGTCGTCGAGGAAATGTATTCTATAGTTTTTTTAAGAAAAAAAAAATTTGATCACGAACTTTGGGGCTTATTTTGTTACCAGGTTTAAATACGGGAGGAATTGTTACATTATTAAAATTTAAGAGCTAAAATGTTACAAAATTAGAAGTATAATCTGTGAGTTAAATAGTTTTGCATCATAATCACACAACTAACTCCAATTAAGTATGTGATAGCCAACAAGAGTATAGACTTATGACTAAGAAGTCAAAGGTTCGAATGCCCCTACTTCCAATTGTTGATGTACCCAAAATAAAAAAAAAAGTGTGTGATAATAGAAACATATTATTATAACTTATTCAACGCTCCAAACGGCCTCAAAATATTTTTAAACTAAAGTTCAAATATTAGACTGTTACAAAATTTAAAGTACAAAGACTACATCTTTACAAACTAAAGTTCACGAGGCCAATCTGAGTCCAAAAGTTAATGGTCGGATCCTCCATCCTGCAGTTGTTGAATACAAACTAAATTTTAGAGATGAGAAGTGTTATTTTACTTTGTTTCAATTCATTTGTACTTTTAAATTCCGTTTGATAATCATTTAGTTTTTGTTTTTTAGTAAATTAAACAAACATTACTCTCACCTAAGAATTTAGGTGTTTTGTTATATCCATTTTACCTATATTTTCAAAAACTAAGCAATGTTTTGGAAGCTAAAAAAAAATTCAAAATTTTATTTTTATTTTTAGAATTTTGTTAAGAATTCCAATACTTCTTTACAGGATATGAAACCACTATAGAGAAACAGAGAGAAAACAAGTTAATTTTCAATATTCGAAAACAAAAAATCTTTCAAAATTCAAAACAAAAAAATAAATAGTTATCAAACGGGACGTAAAATATTGATGTGTAACTTTTTAAATTAGAATGGAGTTTGGATCTTCATGAACTATCGTCGGATTGACTCATGGTTAGTCTCTATAATTTCCATACATCTTAAAAAAGCTTTTTTTAGAACAGTGAAAGGTGTACGAAACATATTCTTGTCAACTAGACTTTTAAAGTGGATTTCTATTCTTAATAGATTTTGTGACGTAGTTGTTTCCCTACTTTAAAAGCGAGTAGCATAATTCACAAAAATGTTGTACGCTATGTTGAACAATTTGATCATTATTATTTCTTTTATAACCACTTTTGTAAAGTGAAATATGTATTGATTGAATCATTTATGTTGAAAATTTTTATTAATTAAATTGGATGAATGAGCAAATAAGTGAACTGCTTTGATTTTACATCATATGAATTTTATCAACTACATTTGCCTACATATTATTATGGAGAGGAAAAAATCAATCAAATTTTAAAATTTTTGTTGGTGGGAGAAAATCATTATAAGGAGAAAAAAAATACGAAAAACTAAACGTTAGAACTCTCGTGTCGGTTAATAACTTTTCGAGTCTTGTTTGATAACCATTTGACTTTTAATTTTTGTTTTTTGAAAATGTGTTAGTTTTTTCATCATTTCTCTAAAATAAGTTTCATTTTTCTTGAGAAAACATTTGAATTCTTAACCAAATTCCAAAAATTAAAACAAGTTTTTGAAAACTACTTTTTTTTCCTTTCAAAATTTTGGTTGGTTTTTGAAAACATAGATAGAAAATAGATAACAAAATAAGAAAACTCATATGTAAAAGCAGAATTCATAGGCTTAATTTTCAAAAATCAAATAGTTGTCAAACGAGGCCTTTATTTTCTGTTTTTGATTTTTGAAAATTATGCATTACATTTTTTTTTTACAATGATTTTCATCTTTCTTAGAGAAAGATTTAAATTTTTTTATCAAACCTCAAAAACAAAAACAAGTTAAAGAAGATAGCAAAATAAAGAAACTCATGCATAGAAGTGATGTTTATAAGCTTAATTTTTAAAAACTAAAAACCAAAAGTCAAATGGTTGTTTCAATTAAGAACTCCTATGCCCTATTTGATAACCATTTGAATTTTAAATTGTACTTGTTTTCTCAAAAGTTCTTTACAATAGTTTTATTACAAGTTCTTTATAAGCTTAGTTTTCAAAAACTAAAAACCAAATACTAAAACCCCGTTTGATAACCATTTGATTTTTTAAAATTGTGCTTGTTTTCTCATCATTCTCTACCATGAATTTCATCTTCCTTAAGAAAAACATTTGAATTCTTAGCCAAATTCCAAAAACAAAAACAAAATTTTGAAAAATATGGTCCCGTTTGATAACCATTTGGTTTTTAGTTTTTGGTTTTTGAAAATTATGCTTATTTTTCCACAATTTTCTTTCATCTTCTCTACAATAATTTCCATTTTTTTTCATGAACCATTTGAGTTTCTAGCAAAATTTCAAAAACAAAAACAAGTTTTTAAAAACTTCTTTTTTTAGTTTTCAAAACTTAGTTTGGTTTTTGAAAACATAGGTAAAAAGTAGATAAGAAAACATAGAAACTCAGATAGATATAGTATTTGTTGGTTTAATTTTCAAAAACCAAATAGTTATCAAACGGGGGCCTACTTTTTTTTTCTTTCAAAACTTGGTTTGGTTTTTAAAAACATATGTACAAAGTAGATAACAAAACAAGAAAACCTATAGGTAGAATAGTATTTAGAGGCTTAGTTTTCAAAAATAAAAAACCAAAAACCAAATGAACCTAAATAGTTATCAAATAGAGCCTTAATTTCCTTTATTCCAAAAACTATTTGTTGACCCATGTCAATAGGTGCTGCATTTTCAAGCCTTTATGATAGTATATCACCCTGATAAGATAAGTGCTTAATGGTCAAAATAAACAGGAATCTAATTGTAGAATACTTTATTAAAACTAAGCATCTTGTATCATCTTGTTGTACAAAATCTATCCACACTTACCAGTCTTTATTTCTATTTTGATGACTATGATCTTCGTAAGCCTATTTAAATATCTGATTTCTAGAAGAAATTTCCATCCTTAGCGTAACATCAAACTCTGATTAAAAAGAGGAAAAAAAAAATAAAATCTTAGACCTTGTCATCCTTCGTAAAGTTTCATGCTTGTATCATTTTAATCTTTATACTTCTAAAGATTATATTTTTGGTTTCGAACTTTGCCTTGAAAAACTATTTGTTTATGTAAACAAGTAAGTTAGACTCCATTTGATAACCATTTGGTTTTTTATTTTTGAAAATTAAGCCTAAAAATACTACTTCTACCAATGAGTTTATATGTTTTTTCATCTACTTTATACCTATGTTTTCAAAAACCAAGCTAAGTTTTGAAAACTAAAATGAGTAGTTTTAAAAAACTTATTTTGTTTTTGAAATTTTGCTAGAAACTTAAATGGTTCCTTAAAAAAATGGAAATCATTGTAGAGAAGATGAAGAAAAATGGTGAACAAACAAGCAAAACCAAAAACCAATAGTTATCAAAGGACTCTCGAACAAACCAGGATTTAAACTAAAAACAATCCACAGAGATCGGTATCAAAAAGACAGAAATTTTCAACTCTAAAACTAATCCTTTATAGTGCTTAGATTCAAATTAATTTATACATGAAAAAGAGGACTTGTAAACAAATCAAACATGAAGGATTCTAGCAGAGATGGCTTTTTCAGAACTTTCACAACAAGAACACATGCAGAAATTAGGCAATCAATAATTTCCATACTTCTATTCAAGAATTACCTCACTCAACGTCGTAGCCCTTCTCCTGAAGCTCTGAAATAACCTCGTTCCTCATCCTGAACCATAGCTTCTGGGCCTCTTGCTCGAGCTTCTTGTTCTGTAATTCTTTCTGATAATTGTAAGAATCCTTATCAAAATCAAGCATCCCCTTCGGACCAATTGCAGTTCCGATCATTCCCCCCTTGGCAACGAAATCCTCCATAGCTTCTTCATCACCTGGGTTCATAATATATCACAAAGATTAGATTTAGCTTAACTCACAACCTTAACTGGTAATTACAACCACACTCTCAATTTTTTTTTAATTTAAGCAATTACCCTCAAAAACTAATGAACTCATTGCAATTAAACATTTTTGTTATAACTCTGTTGCAAGTTGAAAAATGTACAACCCACTTTGAACTACAAGATGTCAAGATTGTTACCGTTAAACTTTAGAACACGCAAACTATGAGAATTGTTATACTATAACCAACCATCACAGAGTTGTAATGATGTAGTTTAATTGCAATGATTTCATAAACTTATCAAACTAAGTTCAAGTTAAAAGTTTTGAAATACAATTGTAACAACCTTCTAGTTCAAAGTGGGATTTACAATTGTCCCTAATTCTTTCATCTAGCAGTGAAATTTATGAAGCAGCTCAATCTCATTTTACAATCAACTTAAATTTTTGGGTGCAGTGCGGAGATTTAACAACCTGGATATGGAAACTCCCGCCGCTCATACAGGTGAGCCAAATCTTTCTCTGCCTTCGACCGTGGCTTCAGCGTCCACCAACCAAATGGTGATGTTTCATTGTAAAGCCATGCAACGCCGATCAGAGTATACGTACACAACAGAGCCTTGCCAATTTGCTTCCAGAAGTAACGATCCTCTCTTCCCAATCCAACTTTCTTCAAAAACCTCTCGGCTCTCATCGATTTCACCAGTTGCAGACCTGATATCCCATTCCAATAAAAGTTAAAACTATGTATAACCAATAGCCAACACACAAATATTGTTTTCAAGCATTTTATCAAACAGTAAGTAGGCAAGTTCATAAATGAAAGCCAGAAATGGAAGAAATGAGGCGCAAACCATTCGTAAATTACCCATTTTAGCTTCTTGAAAGCGTTTACGAGTCATGGAGATTTTCTTAACGCAAACTTCGCAGATTGATTTCTCTTGACAGTGTTTAAAACGAGAGAACTTGAATGCCGCAGCGATACCTCATTCCGTAGCAATCTAACACTCTTAAGTAAGATCACAGAGCTACTAAACAATATCAGAAAAATATCACCATTTTATCCGGAAACAGTAGAAGGACAAGCAAAACGATCAAAATAAAAGCAAAAAAAATCAGCGCAATGGAGAGCTTACAAATCAAAATCAACAACAGAGAAATTGCGAAACTTGATCTCAACCGAAATTGAAGAATCCGATTACCCTCCTCCGATAACTTTGTTGCAGCGGCGGAGGAGCTGACCTGCAATTAAATCGCAGTGACGGAGAGCAGGATGAGCGCGGTAGACACTGCAGGGCGCGATTATCTTTTCGATTGCCTTCGCTTCGCACGGGAAGAGAATTGGGAAGGGTTTATACATTTAATTTTAGAGAGGAAAAAGAACAAATTTTACTTTCACCTTTTAACTCTTTTTTTTGGAACATTCACCTTTGTATAAATTTATTAAATTATAAGTGGCATTTAGTACACTTCGTCAACTTTAGAGTAAATTTTGATTTTTTTTCAATGCTTGTTATTTTCTATTTTTTTTTTTTTTTAACTTTTGAGGGCAAACTAACGGCTTGGCTTCATATTTGATAACCATTTAATGTTTTAAAATTAACATCGTTTTCTCTCCATTTTTCTCCTATGATTTTCATCTCATTTAAGAAAGCATTTGAATTTTTAGTTAAATTCTATTAACGAAAATAAATTTTTGAAAATTATTTTATTTTTTTTAAGTTTTCAAAGCATGCCTCAATTTTTAAAAACATAAGTAAAAAGTAGATAACAACTAAACCTATAAGTGGGAGTAATATTTATAGGTTTGATTTTCAAAAACCAAATGGTTATCAAACGAGATCTTAATTTCTTGTTTTTAAAGCTAAGTTTATGATTAATACTTCCACTTAATATGTCATTGTTTTGTTTTCTACCCTTACCAAATTTTGAAAACTAAAAAAAGTAGTTTTTGGAATTTGACTAAGAATTCAAATGTTTCTTTTAGATAGGTGAAAATCATAGAAAAAAAATTTGTGAAAACATAATTGTAAAAAATGAAGTCATTGTCAAATGAGAGCCTAAATACTTTGTTTACATTCTCATTTTAGTCCGTAAATCTTTAAAATAAAGTTTTTAGCTTTTATATTGGTCAATGAAATTTTATATTTATTCCATTTCAGTTCCTTTCACTTTTTTGTTTAATGAATTCTCAAATATTGTGTTTTAGTCCTCAACTTTTAAGTAATCTATTTTAGTGGTAAAATTTTACATTAGCATTTCTTCTATTTCTTAGTATTAATTTTTTATTAATTATTTAACAATAACTTAGTTATCGTTGGAAACAAATGACTGTCCATGTAGACATCTAAAAATCAAATAAAACAACAAAACATACACATATTCCTGGGGAAAAACCACTTTTAACCATAAGGGTACAATTGCATTTTGAACTTTTAATTTGATCCATTATTCTTAAAATCATTAAATTTTTTAAAATTTTATAAATTTGAGGATATAGCAACACCTTCATAATTTAGAGGTGGTTTAGCGCTTACTTTTTATAATTCGTGTATAATTTTTACACTTTTCAAGTTACAACTATATGACAATATGTATAATTTGTGCGCTTTTCAAATTACAACTACATGACAAAAGAATTTAATTGTAATATTTTCTTAAATTCGAGAGGGAAAGGTACTTGCTCAAATTAAAAGTTTGAAAATACAATTGTTATAATCATATGATAATTCAACGGTGAATTTTGCATCTTCTAATCATAAAATAACAAATGTTATTTTTGCAAAAAACAATCAAAAACAAATTAGTTGTATTATTATAATATTTTAATGTACACACTCAACCAATAGAGGAGGGTAGCACAAATGTATTTACGATTTAAGACCCTCCACCAAGAGGTACAAGGTTTAGATTCCAAATTCTCAACCCCACAGGTAAAACTCTTAAAAAAGAAGATAGAACTAGAAGTTGTTGTGCAATTATTTATAAATCCATTATTTTTACAAGTGAAATGACTTTGATTATTCTAAGAAACGATTATGAGAACAAACTAAGAAAACTCTTTTAATTTAGTTCTTAAGGTTTAAACTTAGCTTCTTCTATTTTTACTCAAATTTAAACCGTGATATGGGTAATTAACAATTTAACACAGTCAACAAAATTAAAAAACACGAGTTCACACCATATAAATATTAAAAAGAAAAATATTGTGTATTCAATACAGTTACAACAAAGATAATTTATGAGATTTGACCAACTATTAAACCCGAATTGAAATTAAGCTTAAAACATAAAGACTAAATTGAAGCTTTCAACAGGACTAAATTGAAAATCGGCCCAAAACATAGTACCAAATTTTTAATTTTTCTCTCTTTTTCTTTCCATGCTTCAAATTTTCCACATATTCTCAAGTTTCTGATTCCTGAATTTTAAAGGTCAATGCCGTCAACCAAAAAACAGTCCTGACCTTAATTATTCTTTTAAGTCGTCATTTACAATCATTTCTTTCCTTCTAAATATCAATCTGAACAAATATATGATGAAACAACAGGAACCAAACATGTCAATAGATTATTATGCTAAAAAAGGAATTCAGCTCCAAAAGAGAAGAAAAATCTAAAACACCATCTTATAAAGAACAAATTATCAGAAAGTATGACTAAATAGCTGCTTAGAAACAATTATAGATATAAACTTCCTAAACCAGAATGCTTGGTATTTCACAGCTAACTTGCTTTCCAAATCTTGAATGGCCAATGTCATAAAACTTGCTGGTTAAAGTTAGAAAAACACACACACAGAATATTTTATACCACCTATCATTCTAATGTTTCTACCCTGATAAAACAAGTAGAGAAAATAAAAGAAAAACACTGTGGTCGGAGTTGTACCGTGTTGTCGAGGCATGGGAAGGAAATCGAATGGAGCCGAGAAAAATTGAGGTATAAAACCAGCAAAAATCAGTACGCCGTCCTCCAATCTTCACCAGCATAAACTGCTTGATCTCCAAGCTCTTCTTCAATACGGAGCAACTGCATCAACCTCAGGGACTATTAGTAACATTTCTATGTTGTAGTTAATGAAATTGTAATCTTGTCATTTTGGAAAATGGAATCGAAGAAACGACAGTAAACTACCTTTTATTTATTAGCTAAGGCATGATTTGTGATTTAAAAGCTTTGAAAAATCTCAAATTGAGTTGTATAATAATTTTTATTTGAGTGAGTCATCCTTACAAAGGAGTCATGCTAATGTTCTTTGTATCGTTCCAATTTTATCGGATGTCCCCGGAAGAACAAATTGAGTTGTTTATATTAACACTCACTAGCCGGGGTCATGCTAATCTTCTTTATATCTTCTTCATATCGTTCCAATTTTATTGGAAGTCCCCAAAGTAACAAATTGAGTTGTTAATATAGTTAACATCATCCCTTTCACTGGCTTGTATGTAATGTAAAGCCGACAATATTTAGTCGAGGCAAATGTTGAAGAAATTAGACCTGATTATATTTGGCAAGCCGTTCTCCTCTACACGGTGCACCCGCTTTGATCTGACCTGTGGAAAGTCCAACAGATAAATCGGCTAGGAACGTATCGTCTGTTTCTCCACATCTGTGAGATGCCACAACTGCCAATTGTGCATCCTTGGCAAGCTTCACGACTTCAATGGCTTCTGTCACGGTGCCAATCTGATTTACCTACACTTTGTCCAATGAAATTATCAAGATTGAAAAGCCAAATTGGTGACTAGCAAGTAACAATTTCTTCAGTATAATTTCTATCAAAGCAGGCTTCCTTGTACAACGTTGCCTTTTGCACCAAAGAAATACACTTGCAAAAAATCAGTATGGTATTTATTTTATTTCCAATTGTCCATAGCCTTGAAGGTTTAATGCTATTATGAACAGTTTCAGAGGAGAAATTCCATACTCCACAGTATGTTGAAAAGAAGATACTCAAAGAAATGTTACATCTATGTGTAACAAAAAAAAAAAAAAAATAGTGATTTGTACCTTCAGGAGGAGGGCATTACAAATGGACTCATCAATTGCTCTCTCAATTCGCTTTTTGTTCGACATTAACAAGTCACCTCCCACTACCTACAGAAAATTGGAATTATTAAAGAAGCATTGGGCAGTAATACCAGTTAAAGAAAGAGTATAACACTATGGAAATTAAGGGAATTAAAACGAAACGGGAAGAAGAGGGGAAAAAAACAAACTTCGGTATCCAGAAGACCAAGAAAACATTCAACTTGTATGTATCACAAAAGATCGTATCTTTTTCTTCAGTAAGAATGGATATCAAGAAGCCTCCTCAACTGCTATAAGAGGAAATCAACCAAGTTCTCTTATTCTTCAACAGATTGGTTAATTATATTCTACAAATTTGCTAGCTATTCTTTTGATGTTAAAAAGGGCAATCAAATTGACATTCTACAATATCGTCAGGCTTGAAATCAACGACAATAATCTGTCACAATAGCAACATACATAGTCGGATAAGAAACTAAGGGCATATTGATATTCTAAATTTACAAGTGGTGTCAGGGAATCTTAAGTCGCAATCTATTGGGTCAGATTATACAAATATCTTTTAACTGGGTCCTTTAACCAGTCCTCTGAGTTAAAATAAATATTCTTCCGGTAGACAGTAGACGCTATATAGATAACTATTCTGAACATTACTAGGAAAAGCATGAGGAGAAACCTGACAAATTCCAAGGCCAGAAAAATCTTTGGTGTGATCCCAGTCCTCCCGGTCAAATGGATCCTCAATTGATACAATTGGATAGTCTAAAATCATGAGAGCAGAAACGTTAGCCCATTGTTGAAAACAAGTAGCCAAAAATGCATAACGATGGAGGTAGAGCAGAACAAAAGATATATATACCATCACATAGTTCTTTGTACATATCTATCATATCCTTTCCTGACTTGAAATTTTGACCCAACTTGTTTGGAGCTTTGAAGTCGAGATCATATTTGGTACCTACAGCGAACAAGGAAAGGTAATTTTAGGGGAAGTTTTGATGCAGGACAGGAAACATTCATTTCATGCGAGCAAATTAACAAGTTTTCTTTATGGAGACTATCTATCTGTAAGGAAAATAGCTGGAGAAAGGGTGATGAACGTGGATTATCAGCAAGAAGTAGTATTCATCCAATAAATCATTTTTTGATCAATTTCTCAAGTTTTTCATATCCTATTGTTCAAATAGGGCTATTATTTAGGAAACTTGTCTCTCTCACCCATGCAGAAATTAGTAGCAGCAACATCTATTGCTATCTTGATTCTCTCATTATACCCAGTTCTGCCAATAGCCTCTTGTACAAGATCCAGGGCTTCTTTAAAACTGTCAATAGAAGACAACTAATTAAAAACATATTTTTGGATCCAGTACTATGTCAAAGGCTCAGAAAAGCGGCCAATAACTGTAAAAGTAAATGCAGTATGCAGGGTTTCTGTCAAACATGTAATATGTCCTCCTCATGCTAGAATGTTCTTCTTGGTGGCTTGGAAAAAACTAGTTCCACATATCCATATAAACAACCCAAGAAATTTTGGTACTTGTATCTTGCCTGGATATATTTGGAGCAAATCCACCATCTTCACCAAAATTACATCCATGGGCACCATGCTTTTCAGAAATTACAGCCTGTCATTTTTTCCAAATAAATTACATTATTAGTAATATACGGCATAATTAACAATGCCGGTTCCAAAGAGATGAAAACTTTGTTGCTTAGAGTTCTGAATAAGCAAAGACCCACAGGAAAATAGAATGACATTATTCATAAGTAGATTGATAAGCGGTTAAACCAAGCACAACTTTGCAACATGTTGCGCGAGTCTTATTCCATGTGCCTGTAAGATTGTTGCCCGAGTTTTATCCAATCACTTGAAATTGGTTTCACCTTCAACTATTGCAAAAAATCAGCTTGCTTTTGTGGCTAATCGTTAGATTTTTTATGCTTCCTTAATGGCTAACGAATTGATTGACGATTGAACCATTAGAAATCGTAAAAGTGTGGTGTTAAAATTGGACCTTGAGAAGGCTTTTGACACAGTTGATTGGGATTTTCTTGATGTGGTATTAAATGCCAAAGGTTTTGGGAGCTTAAGGAGGAAATGGGTTCAAGGTTGTATTACTAAGGCTAACTACTCAATTATTATTAATGACAGACCTCGTGGAAAAATTTCCTTCTTGTAGCATTCGATGAGGTGGTTTGTCATCTCATTTCCTCTTTATTTTGGTTTCATATTGCCTTAGTCCTCTTTTGGCTCAAAGTGCAAGCATGAGTATTACATCTACTCACCCTATTGGTGCAATATCTTTTTGTTTAAAACCATTTATAGTTTGCGGATAATACTCTACTCTTTTCTACCTCTGATCGAACTGCGTTAAAACACCTTTTTGAAGTGATTAAAATTTTTGAGAGAGCGTCTAGCTTAAGAATTAACTTTGCAAAGAGTGAGATGACGGGAATTCATATTAACTAATCTAAATTGGATTGGATGTTGACGACCTTTGGTTACAAACAGGATTCTTGGCCTACCACTTATCTTGGTCTACCTTTGGGAGGAAACTCCAAACATGTCTCTTTTTTGTCAGCCTATTGTAGAACGACTGAAACAGAAACTACATAATTGGAAATCCACTTTTATTTCCAAAGGTGGAAGACATACTCTTATTCAAGCTACCCTCTCTAGTATGCCAACGTACTACATGTCTTTATTTAAACTCCCTTCCAAAATTACCTTGATACTAAATAAGATCATTCGCGTGAGGTCTTGGGATTATTTTTTTGGAAGGAGCAAAGGGGGATGGTGGAGTTCATAATGTGAATTGGGCAACTATTCAGCTTCCTTAACTCATGGGAGGTCTTGGGATTGGTAATTTTGCACAACATAACTCGACATTATTTTTTTTTAATATAACATAACTCGACATTATTGGCTAAACAGATTTGGACATTTACATAGGAACTTAACTCATTGTGGAGAAACCTTATTGTAGCAAAATACTATGGTAATATGACGTAGATGGTTGGCCACAACCTATTAGAAGTGTCTCTCATAAGTCCCCATGAAGATATATTTGTAATCTTCAAGATTTGGTTACTAGTTGTTTTATACGACGTATTGGGAATGGTTACTCAGCTTTCTGGACTGATTCATGGCTCAGTTGTGGTCCTATTACTAATGTTTTTCTATGACTTTATATGCTTGCTTTGCACCCAGATTTTATAGTGGCTAGTATGTGGAATTCTACTAGTTCAGCTTGGGATCTACAACTTTGTCGTAATCTAGCAGATTTGGAAATCAATGAATGGGCATCTCTTTCTCATTTCTTGTCTCAGATTCGTCTTTCGAACAAACCTGACTCATGGGTTTGGTCTTTGGAATCTTTTGGTTGTTTTTCTATTAAATCTCTTACTGACAGTTTGTTAGGTTTTGCTAATCCGTGGTTAAGAGAAATATACTTTGTCATTTGAAAGGACCATTATCTAAAGAAGATTAAGATGTTTCTTTGGAAGCTTAATTTGGGAGCTGTAAATACTTCTGACCAACTACAACATAGAATGTCTTATATGACTTTATCTTCTTCTTGTTGTTTCATGCATAACTTGAACTCAGAATCTGCGGGACATTTGTTTGTGCATTGCACTTTGAGATTTTGGTGGTGTGTTTTGGATGCTTTTGGATGGTCAATGCCTCTTTTTTATAGTATTTTTATTTTCTATCTTTTATCTTGGTGGGTCATCCTTTCAAAAGTACAAGGAAGTTACTGTGACTTGCCCTAGTTCATGTTTTTCTTTGGAACCTTTAGATTGAGAGAAATGGTCATCACTTCAGGGATGTTTCCTCTACTTTTGATCGTTTTATGGACATTGTTCTTTCTAATATTTTTTTGTGGTGCAAAGATGTACAACCTTTTGGTCTTTACCATTCATCTTTTTTCATTTCTAATTGGCAGTCTTTCTTGTAATTCAACTTTTTGGGTTTGAAGTATTCTCCATTTCATTTATCAATGAAAATGTTTCTTCGCAAAAAACAAAAACAAAAACTTTGCAACATGTTTGTCTGTGATTTTGGCATTTTGGAACACACTTGGTAACCTACAATCATGGTTAAGGAACCTAACAAGCCAGGATAACAAAAATAGAGCATGCCATGAGACAGAAAGTGCTTTAAGGTTCTGGACAAGTAAATGGACGAGACTATGAATCTCTAAACTGGGGTCTGGGAGTTACGCATGTGATGTGCTATGAGAAGAAGAATTTAAAAGCTAAAATATAAGATTAAAATATACTTTTGATAATTAGATCCTCAATGAAGAGTAATACTCAAAATATATATATATATACACACACACACAAATAAATAAATAGATACGTACGGCCTCAACAAATTGTGAAATTAAAATACTAATACAGCCTATTTGATAATATGGATATACATATAAATATCATGGCATGAAAATATGAAATGATCGTTCACAGTAAAAAAAAAGAAGAAGAAGAAGAAGATATTTCTTTTACAAGATATCTGAACTGGTACTTTCACCCCGTAATACACTTATAAGTTATAAATAAGTATAATTGAATGCATTGACGAGGTGATTCAAATCCCAGAGATTCGACAGTTGAGATGAATGAAATCACACCTTTAAGTGATGGAAAGTTTCAGAGCCCATTTTTAATGCCTCTTCAAACTTGCTAGCTCCAATTGGAAGAATCATGATTTCCTGATAACAGTCCAAGTCAGTCTAAAATAATAGGCCCAGCATACAACATTTGGAATCCTTCTAAATCAATAGAAACTAACATAGTTGCAAGCCACAATGGGTTCCATTTATATCAATGTGTATAGACTGAATTACTAACAGAAAGAATACATTCAGAGTGAATGGTTTCTTAGACTGATTATTTGCTACGGGTGGTTAAAAAAACACTCTACTCATCTAACAAAAAAGAAGATGGAACACAACTGCTTTGAATCCTTACCACAGCATACCTGAATGGCCAGATTATTGCCAGCATGTTTTCCTCCACTAATTACAGTGAAGGCTGGGACAGGAAGTATCAAGTTAGTTTTGCAAGCAAGGTCTGCAATATGCTTATAGGGTGGAACCTGAAAATACTTGGTTTAAGAATCTTCGCACAGGATTGTAGAAATACCCCATATACAAAAAAAATTAAATCCATATAACAGAGATTAATAAAAGGCATGCCTCCTTTTCAGCTGCACCAGCTCTGCATACAGCAATTGACACGGCAAGTATAGCATTTGCTCCAAGTTCACCCTGCAGTATGTATTGGATAAGAAACATACTAACTTCAAAGGTATCACTATTGATGCCTTTGAAAATAAATTCTTCTGCGAGAGAAGGAATCATCCAATGTGATTACTGGTTATTTTCTAATCATAAATCATCTATTATATAGACAGACAAGCACATTACCATAACGAGAAAACTATTGTGTCCTATTTCAAATAAAAAGGGTAAGATTGATCCATGCGACTCTAAATCAATGTATATGCAAAGTTTTTCTTCTTTCATATTGAGTTGAGAATCTGAGATGCCAGTGCCACACTCTTTAACTCAGAGGTAATTGTCTGGACAGATTTAGCCAATCAGTAGCAGCTCGAGCAAAAACTTTGCTTACAGAATCTTCCAGGAGGCTGGAATTTAAATTTATGACAAAATGAAGTAAACTATGATACAGATGCTCGTGATAAGAAATTTCAGCATAAAAATAATTCCTCCGACTTCCCAATCGACAGTGCGCTATAAGTTACTAACTAAATCCAATCTTCCCCATCCATTTAACATTGCAATAATACTCACAAGTACCCGTTATAGTAGAGCACAGTAATAATGCATGAGGTGACATACAAGTAACAATTGCATCAAATTTGTGAATTCAGGAAAAAGAGATGTACCAGCACCTTCTTTTCTGTCGTATCCAAATCTTTCATGGCCTGGTCAATTTCATATTGTTGAGTAGGATCCCTACCAATCAATGCTTCGGATATCTTCTCGTTGATATTTTTTACTGCTTTAGTAACACTATTTCCAAGGTATGTTCCCTTATCTCCATCACGTAAATCTACAGCCTCATACCTACGAAAAGCAGCTCTCGTCTTAAAATCTAATTGAAAATAAATGTTTAGGAACTCGAGAGGCATAAGGAAGCATGCGTTGAAATTGAAAACGACACCAAAACGTTTCACAAACCATTCCCTAACAAAATCTTTTGCTATGAAGATATTTATATTCTTTCCAATACAAGTTTGTGCCCATTTCCAGGGAACCTTACATGCCAGCCGGATCGCCGCTGGGAACGGAAGCGTGGAACACTCCTTTATTGGTGTATAAATCGACTTCAACAGTCGGAATTCCTCTACTATCAAGGATCTGCCGAGCTTTAATTTTTGTAATCACTGAAGGAACCGCTTTCTTCATATGATTCGACTGTTGGAAAAAAAAAAGTAAGTAGAGATAAAGAATGAACTACGAAACGAACCAATTAAGTACAATTGATCCTTCATAAATAAAAAACAACGGAAATTTTGCGTTCATGATCGTCAACTACAATGACTAGTATTTGTTCCATCTAGTTTCGATGATTGATTGTGGAAAAAAAACAGTTCAATTAAATTTCCACCAGCATTTTCTAAGAAAAGCCAAAACAGAGAGATAGAGAGATTACAATGAAGAGAACGGGATCGGGAGTTTTCGCCCTAACAGCAGCATTAACCGCTTCCTCGATTTTCCGGGAGAGCGTGTACTTGTCCAGATACTCTTGAACGGACATTTCTTTCAGCTGCTTCTTCTCCATAGCAAATTGATGGAGAAAAGTACAGAGATTGGATCTTGAAAAACGGAGTGAAGCTCTGAAACTTGCTTGCCGAGCTCTGTTCTTGTGTTGCCGCCGTACTTCGAGTTAAACTATGGAGACCTTCGCAACATCGCGCGAAGCCTGTAATGCGAACATCCTGTATTGTGATTATTTTTCCCTTTTTGACCAACAAGCAGAACATGAATCAGCGCAGGTCAATTGCCATTAAATATGTAGGTGATTTCTTGTAAATATATATATATATATATGATTTGGTAATAGATGATTTTAAAGTCTAGATTTTAAATGTATTTCAAATTCTTTACCTTTGAAACTAATTTGGTTTGAAATTAAAAAACAAAAAAAACAAAAAGGTTTGAAATCTGTTGGGATGTTCAGTAGAAATGAAAATAAAATACAACATTTTACTATTATATCCCTGTAATTTTGCATAAAAAAACCATTAGAGCATAGTTAGCATATAGAATGTATTAACCACCACCAGATAAGTGGTTCGGTAATAGATGATTTTAGGATTTTAAAAGTATTTCAAATTCTTTATCTTTGAAACTAAATTGGGTTGAAAATGGTTTGGATGTTCGCTGAAAATATATCATTTTACTATGATGCCTTTGTAATTTTGCATAAAATAACAATCAGAGTATAGCTAACATATAGAATGTATTAACAATCACGAGATCAGTGGTTCGGTAATAAATGATTTTAAAGTAAACTTATTTCAAATTCTTTACCTTTGGAACTAAATTGGTTTGAAATCTATTTGGAATGTTTACCATAAATGAAAATAAAATATAACATTTAACTATTATGCCTCTGTAATTTTGCATAAAATAACAATTAGAACGTAGCTAGCATATAATGTATTAACAACATGAGATCACTGGTTCAAATCTCTCCATCTCTGTTGTACTCAAAAAATAAATAACAATATATTTTAATATCAAACATCAATGTTAGTTCATTAAATTGAAACTTACAAATGTGATCATCGTCACAAAATAATAATAATAAAAAAAAAAAAAAAAAACTTCAAATTAAAAACATAAAAATTGAACTCGGTAGAATATAAACAGAGTCCATCAATTATTGTCTTCATTCTTTCACCAATAAATAAGAAGAAAACAAATCCGTAAGGAGACTGACAATTCCACAACAAAAACACACACACACCTAGTTTGCCTAACTAAAAAAAACTTGTTGGAATCAAAATGGTGGGTTGAAAAATGATTAAAATGATTGTTATCAGTTTGAAAGGAAAAAACAAAAAAAAATAAAAAAAAAATAAAAACCTAACCTTTAGTTTAATTGATAGTCTTGATGCATGAGAATAATTGATAGGCATGAACTACATAGGCATGTGTATAGAAGAAAACTGTTATGAAATCGTTAATTTACAAAAAAAAAAAAAAAAAGTGTCAAGTTGGAGACATATTTTGTAGAGTATAAATTCCTATCAAATTCGGAAAATTTGAGATGGAAGTGTTTTTTAAGAAAACACAATTTGAAATTACACAAGTTGAAATTACCTGTGATTTCAATTTGTTTACACTTGTTTGTGCATCCAAATACGTAAAGGGATTTTAAATTAATTATGATTTTAAATCTTCTAAAATTCATTGGTTCCAAACAAAGGGGGTTACGGGGTGTTTGTCATGAGTTGAGTTCAGTTGTTTGAGGTGTAGAGTTGGTTGAGTTATACGATATATGTTTAGGCTGTAACTTAGTTATCAAGAGTATCTAATACGGTTCTTTCTTTTTTTCTTTTTAGCTTGAAACGTATCGAGTTTTATATGACTATTTTTTTTTTTAATAAACATGTTGTTCCAACTGTGCAACACGTAATTCATATGTCCACTACAAACAAAAATATATATTTCAACATTGATCCGACATTATTTTTTATCATTTTTTTTTTCATAAATTGTGTTTTCCTAAACTATAGGTAATGTAACATTGGATTATCTTTTGTTATACATTAAACTATTTTCAATTTATAGAAGTCCTATATTTGCATTACACAGTGAACTTCTTTCAATTTATATAAATCAAATGTTACCTGCTTTATAACAAATAACAAGTAGTGAATGGAAATGATTAAAAAAAAAAAAACACAATAACAATAACAATGTACCTGTGTTTTATTTTTTCTGTAAACAAAAAGCTGGACTTCTATCAAAATACATAAATATGAGGTTTCATTATCTAAATTCACATCTAACTTCTCTAAAACTTGCAAACAAGAAACCTATTATGATTTTCTTCAATCATTAATGGGATTTTATTATAATGTTTTTTTTTAATATACATTAACCATTACATATATAATTTTTTCCAAATGAACATCGTTTGTTTGTATTTGTTTAATCACATGAACGAAATTGAACATCATCGAAAATAGATAATGTAATTATTTTACTTTTTAAATAATTAAAGCAAACAACAATATATTTCAACATTAGGTCACGTATGAGTAAAAATTCACAAAAATATTAGTAGGTCATCAAGGTATTTACATGATTCACAAACGCATAATTGTGGTTCGTAAATATAAGTAATGGCCAACAACAGGAGCTTGTAAGTTCGAAGATAGATTATTGTAGCATGGAGAAAGACTAACTAAATATGTATGCATTTCATGTGTTTTTGAATTATGGAAGTATCGTTGGTTGCTGGAAATTGTTGTTGGTGATACTCGTTGGATAAGGTACTGTTGATTGCTAAATATGGCCGCCAACAATTGTCGTCAATTGTTAAATAAGGTAGTCGGTAATAGTCATAATTGTCGCATATGGTCGTTGATAATTGGAGAAAGTTGCCATCGATGGTCATCAGTCGTCGAAAAAGGTGATTGGAGGTGGTAATCGGTCGCTGGATAAGGTCGTCGAAGGTGATTGTTAGTTGCCGGTCGCAGGTGATGGGCGCCGGTTGTTGCAGAGGCGGTAATAAAATGTATTAATACGGTTAAGGTGGTTATAAAATGTATTAATAGGGTTATTATACAAGTTGGTAGTGTTAATATATGATATATGTAGCAAACCAGTTGACTTTAGTTTTTATTTCTTTCTCAACCGACTCAACTTAGAGGGCAAAATGTCCTTCTTCTTCTTATTTTCTTTCTTTCCTTTTTTTTTTAGTATGAATGTCAACATAGTTTGCTCAATATAAATATACTAGCTTATTGTCATGTAAATATAAAGCATGATGGCACACATGAATATAGTTTAATGACAATTGACGTCTACTCTTTCTATTGAAATCGAAGATTCAAAACTTCATACCTCACTTTGATTATACTGAAAAAAGCATGACAAACATTATAATAAGTGGTTAAAAAACATTGCCACTCAAATTTAGATTAAATTACGAATTCAACCCCAACGATTATAAAAGTTCAATTTTTACGTGAGGCATTTCCTATTTGAATTACTAACATCAGCAACACCCACGTGTCATATAAGCTTATCTATACGGGTGTTTAGACTCGATAAGAAATAGAAAAAGATGCACATATTTATTAGGTAGGTAAAACTAAATTTAGAAACAATCTATAAAGTTCAACTAAATTATATAAACCAAATTGAAATTAAGTATTACAATTTTCAAAATGAAACTTTTAAAATTATAAGAACCAATCAAAAACTAAATCTAAAACAGAAGTACTAAATTGATACTTTTAAAGCTATAAAGAATGCCTTTGTAACCTACTCGTGTTTTGTCCACTTATTTGGACAGTACAAAAAGTAAAAACTAAACGCTCTAATCAAAGTTATAAGTACCAAATTGTCAAATTAAAAACAAATTAAAGCAATTGGAGCCAAAGAGAAAAGTAAGGGAAGAAGGAAGACTCAAGGAATTATAGTGGTTCGGACTTAGCCTACATCCACTGTGGAATCAGAGAGAGAGATTTCATTGAGCTGCTGTTCTACCTTTTGTGTGCCAAAAAACAGAGCGTGAAAAAAACAATTCCCATATCCCCCAAATGTTACCCTAAAAGAAAAGGGATCACACCTTTTTACACCCACTGTAATACAAAACAGTTTAACAATTTAACCAAAGATGGTTACCAGCCAAACTAACCAAGGTAAATATATTTAAAAGGTGCTATGGAATGTGAATCAAGTTGTCTATCAACAACAATCACCCTCTTGATGAAGCATGTGTAGCAACTGATGAGAAACTCTAACTCTGACTTATCCACTAATCAAGCACAATAATTAGCCAACTCCTAATCTCAACAAGTCACAGAGATAATCAAACCTGTCACCTGTTAAGACCTTTGTCATAATGTCTGCAGGGTTATGCTTGGTGTTAATTTTGAATAAGTCAAGCTTCCTGTCTTGAACCATTTCACGTACATAGTGAAACCTTACATCAATGTGCTTTGTACGATCATGATATGTCGGATTCTTTGTCAAAGCAAGAGCACTCTGGCTGTCACAGTATATCTTTGCAGAGTAAGAAGTCGAGCACATTTCTGAAATCAACCCTTTTAGCCATATCGATTCCTTAACAGAATCAGCAAGTGCAATATATTCAGCTTCAGTTGATGAAAGAGCAACAACATTCTGCAAAGATGACTTCCAGCTAATTACATTACCAAATAAAGAAAAAACATATCCAGTCAAAGAACGTCTTTTGTCTAGGTCAGCCGCATAGTCCGAGTCCACATAACCAACAACACAATTATCATTATTTGCACATTTAGTATAAACTAAGCCTTTAGTAACAGTCCCTTTAACATACCTTAGCACCCATTTGGAAGCCTCCCAATGCGGTTTTCCAGGATTACTCATGAATCTACTAATCATGCTCATAGAGTATCCTAAATCTGGTCTGCAAGAAACCATACCATACATCAAACTCCCTACTAGATTAGCATAAGGGATACCTTTCATATTATCAACTTCATCTTCAGTGGAAGGGGACTGATGTGCAGATAACTTGAAGTGTTGTGCAAGGGGTATTTTAACAGGTTTGCTGTTTTCCATGTGAAAACGTTTTACCACTCTGTTAAAATAATCAGTTTGAGATATGGACAATGTATGTTGAGTCCTATCTCTTTTTAACTCCATACCAAGGATCTTCTTCGCAGCACCTAAGTCCTTCATCTCAAATTTGTTGCTCAATTGATGCTTTAACCTCTTGATTTCTTCAATGTTGTTGGAAGCTATCAATATATCATCCACATACAAAAGTAACAAAATAGAGGTGTTAGCACTAACAAGTTTCTTGTAAACACATGTATCAAAAGAGTTCCTGATAAAACCCTTTGAAGTGATGAAGGTGTCAAAACATCTATTCCATTGCCTGGAAGATTGCTTGAGTCCATAAATGGATTTTTGCAAGTGGCAGACCATATTTTCTTTTCCTTCTACTTCATATCCTGTTGGTTGCTTCATGTAAATGTTCTCATCTAATGTTCCATACAAGAAAGCTGTTGTGACGTCCATTTGTTCGAGTTCTAAATCAAATTGAACAACCATTGACAGAAGCACACGAATGGACGAATGTCTAACAACCGGTGAAAAAACTTCACCATAATCAATGCCCTCCTCTTGTGTGAAACCTTTAGCAACCAACCTTGCTTTATATCGAGGTTGGTCAAAACCTTTAATACCGGGTTTGATTTTGAAGAGCCATTTACAATCCACAATTTTCTGATTTTCTGGTCTTTTCACAAGCTTCCAAGTACAATTTTTATGCAGATTTTATTTCTCGCTCCATAGCATCAATCCAAAGTGTTTAGAATCACTTGAATTAATCTTGTCTTATACGAATTGGGCTCCATGTATGTGTTTTCTTCGTAGCAGTTCAATGCAAAACCAACAAAATCGCCTTCCTCATATCTTCTTTCGGGGTCTTATTGTTCTTCTCTCTCTGTCTCTAGTAAGTTGGTATGATTGAAGCTGTGGTTGTTCATGTAAAACAACAGGTAAGATATCACCCTCTGAAGCCACATTCTCTTGTTCTAATTGGCAAGTGGACTGAGGTTCAAACACAGATGTCATAGGTTCGGATGGTGATTCACTAGATGGACTAGCCAATATATCAAGATCTGATGTTTGTAACTCAATTTCAAAAACATTAGATCCTGATTCTTTTATAATTTTGTCATCGATCGTGAATCTTTCCAGGGCATCAAATCCTCATTGAATGTAACGTCTCTGCTGATAAAACATTTGTTTTCACCTTTTTCAAGAGACCAAAGTTTATAGCCTTTTACACCATGAGGATATCCTAAGAAAATGCATTTCTTTGCCCTAGGCTCTAACTTATCTTGTTTGATATGCGCATAAGCAGCACATCCAAAAGTTCTCAAATGATGCAGCTTGGGTGGTTTTCCAATCCAAAGTTCTTGAGAGTCTTAAAATTCAAAGCATTTGAGGGCTTGATTGATTATATAAACTCTTTGTATTCACCGCTTCTCCCCAAAAAAATTTTGGAAGGTTTGCATAAGACAACATGCATCTTACTTTCTCAAGAATGGTTCTGTTGAACCTTTCGGCAAGCCCATTTTGTTGAGGTGTTCCTGGAACTGTCAAATGTCTATTAATACCACTCTGTTTGCACAAGTCAATGAACTTCTGATTCATATATTCTAGCCCATTATCTGCTCTTAATGTTTTAATTTTCTTTCGGATCGATTCTCAATAAGTTTCTTCCATTCACAAATTTTTCAAACACTTCATCTTTTGTTTTTAACAGTACACCCACAATTTTCTGGAAAAATCATCTATGAGGTCAAAAATATCTAGCTCCTCCATGTGTCTTCACCTTAGACGGACCCCAAAAGATCTCGAGTGAATATACTCCAATGTTCCCACTTTATTCTATTTGTACTTCTCTGAAAACTAAGCCTTGCAGACTTTCCTAAAATGCAATGCTCACAAAATGAAAGCTCTGTGGGTTTATAGTTTCCAATTAAGCCTTGTTTATACAAGCAATCAAGACCTTTATTGCTAATATGTGCTAATCTACCATGCCATAATTTTGTACATTTTGTGGCTTTATTGGAGGCTAGATTCAACTCTCCTGAAGTGGCAGTACCTTGGAGAATATACAAACCATTCCTCAACTTTCCGGTCAATTTCACTGATGCATCCTTGCAAACCAGTAAGGTGCCCTTTTCTGATCTATATTTATAACCTGATTTGTCAAGTGTTCCCAAGGATATCAAATTCCTTTTTAATCCGGGCACATATCTAACGGATGACAACGTTTTCATTGTACTATCATCCATTTTCAACTTTATGGAGCCAATTCCTTTTATTTCACACTCCTGATTATTGCCCATTATAACTTTTCCGTTATCAATCTCATTCAACTCAGTGAAGTAATGCTTGTGAGGAGACATATGGAAGGTACAACCTGAATCTAATATCCACTCATCTGTTTCATAAGATTCAGATACCATCAAGACCTCAACGGATTCATAGCCTTCAAGAACATTCGCTGCGACCTTGTTTTCTTTCCTAATAGGTAATTTACCTTTCCTCCTTAAAACAGGGCAATCAAATTTCATATGTCCTTCTTTGCGACAGTAGTTACAAGTTATCTTTTGTTTGTCATTATTTTTCTGATTTGACTTGTTGTTTTGTTTAAGCTCTGTTTTTGTTGGCCTTTAGAGTGTTTACTCTTAACAAATAATGCCTCTGAGTCTTTCTTTTCTACTTTAAGTTCAAGCTCCTTTGATCTCAAGGAGTTCAATACTATGTCAATTGTCAACGAGTCTCTACCATATTTGATCGCTGATTTAACTTCCTTATATTGATCAGGAAGTGAGTTAAGAAGAATTACTGCCTGATTTTCTGCATCTAGCTTTTCTCCAGAATTAATCAAATCCATACATATCTTATTGAATTCATCAATGTTCTCTTCAAGGCCTTTAGATGAATCCATTTTGAAACCAAACAGTCTCTCCTTAAGATAGATTTTATTCGTGAGGGATTTTGACAAATAAATTTCATCTAGCTTACTCCAAAGTTCAGAAACACTATCGATATCACTCACGCGTCTCAAAACATTATCGGCGGATACAAAATAACAATCTTATAGGCAATTTCACATCTCAATTTTTTCACCTCTCGACCATAGATTCGGAAACTTACTTGGATCGTCTAGTGCTTTTGCAACCTTTTGTTGAACCAAAGATGGCGCGCTTTCATCTTCTTCTTCCAAAGACCGAAATCGCTTTGCCGTCAAATTTTTCTATCTCAAATCGCGGACATTGTTGTTGAAAGATCACAATCGGAGAGAACAAAAATGGATGAGAAAACAAAGAAAATCTAGCTCAAAAACAAGAATTCTTCTTCAATCGTCTCTGATACCAATTGTCAAATTAAAAACAAATTAAAGCAATTGGAGCCAAAGAGAAAAGTAAGGGAAGAAGGAAGACTCAAGGAATTATAGTGGTTCTCTGACTTAGCCTACATCCACTGTGGAATCGAGAGAGATTTCATTGAGTCATTGCTCTACCTTTTGTGTGCCAAAAACAGCAGGCGTGAAAAAAACAATTCCCATATCCCCAAATGTTACCCTAAAAGAAAAGGGATCACACCTTTTTACACCCACTGTAATACAAAACAGTTTAACAATTTAACCAAAGATGGTTACCAGCCAAACTAACCAAGGTAAATATATTTAAAAGGTGCTATGGAATGTGAATCAAGTTGTCTATCAACAACACAAATTAACAATTTTAAGCTAGCTCTCACCCCATGAACCAACTCTACATCCTCATCTTCATATGAATCAAATTTGTAGTTCTACATTTTTTTAAACTTACTTGAAGAGTACAAAAAGTAAATGTTAGTTAATAAGAGACTCAATTGACATAAAGTACGTGCCTAAGAACAAAAAGTCATGGATTCGAATCCCCACTTACGAACATTGTCTAATTAAATAAAAAAAATAGTAAAGGCTAAATTAAAATATGCTTTTAAAATGTGCGCTTTGTTTTTAAAAATACCCATATTCTTTCCGAAGTTGTAATATTACATTCTATATTTCATAAACTCTTCAAAACTTTATTTGGAGTATAAATTGTTATCATTTTGGATAAAATATCAACATAACGATGACCTAAAACGACGTGATGGTGACTATAATACTTTTACGAATTAAGTTTGTAAGAACAACATTTGGTTATGTCAACATTTTATTAAACATTTTGCTATTAGAGGAGTTTTAAAATAATTATAAACGTCAAAGATAATATTATCACTTGTGAAATAATAATTTTTTTTTGTTTGAAACAATGAGTAAAGTTTAGCCTTTTTAAAAGTATTTTTTATAAGGTTAAAATAATATATTGGTTCATATACTTTTAAATGTATAATTTTAGTCCATATACTTTAAATAAAACTTAAAATTGGTTTTTATGATATGTTTGAAGTTATTTTTTTTTTAATTAAATTTGGTTAAATAATAGCAATAATTTCAATACAAGTATAGACACAATGCAAATATACTTTTAAAATTTGTAGAAAAAAGTTAGCAGAGACTTGTTTTTGTTTTTAAAAATTAATAATAAATTAATAGTAGAGACCAAATTTAAATTTTAATGAAAGTACATGAACTAAATTTAAATATTTGAAATTATAGAAACAAAAATAATTAAAGTATAACCAAAGTGATATTTTAAACTAAAAATAAAAACAAAACTCAATTTAAACCCACAGTTAATATAAAAGAATCTCAAAGCGTCGTCAGCCGTTAAGGTCATTGGGGCATTTATCGCATTTCCACAAACGCCGTCAGCAGGTAAAGCGGAACAAGGCGTCCCATCCCCACAGGCCACAGCCCAGTTTAGGGCTTAAGAGTTCCATTTCTTGTTTTTCACCGCCATAGCCTTTTCCTTCAAAGTTCCTTCCTTCCATAGTTCCGATACACTTGTTTCGCCAAGTGCTAAGGAACTTTCTCCCGACTGTAGCAATTTCCCTAATCTCAAATTGATTTTTTGTCCCTTTTTTAATATATATTTCCCCTTCCAATTTGATCACTTGTTCGGCAATCAAAAACCCTAAAGATTTCTTCATTTACGGCTTCAGCTGTGCTGATGATGTTTTAAAGCGGGTATCGAGTCTGAAAGCTCGTCTCTTGTTTGTTGGGTACGAGAAGTTTGCGTTTGAAATTTGTGCACGACTTCGTTGTTTGATTTCTGATCGGGCCTTCTCCTTTTTTTTTTTTTTTTGTTGCGTTTGTTCTTCATAGGACACAATCGGAGTTCATTTTGAAAGCTTGTGGTTTGAGTCTCATTTATCACACGCGGTTGCAATATTTAATTCTTTTTCTGGATAATTCTCACTGCTATTTCGTCGTGGTTTCTCTCAATGTTATACAATGCATTCCACTGATTTCTCACCGATGCTTTGAACTCAGGTCGAGAGGATTTATGTGGTAGGAATTGCAGCAGAAAGTTAACTTCGTTATGGGGTTTGACAACGAGTGCATATTGAACATTCAGTCTCTTGCCGGGGAATATTTCTGTCCTGTTTGCCGCTTGCTTGTTTACCCACAAGAAGCATTGCAGTCACAGTGCACTCACTTGTATTGCAAGCCTTGTTTATCTTATGTAGTCAGCACTACCAGGGCTTGCCCATATGATGGCTACTTAGTCACAGAAGCAGATTCTAAGGTTATATCTTTTATTTCGATGGTCATAAACTCTAGTGACTTGCCCTTGTTTATCTGTATTTATGCCTATAATTTCACTATTTATTGCAGCCACTTGTTGAATCAAATAAAGCTCTTGCTGATACTATCGGGAAAATAGCTGTTCATTGCTTGTATCATAGGAGCGGATGCACTTGGCAAGGACCCTTGTCTGATTGTGTAACTCATTGTTCGGGATGTGCCTTTGGCAATTCCCCTGTTTTATGCAATCGTTGTGGAATTCAACTTGTACACCGGCAAGTACAGGAGCACGCACAAACATGTCCAGTGAGTGCAATTTTGCCTTTATTTTAAGTTACCATTCAGTTCTGAGAAGAAGAGATAGAAATATAAAGATTTTATTTTTGTTCTTGTTTTTTGATTTTCGTGCATATTGTTGAATGGCAGGGTGTGCAGCCTCAAGCACAAGCAGACGGTGCTCAAGGCACCACGGCCAGTAGCAGTACTGATCCGGCCCAGTCTGATGGAATGACAAAATCTCAAGCCCAATCTTCGCAGAGTGCAGCAGTTATTGCTCCTGCACAGGATCCCAGTCAGCAGGCTAGTTCTCAGGGTCCAGCTGTTGTTCAATCTGCTGTGCCGACTTCAGAACAGTGGTATCAACAGCAACAACAGTATCAGCAATACTATCAGCAGTATACTGGATATGATCCTTACCAACAGCAGTACCAACACTACTACCCTTACCAGCAGCAGACAGGTGTTCCATATCAGCAGCCGCAGCCGCAACCTCAATCTCAATCCCAAGTTCCAGTCCAACCCCAATCTCAGCCCCAGCCCCAGCCCCAGCCCCAACCCCAACCCCAACCCCAACCTCAGCCCCAACCCCCACCCCAGCCTCAACCACTAACTCAGCCACATGGACAGTCTCAATCACATATGCATGTCCAAACGCCTGCAGTTGGTCAATCTCAAAACCAGGGACAAGTCAACCCTCAGCAGCAGCTTTATCATGCTGCAACTCCTCATTCTCAGATCCAACCACAGGGTCACCCACCAGCACATGGCCAAACACAACCTCAACCTCAGTCATACTCCCAAGGTCAGCCCAATTCGCAGCAACTTGTGCATGTGCCACAATATCAGCAGCCTCATTCCCAGATGCCACATTCCCAGGCCCAAATTCAGCAACAGGTCCATCCTCCTTTCCATCCACCTCACCATCCTGTTTCTCAGCCACCACCCCATTCACAAACCCCAACTCAACATCATTCTCAACTTCCTAACCCACAGATTAATCAATCTCTATCAATGACGCCTAATTCACAACCCCAAACGCAGAATCCACCAACATACACTGCAACAGGCTATCATTCTTATCCCCAGCCGCAGCATCACCAGCAAATGCAGTTGGTAGTCCCTCAAAATGTCTTACCGGTGCATGGACAAGGTGGGGCTCACCAACAATCTCAGCCACCAGCTCAAATGCAGTCTCAATTACCACAACCACCTCCTATGCGCCCACCCCAACCTCCTCTGTACCAAAATCAGCAACCGCCGCCAATATTGCCTTCACCCAATCAGGTTCAAAATGTTTCTGCAGCACAACAACTACACATGACGACCCATGCCCAACAACCTGGAGGCCCTGGACAGCCATCCAATCAGCGTCCTGTTATGCAGCTAGGGCAACAATCTGCATCCCAGCAAGTTGTGCATCAGCACCAGCATTTTGGACAGCAAGCACAGTTTATACAGCATCAGCTGCATATGACACCCCAAATGCGTCCATCAGGACCTCCAAATTCTTTGTCACAGCATAATCATGGCTATGCTCACTTGCAGCATAATATAAATTTACCACATGGCATGCAACATAATCCTGCTCAAAACTCTGAAGGAAGGTCTTTAGTGCCTAACCAAGGAGTACAATCTATGCCTTATTCACAATCTATGGTTGGTGTTCCAGTGAGGCCAATACAGCCGGGTGCTAACCAACCAACTATAAAACAGGGGCACACATTTGGTAATAATAGTAACCAGGTGCAGTTGCCAGATGGTTTTGGTGAACGCAAATTGGAAAAAAGCCTAGATGGACGAGAAAGTGGATTATCTTCTCAAAAGGATGCTAAAAGAGTTGCAGATGCTAGTGAGTTGACTGAAAAATCTGAAGCTAATTTGAAGGTGCTCGATGATAAAAGTAGATATACAATTGGGGATAAATCTAGTCTGGCTGATGCACCAACTGAAAGTACTCCACAAAATGGGGGAATGGACTCTAATTTGCATGTAGGTGACAGTGGTAAGACCAAGCAGGTTGAGGGGAAGGTAGAGGCAGCAGAAAGTACTTTTGATCAATTGAGCAGCGATAAGTTGGGAGAAGTCAGTATTCAGGGCCAGAAAGATCTTAGCACTGAACCTAAGAAAACGGAGGATCTTGTTAATGAGAATAAAGGAAATCAAGAAGGTTTCCTTCAGAAGATTTCACCACAAGACACTGAACTACGTGAAGAACAAAGCAAGAGGATGCAGAATGACACTAGTGGGACTCTTCACCCTTTTTCTAGTGCAGAGGGTCCACAAGCTATCCTTGGTAGTTCTGACAGTACAAAATCAAAACTGTTGAATCAACATGCCTATCCAGATAAAAATCCGTCTCAAACTGGGGGTACTCAAATTGGTGGAACACAGCCTTCTCATCCAGCTTCTCTAGTTGGCCATCCAAGACATCAGACGCCACCGGGTAGTTATGTATCATCTGCACTTCAACAAGGTGCGACAGCAACTTTGTTACAGGCACCTCCTCCAGGACCCTACCATCAGGCACAGGTTTCAAATAATATGTCCATGCAAGTTAGGCCACGGGCTCCTGGCTTGGTAGCTCATCCTGGACAACCATTTAATCCATCCGAACCTATTCTTCCAGGTGGCATTCCAGAACCTGGTTCTGCTCCATCTTTTGGGAGAGGGCCAGGTCAGTATGGTCCTCAGCAAGCTTTGGAGCGATCTATTGGTCCTCAGGTATCCTATAGTCTAAGCCAACCACCTGCTTCTCAAGGGGTTTCAAATATGTCTCTAGGCGATTCTGTTGGAGCACACTTCCGTTCAAAGCTTCCGGGGGCTTTTGATTCAAGGGGATTGTTGCATGCTTCCGAAGCTCAAATTGGTGTTCAGCGCCCAATTCATCCTTTGGAAGCCGAGATATTTTCAAATCAAAGGCCAAGACCTGATTCCCATCTTCCTGGAACCATGGAACACCGTCCATCACATCTCCCAGGGATTCCTCCTAATGTGTTGACTTTGAATGGTGCCCCAGGTCCCGACTCCTCTTCCAAACTTGGCTTGAGGGATGAAAGGTTCAAGCTGATGCATGAGGAACAGTTGAATTCCTTTCCGCTGGATACATCTCGACGTCCTATTAATCAGACTGATGCTGAAGATGTTCTCAGGCAATTCCCCAGGCCTTCTCATTTGGATTCTGACCTTGCTCAGAGGATTGGAAATTACCCTTTGAGACCCTTTGACAGGGGAGTGCATGGGCAAAATTATGATACTGGTTTAACCATTGATGGTGCTGCTGCTTCAAGAATCTTGCCTCCTCGTCATATGGGTGGTGCATTACATCCTACAGATGCTGAGAGACCGATTGGTTTTTACGAAGATTCTATTGGACAAGCAGACCGATCTCGTGGCCATTCTGATTTTCCTGTATCAGGGAGTTATGGTCGGCGTTTTGTAGATGGATTTGGTCCAAGAAGTCCTCTTCATGAATATCATGGACGTGGGTTTGGAGGTCATCCTGGGTTTCCAGGTGTGGATGAAATTGATGGTCAGGACTTTCCTCGACATTTTGGTGATCCACTTTCCTTCCGTGAGTCTAGGTTTCCTATTTTTCGTAGCCATCTGCAAAGAGGTGAATTTGAGGGTCCTGGCAATTTTAGGATGAGTGAACATGTGAGAACTGGTGATTTAATTGGACAAGATAGACATTTTGGTCCTCGAAACTTGCCTGGGCATTTACGTTTGGGCGAGCCTACTGCTTTTGGTTCACATCCTGGTCATTCTCGAATAGGAGATCTGTCTGTGCTTGGTAACTTTGAGGCATTTGGTGGAGGGCATAGGCCAAATCATCCACGACTTGGTGAACCTGGGTTTAGAAGCAGTTTTTCTCGTCAGGCACTTGCAGATGACGGTAGATTTTTTGCAGTTAAGTTCCAATGTTCAAATTTATACGTAAATTTTATTTCTTCCTGCATTTCTGTTTCTATCCCTTGTTTTCTGAAAATGGAGATCTTCAGGGAGACATTGAATCCTTTGAGAACTCAAGGAAGAGGAAACCAACCAGCATGGGATGGTGTAGGATTTGTAAAGTTGATTGCGAAACAGTTGAAGGCTTGGAGCTGCATTCACAAACTAGAGAGCACCAGAAGATGGCTATGGATATGGTGCAGAGCATCAAACAAAATGCAAAGAAACATAAAGTGTAAATATGACATCCAATTGTTATAATTGCTGCTGTCTTGTTCTTTTGAGTTTTATGTTAATTATAATTTCATGCGTTTTGCTTTCTCGTAGAACCCCAAATGATCATTCCTCCGAAGATGGAAAGTCAAAGAATGTTGGTCTTGAGAGCCGTGGGAAAAAGCATTAAATTTGCACCTCTCCTCATCACACTCATGGATTCCGTTTTACTGGGGGCCAATTTTGTTTCCTTGGTATTATTGCATCTAGTGATATAGGTGATTCCCCTTCTATACTTCTTCTTTTTCTTTGGGTGGTTTATGCTAGTTTTGTTATTTCAGGTTGCTGCCATGTATGAAGATGGTTTTTGGGGACGAAGTTCTGTGGCAGTTAAGTTTGTTGGTTTCGTCTCTAGATTATAATATTTGGCTCTGGGATGGGTTCAAGTAGACATCAATATGTAGTAGAGGTTTGATATATGGCTATCACTTCATTGTGTTTATTGTTATGTTGATACGTTCTTTTCATCTTCCGACCTTTAAATGCCATTTCATCTGAAACCGTAATGTTCCTTTAATCAACATTATCGAAAACATATTTTGTTTTTCACTTGCATTTTGTTTTCGGTATTGAAACTAAATAAAGTTGTCTCCTATTAAAAAATAAAAAAATTCTTATCAAAAGAAACTAAATTAAGTTGTCTGGCCTTGTGCGTGCTTTGCATTAGGGTAAGTGATTCTTGTTGTCTGGAACCGAGAGTCCTGAATGCATCAATAATTGTAATGACGATGTTTTGATACAACTCTTCATGTCTTGTATACCAAGTATACCTTGTTCAGACCAAATTTTCATTAGGAAAGTGCTTTCGATAATCTCCTTTTATTCTGTTTTTCACCTTTTTCCTACCTTATGTTCAATATTTGAGATGTCTTTTTTCTTATAAAAAATATTTGGGATGTCTTTTCATGGGTGGTTTAAGATGGTGAAAAGAAGAAGTAGGGAGGCTAAAGGCTAGGTTTTTTTCTTCATAACAGATTGGGCATCTTTGAGTTTGGTTAGTCTGAGTGGTATAGGGCTATTTACAAATTGGCAAGTCCATGATAAAGATTGAACTTATTGTAAAGCATGCTTCTAAACTATGTAACATCTTAACTAGTTTTCTTTTGTTTATTTATTTAATTATAGGGTGTATGTGTTTCTTATCCAAAATAATTTAATTATAGGGGGTATGACCAGTTTTAAATTAAGAGGAGACACTTGTTCTCTTTGATGATAAATCTAAGATGCTAGTTTGTTTGGAAACTATTAGCATTTGCCCTTAGACATTTGCATACTGTGCTTTAGTGGATTGGATCTGACATCTGGGTGAGGTATGAATGGAGAAAATTACGTCAAAAGGAGCTTTTTGTGAGAGTTAACTTAGAAAGTTTACATTCTGATGTTGTTAATAACACAAGGGGCGAATGGAGGCACATATCCAAGAAGAAGACGGATATATATATATATATATATATATATTTTAAAAAAGAAATGATCTATTGATCACAAAGGATCAACAACTTTGGGGCCGAGTAGAGAAAACCCCTTCCCAAAGACTACAAAAGATTACAAAAGAAGAGCCGTCTAGTTATTAATCATATGCAGACTATTATTACAAAAGAATTTCTCAAGGCTAGAACACCACTAAGCAGTTGTATGCTGTACACTACTAGAAAAAGAATCCTTCGAAGTTGACATATATTAAAAAATTCTATTGTTTTTTTCCTTCCAAATATGCCAAAGGAGGGCTCGAACTATGCAATTCCAAAGAACCTTTGCTTTGCTTTTAAAACACATACCTCCAAGAAATATAATTATCCTCTTTTCATTATCAATGAAAATGTTTTTAACGGAAAGAAAGATTTACATATATAAAAGTTTAATCGAGTTATTCAAAACTTCATTGAAGAAGAACTTGCTATAGGAAGCCTGTTAATATTGCAATACCATTTGAAATACTGCATTATATATTAGCGTCTTCTTATGTATAGACTGAACTATAGCCGACATTATTGTGTCATAATTGGTGGTCGCAAAAGAAGAAAGGATATTATGACTTTTACGAGAAATAACCTACTTTAGTTTTGCTACTTGACCTACATGCCTCTCCAACAGAAAGTATAAACTGTTATTCTTTTTCTCCTTAAGTGTGGACGAGGATTGTGCTTTTCTTTTCTCAATTAATGTAGGATTTATGGGATGAGCTCCGTTTAAGATTTCATTGTTGAAATTCATTAGCATTTTCAATTTTATGTTCCTAGTGAAGATCTGATAATTATTCCATCATAATTATTTAAGCTTCCAAGGTCAATATTTAGAGTTGATTTTCTATTCCTTTTTTTATTTGTTTTGGTGAAATTTGTTTTTCATAATAGATCTTTCAATTCGACCTGTTTTCTGGGCGAAGCTGACTACCAAAATGCTGAAAGTTCAGTGGAAAGGTTTATCAAGTCATCTTTGTTTGAGGTGGTAAGAATGTGTTTGATGAAAAGATGCATCAGTTGCAAATCTCTTTGCTGTGTTTTTATTTATTAACCTTAAACTGTTGTTAAAATTCTGCTTCTTGCACTATTGACTCTTTCTTCGCATTAATGTTATAAAGTTTAGGTTCCAGCAACAAGTTTTTATTAGTTGAGGAACCCATGGAGTTTAGAAACTTATTTTGTTTTTCGTTGAGCATCATGCAACGCTACCTCCTGTCTGTTGCTCTCAGCATACTACTGTTTCATAGGTTAAACTGTCAGTGTTAAAACTCAATCTTTGCTAAATTATCAGGTTTCAGAAGTTCATGTTTTTACGCAATCAGTTTCTTTTAAATGCTTGATTTTTTTGAGCTGGGAAACTGAAATATATTACCCTGAAAGAGTGCAAAGGAGCGAGGGAAGATAATACTCCCAAGCTAAAGCTAAAGGAGTTAACTGACGGTTGACATTAAAAACAGGGACGTTATTTTACACAGGAGTTCTGGAAGTGTACACCAGGAATAACATAAAAACATACACGACTCCCCACATTTCTTCTGAATCCTAATTGCCCTAGGAGAGAGATCCTAAGCACCAGCTAATTCATTCGTTTACATATTTAATCTTGGGGAAACAGAGAATCTATTGAATAATTGATTTAGTGAAAAGGTGCAACCAAAATCTATTTATTCCCTATAGGAGTACTCAATAAAAACCACTCCAATTGTCGAGGTAACTGTGGTGGGAGCATAATTACAGTGAGAACTATGAAATGCACCCAAACAAATGGTAACTGGCAGAATTATTGGCCCTCTTCCCAGGCCCCATTCATTTTCCATCAAAAAGCCTTCAATATTTTTCTAACCATAGTCTTCTTTCACCACGTTTAGATATATTTTCTTTTCCTCGTCCTTTTTGTCCTTCTCTTGTCTTTCGCTTCTCCTCCTATTCTTTTTCTTCTTCTTCTGACTCTCCTCTGCTTTCGGACCAAGTAGACAACAGTTGAGGTATATGTTACAACTCATTTCCATCCTAACAAATAAAAAAAACAATTCTCATGGGGCATTTTCAATTCTAGTTAGCTTGCACTTTCTAAAAATTAAAAAAAAATTGAAATGAGGGTGAGAGTGTGTGTATGAGAGACTATGCTGTGATTAGTGTGAGAAAGTATCTATGTTTTGTTGAGAGAAAGTTCATAGGGAAATTGGTGAGTGTGTTATGAGACGTTAGTGAGAGAAAAGGTGCGTGAAGAGAGATTAGTGAGAAAAAGTGTGTAAGAAGGAAGTTAGTGACAGAAAATGTGGTGTGTAATTAGGAAAAATTTTAGTCATGGAGATTGTGTAAACTACAAACACTTGATTAGAGCACCAATGATTTGTTTCTTTAATAAGCACAGATGTGCTTTTGGCTTTTTTGAGAGCTGCTTCAAATTGTAGTCAACACACAAACTCTTGAGGTAGGAAGCACTTTTAACTACTTAAAAGTACTTTTTCCATGGTTAAAAGCAAAATTGACCCTTCCCCCTATTCCTGCATTGGTGTCTCTAAGCTCTTCAAATTCCAAGTTAGTTGGTTTCCTTTTTGTCACCAATTTAAAAGCACAAACACACAAATTGTAGTCAAACACACACTTGAGGTGGGAAGCACTTTTAACTACTTAAAAGTACTTTTTCCCGGTTAAAAGCACTCTAAATGGACCCTTCCTTTTCTTTCCTGCATTAATCTATCTCTAAGCTCTTTAAATTCCAAGTTGGTTGGTTTCCTTTTTAGCTTAAGTTTCTGCCCGGAGTTGGAAATTAGGAAATCTAGCAGCAAGAATTGATTGTTCATCCAGGCACTCCCCAAAATTTGATCTGTTTTCCATATCCTACTTTGATCTGAGTATGGTTTGAAATATTTGCATTCAATTTTAATAATGTTCTCCTTTGGCGGTAGTAGTAGAAGTTCGTTCTTGGCGGAATATCTCATTATTTTGGTGTGCTTTTGACAGATTCTCTCGTTTTATAGTGGGAGATGGAAAGGGGGTCATTTTTTTGGGAAGATGTTTGGTCGGGAAATAATTTTTTTTGGACGGGTTGTAACAATCTTTGTACAATTTATGATTCTTTGTATAGAACAAAGAAGTCTTGGAGGTTTGTTACTAGTAGAAATCTCAGGAGGAATATGGTTCCTTGCTTTTTGCTGGAAAGTTTACTAGTTTTCCTAATGGTACAAGAAGCAAAAGAGTATTTCAGGTGTCTTCTTAGTGCTTTCTTAGTTGCTCGAGTTTAGTAGCCTTCTGTTGTTATCCAAGTCTTTGAGCAATGGCTTGCTGGAAGTCTAGAATTCTAGAGAAGTTCAATGTGTTTTTTGGATCTTGCTAAAGGGTGGCTTAGATAGAACTGAAAATTTATAAATGGAAGTGCCTTTGCTAGCTTTACAAGCAGCTGTTGGTGTACTGTTTATGAAAGTTGAAAGATAGTGAAGATCAGAATTATATCTTATTTTCATTGGTCGTAATTCTGGAAATGTGGCCGAACTTGTGTAATTGTTTCTAGTTTTTCTGGGGCGTTTTACGAATGTTCTAAGAACAATTTCTTGCAACCTCTCTTAGAGAAGTGAAGTTCACGAGTTGCTTTGGGTGAATTCTATATTAAAGGAAGGAATTATTTTAGAAGTTTGGTTTGAAAGTAATCAAAGGATCTTCACAGAGAAATTTCTTGAATGGTTCGAATGAGTTGTTGTAGCTACACATAAATCCTCATTTTGGTGTATTTTAGGGCTTGTTTGGTATATCCACATAAGATTGAGCTGGGTGTATTGTCAAGTTTAGACCTTTTAGATGAGATAGGTTGGGAAATTTGTTAGAACAGCTTGGTGTAACGTCAAGTTTAGACTTTTTAGAAAAACATCTTTCAATTTCTAGCTTGAACATCTCTTTTTCCTCCAATGGTTTCCAGGAAGAAGTTCTTTAGCTTACCTGCCTCGCTCAAATAAGACAAAATTAAGGCACTCTCTTCATGACTAGCCTATGCTATGTTCTTCACCTTTATTGGCTGGTATATTGACTCCACACCGATAGAGTTTTCTCTATTTATCTATAGCCAGATTTTGAGTACCCTGAACATGTTATCTCACTCCCTTTTTAGGACAAGAGTAAGGCAACATTCATATGTTGTATGGAAACAATGTAAACCTCTTACCAAATAATTAAACATTCCAAACTGCCATCAATGATTTCTTGTTCATACAATCAACCTTAGCATATCGTCCACAATGAAGGAGAGGAATGGCGAGTGTGTTCCTTGCCTTGGCGCTCCCTAGATGCATTTATTTGCCTCTTTGGTTTTCTGATTAGAAAAGTTGAAAACTCAATTCCATGAATGCATCCTTCCACAAACCATCTGTAACTTCTGCCCAAAGCCTTTCCTCTCCAATTCATCAACAAAGTTTACGGCTTAACTAGCTTTTCCTCCTACACCATCGATAAGCCTATCTCGATCACAATCTTAGTTTCAGAAGAAGATCTAATTAGCTTACTGGCCTAGCTATTTATATCGGCATTGGGGATGGACAAGATTGATGGTTAGCATATTTAGTATGCATTGATGCTCTGCTACCTGGATATTTTCAATTGGGATAGCTTTAAAGCATGGTTAGTTCGATAATGAGCGACAGTTGTGGTGTTTTAACTAGTTATAGTGTTTTAATTTATTAATTATTTTAATTATTTTATTTTTGTTTTTAGCTGTCTTGTATAGGTTGCAGTAAATATTACAAAGTAACAGGAATATATAGAATCTAGGAGCTTCTTCTTTAAGAAGGATATCATAAGAATTAAATAATTTCATTAAAGAGGTGGAATTGCAGTAGAAGTTTCGATAAGAAGCAAATTACATTGATGTATGAAATTTACAGAAGATGGGAGAGAGATTCCTATCCAGGGAGTTACACTAAACGTTTCCCTTTGGATAAAAGTGTAGAAAAGCTATTATGATTGGAAGGGGGAGAATATTTACACAAACATAAAGCTAGGAAGCTAACCTATTAAAAAAAGATTAGATTATCGGAAGATTTTCCCTTGTTAGTGAATATTCTGTGATTGTGCTCAATCCAGAAGACCCAAAAGAAAGCTCGAACGAGTTGCCTGAGAGAACTTTTTTCTCGGCAGTATAGCGGTGACCCGAAAGAATATAGTACAAAAGGCTTTTGGGATCCTTAGGGAGGGCAGTGGACCATTTAAATTAGAAGAGAATATCCTTCCAAAGTAAAAGAAGCTGCATTGTGGAGATAAGACTATATCTATATGTGGCATTCGATGCTGGAGTGCGTCGATTTTGTTGATTTTTTTTTAAAATAAATATTTGCATCTATAGTGAAACCTCGTATTTTGACACCTTTACACCATGATAATTCTGGAAATATTTTCTTAACCTCAGGCTTTTAGGCATGGTTATGGTTAGGGGTTCAGGCGGTTTGATTATTAAGTAAAATTTGCGCCATACCACTTATTTCTTAAAGCTGAACCGTTTGAGAGTTGAAACCACACTGATCGAACTGCATATACCAACAGTTTGGTCTGTTCGGTAAGCGGTTCACCGATTAGTTCATTAAGCACTTGCACGCATGTCGGGGACGGGTTGAGCTAGGCATGACGATGGAATTGCTTATTGTCACATTCAATGCTCACTCACTACCTGTGTTCACAGTCACCATCGCTTGACAACTTTAGGAGGAAGTCTAGTTGTTGAGGGACTATTGTGCTCTGCTTCAGCCCAACCTTCCTCTTCTTCAACCTTCGAGTTAAAACCCTACAATCCAGTTTGATAACCATTTGGTTTTTGACAATTATGCCTATAAACACTACTTCTATCTAGGGATTCCCTTGCCTTGTTATATACTTCTTATATGTGTTATCAAAAACCAAACCAAAATTTGAAAACTAAACAAAAGTAGTTTTTGAAAACTTGTTTTTGTTTGTGGATTTGGTTATCCAACGGGCCTAAATTTTTGGGAATCGGGTTTTGGAAATATGCTTAGTGAGAGAGAGACAATTTTGGGAATTAGGAATTGAGAACATGTAGTTTGTGCCTTTGTGGTGTGCTGGTGAGTGCCGACTGAGGGTGGGGCTTTTGTAGAAGGAAGCCACGAGTCTAATTTGAATTGATTAGGGAATGGAGGGCAAAAGTTTGAAACCCAATTCAAATTACAATTAGGAAATAAAAGATTTATTGGATTGAGAGAAATTTGGAATCCCGAATCCATTCCAAATCAGTATGGATAAGAGTTATAGGTGGATGCTAATTTAGGGGAGAAGGCGTACTAAAAAATTAAAAAAAAAAAACAAATAGAAAAAAAGAAGTTACACACCACACACTATAAAATAAAAAAATAAAAACACAAATAAAAACAAGTTTCCTAAGTCGGCACAGCACACACTCCAAACCGCAGCCGATCGATTATCTTGGTTGTGCTACACCCCTGAACTGCAGCCGTCGGTTTGAGCCGAACCGAAATCGCTGGCAGTTCGGTTTCGGTCGGTTTCGGTCAGTTTGAGCGATTCGTGCCATTTTTTTGGGTTTTGTTTTGCACCACCAGTTATGGTCAGTGATGATGGTCATCGTGAGGAAGTTTTTATTTATTTATGTATTTTTAAAATTTTTATGAGCCTTTTCATCGTGTTTGAGCTTGATGATTATAGCTCCGAGCGGAGTTTTTTTTTTTTTTTTTATGAGAAACAAGAGATTCATTTCATTGATGGTAGGAAATGTACAAAAAAAAGGATCAAAGGAGCCATTACAAAAGACTTTACCAAGAATTTAAAAGGGAAGTAAGACTGTAATCACTAAAATAAGATTGATAATGATTTGAGACTTCAATCATCACATGTTTTATTATATTTCCTGAGCTTCATGTTATGAACCTTTTTTTTTGGGTGACCTGTGGTCATTCTGCTGCTAGTTAAAAACATAATGTTTATCAGGTTTTCTTCATTCTTTAGAATAGTAATGTCTGGATTGATGGGAAGGGGTTAATTTATGTCTTCGTTTGATTTCTGGAGGATATTTAATAAGGCTCTTTCGTATCTCTCACTTAAATACAAGTAATTTTGTACCTTCTCAAAAGGGTCAAAAAAAAAAAAAAAACTAATTTAACCGATTGTTAGTTTACTTCCTACAATTATGAAAACATTTTTCTTTTTCAGTTGTGTTATCGTTCTTAGGAGGTTTGTAAATAGTCAAATAGAGTTCGACAGTATGTGGAGGTGGGGGATTCAAACCTCGAGAGTATATCTTTATTGGTTAATTTATGCTTGGGTTGATAATTGTTAGATAGAGTCGGATTATTCTAGAAGTTCTTGGAGGAATCTTTTAGAAGTGGCAAGTTCTTCACATCTTTGAGCCTCAGTCATATGGTCAATGAATTATCCGTATGAAACATCTTTATAAGATTTCAGACTTGAAAATTATAGGGTCGGATTTTTGGCCTTGGCTTTGAACCCTGAGGGATATTAATAGAGGTAGAATTATCCCTAGGCATGGAAGAGGATTGTAATCAATCAGTAAGAAATTTCGATATGCCTATGGCCTTGTAAACTTTGTGAAGTAGGGAATTTTTAAATGCTCAAACCTTAGTCTACTGCTTATAAAATCCAAGACTTAATTTGGCAATAAAATGTGAAGGATATATAACCCTATCTTTTTTTCACTTGGGACTAGTTTAAGATTGAAATACTACAGATATTATCTCGAATTAGCTTTGATTTATCATTCGCTTTTATTAGATTTCCAACATAAAAATTAAAAAAAAAATAGTAGTAGTAAAAGAAGAAGAGAATAAAAGGAAAAAAGATCTTTTTCTAGGAGAACTTGCATTATAATGGTAGGTTAGAGATCTTTTTTTTAAAAAAATTTATAAAGGTAGTTTGATTATTATTATGATTTAAATAGAGCCTATAAGAAAAATTATTCATGCCTCCAATAGCTGAGTTGTTAGTTTGGTCAAAATTGAGTTCCTCTCATTTTAGGAGGATAATAGGTGTTTTATCCATTAAATTAGCTACGAGTCGATGAGAAAAATTGATAGGTTAGAGATACGATTTTATTATTTATATGATTATATGGTCTAACTTTTTTTTAACATATTTGGTTTAAGGCATTATTAATAGGTGGCTCCAGAAATCTCTGCACCGTTTTCAACCAATATCTTCGGTCTTCAAATCTTCTGTTTCGTATTTGTTTTTTAACCTGTGGGTACGTATAATGTAATTTTTGAGTCCATTTTGGACTATAATGCCCTAATGGGGCTGTAATAAATCAGTAGTATACTATTAGTTAATCATTTATTTTTATTTTTATCATTATTTTTTTGTTGGTCTGCTTTCTTACCTTAGTTTTGTGGTGGATTTATAGTCTCAATACGTGTTGAAATTACTTCCAATTTTGCTCTCAATCTTTTAATCATAAATTTTTATAAATTTTTGTCCTCAATTGAATACTTATTGTATAGATGGTTTTGAAGAACAAGGGATTGAAAATTATTTACATTTCATTGTGCGGTATGCCTTTGAACACTGGTTGCAAAAATTAAATTTCTTAGAATATTAATGGGTATTACAACTCAAATTAAATGTGTATTTCCTCTTTTGTTTTGGTTTTTGTTTGTGTTTTTGTTGTGTTTCTCGTTCTTGTTGCATTGGTATACTTTAAGCTATTTTGGATATAGGCTAAAATAGAATATTTGTAATAAGTTAATTATTAGACAAATTGTAAAACATTGTTGCAATCCTGGTTTGATTGGAAAGGTTATTTAACACTAGGAAGAGATGAGAATTGTCGTAAAAAAAACATAATTTTGTCGCTTTGAAGTTTTGTATTTTTAATGATGTTTAAGAACAGTTCCATTTTTTTTTCCTCCTACCGTTAAGAATTTGAAAACTGAAACTGAAATGGTGTACTTGGAAGGTTAAATTATAAAAAATATTCCTAAATTATAAGGTTGGTTTCAAGACGAACTTTGAAAAGTTTCATTTTAACCTTTAAAATTTAAAGTTTGTTTAATTCATGGACGGAAAATGTTGTATTTGCATTTGTATTGTCAAACATTTTTCAAATTTTTTTCTTTCAAAATATTTAATTTAACTTTAGATAATACTTGATTAGTACTTATAAATTCAAATATATAAAAAAATACCACTTGAAAGTACTTAAATGTATGAGAATATGATTTCTGAGAATCCAAGAAAATTGTGTTTGATATTGTATACGAATGTTATCATATATTTTTTAAAATAAATAATATTTACATTTGTTTTGTGAAAATTAATTCTAGAGGCATTATATAATAGTGGAATATTAACTAAGTGAACTAATCAAAATTATTATAAATAATTAATAAATTGATTTGAAATAATTCACACGAATCATTTTGATCACACAATTAAATTTAATTAATTTAAAAAATAAATATTTCTATTTAATTATTTATTCGAATAATTTTAGCATGTTTGATTATTAATTAATTAACTAATAATTTTAATAAATAAAATTTTAATTTAGTTCTAATTAAGAGTTTATTTAATTGATTTTCATATCTTTGCCTAATATATTCTTGAACCGCTTAATATTTATCACAATTGAATAATTATTTATATTAATATCAAAATATCATTATATATAGAAATTAATAGAAATTAAGTATTTCATATATAATTATTTTTAATACAATTTTATTCATTATTAAATAATGTAAATATAAATTGAATAACATAAACAATTATAAACAATTTTATTCATTATAATTATTTAAGTAATTAATTGAATAACATAAACAATTATAATAGATATATAAAATCTGAGAGAGTAATAAAAAGGTGAGAGAAGAAAAAAAGAAAAATCCATGATAATAGGAGAAAACCCACTAATTTCTTATAATAGGAGGTTCCCTTTTTCATGGGCATATGAGATTCTCATGAATGGGTTATTCCCACCATAATAACAAACACAATTTTTTTTTTTAATGCATTTTTAATCATCTATAACCAAACACAACTGATTTTAACACATTTCTTGCAGTATTTTTTTAATATTTAAAATTTTAACAAAATACAACTTTTTTTTTTAAATGCATTTTTAATCACCTATAAGCACTTAAAACGTTATACTAAATACATACTAAACTTACTTTTATGAACAATCAAGTCACACAGATACTAAACTTGTTCCTAAGAATAAAGGAATGTTTTATTTATTTTAGTATGATCTTATATAAAAACATATCCTATATTTTTAAAGATAAAAAATAAGTGAACACCGAAACTTTTGTAATATGTCGTTTTTTAAAATCGGTTAAAAGGTCAATTTCAAGAGATATCACCTAAGAATTAAGATGAACATATAATAAAATTAGTACCCATAGCAAATTTTGTTGACATTTTTGTCATTAGTTCACATTTTGTTTGTTCTTTTTTAAATAGTCAATAATTCACATTTTTTTTATTGACCTTCATCTAGCTTAATGGACCTATTATTCTTGTAGTTTTCTTTCTTTTTCTTCTTCACTTTGTAGAAAACGCAAGATTGTCCTTTTGCAGGTCCCTCAACTTGGTTATATTTTGATATGGTATTATTATAGAAGTCTTCTAAATTTTAGAGTTAAAATTAGTAAGGGTTTGTTTGGTAGGCAATCCCGATTCTGTTTTATGTTTTCGGATTCACTGAATTCAGTGAATACATGTTTGACAGACGTGTTTTTGAAAACTGTTTTCGGATTCTATGATTCAAATGGTAGAAATTCTGAAAACAACATTTTTATGTTTTCATTGTATCCAGATTCTGAATTTGAAATTTTAAAATGCAGAATTGTATTAAACAAAGATAAAATCTTAATAAATATAGTATTTCATGTTTATAAACTTAATTTATTTTTGATAAATTAAAATATGTATAATATAATATATTATAAAATATAAAATATTATATTATAAAATAATAATTATATAAAATTTATTTTAAAAAAAAAACATGTTCATAAATTAATTAATAATGACTTATATTCAACCTAATATTTAGGTTTGCAATTACAAATAGTTTTATGATCTATAAATATATTATAGAACACACTTTAAACTACTGTATAAAATGGAATTAAATTTCTAAATCTGCTACCAAACACATATATGAAAACATGAAATACAACTCTATTTCCATTGAATCACTTGTTTTCAAATTTCTGTTTTCGGATTGCCTACCAAACAAACCCTAAGATATTGAATCCTTAATTTAGTGTTGGTGACCTTGTTTTTATTTTTATTTTTTAATTTAAAATAGACTTTATAATACAATGCAGTTATAGATGGTAGTAGATCTAAAACTTTATGTATTATGACTTGATATATGTTGATAGCTATTTATATATTTTAACATTAGTATGTTCAATTAAAAGTATAATTGCTTTTTTATATATATGAAAAAAGACATCACGCTACAATGCCAACCACAAGATTCAAATTCAACCCTCGTGGAGGAGTTGACTCGAGTATCAGTGTTAACCAGTCAAACACCTAAGTTTGTAACTCAAAAACGAATTATTTTCTAATAATATATAGTATTTGATGTTGAGTAGGGCTCGAACCCCCTAGTCCTATGGTGACCCCACTATTCAATATGTACTCTAAGAAAATGCAACTTTTTAAAGATATTATAAAAAAAAATATTATGCCCATTTTTACTGGGGAATGAGGATCTACCCCTAACAGGATGGAAAATATCATGCGCAAAATTAGGGATGGAATGGAGAATTTTTTTTTCCTATTGGGGATTTCCTGTCTCTGCCTCCTTTCCTGTCTTCACCCCAGTCTCTTTTTTTTTTAATATATATATAAACCCTAAATTTGAATTTTTATGAAATGTTGTTTTATTTTCGAAGAAAATTAAAAAAAATCACTCTAATAGAAAATTCTCATTCAAAATTAATGATTTAAATAGAAAATTTCTTTTATTTAATCAAAATAAAACAAAAAATATATAAACCAAGAAAAATTATCTACGGAAAATCTAATTCATGCGAATTCTCTACATGAAATCTCTCCCTCGATCTCCATGAAGTTAAAAATATCATAATTGCACGAAAACTAAAAATTAACCAGGGATGAGGACAGAAAAGCCATCCTCAGCTTTGTCCCACCCCTCGCACATCTCTAATATTACACCATAAATACCGCTTCAAGAGTTCTTAAAGTCCTAAAGATTTTTAGTAAAAATTTATAGAATAGTAAAAATTTATAGAATTAAGTGGGTGCATGTATGTTGTTCAATTTCGTTAGGATAAATTTGGTATTTAAACTTCAATTCCATGTGACAATAACCACCTTTGATGCCCCCACACCATTATAGTTTATATCGTTTTTGTTTTTGTTTTATTTTTCTTTCTTTTTCAAGGAGTGGTTTAGAAGATATCGATCTAATCTATAAATACTTAAATGAACTATCAGTTGTGTGAAAGGAGGGACAACCTTTCTTAAAAACTTATTTTTTTAAAAAAATCAATTTTCATTGTTGTAGGGTCATCAATTGTTTGTATTTAATGTGCCCATTTAAAGTTGGGTACCATCAATATCACTCATACAAAGTTTCTTCTTATTTTGAGCCTTAACAAATAAATATGGTAATCATTAGTGGATACATATCTAAATTTAAGTCTTTTTAAAGTGTAATAAATCATTATACTTTTAGTTATTGGTTAAAATATCATTTTGATTTTAGTCTTTGTTGATCTTTAGGATAAATTTGAGGTTAGTTTTTATTAACATTCCTTTTTTTTTTTGAAAACTTGTAATAAATCTCTCTACTTTTAATTATGAGAATTTGTAATGGGTAACAAGGATGATTTTACTATTTGTAGATATAGCAACATTTTAAAATAATTGCAAATATGACAAAAATCTTTAAATTATTTTCATAATTCCTATTATACCATTGGCTTAAATCTATTTTTTTTTCTTCCTCAGTATTTCCTTCTTCTTCCCTTTTTCAATAAAACAAATTAGGAAATATAAAAATGGGGCCCATCTAGTTTGTTAATTTGAGAGAGAATGACACACTACAACAAGTTGTAAGACTTCACCAAACTTCCCGCTTTCACACACCCCAAAATTAAGAAAATATTAATCAATTTTTTCTTCATCTTTTTTTTTTTACATTACAAGAATTTTTTCTAATCTAAACACTACCCCCTCTCCTTTCTCTCTATCGGTAGCATTTTCCTTTTCATTTTCTCGGGAAAATGTTAATATTAATATTGATATTAATATTAATACTTTAGAAAATTAGGTAATATTAAAAGAAAAAAAAACATAGCAATGAGGGATGTTATTAACTAACGTCATGTCGTTGTTTTGATGTTGTTTGGTTTTTAACTTTAGTGCAAGATCAAAATACAAGATATCCTTTAGTTGCTCATATTAATGATGTTTGTTTTGATGACTTCTCTTGTGCAATTAGTGATAGGAGCGACAACTTACGGAGGTGTAATCCGCCTAATTGGGAATCATTCTGAATTGAGTTCGATAGATGTTGACATGAATGCATTACCTCCAATTGTTAAACGTCAAGCAGGAAGACCGTGAAAGCAAAAGATTTCATCGATTGCTGAAGCAAAAAGTCACACAAAATGTAGTCATTGTCATCGTGTTGGTCACAATTGTAAGACATGTAATTTTCCACCATTTTTACCATGATGTAATTTTTGACAATTAGTTTTAGATATATTTTTTCAAGATAGAACTCAATATTGTTGTTATCATACTATTCATACTATCAATACAAGGTTTGTGATTGTTTCAAAAGTTTAATATCAATACTATGAACACAAGGACTTTGGCATCTGATGAGAAAATTTGAAGACCACACAACAAACAATAGTAGTTAACAGATAGACAACTATCAGTGATAGTGATAGACAACTACCACTGATAGAAGTCTATCACTTTTATCAGTGATAGACATCTATCACTAGAAAGAAGTTAATGATTGATAGACAACTATTAGTGATAGACATTTATCACTGATAAAAGTCAGATAGAAGAAAAAAGTTAATAATCATGAATAACAAGAAGTCTAATAGAAAAGTTATGAGTAATAGGTAATAGATAGGTAGAAGTCTATCATACAACTATCACCGATGAGCCTATCACTTACATCGGTGATAATAGTCTATCACTTCTTTTTTTTAATTTCTATCAATCATTAATAGTGATAGTAGTTTATCACTTCTATTAGTGATAGACAATGATGAAGTCGATAGGAACAATAAGTCTGATAGATAATAGAAAAGTTGTGAGTAATAGGTAATAGATAGACAACTATGGTAGAAGTTTATCAGACAACTATTACTGATAGATATCACTTCACGATGAGTCTATCACTTCTATTAGACATCTATCACCGATAAATATCACTAGAAAGAAATTAATGATTGATAAACAACTATCGGTGATAGACATTTATCACAAGCTTTGATAAAATAATATTCATGAAGAACAAGAAGTCTAATAGAGTTATAGACTTTTATCACTTATATCGATTCTATCACCTAATGAGACTTCTATCACCGATATCAAATGATAGAAGTCTAACATCAGAACACATTGACAATCGTTATAGACTTCTATCACTCATATCGCTTCTATCACTCGATAGACTTCTATCACCGATATAAGATGATAGAAGTCTAACACTATAACACATTGGCAATCGTGTAACCATTCCCAAACGACAAAAAAAATAGTTATTAAATAAACAAACTTCTATCAGTGATATCACTAATAGCATCCTATCAATGATTTCTTCTTCGTTTGTTATCAATGGGGGTGATGGAAAACTAAAATTATAAGAAAAAATTAGTTATTAAATAAACAGACAAAAAAATTAGTTATTAAATAAACAGACTTCTATCAGTGATATCACTGATAGAATCCTATCCGTGATATCACTGATAGCATCCTATCCGTGATATCACTGATATAACGTTGGGTGTTTTAGTAATTTCAATTTCTCTTTTCAAATTTTTGCTATTTTTGCAAATAGATTGAGACATTTGTTATATGAGCAATTATATTGGGTCTTTTTGCTACCAGCCCAATTGCCCCTTTAATTATTTTATGTCTAATAGAAATTTAGATGTTAAAAAGTATCTACTAAATCTCTAAATTTTAATTTTAAGTCTACTAGTTTTGTTTTAAATTAAAAAAGTATCTAATAAGTTTGAAATCTATTAAACCTAAAATTCAAAATTTGGGAATCTATTATACATCATTTTTAAAATTTAAAATTAGAGGCAAAATTTAAATTGTGAGAGCTATTAGTCCATTATTTTTGTTTTAATATCTTTTATTTAAACTTATCTTAGGAATGTATATAATTTTTCAAAACTTATTTTAAAATTTTTAGTTACAGACCAATCATAACTATATTGATCTATTTAATTCAAATGAATCTTAATAAAACATAATCTGAATTAAATGTGAAAACGACGTTTATATTCCTAAAAAACTAAACATGAATATGGATGTACATAAGCCGGATTAGTTGAGTTGAATGAATTTTTTTAGATCAATTCAAAAATTTGGATTGGTCATTCTTTCAACCCAACCAACCTTAATCATGAGAGTAACCCAATCCAACCCAATATTTTCGAGTTGGGTTGGGTTGGGTCGTCGGGTTTATTACTATTATTTTTATTTTTTATAATTCTTTTAACATTTAAAATATTTTTCTTGAATTAATAACTAAAATCACAAAAATTCAAATATCAAACTTCAAATTTCAAAACATCTTAACATTTATTAAAAGTTTAGAAGAAAAACATTAAAAATTGACAAATAATTCATTTATAAATATATATGTAAGTAAAATAAAATAAAATAAATATAAAATTTGGGTTGGGTTGGGTTGGGTCAACCCAAGCCTAAAAAGTCAAACCCGATAACTGACCCGAACTTTTCGATTCTCCAAACTTCTAACCCAACTTAAACCGAAAAAAAAAAATTAACCCAACCCTTATGATTTGGGTTGGGTAGTCCAGGTTGCTCGGGTTACCGAGTTATTTGTACACCATTAAACATGAACGATGAACCTTCGCCAGACGCGAACAAAAAAAAACACAGTGATCTCGTCCGCCAATTATCGTTATCGTTTGAAGTAAGAAGGCATGTTTGTCCCTAATCAATTTACTGCACTCTCTAACCAACATGACTATTGTCCGTTTAAAATGTTAATGTCCACAAAACTATCGAAGTCTCAATTTGATAGAAATGTCGATAGAAATATGGAGAAAATATCGATATCGATAAATATTTATGTAAACAAATTAAAAACTATATTTAAATTAGAAAACAAACATTCTACACTTTTTAAATGAGTTAAAATACTTGTTACAACTTATAATATTATATTCACATTACATCACATTTTGTTACTATTTCTTTAATATTTAATCAATTTTGTATGATATAAATGTTGATTCACCCCTTATGTCGATGTTGAACCCATAAACATGTAGAAATATCGGCATGTCGACGGAAATTTAATATCATGTCTCCAACTAAGTTATTTATTTATTTATGGCTAAATTACAAAAAGGTTAAATTAAAAAAAAAAAAAGTACCCTTAAACTATGGGTGAGCAAAAAAAAGATCGAAAACCGTCTCGACCGATCAAAACCGACCAAATCGAGGTCAGTCGATTGGTTTTCTCGGGAGTCGGTCGATCAATTTGGACCATTTGGTTTTAGGTTTTATTGGATGCCCAAGAGTAATAGATAACTCAGAATAAGATGTCGGGATAATAAATATCTGAGAATATGATGTATGTATTTGGTTTTACATGAGAATGTTATCAGATTTTATGTAAACAAATGATATTTATGTTTGTTTGATGAAATTAATATATAAATCTCATGTAATATATAAATCTTATATAATTATTATTATCTATTATTAATAAAACAATAAAAATTATATAATTATTATCTATTATTAATAAAACAATAAAAATGAATTTTAAAAAAGAATATAATTTTGTAAAAAAATAATAAATAATTATTAATTGGTCGCCAATAATAATTAATTATAATGATTATCGTTATCCTAAATTAATAATATTTGTAATTAATTGATTAAATATAATATTAATTAGTGATTTAATACTTTTTATAATGAATTTTATAAGGAATGTTTAGGTTTGTTTCTCTATGAAATTAATCCTTAAAACATTATTTTATGAATTAATCAAAATTAATTTAAGGAAATAAAAATAAATAAATTAATTATAAATATTGTTAATGAAATAATTAATTATGATTATTGATTATATATATATATATATAAAAATAAAGAAGAGAGAGAGGAACAAAGAGAGAGATGGATGAGTATAAATAAAACTCATCATTCTTGAAGGGTATAGAAAACTCATCTAGGAAGAAAGTGATGGATAAAAATAAGTGATAAGGAAATTTGAAATCTTTATCCATTCTCATCCTCATCTCTCTTCATCCAAACGACCCCTTAAAGGATACGTATAGACATTTTTACTTTATTTTTGGCTTCTGTTTGAAGGACCATTAAAAATATATCCATATGGTAGTTAATGGCCAGTATGAGCATATGATTCAACGGTAATTGATATGGACTTCTTTTCTTGAAGTTTAAGATTCAAATCTTCAATACTATACATTTGTTGTACTAAAAAAGAAGTGCACCATTTGAAGGCTAAAACATATACACATGCATAATAATGAAATCGACAGGGTTTAAAATTGATTTCTATTGAAATTGATAGGACAAGATACTTTTTTGGTCCCTCAGTTTTGTGTTTAGTTCCTTTTTAGTCCATCAGTTTTCAAACTCAACAATTTAGCCCCGAATTTTGCATTTAGTTACACTGTTGGTCATTCCATCCAATTTTCCATTAGTCACTAACGAAAAGCTGACGTGACACTATTTTTATATATCTAATAAATTATTTTATTAATATTTAATTATATTTAATTTAAAATTTATTTTTTATTTGACAAAAAACTTTTTTAATCTCTATTTAGTTATACTATTAGTCAATCTATTCAATTTTTCGATAGTTTAAAATAGTGATGTGACATCTATTTTTTTATTCAAATATTATTTTATTAATATTTAATTATTTTCAGTCTTTAATTAAAATTATATTTTTTATTTTTTAGTTCGTTCTCCTTTCTGAAAAAGTTTTTGATAGTGATGTGACACTTATTTTTTTAAAAAAATATTATTTATTGATATTTAATTATTTCCAGTCTTTAATTAAAAATTTATTTTTTATTTTTTAGTTCGTTATCCTTTCTCGATAAGTTTTTGATAGCGATATGACACTTTTTTTATTAAAAAAATTATTTTATTAATATTTAATTATTTCCAGTCTTTAATTAAAATTTTATTTTTTATTTTTTAGTTCGTTCTCCTTTCTTGATAAGTTTTTGATAATTTAATTAAATAAAAAATTAAAAATAATTAAATAGAAGAACTAATAATGTAACTAATTGCAAAATTTGAGGGTAAATTGTTAAGTTTTTGAAAACTTATGGACTAAAAGAGAACCAAATACAAAACTGAGAGATTAAAAAAGTATTTCGTCAAATCAAAAATAAATTTTAAATTAAATATTAATAAAATAATTTATTTTATATATAAAAATGTCATGTGATAATCCCATGAAATGGGATTATTGGTGGCACTTTCCTTTGCTTATTTCTACTAAAAAATCGAGTGGTTAGCGTGTTTTAGTCAGTTCCTTTGTATGATTTTGTTGAATCTAGAGTGTGTCGGTCTTAGTGTCTAGCTGTTTCTTTTTCTCATTGTGTAGGGTTAACTTTGGTGCTTTGTGTCTTTGTAGTGACTTTAGAATTGATGTATTCCTTAGGCTTTGCTGTGAGTTTTGTGTGTTGATTGTGCTGTTGTTTATGCTTATGTTTAGTGTAGGGAGAAGAAGATCGGCATTAAGTGTGGCGAGATCAATGCCACAAAGTCATGCATTGCGATCTGATTTCTAAGAGCAGAAAGGCAAATTCACCATGTTGCAGCTATGTCGCAGCATGGCGGTAGCATCGAATTCGGGCAGAAAAGTCAAAGTAGGGCCCACCTCTCGGGATGACGCAGCTGGCACCTCTTTTCCTGGTTTAAATCGCTAGATTTGGGCTTTGTTGGGATTTTCAGACATTTCAGAGGACCAAGGATGCAAAAAGAAAAAAAAGAAAGTTAAAGAAAATCTAACCTAATAAGGAAAAGAGAGGATCGAAAAGAGGCGACCACCATTCGAGAGAAGACAGTGAGAAGAAAAAGAAAAGAATCTCTCTGTCAAGACCCTTGGAGAAGAAGAGAAGCTGCTGCATTATTGCTTTCCTAGCTAGTTCATTTTCTTCTTCCTTTTCTAGCTTGTTTTCTCTTCCTTGTGCCTTTGTTCTTTTTGTTGTGTCTTGAACTAGATTTTGGGTATGTATTTAAGCTTTCAATTTCTTGTTCTTAAGTTTTGTGTAACAGCCATGAACTAATCTCTCATATGCTGGAATTTATGGAATGAATTACTAAATTCTAAAAGGCCTTTTGTTGGAGAATTGTTGTGTTTGTGAAGTTTGCTTATGGGTATTTGTTGTTCAATGTTCTTCTTAAGATTGATCACCTTAGGATTGAATAGTAGTTCGTTTTAATTCTGAAAAGGTTGAAATGGATGGAAAACACATAAGCAAAGCTTGAATGTCCTTCTCTTGAAAAAGAAAAGGGTTCCAAGGGTATAGACATATGCCTTTTGGCTTGTAAACTTAGGGAAGTGTGAGTTATTTGTATGCTTAAAGGTTGGGTATTCATAGACATATGTTAAACTCTGCTTTTAGGCTAAAATTCGAAGTTAGAAATAATTTTCGGAATTTCTGCATAATTTCCCGTTTCTTCACAAAGATAGCAGATTCATGGCGGTGTGTGTAGCATCGCTCCAAAGATTAGACAATGAGAGTTTAGAATTTCATCTCCAGAAATTCCAGCGTTTCCCTCATTAAAGTCTTAGTCTATTCATTGTCCATTTGAGTTGTTTATTGCTCTTAGATAGCTAGATTCAATCTCTCTTATGCTAAGCTTTTTTTTTTTGTTGCTTTTGAGTTGTTTAGGCGCTTTAAGTCTAGTTTAGCATTACTTATCTTCTCAAACTTTTGCAAACATTAGTCCCTGTGGGATCGACCTTGTTCACCAATTACTACCTACGATTGCGTATGCTTGCGTAGTGAGTTTTTGCACAACATCATGTCAGCTTTTCGTTAGGGCCTAACAAAAAATTAGATGGAAGAACCAACAGTGTAACTAAATGCAAAACTCATGGGCTAAATTGTTGAGTTTGAAAACTAAGAGACTAAAAAGGGAACTAAACACAAAAGTGAGAGACCAAAAAGGTATTTTGCCCAAATTGATAAATTTCGTGAGATTTACATAACAATTGATCTTGATCATTGATTTGATCCAAATTAACTTTGTTTATTAAATTGTCGAGGCTTGATTTTTAATTAGTCGAGGAATATTACAAAAATTTAATAAAAGGTAAAAATTGTAATACTTATTTGGATGTGAACTTGATTTGTTTATGAACATATTTAGTTCTCAATTATTTTTTTTTGACACATATTAAATAACATTATATAAGAAACCTTATTAAAATATTATGAAAAAAAGACTAAATTATTACTATTTTTTTAATTTAACAATTGCATGCAGAAGATCGAACTATTGACATTGGAAAGGTAATTGATGGTTGGGCAAAATACACTTTTGGTCCCTGAGGTTTGAGGTTGATGTCTATTTGGTCCCTAAAGTTTCAAAATGAACACTTTAGCCTTTGAGGTTTGGAAAATAGTTCTAAATGGTCACTCGAGTTAGTTGACAATTAGTTGACTAACGGAAAAATGACGTGTCAAAATTTATATTTAAGATTATGTATTTTTTTATTTATATTTAATATTATTTATTTTCTTTTCTTTTGTGACTTCTCATGTGCATTTTTTTCGGTATTCCATTTCTTACCTATGCATTTTATTTTTTCTTTTTATCAAATCACAACTCTACATAATAAAAAAAAATAGAACCACAAAAAAATAAGAATCTCATCGCACAAATCGAATCAATTAAAGAAAAATTAAGACGTGGGTACTTTAAAGTTGTGGCGAGAGACGTTTTTAGGATTAAGAAGGTGGATCGAGTAAGCGCTACATCAACGCTGATGAAAAATGAACACTTTAGTTCTTGAGGTTTGGAAAATAGTTCTAAATAGTCCATGGAATTAAGTTGGTCGTTAGTTGACTAATGGAAAAATGATGTGACATGTTATTGAATTGATAATTTTTAAACGAGGTGTTAAAATTTATATTATTTCAACATTATGTGGTTATTTTTAAAAAAATTATTTTACTTTTTCTTCATCTTCTGTCTTCTTTTCTTTTCTCTTCTTCATTTATCTCCATTTCTTTTTGCTTGTCTATTTTTTATTCTCTTTTTATTTCCTTGGCTCCAACACCAATATCGAAAACGATGATGACAAGAAAGATTTTTTCATCGCGTTGATGCAGCGCCTTACTCAGTCCACCTTCTTAATCCTAATCTCTGTCCACAACTTTGAAGTACCCACGTCTTAATTTTTCTTTAATTGATTCGATTTTTGCGATGAGATTCTTATTTTTTTGTGGTTCTATTTTTTTTTATTATGTAGAGTTGTGGTTTGATAAAAAGAAAAAACAAAATGCATAGGTAAGAAATGGAATACCGAAAAAAATGCACATGAGAAGTCTCAAAAGAAAATAAAAGAAATAATCTTAAATATAAATAAATAAAACTACATAATCTTAAATATAAATTTTGACACATCATTTTTTCGTTAGTCAACTAACTCCAGGGACCATTTAGAACTATTTTCCAAATCTCAGGGACTAAAGTGTTCATTTTAAAACTTTAGGGACCAAATAGACATCAACTTCAAACCTCAGAGACCAAAAGTGTATTTTATCCTTGATGGTTTTATCCACTAACTAGACTCAAATTATATAAACTAAATTGTTACCGATAGAAGTACACAAACTAAATCGAATGAACAAAATTATATTCTAATATAAAAAATTAGAATATAAAATTTTGTAGAGTTCAAGGAAAATTGTTGGCTCCACCTGCCTCCTTTCTCTTGTAAAACACAAATCAGATTAAGTTGGAGCTATTCTTGGTAAAATTGAAGACTCAAACGACAAGTTGTTGGAGTTGTGGTAGTTGTTTTTTTTGGCTTAAATACCATTTTGTATCGGCTCTCTATTCTATATTCTTGTACTTTTAAATATCTAATTTTAGTCAATGTATTTTCAATAAATATTAAAATTAGTCTAACTCTTATCTCAATTAGTTAAATAATAATGATAATTTCTATGCAATAAAATAACGTAGGTGGATATATTTTCAAAGTTTAGGAATGACAAACTAGTATATTTTCAAAGTCTATAAAAGGAAAATTAGTATAGACTAAATGTTTTTTTTAAAAAAAATAATAATAAACTCACGGTAGGAAGTTTAGGAACTAATTTAAAATTTATTAAAACTATAGAGACTAAAAGTAGACATTTAAAATTACATGAACAAAAATAGAATAAAAATCAAAGTAGAAAACTAAAATGTTATTTTAAATGGAATAGAAATCAAAGTAGAAAACCAAAATGTTATTTTAATTTTTTTGGTTAAATTACAAGTTTAGTCCCTAAACTTTCAAGTTCGTGCCTATTTGATTCCTGAATCTTTAAAAGTGTCAAACATGTCCCTAAATTTTCAGTTTTATATCTAATAAGTATCTAAACTTTAAAAATATCTAATAAATTTTTAACTTTCAATTTTATATCTAATAGATACCTAACATATTTATTTTTTTTTGAAAAATTGATCTATTAGATATAAAATTGAATTTTATGTCTAATAAAACTTTAAACTTTCAATTTTGTGCCTAGTAAGTTCATGAATTTAAAAAAATGTCAACTAAGTCATGAACTTATTATACACAAAATTGAAAAATTCAAAGATATAATGGACTTGATTGAAAGTTGAAGAACTCATCAGACACATTTCAAAATTCAAGACTTATTAGATATAAAACTAAAAGTTTAGGAAGGTAGTTGACACTTTTTAAAGTTCTAAAACCATGTAGACACAAACTTTTAGTGGTTGTTTAGGGCGCTTTGTGAGTTATTATAATATTTAGGGGCATGTTTGGGCAGAGATTATAATAACATGTGTTATTATAACTTGTGAAATACTCTGCACTCCAAACACAGACTATTATAACCTCAGACTATACGACTATGCATTTTAAATAATATTATATGATTTCACATATTATAATAACCCAACTATTATAACCCCTGTTATTAAAACTCACTCAGCGCCCAAAACAACTCATAAAATTATATAATTTTTAATATAGTAGATTATAATAGTCTATCTTTGAGCTATAAAGTATTCCACAAATTATATTAACCCATGTTTTATAACCTAGGCTCAAAATAGGTCACTGGAGACTAAACTTAACTTGGAATTTAACTTATTTTTTTTTTCTTTCTTTGTTATTTTACCATTGTTATTAAATTTTCAACGAACAACTCTGGCCCAGTGCGGCAATCATAATTCTGCACAGACCCAACTGTCACCTTTGTTCAATTCAATGTGAAATCTGAAGTGGGGTTCGTTTCTGTTTCTTCTGCAATTTTCTCTTCACTTATTGATTAATTTTTCACACCCATCATTGAATTGATCGTGCTTGTGCCCGTGTACTAGCTTTTTGCTTCTTCTTCCTTCGTTCCCACTCCACTTATAAGCGTAGCGTGAGCTCTTTCTATCTTCGTCATTCTCAAAGGAACGGCCCCATTTCCATCGATTTTGATTCTTTCGTGGCGTTGAGAACTTTCTTTACGCTCATCTGGCTCGAGGTACTGAAATTTCTGCTTTCATACGTATTAGATTATATATTGTTTACACTTTTCTAACGTGGGATCACATCCGCTCCCAATTTTAATTTTCGGACCAATTGGCAATGAGAGTGACCTATATATATTATATATTATCAGTTACTCTCCACTTTTATAACGTGGGATCTTCACAATACGGTCTTTGTTTCTGGGTTTGATTTGGAGCTTTATTGCGATTTCTTGTTTCTCCTTGAATTTAAGCTTGGTATGTCGATTGATTTTCTAGTTGATCGAGAAGGGCTTCTTCAATGGTAAGCTCTGGAGTAATGGCTATGGTGGCCTTACTTGTGTAACGTACATGAAGACTCTTGTTGAAGTTAGAAATGTCTGATAGTTCGCTTTGATTCTGTATGAGTGGTTTGTTGCAATTATAATTATTATTTTAAAATAGAAATGATACCCACAATTGATGATATCCCACTTCTTAATTTCATATTCTAAAGTCTCTTTGGTGTGGTCAGTGTTGTATACGTTTTCCATGACTGCTTGGTGGCTCTTTTAAGAGATAAAAGAGTTTTAAGCGTACAAGGAAATGTGCATAGTATTTTAATGTATGTGCCTAATTTTATTTGCCTTTCTTTTTCTGCCACTTTGCATTTCTCTCCAAGAGTTCATGGGTTTGTTGTTATTGTTGTTATTTTTCTTTTCTCTTTTCATTAGTTGGAAGAGGCTTATTGTGGTTGAGATTTTGAGTTATGATTATGAAATGACCTGTAATATACATGTTGTGAAGGATGATCAGATAAGCGGATTAAGGGCTGATTGATCTGTTTGGTAGAGTGCGATGGGGCTATCTTCTCTGTTTGATCTTACTGTTAGGATATCATTGGGAACTATCTGGTTGTGTATTTGTATGTTAGTGCTTCTACAAAGTAATAAAAGAGTGCTCTCAGAATCCAAGTATCTGATTGGTCTTGGAAGCCATGACATCACTGGACCCGCAGCAGATGTCAATATGATGGGATATGCAAATGCAGAACAAATTGCATCTGGAGTTCACTTTAGATTACGAGCTCGTGCATTCATTGTCGCGGAGCCTCAAGGCAACCGGGTTGTTTTTGTAAATCTTGATGCTTGTATGGCCTCACAGATTGTGACAATCAAGGTGCTTGAGAGGTTGAAGGCAAGGTACTTGCTATGTTTCTTCTTCTTCATCATTAATGATTTCTTAGCCGTTGAACATGCTTCTTGAGTTCTAAGTTCTAACTCAGTTTGTATGTTGTTACTGAGCAACATTTCTTATGATGCATAAGTTTCTATGTTGGTAAAAGGTTGTGTGACAGAAGGGGAGCCATATTATGATAAAAATATAAACCTTGAAGTATTTCGACTAAACTATTCATCCTAACATATGTAGGTATGGGGACTTATATACTGAAAAGAATGTTGCTATTAGCGGAATCCACACTCATGCTGGACCAGGTGGTTATCTCCAGTATGTTGTGTATATCGTGACATCTCTTGGATTTGTGCGCCAGTCATTTGACGTCCTTGTGGATGGTATCGAGAAAAGCATCATACAAGCTCATGAAAATCTCTTGCCAGGATCAATTTTAATAAATAAGGGTAATATGCATATAAACTCATCACTTTCTTTTGGTGCATAAAATGTATCCTCTCTTGGACTCCCCTGTTTGTTGGGGTTACATTTTCACTTCAGTTTATCAATGTTCTCGACGATCATACAAAAGGAAATGATGTAAACTGGAGTCTAAATCTAAAATGCTCTTATGTAAAGTCTGTTATGAAGTGGGGCTTCCTAATGACTGCAATAAAGTATTCAGACGTTAGTTCAATTTCCTGCTGTAGATAGATTCTTTATCTTACAAAAATCTGTATTTTGAATGAAATGGTTTATTTAGTTCATATTTCATCACTTGTATGATCACCAGGACGTGCATGTCAACTAGTAAATTTGATTATTTTGAGTGAGAGCATAGATTCACACTTATAGTTACAGTGATTATTGAACAACTTCAACTACTGGAATACTTAGAAACCTGTTACTTAAACCTTTAACCTTTTGGAATTCAATTAATATTCTTACAGGAGAGCTCATTGATGCTGGTGTGAACCGCAGCCCGAGTGCTTACCTAAATAATCCTGCCTCTGAGCGTAGCAGATACAAATATGATGTTGACAAAGAAATGACCCTTTTGAAGTTTGTAGATGATGAATGGGGTCCTGTGGGTAGCTTCAATTGGTTTGCAACTCATGGAACTTCTATGAGTCGTACAAACTCACTAATAAGTGGTGATAACAAGGGTGCTGCTGCAAGATTTATGGAAGATTGGTTTGAGCAGAAGAGCATTGGAAGCTTGCACCCTGGTGAATCTGAAGCCGATAGTATACCACGCAGAGTCTCAAACATTATTCCTGAAGTATATAAAAACGGTAATTTGCTAAGTTCTCGATGTTGGAAAATAGATCTATATAAATTTGTTTAAATGGTCACCATATCTTAGGAAAGCATTATTTTCTTATTCAAGTGAAATGTAATAATATTTACTTGTTTAATAATTATGTCTCTCATATACTTGTTGGATATTCCAAGATACTGTGAAATTGTGATCCTTGAACTCCAGGGTTGTATCTAATAGGTCATTGAACTTTAAAAAGTATACTGGTCTCTAAATTTTTAATTGTGTTTAATAGGTTTCTGAATTTTAAAAAGTGTCTAATACTTTATAAATTTTGTATGTCTAATAGAACCCTACACTTTCAATATTGTGTCAAATTGATTTCTGACTATGAGACACTGTTTAAGGATCTATTAGACACAAAATTGAAAGTCCAAGGACTTATTAGATACTTTTTTATGTTTTAGGGACCTATTAGACATAACATCGAAAGTTTAGGGACCTATTCAGTAGTTTTTTAAATTCAAGGACTTATTAGACATCAAAAGTTTAGGAACCAAACTTGTAAGTAACCTATTTTATTTCATATGTGTCCATGACAATTACATTTTATTGAATATACCATGTTTTGCTATAAATTGTCTGTAGACAAGTTTTCTAACCCTGATAATGTTATATTTCAGAGCAGGAGTTGTTGGAACGTGCGGCATCTTTTCAATCACGACCTGGTAGACCAGCAACCAGGATTCTGAGCGTTTCAAGGCGTGTTAGAAATGTTCTCAGGCAGGCGGATAGGCCTCAGTTTGTATCTGCTTTTTGTCAATCAAACTGTGGCGATGTTAGTCCAAATACTCTTGGGGCATTCTGCACAGACACTGGACTGCCATGTGACTTTAATCACAGTACTTGTGGTGGAAAGAATGAGCTATGTTATGGACGTGGACCAGGGTACATTTCTCTCTGCATTTAAGATTTCTTTCTCTCCTCTTCAAGAAACATTGATAATTTTCATTCAACGTGAACCAAGTTGTTATGTATTTTAACTTTACAGCTACCCCGATGAGTTTGAAAGTACACGTATTATTGGTGAGAAGCAATTCAGAAAAGCCGTGGATTTATTCAGCAAAGCGTCGGAACAGTTGACTGGAAAAGTGGATTTTCGTCACTCATATGTAGACTTCTCTCAGCTTGAAGTGTCTCTTACCAAACAAGGAGGAGCCACTGAGGCGGTGAAAACATGTCCTGCAGCTATGGGATTTGCATTTGCAGCTGGAACAACTGATGGACCTGGAGCATTTGATTTTAAGCAAGGAGATGACAAGGTTTCTCTTTTTTTATTTATTCATTAGAGAGTAGTTCTTTAGTTTTAGTGGTACATATTTTCATTTTTTCCTCTGCCAGTTGTTGGTCCCAATTACCATGATATTGCCTCTTTTTCTTTTCTAATCATTCAAGGGCAATGCTTTTTGGAAGTTGGTACGCAATTTACTCAAAGCACCAGGCAACGAACAAGTTGCCTGTCAAAGTCCCAAGCCCATTCTGCTTGACACTGGCGAGATGAAGATGCCATATGACTGGGCTGTAAGTGGTTGCAGATAATCTATAAAAATTGTTTTTATTTTTTCCAGCTATTCTGGAGACAATATTATTTTCTTTAAATTAATTCAAGTCGATAGAGTTTACTGATACTATGTTATCTACGTCAATGTGTAAAGTTCCTCAAGTTCATGATTTTCTGCCTCGCTGCACTTCAAATCGAGGTTTCTTTGATAAGTTTTATGATAGAGTATTGTTGGGAGAATACGTTGGAAATGTTATTAGGATATTAAGTGTGGCATAATGGTAATTACTTCATAAAAGAGGAAGTCAGGGAGATGGGGATAGGAATCAGTCCATAGTGGGTGAATTTCAGAGAGACAGTCCTCTTGAAAGGCTATTGATATTGTAATTTCCTTTTGATATTTTAATGTAGTTACATTTTTCGTTTTCTTGTGGGATCCTAACAGTTTACTTACAACTTTCTTTCTCAAACAACTTTTCAGCCGTCAATACTTCCAATTCAAATTCTCCGCATTGGGCAGCTTGTCATTCTTGGTGTACCAGGAGGTAGTAGCTTTCCTTGTTATTTATCCATATCTATCTTTGTAGCTCGGTTAATTCTAATGTTAACAACTAATTATCTTAAAGTTTAGTTCATTTGATAATTAATTTGTAAATTTGGTAGAATGAAAGACTAAATCCACTATGTGTAATTTAATGGGCACTGACTCTCAAGTCAGGCTAAATCCACTTATAATTTAATGGGCAGTGACTCTTAAAGTCAAACTTAATCGACTTTGTTTAATTTAATGGGCACTGACTCTTAAGTCGTAGAGGGCTGAAGTTGTTGACAAACCCATGATTACAAGTCCCATTTAGCCTTTGATGTGACCTCAGTTGGAGACAAAGATGGGTGGGGCTTCAATATGTGAAATTCAGTTGGAAATAATCATTTAAAACAGGGGTGCAAGATAAAGAATTAATGATATGCTTGATGACATGTCTAGAAGTTTTTTAAAATAATTGTTTCTAGCAAAAATACGGATTATAGTCACTATAGTAAAAGATGCGTAATGACAAATCATGTGGTTTTTGATTGTACACTCTTAAAATACTTTTAAATGCTTCTTTAATAATCACTTTAGTCAAAACTCAAAAGCACCCTACAAACATTTTCTCGCAAAGCATTTTGCTGCTTTTTCCATAAGTGCTTATAAATTACTTCAAAACACGGGTTTGAGGGAGCATTTTTGGTCGGGCCAAAACCACTCTCACTCATAGCTTTATTTCCTTGAAATTAACTAGAGTGGTCGAGTTTTGTCCCTACACAATTGTTTGTCCCTAATGTAGTACTTATTCATGTGAGTGCGTATAAATGTTTGTCCTTATTTTATTTTTTATTTTTTTATGGCCGTGTAACATACTTTCCCACTTGGTAGTTGCTGCAATTGGTTATCAAAAGAGAGAATTTCCTTATCTTAAGAACTAATTAAACTGACTTCAAAATCAGTTCATAAAATGTTTGTAAAGTTTCCAGATTGGTATTCTGGAACAATCTTGCTTCTATTTTGCTATTTGAGTTCGAGATGAAAAGGTCAAAATGATCATTGGCTCTTAATTTGAGTAATTTTTTCTTTACATAAAATATAGATAGCTCATGTACCACTGATTCTTTCCTTCTGCAGACAGATACTTCTAGCCATTGCCCTTCTTCTTTAGTTTCAGTCTAATGTGCTTAAATTTGTTTAATAGAATTCACAACAATGGCTGGGAGACGGCTTCGGGATGCTGTAAAAACAGTGTTAACTACTGGAGCCAAGAGAGAATTCAAGGGTAATGTTCATGTTGTCATAGCAGGCCTGACTAATACCTATTCTCAATACGTCACCACCTTTGAAGAATATGAGATGCAGAGATACGAGGTTAGCAAATTGGTCATTAAAAAACAATCGTTTTTCATCCTCACCGTTATTTTGCTATCAATTTCTACCTCACAGAATACCAACTTCATCTATCTATATGACTTCAATACACGACCGTGTCAGTACGTTAATATACATATGAAGCTAAATCATGTATTTGTTGATAGAATAACGACAAACACAAGTGCAAATATATATATATATATATATATATATTTTAAAGTTCAAGGACTATAAGTCTAATATAGACATTTCAAAAGTTCAGGAGTCAAATTAGAATAAACTTGAAGTTAATGAAGTAAAATGAGATTTAAATCTTTACTTCGTTTTGACAATTGTTATCTTGGTTCTCAGGGAGCGTCGACGTTATATGGTCCACACACATTGAGTGCCTACATACAAGAGTTCAAGAAGCTTGCTCAATCCCTCATTGATGGCAGGCCTGTTGAGCCAGGACCACAGCCCCCTGATCTCCTTACCAGGCAAATAAGCTTGCTTACACCAGTTGTCATGGATGCAACCCCGCTCGGTGTGAGTTTCGGGGACGTGAAATCCGATGTTCCCCTTAACTCCACCTTCATGAGAGGTGGCTTGGTGACAGTAACCTTCTGGTCAGGATGCCCTCGAAATGATCTGATGACTGAAGGTACATTTGCTCTTGTTGAAATCCTCCAGAAGAAGGATGCTTGGGTTCCAGTTTATGACGACGACGACTTCTGCTTGCGCTTTAAGTGGTCGAGACCTTCTCGACTTAGTCCTGAAAGTTATGCAACCATAGAGTGGAGAATACCGCAGACTGCGGTGTCGGGTGTCTACAGAATCAAACATTTTGGTGCAGCTAAAAGCCTCTTAGGATCGATTCGACATTTCACAGGTTCATCTAGTGCATTTGTTGTAGTATGAGAATGTATGAATAATATTTGTGCTGCTAGGACATGTTGATTATCATTATCTGTTGCCTAATTTATTCATGAGTTATAGTCAAGCTTCTGGTGGCATTTGCTCAAGTCCTGAATCATGTAAAACTTTGAGAACTCGAGGATATAGTCCTACAATCTATAGGGCAAATCCTGTTCAGGTAAGGTCGTAAATTATGTAGAACTTTATAGTACATGCATTACATCGACTAGGATGAGCCCATGTTGTAATGGCCTCTAGCCTTACACAGAACATGCTTGGAAGTTGATTTAAAAAAATGTTTAAAATTTTCAGACTAAAAAATGAATATGATTGGTTATTCATCTTGCAAAAATATGAGGGTGAGAATTGAATAATTATAGTATTACAAGTCTCCATAGATTTAAAAGAACTTATTGTAATAGGCTCATGTTAGATTGGATTTTGTTTCTCATACCCTTTTTCCCGAGTGTAAGTGGTTCGGGTTGGCTCAAATTTTTACTCGATTTAAGACATGTTTGAGAGTGATTTTAGAATGGCTAAAATTACTTTTGTCATGCCCAAAATCACTAAAAATGACATGACAAATTTTGATCATTTTAAAATATTCTTGAACATGCCCTTAAATAAAACTAATGAATTATTTACGTGAAGAATGAGGTTCGAGAAAATGAAATCATGTCATTATATATAGAAACAAATTGAGTTGACCAAACTTATGATCGGTTCACTCGAGTTGAACCTTGAGGTTTAGGCTATTTCTTCGAAGCTAATGGAAAAAAATAATGATAATCATTTAGATGGGTCGAGTCAATTTGTGGGTTACTATGACCATTGGTAGTACTATTTGAGCAACTCAAACTTTATAGTCTATCTCTAATATTTGAGTATTAGTTAAGCATCTCTCTCTTAACTTTCATATATTGATAATTTCGATTGTTCCACTCTTTCACAATTTTTCTCAAGTTTTCTATTATTGACTCTTATTTTCTTCAATTTTGTTGGTGTTTGATTTCTCATAGTAATAAAAAAAAAATGTTGTTGATTTTTACCCGTGCATGTCTTTTCTAACAATATATGACTTTCCCGCTATTCCAACTAAAATTATATCTTCTAAATCTCTCTCTCTCTAATTAAGACCATTTTAAATGTGTAAAATCTAATTTCATTTTTTTATAGCCCATCACCAAAGTATGCTGGTACAAAAAACCTTTATTTTTTAACTAATCACAACATTATGTTTTTATCTTCATTGTAACGAAAAGCTAATGAGAGGGTTGTTTTGAAACAATTTCAAATGTTAAGGATTAAGATGAAATTTTTGAAATGATAAAGACAAAATTGAAACCTACCACTTATGCCACGTATACTGTTATTTTACATGTCATCGTCACGTCATTTTTCTGTCTTCATTTTAAATGAAAAGTTGAGGTTTGATGATTTTGATACAATATATAACTACACATATTTTCAAATAGAGTATGACTCAACTAACCTAAAAAAAAAAAAAGCATATACTCCCAAACACAAGAGGTCAAAGATTGATGCCCTGATACACTGATATAAAAAAAACTCCTTTAAAATAAAGAAAACCCAATATGAAGCTTCACTCGAGGTCCAATGGCGGCAAATTTGTGTGATGAGCTAGTTTTGAGAGAGAGCACTTTGATCTTTAAAGTTCAAATCTCTGTATTTCCTCCATGAATTTTCCACGGACAAGAAAGCGATTAAAAGGATTTTTCGTTCAAAATCATCTAAACAAAGCCTGGAAAATCGTCGATGGGCGATGAATGCTGCCGCTAGGGCCAAAACTCTCGATCTTCTTCATCGCCATTTCCTCACTATCTCTCTGTTTGGCTTCAAAGAAAATGCCGGTATACCGTTTATTAATTTTTTTCGTCCCGTCGTCGAATTTCATGATTGCGATTGCGTAGGACCAAATGCTTATCGATATGGCTGGTGATTATGGAACCCAGATTTCAATGACTTCTGATGCCCATGGCATTTTTAGTCGACTGATTGAACTTGTTTGAAATTTATTTTTTCCTATCTTCTTCTCATTTGATTTATTTTTGCTGTTCTTTTATGAAAGCAGTTGAATCATATGAGGAAATTCGTTCCTTCGGTATTCATGAAGGTTGACTTATTCTTGATGGTGGAGGAAGTCGGAATGTTGAAGAGGACTTGTATTATACACCAGCAACAATCCTTCTGGCATGTAAGGTTCCCTGGAAATTAGCATGAATTTGTGTCTTTGAAGGAATATAATAAATCGTCAGGGTAAACACTTTCATTAGAGCATGACTTAAAATTGATCTGGAATTTAATTAACCCCATTTTATCGTAAATTTGAGTTCTAGGCAACCATTAAGGTTCTCTTACCAAAGTTTTCACTTATGTTGTTACTATAGTCTAAATTCGTTTGGATAATCAACTCTGAGTTAAGCATTAGATATGCCATTGGTTCTTAGTAGAAGAACAATTATAAAATTATGCTATTGGTTCATTTCCAGAGGTTTTGTGTACTTATTAAACGCGTGAGATTGGGGTGTAGAATCTCAACTCAATATGAAAGGACACGGGTTGAATGCCTTCTTACTAGATGGTAATGCTGAATTCCCTATAGCCTTTTTAGTTGGAATAGGAAATGGTAGCGCTTTCTCTATTTTGTCTTCCCAATTTCTTTGCCATCTTAGGTGAAAAGACACTTTTGAGTCTGTACAGTTGAATCTTAATTGGAAAATAATCATGATGGTTCCCCACTTCCACAAACAATGTATTTGCAAATGTGTTAATTGCGATATCTTTGGAATTAGTGGTTTCCTTAGCCAATTGGCATTCTCTGCATGGTGAACTTCGAGCAGATGCTATAGTAGTTGTGTGGCTTTTGCATGCAGACCTTGCTGGAAAAACCAACCTGATACGACCTGTCTCAGCCTTCACTTTGATAAGTGGAGGAAAGCTTGCTGGTAATAATCTTTTTGTTTCTTACCAACTAAAGAGAGACGTGATTGGATTCATGGAACTTAGGAGTTTGGATGTCATTTACATGCATCATTTAGCATTTGCAATATGCTGAGAGTGGTTAACAGTTTTTGGCCTAATCAAGAGAAAACTTGCTATAATCTCTTTTCCCTCCTGGAGTATCTTGAAAAGAGAAACGGTGTTTTGACAGTGTTTGAGCTGATCGAAAAAGAAATGTGGAATGTGAAAGACATGATGTAGGCGCGACTGCAATGCAGGTATATCTTCTTATTTGATCCTCTTGATTTCCAAATCTAAACGTTAAAGAAAATGGGTTTCTAGATTGTTTTTCTTTCGCGTGAGTTGAACCTTACCTAACAAAAAAAGGGTGTCTAGGTTTCTATTTTCTTTAAGTTATCAGGAGTTGCGGCAAACGTTAGTAGGTGTACTAGGATAACCCAATATTCTACCCATCTTAATGTGTTATCAAATAGAGAAAACAACAAAACTTTAAAAAGCAAAACAAATATTTGAACGGACAACAAAGCAATCTCCAACGAACCTCTACTAGAAGGCTATGGAACCTACAAATGAAGAGATGGACTACTAAATTTAGCTCAGATCATGTTAATTTTAACTCAACTTGGTGGAAGGTGGGTTTCAAATAATCTCCAAAATTCAGGTTGCTTTAGATGGTCAACTAGAAACATGAAGACATTGAAAAATCTGAAGATCAACCGATGTATTATGCATTGTACCTGCACCCAATTATAGACACTTCACTTCTCCAATGAAGCACCAAATCAAGAAAAGTGCTTCATCCAGTTTAAACCTATTCCATTAAAAATAGAACGTAGAAGGATTTTCACAGAACCAAACCATTTTGAAAAGAAAGAGGATTTAAATAGTGTCGTAAGACTAATATGCTTTTTTAACCCTGTAATTTTTTTTTAATATTCCTATTTTTGTCTCTTCAAATAATTGTTTATTTTCTAAATCATACAACATTTGTTAAATCTTATGTTATTTGAAAATAGTTAAAACAGTAACCAGATATATTTGTTGGAGCTATTCACTTGACAGGTATCGTATATAAAATCAGTTTCTTATATTTCAAGAAAATTTTAATTTGAATGTTATTGAAGTCTAGTTGAACTATATAACAAAATAGATTTTAGATATGCTTTTAACATTTGCTAACATTTGCATTTATCCATTGGGTTCAATGCTGATCTAATATCTCTCTCTAAAATAACCAAGTGTTTTAATTAAACGAACTGATGTATCATTTATCCACGATTTTTTTTTATATTCTTTCTCAACTTCCTCCTTTTCTTCCAGCAAAATCCATTTTTTCAAGTAAAACCGCCAAGTAGATTATTGGCATTATATTTTACAGTTTTTATTATTGACGATAGAATTATACACAAATTCTACGCGTTAATTGTGTCATTGCATTGCTTGGGTTTCTGATGCATTATACTCTTTGGCTGTATCAGGCCACATCATTTTGCATTGGCTTATAGGACAATTTGCATGTTGTTTGCTTCTTGTTTGCTATTTCTGTAGAGGGTGCATCTCCGTTTATGGGGACCCTCTTGTGCACCACTTCTGCATTTGGCCCAAGATCCGTTTAATCGAACTTGGACATATTTGACCCTTTGAGCTACTTGATATGATGCAGCTTTACTTTACAGGATAAGGTTTGCAAGTCTACTTTTTAACACTCTTTCGGTGGTACCTTCTCTATTTTAGGAACATAATCTTGCTACTTTTAGCTTGATTCTGGTTGGTACCCTTTCCAGCCTACTACTTTTCTCAGGTCGTCAGTGTGGCAATACTGCTTCGAGCTAAAAATTCACTGTGTGCTTCTATTCCTCTCACTTTACAGCCAAATGGACTCCCTTCAGCAGATTGTAGCCACTTAACTTGTTTTCTTGTGAAACTAGCCTAACCTAAATGGCGATCTTGAATCCCTACTTTCTGGACTTGGTTTGGGGGTCTCAGGTTCAATACTCCTATTTACCCTTTTCCAGCACTTAGAAGACTTGCTTCTTTTTGCACTTAGCACTTAAGAATGTAAATATAGTCTCATCTTAGCTAAAAGTGAGAAGGATTAATAAATGACACCATTCTTCATTGATATGGAAAGCCTTTTGGGTGAAACAAAGATAAGCTTTAAAGTGAACGATAGTGTACCATTGCAGAAATATGTGAACTCTTTGTCATAACTTCTAAGTGGATTCTTCGGGCTTTTTGGTGGCTCAACTTTCTCTTTGTTCTTCTTCATGACACTTGGGCATGACACAACTATTTCTTTTCTCTGTGATAGCAAAGTCGCCATCTTACCCACTATTTAGCCTTTTATTTAAATCAGTCTTGAATTGCTCTCAACGACTGCACACTAAACTAGCAATAACTTCTCCTCAACACCGAGTTATTGTTCCTCGTACTCAGTGGCGGATCCAGAATTTATATCGAGGGGGCTTGAATATGACATTGAAAAAAATAGTTAACATTGTACAAACCAGAGCTTGAACCTGAGATTTGAGGGGGGCTGATGACATATTTATCATTATGCCATAAGATTTTTTTGTTATTTGATCTGACTTTTTCTGTACATATTATTAAAGATAAAAAATTTGAGAGGGGCTCGAGTCCATGGGCCCATGGTAAATCCATCCCTGCTCGTACTAATGCGTTAAAGATTGGCCAACACTTGTTCAAGTAGGCCTCATCATTGACCTGTGCAAAATGGCACCTAGATCTTTCTGTGCTTAAAAATTAACTTTTTGAACATTTTATTTTATTTTAATGGTGATTTTTTTTATTGAACATGTGATGTCATGAATTACACCATGATTTAAAAACGATCTAATCGATCATGTTTTTAAAATATTACTTTTAAGGTTTAAATATAGTTTATTTACTAGTTAAACCGTACATGAACTTCCATGAAAATAACAACTTAGTTCTTGAATTTTAGTTCGGAATGATTTAGTTCATGTACTTTCAAGTTTGCAACAATTTAGTTTTTGAACTTTAGTATATAACAATTTAGTCTTTGTACTTGAAATTTTGTTACGATCGTCACAATTTAGTCTTTATTATAAAAAATATTATTAAGATTTAATGAAAATTTTTACCTAGGTAGATCAATAAACTAATTAAAGACTAAATGTCTTTATAAACTATAAGGACTAAATCATTCTATAATAAAAATTGATATTTAATTTTGATGGAATTTTTTACGGTAGGAATTAAATTGTCACTAATTTTAAAATATAGTGACTAAATTGTCACATACTAAAGTTTAATAATGAAAGTAATTTTTACAAAGTTAGGTTCGGAACTAAATTGTTATTTTTTTTAATTCTCAATTTTCATTCAACTCCATAGTTGGTCCCCCTTTTTTTTTTTTTTTTTTGAGAGAAAGTTGGTCCCCAACTATTACAACTTGATTTTAGGTTAATATAATGTGATGGGTAACTATTTATTATTCGTTGGAAGATCATTTTCCTTAGAAAAATGTCTGACGTATGCTTACACACTACCTAAGACCAAGTCAAGATCAGAGCAATATCTTTTTTAGGCACACCCATGAAGTGAGAGGAAAGAATCTCAATAGGTCTATTCCCACCTTGAATTCATGTCTTGCATCAATTTCTGTCTGTTTAGAAAAATCTCCCTACTAAAGTGCACTAAAAAAATTTGAGCATGCCAATTGATATAAGATAGATTAAAAAAACACAAATAATATGATAAAGAAAAATCTCCCTACTAAAGTGCACTAAAAAAAACTTGAGCATGGGACTTTCTACTCTAATGCCAATTGATATAAGATAGATTAAAAAACACACACACATACAAATAATATGATAGGGGAAAATCTATTGTTATGTATCACACAAAAAAATTGCATTTTTTTTTTAATGATAGGAGATAGTGAAAACTATTTATGTACATTATTGAAGTTAAAAAGTGATGGAAGAAGAACTCGTGAAGATTGAATTGTGAACTAAGGTCTATCTAATGATTGATATGCTTTATCGAAGACTCTATGATTTGTGCTTGAAGGTTGATTGTGGTAGGACAATCCTTTTGTTGGATGACTTGAGATAAGATGAATACTTAGCAAAGACACATGCCATGCCATCTTTGAGCTGAATTATCTTGGACTAGCTATGGTTGAGGTATGCCCTTCATTGATTTCCTAGTTCAAATATACTAATGTTGCTTTATGTCTCACGTGATAAGTGTGTTTTAATGGCAGTGGTATTGGTCTTACTTTAAACAACAACGTTGAGGGGACCAGATTTATCCATACCCTTTATTATACATAAGTTATATAGATTCTTATTTGAATTTAATAAACTTTTTTAGAAAATAGATAAAAATTAAAGGTTAAAAAACACTTTTTAGTCTCTAATTTGTTTTATAGAAGTAACTATTTAGTCCTGAAACTTTAGTTTATAACGATTTAGTTATGTATATTTAATTTTGTAACAATTTAGTCCTTGAATTTTAGTATCTATTAATTTGGTCTTTATAGTTTAAAATTTGTAACGATTTATTGTTAAGAATTAATGAGACTTCTTAATTTTAATAGAACTTTTTGCCGTAGGAGTTTTTGCTATAGGGATTAAATTGTTATAAATTTTAATATACAAGAGTTCAGAAATTAAATAGGTACAAAATTTTGAACTCCTAAATAGCTACAAATTTGAAAATATAGGAACGAAATGGTTACTTAGGTAAAAGAAAGAAAGAAAGAAAGTTCGTTCCTTTATTTAACCAAAATTAAATTCTAACTATGGATACTTAATACTTTCATCTCACAGATTAACTGTTCTGTGAAAACTGTCTAGAATAATATGTGAAAAGTAAGAAAGGAGACTGTAGAGTAGATTCATGATCCTTCAATAATCGGAAAAGGCTGCAAGTTCTGTCTCACGCATCCCTTTCCTCTTTAGCGACTCCTTCAATAATCACTGTTCTTGTCACGCTTTTTTTCTTTAGGTTTTTAATTTTCTTTTCTCTTCGAACGACAGCAATCGAAACTGACACGCCGAAAAAGAGTTTCACTGTGTGTCTGTATTTGTTTGAGAGAGACGAACATGATATCATCCCTTGATAGAGAGAGGAAACCAACAAATCAACAAACAGACAAAAACCCATAACCCCACGCTTGCTCTCTCTCTCTTAATGGAACTCCAAAGGGGTTCTTATCAGACACTAATCTAATGGTTTAAAGGGAAGATTTTAAGGAAGGTGAGCTTTTATTTTGCCGAGTGTAATCATAATTTCATATTGTTGTTTGTTGTATGTCTTCTGAATTTTGATTTCGTATTGTACATTCTGAAATCTATATGGAAACTGTACATGATTAGGAGTAAAAAGGGGGGAAAAAGGTTATAACTTATAAATACCTCGAACCCTTCTTAATCTTTTCATCTTGCTGGGACCGCCATGTTTTCCTGCACTGTTTCTTAATACATATCTTTTGGTTTTCGCCAGTCGAATGCCATTTCTCCATCTGGGTTTCACAGGATGTCGGCGGTTGAAGCTCCCCGTGGTGACCCAGACCCTGCAAATCCCAGTTCCCTGCCATTTCGCGATGCTCGTTCTTCAGCAGCTGATAGCAGCAGCGACATGTCGGTACTTGATGATTCCGACGACCAGTCGTGGCACTCGGTTTTCGACTCCACTGCTTGGGGATCTCACGGCGAGTGCCAGTTTTCCGGCGAAATAGAGGGCATTCCGGACGCTGACATGGGCCATTTCATCTTGGAATGCTCGTCGGAGGTGGATTTGGAGAGCGGGGATTTGGAGGTGAAGGTGCATTTGGGCAAGATTGAAAGAGATTGCAGAATTTGTCACTTGGAGCTTGAAAGCGGTGGAGGAAGAGATTCTGATGCTCCAATTCAGCTCGGTTGTTGCTGTCGAGGTGATTTGGGTACCGCCCATAAGCAATGTGCTGAGACTTGGTTTAAAATCAAGGGAAACACGTAAGTAAAAATTCTGATTAACTTCCATTTTTCCATCGGATTTCTTCCCCTTCTGAAACCCAGTTCTTAATTTTATTTCTCCATCCTTCTTCAATACTTTGAATCTTTTGATCATCAATGGTTTTGTGCTTGCCTAGACTTGAATTAGCTTAGCTCTTGCAAGCTAGCTGTTTAATTGGAAACAAATCGAAAATCTTAGCTCCTGAAAGATAAGAAGGCGATTTTTTTCTTAAGGTTGAGCATTGCTAGGGCAATAAAAGTTAAAATCTCCTCTGCTTCTCGCTTTAAGCAACAATTCACTTGAGTATTCTGCCATGAATCACCCCCAAACACTTCATCTATATGTTGTATTCTGAAAATTCATTACGATTACGAACTTTCAGTGCTTAGATCTTCTATCTGTCCTAACTTCCAAGTTGTTCAACTTTAGAATTGGTCAATATCATGTGGATAAGATAAAGAATGATATATAATATATCTAAAGGTTGAATATCTCCTCTTTTTTTCCTTTGCACTTCAATGATATGAAGGTGCGAGTTGCGACACTTAAAGTTCCTACAAATTTCCGTGTGTCAAAGTTATACTCACAAACTTGTGGGTGGCTAATCTGTTTCATCTCCTTTGTGATAACATAGATCAGATTACATGTGTTCTTTTTTGTGACAGTTGGAAATTGGGCTGACGAATTAGAATCCTAGTTAGAAACCTTAAATCACAACTAGGTTTTGTGTGTAAAGTTTCAAAATCTTTATAGACAAAATCAATCATTAGTTTCCACCATGGGGTGAATAAAATCCTATACATAAATCAGTTAATAAAAGAATATAAAAATTTTTTATTGCATTGCTTAAGTTATATAGGAACTCTTGAACCCAAGAGTTGAGAATAACAAGTACTTCATTACCAAGAATAGAATAACGAAATAGATTATACTTGTCGAGAAGAATGAAGATATTCTTATTAAGTTAATGTCTTTTCTTATTGCAAGGTTGCTGATGGTTGGTTCATATCGGACATAAACGGGGTAAAAACTAAAGTGACTATCTGTAATCTATGCGAATTTGATTGTTAGTTTGAGCACGACTGTTTTTGAGCTTGGAATTATCTTCTTTATATCTTGGAGGAGCCATAGATTGTTTAACTCTCTAGATAGGAACTTTCAACCAACCAAATTTAGATTTTTTTTGCTGGTTGGTTTTATACTTGACCATGTTGTTATGACTCTCAACTATATGATATTTTCTGGCAGAATTTGCGAGATATGTGGGGCAACTGCACAAAATGTTGCAAGTCAACAAGTAAATGAACCAAGCAGTGCAGTTGCGGCTGCAGTAGCATCCTCAGCTTCGACAGCGCCCCTGACTTTCGTCGAGACTCGAACAATCTTTCACGGTCGACGCATTATGAACTTTCTGCTTGCTTGCATGCTTCTTGCATTTGCAATGTCCTGGCTTTTTCACTTCAAGTTAATGTCATAGACTTGGAAGATCACCTAAATCTAGTGGAGGAAGAGAAATTATTGAAGAATGAAAATGTGGGTTCTTTAGGCTTTTTTTTGTGTATATATTCACACTTTAGTTTGTTTAGTTAATTTTGATAAGGTTGGTTTCATTAGGCATTTCTTGGCTGTGGTGTGATGAAATCATAGGGCTCAATAAAAATATAAGTATGTTGCTCAAAATATGTTTTTCCAACAAGAGCAACTCCTCAAGAAAAGAGGACTGACTTGAGGAGATTTTCTAGAAATAAAATATCAAGAATAATTATAAAATCATATTGTTTTGAAAATGATTTTAAAGATTTTTCTAATTTGCTAGATCTAAATATTATGTTTTTTTTTTTGTTTAATTTTGCGTGTTATTCACTTATTTGTGAAATAAACAATTGTAATATAGAATGCAATTGCACCCAAAAAAAAAATTATAGACTTTGCAGCTCATAAATATTCTACGACAGATTGTTCTTTATATGTTACAACATCTTTTTGTAAAAATTGTTGTATGTATAAATAACATTTCGAAATTGTTTCCATTTCTTTTGTAGTTTCGACAACTGTTTCTCAAAAGATTTCCTTAGCAGTTATGTTTCCCTTTATTTCTTTTCTTCATATTAATTTAAATATGTAATAAATTTGACTTAAACTATTTATACAGAATAATCATATATGATTATATGACTCTTTTTTCGTAAAGCTGTTCTAGAACATGCCAACAATTTTCAATTTTTCTACTTTAAAAATTATTTTTTAATCTTAAAAAAATGTTTTTGAACAAGACTCCTTGGACATGTTCGAAGGACGAGCTATAATAACATATGGAATAATTTAAACTCTAAATACAAACTAAACAACTCTACATTTTAAATAATATTATATGATTGCACATATTATAATACCTCACAGACTAGTATAAGCCATGTTATTATAGCCCACTCAATACCCCAAACGACCCCTTAATTTTTATTAGAAAATTCAACTTTATTTTGTTTTGTTAAATTACAAGTTTAGTCTTAGAACTTTTAGATTTATGTCTATTTGGTCTCCGAACTTTAAAAAGTATCAAATAGGTCTCTAAACTTTCAATTTTGTATCTAATAAGTCTCTGAACTTTAAAAATGTCTAATTAATCCCTAAACTTTCAATTTTATATCTAATAGGTTCCTGACATATTCAAAAAAAAATTAAAATTAACTAATCCATTAGATATAAAGTTGAATTTCATGTCTAAGAGAAGCCTAAACTTTCAATTTTGTGTCTAGTAAACTCATGAATTTTAAAAAACGTCAACTAGGTCAAATACCTATTAGTAATTGAAAATTTAGGGACCTATTGACACAAATTGAAAGTTTAAAGACTTATTAGACACATTTCAATGTTTAGGGACCAAATAGACACAAATATGAAAGTTCAGGGATCTATTAGACACTTTTTAAAATTCAGAGACCAAATAGACACAAACGTCAAAGTTTAAGGACTAAACTTGTAATTTAACCATTTTGTTTTTATATATATGATATGATTTGTAATTTTTTTTAGTTCTAACACTTGAGGTAAAGAGATTTGAACCTTTGGCCTCTTAATTGAGGGTTGATTAGATATGTAATTTACTTTAAAATAAATACAATTTTCTAATATTATAAAACCTACCATCTAAGAAGCACAAACACTTTAATTTAGCTAACGTGTCCGTGTCCGACACTTGTTGGACACGTATCGGACACTTGTTAGCATTATAGATGTGTTAGAAACTAGTTGTACAAAGTCAATATAGGTCCAATATTTGTTAGGCACATAATGAACACTTGTCAAGTATACAAAATAGGTACATGTAATATAAGACAAAAATAATGAAATTTGAGAATGAAATACATCAAAATCATTTTTTTAAGCGTATAGATACATAAACTTATTAACTTTAAATTTCTTTCTAATATAAAAAATGATATATATTTTTAAAAATGTATATTTAATAAACATGTCCTAACCGTGTCGTGTCCTAGATTTATAAGAAATGACATGTCGCCATGTCCGTGTCGTATCGTATCCGTGTCTCGTATCTGTATCCATGCTTCTTAGCCTACCATCTACATTCAACCAGAAATCCAGAGGGGAATCAGTAAACTACAATATAGATGGAACAAAAATAAACTTTCATACTTAATTTTAAAGTTCATTTCTATATGATATTAGTGTCTCCCAAAGTGAACATAGTTGTAATTGACATGTCTCCTTGGTCGAGTGGTCAAGCTTCAAATCTCTCGCTCCAAAATATTGTTGAACACGAAAAAAAAAAAAAATTGTTAATGTCTATTTGATATTAATGTCTTCCACAGGCTTGGTGAGTTTGAAATCAAAAACAGCCTTGTCAAACGTGTTCCTCACATGCTGACACACCACCATCAAGTTCTGACATGCATCTTTCAAAACCTCCCTAGCTGGATCACCTGCCATGTTCCATCAACATTCAAAACCAAACCCCTTTCTTTCATCAGTATCACTAATAATAGTAATGCCTAATTCTAATGCATGGTCATTTCAACAAATAGCCTGCTATTTGCTGTTGCCTTGCCCCTACCATTTTCCATGTGCTTTGCTTTTCCCTATTTATTCAATCATAGCTTTGCCTACCTTCAACAGCAGATCATTCAAACTTCAATTTTGGGGGAGGGCCATTCATTTTGGATACCATCTATCCTTGGTTGGTTAAGGTTTTACTTCACAATTGGAACAAACAGATGTTTCTAAAGGATAAATTACTAGTTTAGATTTTGACCTTTTAGATTTAGAAAAGTTTTAAGTAACTTTCCTTCAAAACTTTGAACTGTAATTAATTCTAAGTAGTCATGGTTATTAACCTTGGTAACTAAATAACAATTGGCTATGAAATAAATATGGGTTGATTTAGCACAATGCAGAAAGAAGTGGACAACTAAACAAAATAAACGGGCACATGCAACATACTATAGGTATAAAGTAACATATCAAATCCTTTTTAATATGCTATGCCACTTTATTTTATCAAGTTAACCACTTCCTTCTACTTTACATTAGGTTGAATCAACAAATGTCACGTCATTGTTTAATTACTCCGGTTGATTGTAAGAACTACATAGAAAATCTATTCAAAATTTAGATCCATAATTGAAGTTCAAACTAAATAGACTCAATCCAAAGCTCTCAAGTACTAAAACATATTTTTATACGCCATATTCATACAAAGAAAAAAAGGGTTCAAGCAGAACTTCAAGGATCCAACACATCTTCTACAAAAGAGACAACTTTATCGAAACATTTTTCTCTAGTAGGATCATATTCTGCATACATCTATAGATTATTTATCTAATGAATGTATAAATTGGATGAATGTAAAGAGAAGAAACCAAGCAAGATAAACCAGTCTAATTATCAGAAAATTGTCCTAAATAATGGGAACTGGTCTGTACTTTTACAGAATCAAAATACCTCAAAAATTACCTGTTGTTTGGACCCTGATATTAACTCGATTATCTGAAGGATGAGGGATGCTGTACCCACAGAATGTCACCCTTGGACTGCAAGATTATGTTACGAGTCATTTAAACATATAATGGATATGATTTACTAAAAAATAACAACAACCTACATCGTTTTTGATGAAGAAAGAGACAAAAATAGAAAAGAAAAAAAAACTGCCGAATCTGATCTCTTGAATAGGTAAAAAAAGATGACGACAATATAAATGACTCTTCTGAATGGACAATGAAAGAGCCTAAATTAAAACATGGAATGGGTGTATACAATTCATCAATTTATGCTTCATGAGTAATCCAAGAACCTAGTTAATTCTTGATGTCGTGAAACTAATAGAAGCCAATGGTCTTTGGAATGATGATGAAATGGCTGGATAAGATCAATGGTCCAAGAACTGCAAATTCTTTGGCACGTCTTGTAAACAGTTCAAAATATTCACTAAAACATAACTGAAAAAAGAGCTCCTACTCTTGATTCAACGTGTATCTGAGGGAATTTGCAAGTGTATGATCTTCATCAGCCATAGAAAATGTTGATTTGCTCTCATCCGTGAAGGACCCATGTTCCATTGCTATAAAGAAAAATTTGTAAAACCAAAGCACAATCAGTACCTCAGTTTAAAAACTAAATAAATTAATTTTCTTTTTTCAAGAAAACATAACGTTAAGAAAAATAAACTAAAAGTCTACAAAACCATCAAGAAATTGAAAACATAGGGAAAAAAAAAAGAAGCTAAAATTCTCCATATAACCATCAGAGCCAAGAAGCTAAAAGCTCTTTTCCACCAACTCCAAAGAATTGAAATATCAATCTTTGAGATTTAACACAAGTGCAGGCACATAATATTAGCTAGACTACTTTCATGATTATTGATTGTGATTATCCCCACAAGCCTTTTCAAGACATCATATGTTATTCGCATATCTTTACTCTAATCTATAAGTAGTTGTTTGGGGCACTGAGTGAGTTATAATAGCATGGGTTATAATAGTTTGTAGGCTATAGTTTGTAGAGTTATATAATATTATTTAAAATGCATAGTTGTTTAGTATGGGTTATAATAATCTATGTTTAGGGTGCAGAGTTATTCACAAACTATTATAATACATGTTATTATATCATACACCACAAACCAGCCCAAATACATCTCTATCTCAAGATTATGTACAATAATTATTATTATTATATTTTATTTTATATACAAGAGTGGCTATAGGGGAGAAACTTTCTCTCTCCATTTTGCCCCTTTCATTTTTCCTCCATTTAAATGTTTTTTTTTTTGAGATTTTCATTTATTTATCAATATAGAAGATAAATTAAGAAATAAGAATTAATTGTGGTTTACTAATAATTATTAGACTTCTCAAACTATTCAACTTCGTAATCTCCCCTCTCTCGATCCTTTTGGTCTTCCTCTCTATATCTATATACATAAAAATTTCTTCTCGAGCATAACAAGGGATATACGAAGGTAAAGCTATAAATGATGAGTAAAAGAGCAACGACATGGAAAATGAACAGATTAGCAAGAGCATTCATGTCCAAATCACGTCCAGAGGGGGAATTTTTTAGGGTTTAATTTTCCTTTCCCTTTTGCCTTTTCTTTTGTTTACCCATTTTTTTAGACAATCAATCAAACTATGAATTAAAAGATGATTGGATGACTGATTCAAGTCCGAATCACAACAGCCAACCACAAACCACGTCCCAATTTGCCGCAAGGCTATTTTTTTCGTTGCTATTCGGCCACTGTTATTGAAGGAAAAAAAAAAATCAAACTCCTCCTCCATTCTTTCATTACAGAAGTTCTAATTTGTGTTTTTCGACTCGGGAGAAAGATATAGATAGAGTATGGGAGAATACCGGTAACACCAACAGAATAGAAAATCAGTGAAGACCTGCTAAGAGGGAGGCTGCGGTGGCAGAACGGAAGAAAGACGGCGGCGACGGCAGCAGTGAACGGGAGAGAGGCGACGGCGACACCGAGCTGCGAAAACGGAGGAGGAGAGGGCGCCAAAAAGAAGAAGGGGCATGGGAGCAGTTAGGGCTTTCTCCTTCTTTTATTCATTTTTATTTTATTTGATTTTAAAAGTGGGTTTAGTTTTGTTTGGAAAAAAAAAACATTGGGTTAAAATACTATTTTTTTTCTTGTACTTTGAGAATTATCCTATTTTGATACTTTTAAATATCTAGTTTTAGTATTTGTACCCCTAATAAACTTAAAATGGATCCTAGGCTAAGTTTGAAGATAATTTTTGTCAAAATTAGTTATAAAATAATAATAATTTTAATACAATAAAAGGCACAAATATGAACATATTTTCAAAATTTGTACGAAAAAAAAGTTAATATAAACTATTTTTTTAAAAGTTAACAATAAACTAATGGTAGGGACAATTTTTAGCTTGGTTGAAAGCGCAATGACTAAAATTGCACATTTGAAAGAACGTAAACCAAAATGGAACAATACTCAAAAGTAGATAGACTAAAATAATATTTTAACCAAAACATTTTTCACCTCTAAACTTGGTCGATTTAATCAATTTCAACTTGAAATTTCAATTCCATCAATTTAAACCTCAAACTTTACCTATAGTATCAAATTTAACCATCAACTTTCAATTCTATTATTTAAACCTCAATCTTGAATAAGTGTATCAATTTACACCATTTCAGTGGAGTACTTTCATTCTTGAATCAATCGTTAATATTGATTTTTTTTTTTAATTTCTCGTCAGTTTCGAGCTTGATCTATCCTCCATCTACCACAATAGAGGTAACGGTTTTGAAATCACCATCGTTAAAATATTTGTTTCTTTACTCTATAACATCATTGTCACTTTAATCTTTTCATAAGACTATCAATGAGATTAACAAGGTCAACTATGATCAGTTTATTTTGTTCATGGGCGTCACTGTGTTCACCACCACCTTTCATGTTCATATTTTAGTCCAGCCGAAATCCCTCACCATCGAAGTGAACAAAATCATCATGGTTATTGTTGTCTTCAATGACATCACCACCTGGCTTCCCTTCACACTCGTCATCACTGGTATCTACACTAAATGCCAGAGAAACACAATAGTCCATTTGATTTTGTGTGGGTCCTACTTTCAAGAGTTGAGTTCATGTTTTCATGATAGTTGCAACCTAATATGGAATGATTTAATATTTATTTAGTTGGGTTTTTTGTTTACAAAAATAACAAACAAGTACATATCATTAACAAGACCTGACTTTGGGGATGTGTGGAGAACCCTTCTAATGGTGATGGAAACGAAAATTTAATTAAGAGTGTAAATTGATACACTTATTCAAGTTTTAGGTTTAAATTGATAAAATTAAAACTTTATGGTTAAAATTGATACAATTTGATAAGCTTGAGGTTTAAATTGATTAAATTGAAAATTTATGGTCAAAATTGACACAATCTACCAAGTTTGAGAATTAAATTGATGAAATTAAAAGTTTAGAGTTAAATTTGATACAACTTGAAAGGTTGGGTCAAAAATGTTTTTTTTCCTTTTGTTTTTTTTAAGAAAAAAGTGGTATCGGTATAGGAAGAAAAAAAAAAACAGAAAACATGGGTTGATTTAATATTTTATAATTTGTATTTACTTTCAATAATATGTTTTGTTTTTCTAGTACATAATATGTTTTAACTTAATCATATTAATTTAATTATATTTGAAAAATTATTTTCATTTAAGAGAAAAATGTTCTCTTTCTATTTTTCTTTTTTTTTAAAAAAAAAAATCACTTGTTATTATTTTGTTTTTCATTTATTAATTCCATTTTCTTAAATTACATCATGTCAGGTTTAAATATAATTAGTTTTTTAAAAAATAAAATTGTAAGCTTAGCTCAAAACACTAAATATATTAGGTTATTCTCGGTTTGTTTTAAATCTTGTAAATTTTAATATTTTACTTTTAATCATCCTTAAATATATATATCTGTACTCTTCCATACAACATAATTTGTTATTTTAGTTTTTCACCCCTAAAAGACCGCAACCCTTTTTTCATATTAAAAAAGAAATAAGAAAAATTATTCTTTTTTTGTTTTAATTTATTTTTCAAAACTTAACTTAGATTGACATTAGAGAAATAACAAAAACAAAGAAACTCGCAAGGGAAGTAAGCTTAATTTTCGAAAACTAAAAACTAACATGTTTATTATTTTTTGAATTTAGCAAAAAAATTAAGCCTATAAATATTATTAAGACTCATGACTTTTCATGTTTTCTTATCTATTTTTTATATGTATTTTAAAAAAACCAAACTAAATTTTAAATATTAAAAAAATAGTTTCTAAAAATTTATTTTTATTTTGAAATTTAGTTAAAAATTGAAGTATTTTTGTAAGAAACATGAAAACTATTGTATAGAAGATAAAAACTATGTAGAGAAATTGTGAGAAAATAAATACAATTTTTTAAAAAATAAAAAACTAAAAACTAAATGGTTATCGTCTTAGTCCCGTTTAAAATCATTTGATTTTTGATTTTTGAATTTTTAAAATTAGGCATATAAATACTACTTTCACTTATGTCTTTTCATATTTTTGTATATATTTTTTAGATGTGTTTTTAAAAATCTAAGTCAAGTCTTGAAAAAAAAAATATATATATATATATATATATATATATATGTTTTTAAAATTTAGCCACAGATTTAAGTATTTTCTTAAGATAGATCATAGATGAGACTTATTGTAGAGAGGATGATAACTAAGTAGAAAAATAGTGAAAAAACAATTACAATTTTTAAAAATAAAAAATAAAAAATCATAGTGTTATGGCCAAAAATGGGATCCAGTCCGATAAGCGTAGAAGAGAGGCGAATTAGTAGTCGACCGGTTGGAATCAGAGAGTCGAATCCGACCCTCGGTGCGACTCGCGGCAAGTCAAGAAGCGGAGGCGGACCCCGCCGGGTCGGCCCCGGCCGAAAGAAGGCGACCCCGCGGGGGTCGGCCGCCGAGGCCGAGCGACCCATGTACGGGTCGGCTTTCGACCGAGGCCGACCTCATGGGGTCGGCCCGTCGAGGCCGCGACCCCGGGGTCGGCCCGTTCCGACTCGGAGCCGACCTCATGAGGTCGGCCCGACCGGAGGCCGACCTCGTGGGGTCGGCCCCGGTCCCAGTAGGCCGACCCGCCTGGGGTCGGCCGCTCAGGAGCCGACCTCGGGTCGGCTCGAAGCCGAGGCCGACGACCTCATGGGCTCCCCGGCCCCGATCACCGACTGGTCGGCCCGCGGGGCCGACTCGCGGGCCGGCCGCCCCAGGGTGGGCGACTGGTCCAGTCGCCCGACCGCGGGAGCCGACCACTCAGGCCGACCTCGTCGGGGGAGCCGACCCCGGCGGAGGCCCGACCCCGAGGTCGACCGGCCGGCCGCCCGGCCTCGGTGGGCCGGTCCCAGTGGCCGACCCGCCGGGTCGGCCGGCTTCGAGCCGACCTCACGGGGTCGGCTCGAGCGGAGCCGACCTCGCTGGGGTCGCCGGCCCAGGTGGGCCGACGCGGGGTCGCCGCCGAGGAGCCGACCTCGTGGGTCCGCCTGAGCTCGAGGCCGACCCCAGGGGCTCGGCCCGACCGGCGTCGACCTCGCGGTCGGCCGGGCCGAGGTGGCCGACCCCTGGGTCGCCCCGCTCGAGCAGCCGGAAGGCGGGGGTTGACCCGTGGGCCCGACCCCAGAGGTCGGCCCAACTCAAAGAGTCAACCCATGTCGACCGGGAGGCTAATCCCGGGATCGGCCCGGACGTCGAAGACCGCCGCAACTAATGACGGATAGGGCAAGAGATAGGGACATCGTGAAACGGTTCTTTCTCCCGTAAATCGCCGCCATTAAGCACGCTTCAATTATGGAGGAATAATGAATAATAAACTCGGAAAGACCGCTACACAAATTGAAAGTCTATATTAACTCGTTGAACAACCCAAAAAGGTAAGCAATCATTTGCCTCGTGTTCTAGCTTGAGATTTACTTCCGTGCGAGATTATCCTCTCTAACTCGAAAGGTCGGTCGCGTGTGGCGAGCACACACACCGGTGTTAGTTTTCTTTCTTGCGAGAGAGATCGTTGTCCCCAACGATACAAATTCACCGCTGATCCGTCTAACCAAATTCCGGCATCAACAGTTGGCGCCGTCTGTGGGGACTTTTTCTTGCAAAGTGCCACGTGTTGCCAAGCCCAAACATTGTTTACCATGAGTAACCATCTGAATCAAGCCAACCCGATGAACGATGGAGATGAATCGGATAATGACCGACATCCTCGCCGGATTCCGGCAAAACGCAGAATGCCCAACCGAGGAGGTTAACCAACGTCTTTATCACGGCAGGGCGGATCAAGACGCGCGACACTAGAGCAACGGGTTAGGGGTCTAGACGAAAACATCGCCAGAATTCTGGAGATATTGAATCGTCCAAACCCAATCGTGGAGGCTCTAAAAGATGGACCGGAGCGAGAATCTCAACGGCATCCGAACGGAGAATGTGTTAACGCTCCAAAGACCGCGTAAGTCATTGCCTTTCATCCGAGACCAAAGCCAAAGGTAAAGAATCGGGTCAAGAGGGGGCGGCGAATCTCGGTCCCACCGCGTAAGCTCCGATGACAAGCTACGGTTGGGAGGCGGTGAAAGGCGATCCCATCATGCGGGCGCGGCGAGAGGCCGCGATCTCGAGCGGGAGAGTCCCAAGTCGACTCTCGTGGTGGTCTACGGAACCGAGGATACAAAGAACCACCACGCTTCAAGTCAAGCGGCAGCAGGGACCGGCGGATGACCGATCGAGAGAGACTCAAGCACGGTCGGATCTTGAGAATTGATCAACCGTAAGAAGAAAGAATTGAGGTTGAGAATCAACCTTGGGCATCGAGCTACGGAGGATCCGTAAATGAGCTCGAGAGACATGAAGAAGGCTCAAGACCACGGCGGGTTGGATTTAGAGAATCTCGTCGATCGTGTAGACCCTCCTTTTACTGACGAAATAATGCAGGAGGAGGTGCCCCCAAAGTTCAAACTACCAACAATGAAGGCGTATGACGGATCGAAAGACCCAGTGGAGCACCTTGACACATTTCGGTCATGGATGGAACTCCATGGAGTCCGAGACGCGATCAAGTGCGGTGGCATTTTCGCTACGCTGACGACCGGCCGAAAAGTGGTTCAGTAACTAAAGAGGAAGTCGATTGCCTCCTTCCGGGAATTGGCCCGAGCCTTTGTGACTCAATTCCTCGGGGGAAGAGATCAGCGGCGTCCTGCGACACATCTGCTAACCATTAAGCAAGGTAATAACGAGACATTGAGGGAGTACGTGTCTCGTTTCAACAGCGAGGCCCTACAAATCGAAGGTTATACCGATGGGGCAAATTTCTAACAACTATTGTAGCCGGTTTTACGGGATGAAAGGTTCTTGTGGTCACCGGGTAAGAAAGCTCCTACGAGTTATGTTGAGTTACTAACTGAGCTCAAAAATACATGAGTGCAGGGAATTACTTCGCTCGAGACGCGCGCCCGACGACAAGCAAAATAGGGGACCGCGAGAAAAGTGGTCGGTCGAGGAGAAGATCGGCGACTCGAAAGCGAAAGCACGAGGAGCGCCCAAGTCGGCGAAACTCGCGAGGAAGAGGTCCGCCACCGCGATTTGAACGGTACATTCCCAACAAGCGTACTGCCATCGAGCAAATCCTCATGGAGGTACGCGACAAAAATATCCTTAAGTGGCGGCTAAGTTGAAGCGGGGTCCCATGGGAGGAATAAGGACAAATATCGCATCATTCCACCGCGACCATGGACATTCAACTTGATTACTACGACCTAAAAGAGGCCATAGAAGCATTGATCCGGCCGACAAATGAAAGAAAGACGCGCGTCGGTGGAAGTGGGCGGCGTGAGACCGTGTCTGATCAACAGAGAGCTGGCAACAAGGAGGAGGGTCACCCTCCCCGAGAGATCCGGACTATTCTTGGGGATCACCGAGGCGACTCAAATAGAAAAGAGGAAGGCGAAGGCCGGGCGCCTGGCCCCCGCCGCCACGACGATCGGGAGGTTTGTTCCACTTCTCTATCTAACGAGATTGTTAGTTTTTCGTAAGGAAGCGGTCAAATTGCACCACGCCTTTCATAACGATGCGTTGGTGATCTCTCACCGATTGCCAACATCAAGTCCGTCGTATCCCGGTCGACGGGGCGCTCCACGACGTGCTATCTTTAAGTGCCTATGACGCCATGAAGATAGGGCGAGATCGGCTCAAGGTTAGCATATCTCCTTTAGTGGGATTCGGGAAGTAAGGTGTATCCCGAGGGAAGTATTGAACTTCCAGTGGACGTTTGGCGGCGGATCGACATACGTAACGACTATGGTAGAGTTCCTAGTGGTAAATCACGACTCACCTATAATGCCATCTTAGGGCGCCCCACGATACATGCTATGAAGGCGGTAGCCCGACTTACCACCGATCTTTGAAATTCCCAACTCCAGTGAGTCGGGATAGTATATGGAGAACAACAAATGTCTCGAGAATGCTACCACAATGCTATGCAGAGAGAATCGAACGGGGAAGTCGAAGAGGTGGCGACCATGAAGGGCATCCAGAAAAAAGTTTGGCGGCAGTGAGAGAGGCCGAGATGGACATCGACATCTCGGCACCAGATCGGCCAACCGTAAGTCGCCGAGGATGACACGGAGGAACCGCCCACATTCGAAATGAGGCGAACTCCGCCAAGCGGCTGAGTCAGACATAACTATATCCCCGAGCAATGTGTAAACATTGGAACCAAATCACACCGAGCCGTAGAGCGAACCTTATCGAGTTCCTCCAAAGGAATGTCGACGTATTTGCATGGAAGACGTGCGATATGCCGTATAGATCCGGCGGTGATCACACACCGGTTGAATGTTGACAGAGACCACAAGCCCGCTCGGCGAAAACGACGGCCTTCAACCATGCTCGGAATGAGATCGTGGCGAGAACAAGTCAAGGACCTCCCGAAAACGAAAGTTCATCCGGAAGTCAATTATCCCCGCGGCTCTCCAACGTAGTAATCGGTGAAAAGGCTAACGGAAAGTGGCGAATGTGCGTGATTTCACCGACTGAATAAAGCGTGTCAAAGGACGACTTCCCGCTACCAAGGATCGATCACCTAGTGGATGCGACGGCGAGCCACGAAATGCTCAAATTTTCATGGACGATACTGCGGGTATAATCAAATACGGATGTACACTCCGGATCGGAGAAAACATCCTTCATTACTAGCAGAGGATTGTATTGCTACAATGTCATGCCCTTCGGGTTAAAAACGCGGGGCAAACATATCAACGGCTAGTTAACAAGATGTTTTCTCATCTTATTGGCGGGAGCATGGAGGTCTCACGCCGACGACATGCTCGTAAAAAAGTAAACATGCTTTGACTTTACACCGATCGACTTGGCGGGCGCCGCCGCAACGCTACGAAAGTATCGGATGAAGTTGAATCCTAGCAAATGCGCTTTCGAGTAAACCTCCGGTAAGTTCTTGGGGTTCATGGTCAACCAAAGAGGATCGAGGCAAATCCCGGCAAAATACGAGCAATCTTGGAGATGGAGTCTCCAAAAACTATGAAGCAAATTGCGCAGAGTCCGAACGGAAAGATCGCAGCCGCTAAATCGCTTAAATAAGTAGAAAGCGACGGATAAATGCCTTCCGCTTTTTAAACTCTTACGCAAGAAAGCTAATTTTGAATGGACTGATGAATGCGAAGCGGGCATTCGAGTCGCTAAAAGCATACTTTAGTTCAACTCATTGTTGTCCAAACCAACGCCGGGAGGAGCTCGTCTTGTACCTAGCTACCTCCGACATGGCCGTAAGCTCCGGCCCGATAAAGGAGGTAAACGGTAAGCACTTCGCTACTACACTTGCGAGCAAGTCCATGATGGGGCGCGAGTCCGGATATCCGCAGTAGAAAAGTTGGCCTTGGCCTTAGTAGTTTCTGCGCGGAGACTTACGCCTTATTTTCAAGCTCATAAGATAATGCGGTACTAACCAACTACCCATTGCATGCGAGTGTTACGCAAAGCCTGAGGCTTCCTGACGATTGATGAAATGGGCGTGGAACTCGGCCAGTATGACATCTCGCTTTCGACCTCGAACGACCATGAAAGGGCAAGCCGTAGCAGATTTTGTCGCCGAGATGACCCCGCCACGGGAGATAAAATTAGTCCAACTACAGAAAGACGCTGATCAACCTTGGCGATCAGATGTTGATGGGTCATCAAACGATCGCGGATGCGAGCGAGATTGCTCATGGTGTCTCCTGACGAAGAAAGGTTCGAGTACGCGCCTAAGATTCAAGTTCCGAGCGTCCGAACAACGAGGCGTAATATGAGGCATTGCTAGCGTGGTGAGAATCGCTAAACTTTTCGAGGTAAAGAACTTGATCATTCTAAGTGACTCTCAACTTGTCGTGAAACTGTGGTGGCGGAAGCGTGTCGTGCAAAAGAACAAACGGCGCATGGTCGCCACTTAGCCAAGGCAAAACAAGATTGGGAACGCTCGATAAGTTCGAAATCGACGATCCCAAGATCCGAGAATGCCAACGCGACTCGCTTGCGAGATTGGCCGCGATATATGACATCGAAGCTACGAGAACCGTCCCGGTTGAGATCTTGGATGAACCAAGTGTCGAGAGAGTGAAGTAATGGAGTTGGATGCTACTCAACGAACTCGGATATCCCCATTGGTCGAGTTTCTTAAAGACGAGAGACTCCTTCCGATACACATGAAGCACGTCGGCTAAAAATATAAGAGCGCGGCGCGCATGCGCCCTACGAGGCGATAAGTTATACCGAAGAAGCTATTCTATGCCATTGCTCGGATGTCTCGAACTCGACGGCGACATATGTCTTACGAGAGATACACGAAGGAATATGCGGCAATCACTCTGCGCTTTCGGTCTCTAGCACATGAAGCAATGCGGCGTGGCTACTCATCGCCCACCATGCACAATGATGCACGAGCGTTTGCCAAGACGTGTGACCAGTGCCAACGATTTGCGGTGATACGAGACAACCCTCTCAACCGCTCACCAGGTGGATGAGTCCCCGCCATTCGCTCGGTGGGGTAGACCTCATTGGACCTCTTCCGCAGGTAAAGGATGCACGAAGTTCGCAGATGGTCGCGAGAGACTACTTTACGAAGTGGGCGGAGGCGGAAGCTCGCAACTATTACCGGTAAAGAAGGTAACTAATTTCATATGGCGAGATGTCATATGCCGATTCGCATACCTTATGCCTTAGTGACGGATAACGGACGCCAATTCGACAACGAAGCATTCCGAAAGTTTTGCTCGAGTTGAATATCAAACATTTCTTCTCGCTCCAAAGACACCCACAAGCCAACGGTCAAGTGGAAGCGATGAATAAGATCCTCAAGAGAAACCTCAAGACCAAGTTGGAAGGGTTGAAAGGCTCATGGGCGGAGGAATTACCTAATGTATTGTGGGCTTGCGTGAGCGACGTCTCGAAATTCAACCGGGAAACTCCTTTTCCCTTTTCGCTCGATGACGGAAGTCGTTATCCCAGTGGAGATTGGACTCCGTCTCCCGGTAGAACATTTTGATCCCAATATGAATTCCGAGTCCCCGAGTCCACACTGGATCTATTGGAAGAATGGAGGAGAAAGCCCGGTTCTTGAGATGAGAAGAGAATACAAATGTAGGGTCGCTTCAGACTACAACTCCGTGTGAAGTGTGGCGTAGCTTCAAAGAGGTGACACAGTACTCCCGTGTGTTATGCGAACACCGGGAGACCCGACCTCAGGCGCTTTAGGTCCTAAATCAAAGGACCATACAAAATTACAAGGATAGTTCGTCCCGGGACTTATGAGATTGTTGACATGAATGGAAATGCAGATGCCACACCCATGGAATGTGGAGCATCCGAAACTTTATTATCGTGAGTTCTGTTTTTCTATCTTTGTCTTATTTTGTATTCGAATTTGTTTGTTATCATTAATACCAGCGTTACTCAAGCAATTTACTTTGAATCAAAACTCATTGAGTGGGGGTAAATGCGTTGCAATAAATATAGAGCTCAATTAAAATACGACAAGAGTGCAAGCAAAAGAAGAAGTGCATTAAAGGGATACGAAGAAGTTCATTAAAAGGGATACAAGATCGAAAGAGATACGTGTCTTTGAAATTAAAGGAAAATCAAAGACAACAGCTAATACATCTAAGGTCGAGCGGTTGATCCATGGTGATGTCATCGAGGAAGCCTCTCGCCCGAACCACGCTCTCTAGAGCGTAATCCGATCCCTAGATCCAGAAGTTTGGCCGAGGTCGAACCGAGGAGGATTAGAGGCCTCAATGCACTCCAAGAAGGAAGACTTCACCCACGCCAGATCAGTCTCAGGGTGTCGCTCTCGGACCTTTCGAATTGACCAATTTACGCCGCAAAGCATAGCTCTATTCGAGAAGTCATTGTATTCATCAGAACGCTTGAGGCCTCGGTCGGTAGCCAACGTCGCCGAGCTTATCTTCGATCTCTTTCAATTGAGATCGAGCGAAGATAGCTTCGGATCGAAGAGAAGACACCTCACCTTCCGGTGAAGATAGCTCGATCGAAGAAAGACACCTCACCTTTAAAACGCGAATGTTCAACTGCGAGAGAGTCGAATCTAAACTTGCAAAGATCAAGAGACTGTCTTTGCTGGGCATGAAGAAATTGGGCGTGTTCCAGGTCAGCCCGCGAGACGCGGTTCTGACGGAGATAGACGAGTTCGTTCGCCATACGACGAGAAGCCAAAGTTGTGAGAATGAAGGCTCACGCATAGGAGGCAAGATTAGCGAGTGAAGAAGAGAGAAGCGTTAGGGAGAAGACACTCACTTCGTGGGTATAGTGCATCATGGCATTCGAATAGACTACGCGTTGGTCGACATCAAAACGCTCGGAAGACTCGCGGGAAGAACCACCGTCGGAAACGCCATCCCATAGAGCGAAGGCTGCGCTCCATTCATTAACCGTGTCAAAAAGGAGTCATAAGGTCCAGCGTAGGTGAGGCGGAGCGCCCCCGCCGCCGCAGTACCCCAGAGAGAACCAGTGTCGGCTAGGCTGCCCCGGATTGGTAGGAGGAGGAGGAACATAGCTAGGTAAAGTCTCTGGGAGGGGGAGTTGGCGAGAGACGGTCGCTGCCTGCACCGACGCTTTGTGTAACACGATTGTCGACATTGGAAACGTGGATCGCCCGAGAACGCCCCAGATCCACCGCAAGCTCCCGCTCGTTCGTAAGCTCTCGCTCTTGTTCCACTAGGTTTGACGACATATCTAATAGAAAGAGAAATCGTGAGAAAACATAATAAGGAGATGTCACGCAAAAGCATTGTAGAAGAAAGCTAACCCTTCGCGTGTATCAACGCGAGGAGGATAAGGTTACACGCGGAAAGAAGTTCGCTCAGTAACTTGATTCGGGACCCCAACGTCGAGACTCGGCGATTCTCCAAGCGGAAGCTCGAAAGGCGAAGTGCGGTGAGGGGTCGGCTCGGCCCGACGTCGGCGTAAAAAAAAAAAAAAAAAAAAAAGAAAGTTAGTATAGCGTCATGGGAAGAAACGAGAACCATAAAGCGAGTCGTGAGACGGTAGGGTAATGGTCTCGTTCGCGCATCAAAAGCGGACTCGCCTAACGTTCCCGGTCGTTTGGAACTCGGAGGGTGACCCGCTCGTCGGGACACACTGCCAAAAGCCCGCCCACAAAAAAAAAAACCATGGTTTCTTCCAGGTCTTTGACCGATTTGGGCTCTCGACGATAGCCTCGACATAGAGGCGGGGCGGTATATAGTAGAAGGGCTTGGATCGATCTTTTTGTTTGAAGATATGAAGAGAAAGGAAGTCAATGGTCGACATAGGGGATCTGGTTTCCACTGATGCCAGAGGACACAACATCCCATGAGCGAGCACCAAGAGTTCTGTAGCACACTTGAAAAGGTGCCAATCTGGTCGAGTGAGAAAATTCGAACTAGGGAATGAGGGGTAACCTAACCCCACTAGCTAACATATCGGGATAGAAAGCCACCTCTCCTGGGGGAGGGGAACTAGGCTCTTCTCCTCTCCTGGGAACTCGCATGGTGACAGAGTCGGGAATGCTATAAAAGGAACGGAGCTCTCCTAAAGCGGAATCAGTGATCGCTCTAACCCTACTAGGGGCTCTACTGTCAGACCAGAGAGATCGAGGTTTTCGGACTCTGGGGGGTGGGTTAGGATTAAAGTCTACATCTTCCGGTCGGAAGAACCGGCGTGGGCAATGAGGGTGCTCTACTAGCCATAGCTTAGAGGCGTAAGTAAGGTTACTGAGAAGTATGTCTTGTAAACGCCAAAGAAGTCGGAAGAGAGTGTGATCTTGAAAGCTAAGGTTTTGGAATGGATGGAAAGGTGTGAGAGGAATGAAACTAAGTTGAGCTTTTAAAGCCTTACGGACACATCTATCGAGGTGGAAGGAGGATCGTCAGAGGGTATGTCCACTTACTTCAAGTCTAAACTATAATAGGAGAACAAGTTAGACTAGAAGTGGGGGCAAATCATTATGGCCAAAAATGGGATCCATCCGATAAGCGTAGAAGAGAGAGGCGAATTAGTAGTCGGCCGGTTGGAATCGCAGAGTCGAATCCGACCCGCAGGTGCGACTCGGCAAGTCAAGAAGCGGGGCGCCCCGCCGGGTCGGCCCCGCCGAAAAGAAGGCCGACCTCGAGGGCTCGGGCCGGCCAGGAGCCGACCCCGCGGGCTCGGCGGCGGCCAGGGCCGACCCCGCGGGCGGCTCGGCTGAGGCTCGCCGACCCCAGTCGGCCGCTCGAGGAGCGACCGAGGCCGACCACGTGGGGCCGGCCGGTGAGGGCCGACCCCCCGGGTCCGCCCCTTCCGACTTCGGGCGCCGACCTCGTGGGGTCGGCCCGACCGGGAGGCCAACCTCGTGGGGTCGGCCCCGGCCTCCAGGTGGCCGACCCGACCAGGGTCGGCCGGCCGAGGAGCCGACCACTCGGGGGTCGGCCCGAGCCGCCCGATCAGGTGGGCCGACCCGGGGGTCGGCCTCGAAGCCGGAGGAGCCGACCCTGGGGGCGGCTCGACGGCCGAGGCCGACCTCGAGTCGGCCGGTCCCAGTGGGCCGACCCGCGGGGTCGGCCGACTGAGAGCCGACCTCGTGGGGTCGGCCTGAGGCCGAGGCCGACCTCGCGGGTCCGGCCGGCCCAGTGTGGCCGACCCGGTCGGGTCGGCCGCTCAGGAGCCGACCTCGTGGGGTCGGCCCGAAGCGGGAGGGGTCGACCCTGCGGCTCGGCCGACCGGGCCGACCTCGTGGGGTCGGCCCGGTCCAGTGGTGGGCGACCCGCCAGGGTCGGCCGCCGAGGAGCCGACCTCATGGGGTCGGGCTCAGAAGCTGAGGAGCCGACCCTGGGTGGGCTCGGCTCCGACCGAGGCCGACCTCGGGGTGGCCGGCCGGTCGAGGTGGCCGACCCACTGGCGTCGGCCGGCCGAGAGCAATGGCGGGTTGACCCCATGGAGCCGACCCCAAGAGGTCGGCCCAACTCAAAGAGTCAACCCATAAGCGACCGGGAGGCTAATCCCAAGGGATCGGCTCCGGACGTCGAAGGACCGCTGCAACTAATGACGGATAGGGCAAGAGATAGGGACATCGTGAAACGGTTCTTTCTCCCGTAACCGCCGTCATTAAGCACGCTCAATTATGGAGGAATAATGAATAATAAACTCTGGAAAGACCGTTACAAATTGAAAGTCTATATTAACTCGTTGAACAACCCAAAAAAGGTAAGCAATCATTTGGCCTGTGTGTTCTAGCTTGAGATTTACTTCCGTGCGAGATTATCCTCTCTAACTTGAGCGTCGGAGTGCGTGTGGCAGAGCACCACACCGGTGTTAGTTTTCTTTCTTGCAGGAGATCGTTGTCCCCAACGATACAAATTCACCGTTGATCCGTCTAACCAAATTCCGGCATCAACACATAGTATTATCAAGATTTAATTTTCAAATTTTAGATAGAAAATTAAGATACAACGTCATTGAATCTGTGAGACCGAAGGGAATCGGGAGTATAATAATCGGAAAAAAAAAAAAGCAAAAAAGATTTTTTTATTTATTATTTTTTTTTAGCAATATACACCAATTTTCTAAACTTTTAACTTTTAAGAAATACCCAAAATAAGAAATACCCAAAATCTACCCTTTCCAGCCCAGCCCAGCCCAGCCCAGCCCAGCCTAAACCCAATTTCAGCTATTAACACTAAACCCTAACTCTCATAAACATTGCTCCACCCGCCCTCCTCCTGGCTTCGCCCGCCTTCCGCCATCTTCGCCGCCGTCTTGACTACAGCTCCGGTCTACAAATTACGGTACGTGATCCTCTCTTTCATCTTTCTTTGAGCAATTGTATGAACCGGGACTTTTCACAATCAAAATCCAAAGAAAACAAATAAATTTAGTTAGTACGGCATCGGTTTTGGTGCATTGAAAACCGAAGTGCTCGACAATCCTACACTACAAATAATAAAATATGCATACCTTCAAACCTAAAATCATAAATGTATCACTGAGTTTTGCAAAATTATCGCCATTGCACCGTCCCAGGGATTTAGCCGCGGGGTTTTGCCTCATCCATTAATTACCTACCGGATTCGTCGAACCCATTAAAAGTCAGAGCTACGATCTTCAAATTTTGCATTGGCAATTCATTCGTAGTAAGTTTGTATTAATCGTCACTTCGGTTTGTTCCAAATAAATGGTTCCTTTTTGGTGGGTAATTGAATTTTGGGATTGTCATTTTGTTTGATTCAGAATCTCTATGGCTTCTCCGAACGATATGGCATCGGCTGTGGACAAGGAACAGGTTGGTTTCTATGTCTTGTATTCGTTGTCTTTCTGTTTTTGCAAATTCACAGCCGTGATTTGGGATTCTAGTATTTGGATTGAGTATATTGAGAGTATCTCAGATCAAGAGTGGAATCTGTGTACTTTTTCTGGTGGGGTTCTCCAAATTGGGCAAAATAATTGTTAGGGCACGAAGGAGTATGATAAATTTTTCATTAGGCAGCTGGTTTTCAAGCTTTAATCTTTTCTTGTATGATTTAATCTATTCGTTACTGAACTCTGTCCACTTAGAGTGATGAATATGTTCAATTTATTAGCTTTTGATGAATCTTTGCCATTTAGATATATCTAAAATGTAGTTCATAAATTCACAATTTAATTTCGATATACTTGCATTTGAGCAGATATTTGGTATGGCAGAAAAGGAGATGGAATATCGAGTTGAATTGTTCAACAAGTAGGTTTTATTACTCTTTTCTTTTATTTCACCTTTTTAATTAATTTTTTTGGAAAAGGAGAGATACATAGAAGCTCTTAGATAAATTTCTTTTGTTCTAATGACCTTATTATAGTGCAAGATTCTATGTGTTGTTTAATTTAGATATCTGACCACTATGCCTTTGTTTTTGTTTTGTTTTTTTTTGGTCTTTCAGGCTTACACATTCATGTTTTAACAAATGTGTTGACAAGAGGTAGGATAGTTTTCCTACCTTTCTTTCTCTGAATATTAGATATTTTCTAATCATGGAATTCAATCTTAAGGTTGTAGTTTTGGTATAATTAATTTTATCTCATCATTCATTTTGAGAGTTATGCATGGGTTTTTTTTCATTTAACAATTACTATGTATTTTAGGTATAAGGAATCTGAGCTGAATATGGGTGAAAATAGTTGCATTGACCGCTGTGTTTCCAAGTATTGGCATGTAAGCTGATTTTTACCTTCTATGCTCTGTATGATCTGTTGTGATTGATTGTACAAAGTCAAATTCATTAAGCGCATTTTAAATTACGTTTTCGTTATTCATATATTTCTAAATATCATGTTTAAAGAAGAACTTTATATTTTTGGAAGGAAATTTAAACCGGTCCATATTGTATTTGTGCTATTGTTCGAGGTCTTTAGGGGGAAAGAAATAATAGGGTTTTCTAGAGGGATTGAGAGACCTTCGGGTGAGATATGGTCCCTTGTTAGATATCATGCCTCTTTTTGGGTCGATTTTTTTTTAATTACCCTTTAAGCCTAATTTTTCTTGATTGGAACCTCTTCTTAGGTTAGTTGGGATGTTCTTGATCTTTCTTAGGTTGTACTCCACGTGTATTCTTCCCCTTCTATCTCAATGAAAGCATGGCTTTTTATAAAAAAAAATATTGACAAGTTTTTTGTTGATTTCAAGGCATCGTCATGGAAAACAAAAAAGATGTCTTCTGATAAAACAGAAATCATTGCTAATATAATTCATCTTATTATAAGCCTGGATTTTGTACAGAGAGTTAAAGCACTCTCCCTTGCATTCCAAATTGAAGAAATTTCATAAAGCTATGCCCATGGTATAGCTCAGTGATGAAACTCTTGTATAGATCAATTGGCTTGCATCTTATTCTGAATTGACATTTTATGATTAAGGTGGATGCCCACAGTTTTGTATTGTGTAAAGCTTTTCATAACTACTCCTTAGGCCTTATATTACTTTATTTGAGCTCCTTTGAGTAGGGGGTTTCTTATATTCCTATGTATTCTTTCATTTTATCTCAATAAAAGCATAACTTTTCATTAAAAAAAATGATTAAGGTGCATATATATAGATAGTCTATGGGACCATTTATTTTCCACGGTTTCTCCTACAACTTAGAAGTGCTTCCAATACTCTACCTTTAACGATAATCACTTCTTCGATTAGCCTATTTACGATAAAAGAATGTCTTTTCCTGAACTTGCACTATCCAACTTTGTTGCATCACGGATGATGATTTTGTATTTATTCATGGTATTTATTCTTAGTTTGCTATGCTTCAGGTAACCAATTTAATTGGCCAGCTACTCGGCTCCGGTAGACCTCCAATGTGACTTGCTTCCTGGTCTGAGTAATTGTTTGGTGTGTTGGGAATGTAGAACTTTGATTTATGCATTTTTGGTCTAATTAATTCAACATCTCACGAAATAACTTGTTTTTCTGTTCGAGGAAGCATTGATAATGGCAGATTCATTTCACCATTTACAATGATCTGTTTTTCTAGAAAAAAAAAATATTAGATTGGGTCTTCATACCCTTTCGTTAGATGCTCAAGATCATAATGGCTATACTTTGCCACTTGAATATCTTTCTTGCCAATTCTTTAATTCTAGTTTCTGAAAAGGATGGTAAAATAAAGTCTTATAATACTTTGCTACATAAACATTTTGGTGTTTGGACTTCAATTTATATAATTTTATTTAACGACTGAATTGATTTTGTTCTTTACCTTAATGATGGAATCAAACAATGATGAAAAGTGGGGGTAATGTCGGTTTGGTTTTCATCGATTATAGGTTAAACCGTGAATTGAACTGATCTAATTGGATTTAACAGTAGGGAAAACTGAACCAATGTCCAATAAAGGATGAAACCATCGGTTCGGTGTCCATCAGTTAGGTTTGGTTTTTATTTCTTATATTTACAAATTTTCTGCTATTTTACTTCTTGGTTTTAGCCATTTTTTTTAGTATTTTTTATCTTAAAATTTCTCAGGGGTGTGCAAAAAGATGGGTTTTTAATGGTTTTTTCGGATGAAAACAAACCAAACTAATATTTTTTGCTTTTGCCTAAACAGAAATTGAGATGAGAAAATTGAACCAAACCAATGGATAGGCATGGTCAGTTCGGTTTGATCAATTTTCAGTTAAGGAGGAAAAAGGATTTTTAAATAAAATCAAATTTTTATGGAAAACTTTTGTAAAAGTTAATAATTTTAAATGGGTTTAGTATAGATTTTTTTAATAACTTTAGATGATCTAAAGTGTTTTTGTAATCTAACATTAATTTTAGAACTATTTTTGAAGAAACTTTGAAAAGTTAGATTTTTATAAAATGATGTTTAAAATACTATTTTGGTGTCATGTCCTTTGATCTTGGTACTTTCAATAGCTCAAAATTGGTTCTTATTTATTGTTAGTTTTTTTAATAAAAATGTTAGTCTATTAGTTCTGTTTATATTGTATTTTTTTATATATTAATTTTTTTAATATTATTTTTATTACAAAGTTATGATCCATTTTACACGTTATTACAAAAATTGGACCTTTCAATTTTATTTTTCTAAAAAAATTAATAAAATGCTTCTTAATTAGAAATCTTTAACGAAGAATTAATCATTTAAATATATATTTTTTTTAAAATTATTAATAAAATTTAGAAAAACATCAAATAATTAATAAAATTTAGAAAAATAAAATTGAGTAGTTATTCTCAACGGAGAACCCGATCAAGAATATATGCTAATTATCATTGAACTAAACTCACTTAAATTTCAATTTAATGATTATTAGATATAAAGTTAAAATACTTATCTGACTCACAAAATAATTTCTAAAATAATTTCTAATAGTATTAGTACCCATGCTCGAATTGAGCATTTATTATTGTTTTCTTGAATTAGAGGTTCCAAGAACTAAAAGAAAAACTAATAATTTAGAAAAGAAAACTATTTCTTTACATATTCAAACTCAGAAAGACAATTTACATATATTCATAAGTTTATATGATCAAAACCAACGCTTAGTAGTGACACACCACAAAATCCAAATATTCAATCCTTCAGCCAGAAATTTCAACGGACTTCACATCCGTTTTCTTTTCTTCCGCCTTCGGCACCGTCACAGTAAGAACTCCGTTATCCATGGATGCCTTAATTTCCTCCATTTTCGCATCCTCCGGCAGCCTGAATCTCCTCTGGAACTTTCCACTGCTTCGATCGATCCGATGCCATTTCTCGTTCTTCTCCTCTTTCTCGACGCTCCTTTCGCCGCTGATCTGAAGCACTTTTCCGTCTTCAATCTCCACTTTCACTTCCTCTTTCTTCAGTCCAGGCAGATCGGCTTTCATAACATGAGCCTCTGGCGTCTCCTTCCAGTCTACACGAGCGTTCATCAGAGCGGAAGTTTCTTGAGAAATTGAAGGAAAGTGAAAATCGAATGGATCTGAGAGATCGAAAGTGGCAAATGGATCGAAGATGTTGCTCCGTCGGCCACCGAAAAAGCTTGGAATCAACGACATCTTCTGAGTTTACAATTGAAGAAATGGAAAAACGAGTTGAATCGGCGATTGAAATTGAGATTTAGAGGCGCTTCGATTGAACTGAACGATTATCAGAGAATAACTTTTAGTTTGGAGTTTCTGATTGGTGAGCAAAGTTAAAGAGGCGGGAATTAGTGACTAGCCGAAGATTCTGGGTTTCTCTGGAAATTTCTCTCATAAAATATCTTCGCCTTCAGTCATGGACGAACCTTCTGGGCTTCCGGCCGATTCTGTTGTAATGGGCTTCTCATATGGGCCTAATCCAATTTGACAACCCAAGCCCAGGCCCAGGCATGATAAGAATTTACACGATTAAAGGTTTTTTTTTTTTTAATTCCAATTGCAGGTGGAATATTGAACCTTCTCAAAAGTATTCAGTTGTTAGATTGACATCACTAGCTTCCTTACTTGTAATGTATAATTGTACATCTAAAATTTTAATTTTTTTTTAGTTTAACAATTACGAGGTAGAGAACTATCAACGTTTAAGATGATAATTGATGTCTTATTCACTAACTTATATTCCACACAATTTAAATATTCATTAAAAAAGAACCAAAGTTTGTTTTGAATCTTTCTTATCACACCCCAGTTACGTAAGGAAGAAAGAGAATTATGTACGACGTAGTGCTAGACCAACTACACTCCAACGATTGGGTCAGTATCGAATTTTAGGAATTAGCTTTGATAGTAAAATAGTAGTATTTTAGGCGTAGTTCTCCATATTAATGTATTTCTATTTATAGGGACGTTTAGTTTAACAAAAATCGACATTAAATTAGATTGAAATTTCTAGGATGCTTCAATCAAAGGAGCGGACTCCTATGGAGTTGTCTTCATGTGCCAAGGATCGACCTCTAATAACTATCGGTCTTTTAGAGTTATTTAGCTCTAAAACCTAAGTTTATTGTTTATAAAGTAATTACTTATTATTATAAATCATGTCATTTGGGATAAGTTTAAGTAAAAACAAGGTAAACATGAGTTTTTAATCTAGAGTTGATGAAAGGGAAGAAATTAGTGCAAAACAAATCAATTTTGTGAAGAATTTGATTAGTTAGGATGGTTTTATATAAAAGCTATAAAAACACCTTTAGAATTGATACAATAATAGGTTTGGTAAACTTACATGATTTTTTTAAAATTTTTATTTAAGTTGTTTAATTTACGTTTTACTTCTGTGTTTTCCTGAACCTTCGTATAATACGTTCATTCTTTCCATATGAAGTTAGTGCTAATCTTTGTTCCTTTAATTTCAGTTTTTTACTTTTTAGGTTTTGTATGATCTAAAGTTTTTTCTCGGAGATTCGAAGGAGGAATTTTAAAGTAAACATAGAAGGGGGAAAGTTTTAAGGAAAAAAAATCTCCGTAAATTGGATTAGTTTATATCAATTTTTCGTTGACATGTCAATATTTCCACATGTTCATAAGTTTAACATCGACATCAAACATGAATAGACATTTCTATTATATCATATAAAATTGATGAAATATTGAAGAAAATAGTGACTATAATATAGTGTGAATATAATATTCTAACTATTATTTTAACTTATTTAAAAAAAGGTAGAATATTATTTTAAATTTCTATTCAACATTTTATCCATATTTACCCAGCCCAGCCCACAAGTGTGAATATCGCTTCAGAACATTCCAGAAAAGCCCACAACATTCATTTCGTCGACGATAGTGTTGAAGACAGAAATTTCCAGAGATAAAACCAGAATCTTCCGCCGATCACTATAAATTCTCACCTCCTTCGCTTTCTTCCTCTATCAGAAACTCGAAACCAGCAATCCTCTCTGATAACATTTTCATTCCCCTCCAAGTCTCATTTTCGATCACCGATTCAACTCCTATTTCAATTTCTCCGACTAAAACTCACAAGATGTCGATGATTCCAAGCTTCTTCGGTGGCCGACGAAGCAACATCTTCGATCCATTTGCTACTTTCGATCTCTCGAATCCATTCGATTTTCACTTTCCTTCTTCAATTTCTCGAGAAACTTCCGCTCTGATGAACGCTCGTGTAGATTGGAAGGAGACGCCAGAGGCTCATGTTATGAAAGCCGATCTGCCTGGACTGAAGAAAGAGGAAGTGAAAGTGGAGATTGAAGACGGAAAAGTGCTTCAGATCAGCGGCGAAAGGAGCGTCGAGAGAGAGGAGAAGAACGAGAAATGGCATCGGATCGAGCGAAGCAGTGGAAAGTTCCAGAGGAGATTCAGACTGCCGGAGGATGCGAAAATGGAGGAAATTAAGGCATCCATGGAGAACGGAGTTCTGACTGTGACGGTTCCCAAGGTGGAAGAAAAGAAGGCGGATGTGAAATCCGTTGAGATTTCCGGCTGAAGGATTGAATATTTGCAAGGATTTTGAGTGTGCGCTACAATTTCTGTTGATAATTTGTGTGTTACTGTTACCGATTATGAACATGTAATTGTAAGCAATCAATATCTGTAAATTGCATTGTGATTTTGATATCATGAAAAAAACGGTTTTCTTTTTCTAATGAGATTTCTTTAAGCTCACTACCTCAACTCTCAATCTTTATTTTGACTTTGAATTTTGAAGTCAGCTCCTCCTTTGATATGTTAAAATCTATTGGTGAATCAATTGAATTTCGTTTGAAAAATGTTAGATCACTTGAATTTCGTTTTTATGAAGTTTACCAACTTATATAATAGAATCATTTCAATTGGTTATTTAAATAATCTTTTTGAACCAAACTACTATAATAGAATCATTTAAGTAATCTTTTGTTATTTAAATAATCTTTTTGAACCAAACTATTTAGATATAATTATTAGTTTAGAATATATATTGATACAACTTTTAGAAGTGTTTGTAGATTACTTCGTTTATTTTTGTGAGATGCAAGAATGCAAGATATTTTAACCTATCAAGATATTTGAATATCCTGAGATGTACATTCGAAAAGGGATTACATGGATTTATTCTCTAATCACATTTTCATCTCTTATCAATTTCCTTTATTTTATATTTATACACGCTCCTAATTAGCTATATTTATAATTTGCATTTCAATATAAAATAAAATAAAATAAAAATTAAATATTTTATAAAAATATCGAATTAATATAAATTAACTTGTTCTACAAAATAACACATAAATAATAATAAAAAATAATTGATATATAAACATAATATTAAATTAACAAACATCAAAATCTATGTGACATCAACTTAAATTATATTAAACTAGTAAGTAAATTATATGAAAGTTAGCAAAGACATTATTAGTATAATGTTAATCATTCTCATGCATAAATCATGCACAAACATGACTAACACTTAATTTGACCATCTTGCTGTTGGATTATGTAACCTTGCTCTCTTATTTTGAACTTTCTTCTCATCTTGATTTTTAAAATTTACTTCTTTTTTATGTCAAGAATGTCAGGGGACATAGATTGTCTCTTCTTCAGATAGATTTGCTCTCTATGTTTGAGAAAAATGTTCTCACTACCAAGAAATTTTTATCGCCTCTATCATGACATAAGAAAATCTTTACGTACACATTTATATTTTTTCATGTAACGATATCTTTTCTATTTAATGTATAAATTCCACCTATGTTTTTACTTATTTAGCTATTTAAATTTGTTTTTATTTTTAGAATTTTGGCTAAGAATTCAAATGGTTCTTTAAAAACAAAAAACTGAAACTGGTTGTAGAAAAATTAGAAGAAAACCAACTTAATTTTTTTAAAAAAAGAAAAAAAAATGATTATCAAAGAGCGTAAACTTTTTGTTTCTTCCCATATTAGTTTGTAACTTCAGAAGGTTCAGAAGCATTTGTATGCACTTTCTCATAACCTTATCTATCTCTTCTGATTCTCATAACCTTATCTCCCTCTTCTGATCTTCATATCTTAGGAAACAACTTCAATAGCACTTTAAAGGTCCATTTAAGACATGGCATTGCCTACTGCTTTGTATATATTTTTTTTTTTCCCCAGGATTTTGACATGCAGGAAAGATCGTGTGATTTCACCCCAAGGAACCATTGCACACAAGGAGAAAGAAGGTAGAAGTAGAAATGTTGCTTAAACTGTACCTAGAACCAAGATTTAGAAAACAAACATTATACACTTTTTAAATGAGTTAAAATACTTATTATAATATTATATTTACATTATATTACTATTTTTTATAATATTTCATCAATTTTGTACGGTATAATGGAAATATCAATTCACCACTTATATCAATGTTGAACTCATGGACATGTAAAAATATTAATAATAATATCGACATGTCGATAGAAATTTAATATCATGCCTAGAAAACAAGAATGTTTGGGGTTTAGGGATGCAAAATAATACCGAGATGCAGGGTAACAATATCAATGGATTTAGACATCATCACCATTGACTTCTGAGATGCAGGGTAACAATATCGATGGATTTAGAAAAGTTATGGAAAAACTATTTTTTTGGCATCTCGTTATTGTTATAGGTTGGAAGCCATCTAGTTCAGCGGTGACTAAGCTGGCTAATCAGAATTGGCGTTATAAATATAACAGATAAATACAATTTGCACTCATTAAAAAAAAACACACACACACAGTAAAGTTCAACAAAAAAAGTATATATAATTTTCAGATTATGCAAAATATAAAAATGTTCGAAATTATTTTTAAATCATAAAGTTAAGGGCAAATCATAGTGATCAAAGAATTAAGAATTAGGGATAAACTTTCTGTGATCAGTAACACTTTGCCCACATGCGCGCCACTGACTTTATATTGATAAGCAAATTTAGGAATGGCATGAACAAGATCATAAGTTTATAGATGCCCTAAAACTTACTTATGCACATGGAAGAAAGGAACTGCCTTAGATAGAAGAAAGTGAAGCAGAACACTTACTTAATGCTGGTTGTTGCTGTTCCAGCATGTTTAACAGTTGGCCATGAATTTGCTCTCTAGCACCATCCCTGTTACTTGGATTCAACGTAAATATATTTGCCCCTGCATGATTTCTCAGCCTTGCAACTGTCAAAATTTCATAGTTTATGCAAGTTTTGGTTTAGATGTCAAATTGTGGAATCACCATACAACAATGTGATTGTAATGGTAGATAACACAAAAGCCTATAGAGAAATCATAATCTAAAGTTCCATTTAATAACCATTTGGTTTTTGAAAACTCATCATTTTTCGACCATGATTTTCATATTTCTTAAAGAAAGATTGAGTTTTTAACCAAATTCTAAAAACAAAAATAAGTTTTTAAAAACTACAGTCCCCGTTTGATAATCATTTCGTTTTTTTTTAGTTTTAAAAGCTATACTTGTTTTTTTCAAAATAACACTTCGTCTTCTCTACAATAATTTTCATCTTTTTTGAAGTATTATTTTGTAGCCAAATTTTAAAAACAAAAACTAATTTTTGAAAACTTTTTTTTTTTTTTAGTTTTCAGAACTTAACTTGGTTTTTGAAAATATAGGTAGAAAGTAAATAAGCAAACATAGAAACTCATTGATAGAATAGTATTTCTAGGCTTAATTTTTAAAAACCAATTGGTTATTAAATCGAGCCTACTTTTTTTAGTTTTCAAAACTTGTCTTGGTTTTTTTGAAAACATACTTATAAAGTAGGAAACAAAACAAATAAACTTATAGGTGAAAATAGTATTTATAGGCTTAATTTTCAAAAACTAAAAACCAAAAAGCAAATGGTTATCAAACGGGGCTAAGGGATGGCTTAGATTTTTAAGGTTATATTACACTATACTCTGAACTGTGATTCAATGTAGCCGTCAACTAGATTATAACATAAGATGCTATATTAGATAAACATGGTCAATTTCAGATTCTACGCTACTTTATTTCATGCAGTTGTGCACTTCTACCATTTGTCTGTCCGAAAAGACATGCTATACTATATAGAATCATAGTTGAAAACTTAAAAGACGATTGCTTTTTTTAGAAAAAATTACAGACAACTATGGGTCAATGGACGGACACAACCATCAAAGTAATGAAGTAAATTTATTATTATTTATTATTATTTTTTTGTTTTAATAAGAGACCAAGCTTTCATTGAGGAAAAAAATGAAAGAAAAGAAGTGAATTTATGATATAACTAAGTAATAAGTTCATAAACTAAATGGAAGTGGAAGTGTGCTAATTATAGGAGTATTGAGTTTATGTAAATGTACCTCCAGGTATATCCCGACCAAACTTGGGGATGGGGATCGAAGCCAAAACTGGAGTATTTGATTCCAAAACCTTCAGAACTGCCGGAAAAAATGATGAACTAAACAATTCCATCTTCCCAACCTCGTCTATGATGAAGAGATCTGTATCTTTTTCAACCTGTGCCAGATACCATTTCTTCAGAATGCCTAGCAGTCAATTCCAAGTCATGCAATCAATATGCAAGTACCATTGACCAAAAGCAATTCACTTCATTTACTAATGAATTAAGGCACGATTTCCAAGACCCATGAACTTAGGGGCATCCACTACTGCAGATTTAAACCATCCAAATATTAAACAGATATATTGCAGTTAGAATTTGCAGAGGTATAGACATCCTCTGAACCTATTAGTTTAAAACCACACTTTTCATTTGTACAAGATTGTTATATTATATGAGCAGTAGAGTTGTGACCACCCTCCCAAGAAATCAAGCATGCAGTTTCAACTTTCAATAGTTAAGGACATAAACCCCTCACCTCGATGGATAACACTTGCATTAATGAAAACTTTCCACTGGAAGCCAAGATGTATAATCCAAAAAGTGGTGAAGTAGCTAAGAAAAAGTCTTCCCAAAATGTAACTTTTTTTTTTTTGGGTATAAGAAACAATTTCATTGATGAATGAAATGGAGAAAAACTCCAAAAGGTGTATTACAAGAAAATACCAAAAGGAAATAAAAAAGAACAACCAAAAAGGCTAAATGGATGAACAATCTTGCACCATGAATAAACAAATAGAAGAATCTTTGTCCATAAAACCCAACAGAACAGAAAAAACCCCGAAAGACAACTATTTCTCTCAAACCAAAGTAAAGCTACCAATCTGAGTGACTTCTTTAACAAGAAAGCCCGTTCACTCCAAAAATAAAATTCACCAAACAGAAATAAGTGCATCAAGGAAAGCCCGACCAAGCTCCAAATAGAGTTTATCAGTTGGTGACTGACGGAAGATACTTAGTTTCTGAACAATTCCGAATTTTGTTTGAGAATGAATTCCTTAAACAAGAATTGTTTCTTCCAAGAAACTAAACCCCGAACATTCCAAGTGATAAATTTCATTTTACAACCAAAGATCCTCCATTAGAGCCAATGTGGCGATTTTGTCATAGTGAATAATGGGTTTGTAAATTCAGTAACCCTCTTTAATTTGTCCTTCTTCCCATTTCTATTATAAGTCTTTTTAGGCTTGGTAGGTGGGGTAGGGTTGGAATGGGCATGATACATAACCCATGCTTAGTGAGAAGGTGAGCAATGTCACGCAACTCACACGGAAAAGTGTTGGTATGATGTTTCGCGGAGAAGGTTGGAGAAGATGGTTCAATGGAAGGTTCCAAGGAGGGAGAAAAAGGTAAAGGTGGTTTGTTTAAAAACTGAGATTGATTCACAATGACACTTGAATTCAAGTCCTGTGGAATTGGAGGTAAAGTGTCTAAGGGAATAGCAGAATCAATGGATGGATTATCCCCGAAAATGGCGAAATCCAAGGGTTCTGGTTGGAAAACAACATCATGGCCTGATCGAATAGAATTGGGACTAGAGAGATACGCCTCTGTATCCGAAGCATTGAAGGGTAGATTTGGCTTTCCATCTGATGTAGAGTGTTTCGATCCAATATGGAGTGTTGAAGGGATCCTAGACAGAGAACAAATAATCTTTGTTTCAAGACGAATATCATTTCGTTAGCCATTCAAAATAGAGCTCATCTCAAATCTTTTCAAAAGTGGAGTGCAAGCTCTTCATCTGTGCACATTCTATGTTTCAAATAACCCATATTACCTGCAATTCTGGCAATGCCAATGACTCAAATGATGCTATATCAACTTTATACCTCCCAACAGTGGGCCATCTTAGAGACTCTGAGCTGCCATTGATATCAATAGAGGTTACAAGAAACATGGGATGATAGTAATCATCATTAATTTTAAAATGAAGATAAATGTAATGTACTCATCTTTTACAACAAAAAAGATTTTCCCATCAAGTTCAGGAACTCTCTTAAGGCTAGAGTGCAAACGTCCAACATATAAACATGCTGAGGATACAAACAAATTTGAGTGTGAACTTTTTGTTAATGTTCATTAGTTTTGAAGACAACAAAGACACATCCAAGGATAGTACTCTAAAGTCAAGATTTTAAAGGTCGTAGATAGAATATGATACTTCTATAGGCTTGGACACTTCAATAATAATAATAATAATTATTATTATTATTATAATCGTCCCTCTCAAAAAGCCCTTCCAACTGAAAAACCTAATCTCTTTATTCAACTTCCTATCATAGACTGTGTTAAATCAATCAAGAAATTCATTTTACTACCTCAATTGACCAATCTCTATTATGTTAGCTTATGTCTTTATTATATAGATTGGCATGTCATCAGGTGGATTCCATTTCAAGTCTCATGTCCATATCGATTAATTAAAGCTAATACACATTAATGCCACCACTCTGTAGAACTCAATGACTTAGTTTTACAATCAATAGAATGGCTTGAGGACATAGTTGTACAACCTATCGGTTCCCGTGGAAGTAAGGTAGCATCAAAGCAACCACTCTTCTATTCAAATGAATGAGGAAACACACACATTGTTCAGACAGAGATGGTTAAATACATTCAAAATGAAGAAAAACGTAGTACAGTTTATTGTTCAGTAAAATCATAGTACAATTACAGTGACGAAGTTTGTAAATCGTCACAATTGGAAAACAAGTGCTCAAGGCATACAACATACTACAACTACGCCGTCCTCCTAGAAACTGAGTCAAATCCTCAACACAATATCTATACCATGCTCGAACATCAAATCAAATCTCGTAACATTGCAGTCTATATGAGAAATGGAGCAAAAAGAATCACAAGTCATCAAATTAAGCAACTGATCCATAAATTCCTGCATTAGTGTCCAGTGTCATGAAGAAAAACTCTCAAGAGTCCCACGGAATTGAAAGAAAATCAAGTATGGAGCCTACTGAACCAGCGGAAGTTAGATGATGAAGGGGAGAGAAGTGAGCACCTGGATACAGAGGTCGAAGCAAGAGGAGCTGCTCGGCCATCTAAGGTAACGACTTCAAAGCCAACACGCTGGCTTCCTTGCCTGATTTCTCCTGTGACAACGGAACATCCATAGCAAAATCGATCGCAGATAAACAAAAAGAGGAAGGAATCTGCTTAGCTTACGAGTGTAGAAGCCATTGATCTTCAAGTTTGGATTAGAGGCTTTAAGCATCTCAAAAACCCTAACGATCAGAGTGGTTTTGCCCACACCCTGCGCACAAACAAAGCATAGTTTCATTTCCTTCATTCAAAATACTTCCTGCCAATTCCATTTTTGGATCTACGGCGGAGCAAAAGCTCACCGGAGGCCCCGTAACCAGCAGGCACCGCCCTGGCCCTCCCATTTCTCTGTTCTTCCGCGCTTCTGAAATTGTCACAACGTGATTATTCTTACGTTTAGTTTTTTAAGGCTAAATTATAAAAAATGTCTCCCAACTTCCATCATCAATATCCTTTAATTAAAAAAATAATAATAATAATAAATCATTTACTTGAAAATCGTTAGTATTTTGTTTCAAATATATTAACTTTTAAAAGTTTTATTAATATAATAAACATTAAAAAAAATAAAAAAGTTTAAAATATGTATATAAACAAAAATCGTTAATACTTTATTTTGAAATACGCATGAACTTTTAAAAGTTGTATTGGTATAACTAACCTTTAAAACAACAAAAATAAAAAGGTGTTATTATTATGAGTATATAGAAGAAACTACTAGTCTACTACCATATATCTACACCCACTAACTTTATCTTCTATTTGTTTTCTTTTGATTTGTTTTAATTTATATATAGTCCAACAATTCTTTATTTTCCTCTTTTTTTTCCATTCTTTTTCAATATTCTCTTACATTCTTCTTTCATTTTTCAAAATCTAAAACTTTACTTATTTATTCTATCTTCTTAAATATTAGAATTTTAAATAAACACGATGAGCTCTCTCTCATTTCTAAGTATATCAAGAGAGGAGAAATGAAAGAATGAGGTGTAGATAAATGTTTTTTCGTCTATATATTAAACATTTCTTTAACTTTTCTTTATAAGGTTAAGAGTAATAATACAACTCTGATTTTCATCGAAAAGAAATGGTAGGGATATTTTTGAACTTTTTTAAAAAAATTCAAGGACATTAATGATATTTTAAAAGTTCAGGGTTACAAAGTTCAAGGGTATTATTAATGAAATTTTAAAAGTTTAAGGGTACAAATTTCAAGTATATTAATGAAATTTTAAAAGTTCAAAGTACAAAGTTCAAGAGCATTTTTAATAATTCAATCTCTGTTTAAATCAACCTCAGTCCATTAGATGCTAACGATTCTTTGTTAAAAAATAGAATACTTATAATTCTTGAAAAAAAATTATTTTGATCAAAATACATGTTAATTATTGTCAAACTATACTCACTATGATTGAGGGTTCAATTATTTGTCCTATTATATGAAAAAAAAAATAGTTTTTGAATGAGGTCCAACAACCTTATTGGAGATTACTAATGAATGGTTGTTGTTTATATATAATTAAACTTGACGTAAAATATTTGGTTAAAATTAAAGATAAAATGTATTTGATGATATATGCTTCTTATGAAAAATAATCATGTGATTTTATCCCAACTTCTAAACTTGCGACTTCATCATGTCATCTTATTCAAATTTTTAATGGTGTTTAGTTAGAGTTCAATTAATTGGTGTTAATATTAGAGATACTAATATAACTGAGATTATTTAATGTTAAATGTCTAAATAAATTCAATATTCAAATATATAATACATGTGAAAAAACATTTATGGTTCAACTATTAACCTTTTTTTTGCATAAGTTATGGTATTAAATTATTCTTATTGCATTAACAAGCTACTACTTTTCAAACCACTGTTTAAAAACATATTGATTGAAGGGGCGCGACATGAGATATCTAAAACACATGCAACAACAATTAAACAACAAAAACTTAAAGAATTTTTTATACCAAGTAAAAATAAAATATTTTCAAAAAATATTAGAAGTCTAATAAGTGGGGGAAGTTAGAATTAAAAAAAAAATTATGAAGAAAGTGAGCTCATAACCAAATGTACCACCTCAAGTCACCTAATATATATATCTTTAAAATACTATTAAGATATATCCAAATTAATCCAGCATTATTATATTCCATGGCTAAGAGTTTAAGTTTGGTTAAAAAATCTCAACTCCTCAATGCTGAGAATGAACAGATTCTAGAAAAGTAATGATTTGTTTAGCTCATCAATTATCAGCTAAATAGTGGGGTACCAATAACATTCCTATTAAACTAATCAAATCACCCATCAACTACCTGTTAATGGTGATTTGTGCAAAAACAAGACTCTTAACTGTAAGAACCTCTATAATTTCATAGTCCATTCAAGTAATCAATAGATAATTGACAAGCACCACCATCAATACAGGAATTTCTCCAACCTTATTCAACTCTCTATCACAACACATACAACCTCTCAGCTTTAATCAATTCAACCAAAATTGTCCCACACCATAACAGAACTCACACTTGTTAGTATAATTTTGCTGTACCATTGTTGAAGCAACCATTGAATACAGATTTGGGTACAAAAAATATCTGTTGAATAATAATCTCGATGTTAAAATTATAAAGCAGAACTGACATCCACTATAGAAATCTCTATTTTACCACATTTCAAACAAAATGCCACCAAATCTGTGCATTGGATATCTCACATCACAGGATTGAAGTCGGCATTGACAGAGCAAAAGGCCACAAAGGGAAGTACATAGAGAGTCGGAATTAAAAAGAATGAAATGCAATTTGACTTCTCCAGAAATAACACACAAAATTGAACACCACATTTTTAGTCATTTTCAAACTCAGGTGAGAAACCAAAAGAGGAAACACACGGTCAAAAAAATAGATTTCAATGATAAAAAACGGGAAGTCAACCAACGCCATCATTTCATCAACCAATACCAAACCAAAGCTCAAAAAGAGCTGGGAGAATAAAACTTTCCAGTTCGAAATCTGTCAGCAAGAAAAAGACAACCCAACAAACCTGTTAAACTCAAGACAAAAACTCATACATTTCATGGTGAATTTTATAGGGATAGCTCAACGGGGCTGTGAAATTGATGAATATGTTGATTCCAGATTTCCAAATAAGAAATAGCAGCACAGGAAATTTAATAAGATCAGTAGAATAATCAACTAAAACTGAATTGATGTGCAATTACTAACAGATTTTCCTTCCAAATACAGAACCAAGTTAACTTGAGGAATCTAACACTGAACCCGAACATTCTTTGTTTAGTTTCTTTTCACCCATCTATTCTAAATTACCCAAAAAAGGGAGAAAAAGTAGAGCTATTTATCCGAAACATAAGAAAAAACTAAATTGCTGAGTTTTTATGCTCCAAGATATGAAGAAGTTAAATTGCTTGTTCTTCCACCACATCATACTTCGTCCCTAACATTTACTCATCATCGTCCTCCTGTAATATCAAAATAAAGAGTATAAGGCATTTACTACTACGTTTTCTAGCAAGAATTACATACTTCAGGCATAGCTTGTTAACCAACCTCTCCACTCTCATCGTCATCTTCATCATCATCATTGACTTCTGATTTGGATTTGTCTGATTCTTCTTCTTCAGCTCCATTATCGCCCTCCGCCTAACAGAACAGAGCATAAATAAAGCGGGTGAGATTCACGAAAGTATAAAAGATTTTGGATATGAAAATAGGATAAGTGTGTACAATTCTCTTGTTATAGGCCTGCATGTTCTTGTTGTACTCGGTCTTCCTTTTCTCAGCCTTGTTAATGTAAGGCGCTTTCTCCTGAAAAATAAAACAGGAAACACATGAGAAACGTGTAATTTTTAACAATTTCCACAACACACAGGGATAAACAATATCAATTTCCATCTAATTACTTACGGCGTCTGACATTGACTTCCATTTATCACCACCAGCCTTTCCAACCTGATTATTCGATCAAGCAAGCACGCGTTTAGAAATCGGAGAATTTCCTAAAGAATAAGATACGTAAAAATAGTACGTAGATCTAAAACCACTTACAGCTGCGACAGATTTGTTATTAGGATGCTCCTTCTTGTACTGCTTCCTAAACTCCTCCCTTCATAATCATCCACAAACACATCGAACCAGTAAAAATTCGGTACAAAAAATGACCTAGACTTCCAAAAACACGGATCTAAAAACTTTTGATAAAAAATTAAAATCCAGGATAAGCTCGAGAAAGAAAATACATGAAAACGAAGAAAGCACTAGCAGGCCTCTTCGGCTTGTTAGGATCCTTCGCAGCCTTCGCCGATTTCTTACTGGCTCCAGCACTTTTGCTCTTCAACCTAACAAAAATCAAAATAAAAGAACACATATTAAACAAAATTAAACAGAAGCAATGATTAAAAAACGAACGCGGACGACGGAAACGACTACTCCAAAACATACAATCGAACAAAATATACATAAAAAAACCAGAAGTTATCGAGGAACTCACTTAGTATCGGTCTTTTTAGGCGCCGCCTTGGATTTACCGCCCTTCATGACGAATCCTGCAGAAAAACGAAGGAAAAAAGGTTTAAAAGGCGGTGGAAAGACGAGGAACGAGCGGCGGAGAGATGAGAAGTTTACCCGTTAAACTCTAGGGTTTGGGAAGAAGATAAGGAGAGAGTGTGAGAGTGAAATGCGAGGAGAAATTTGGGTTGGTTTGGTTCGTGTGATGCGTTTTGGGATTTGGCTTCAGTGTTATGTGGAAAGCTTTGAAGGGAAGAGCGAGAGGGATATGAAGGGAGACGGTTTCGCTAAAGAGAGAGAGAGAGAGAGAGAAATCGCGATATCAATTGAAGTTCGGGTTTAGGCGGGATTTCAAAAATCTTTTGCCACGTCATCGATCCGCGTCCTCGCTTCTCATTGGCTCCTCTTCGCCTCTTCCCTTTTGCTTTCCGCTCTTTTGTGTTTCCTTTGTGTGTTGTTTGCAATTTCTTCGCTGTGAATTGTTCCTTCTAAACAGATCCGGACACGTGAGTTAAAGCCCGTTGTTTGCCCGCGAAATGACCGATTTGCCCCTCCCTTCCTACAACTCGTCCCTTTGTTAGTGCGCAACTTATCAGAATAAACGTGATAAAACGATTAACGCGTCGTTGAGGTAATCATTGATCTCACCAGTTGGGGGTATTTTCGTAACTTCGCTTCTTTTCGTAAGATATTTTCTCTCGTTCGATTAAAACGCTGCGTTTTGTTTCTACATAAGTTGGGTTGGGCTGGGCCTTGGGTTTTGGGCCTAGAATTTGAAGACCTTCTACTGAAGCCCATTTGTTGATGTTCGGAGCCCAATTCCTGGCCCAACTTCTTCCTGAATAACCTCCGTCGTATTGTGACGACGAACGGAGTTTTTTGGATTGATAAATCTACTGTGGTGGCGAAGAAATCCTTCGGAAATGGAAGCGGAAGGAATCGTAGAGCATCGAAGCTCGATTGCGGCTCCATCCATTTTTTTCATCGTTATTGCTTTTCAGTTTCTCGCTAGATGGCTGGAACATCTGAAGAAGGTTTGCTTTTTCCCTTTATTTTCTTTTTTCCGTCCAAATCTTTTTCGTGTTTGTATTTTTCTATCGTTCTCCTTGCGTTTCAACTTTCAACCCTGAACTTGTTATTATTAGTTGAATTTTGAGGTGCACCTCAAATTCCGGGCTGCAGCGAGTTTCAGTTTTTCGTTGACAGACTCCAACTGGGCTTCGTGAAGCTCACGATATTGGATTGCAGGCATGGCGATGTGATTAGTTTAGTGACGTGATGCATTCAATGTGGAGATCTATTGATGTTTTGAGTCTTAATATTTAAGAATTTGATGTGTTATAATAGTTATCCGTCCAATCTTGTCAACATGTTTGTTTTGAAACAATCGTGTTTCGATCATGCATGTACTTTTCAGGGAGGTTCAAACAATCAGGTGGAAATGGAGTTGCGCAAATCAATAAAGCAACTTCTGAGGGAGGCTAGCACCTTATCTCAGTAAGTAATTTTTTCTAGCTCGTTTCAATGTTAAACATTGCATGGAGGAAAGGGTGATTTTGTTGGCGTGGAGTTGGTTTCTGTGGCTAATTCTAGGACTCTCCTTTTGTTGGGCTTGTTTTTTGTATGCCCTTCTTTTTCTTTCATTTTTCTCAAGGCTCAGTTTCCTTAAAAAAAAGATGTTAAATAGTTCATAATTCGGCTCAAATCACTCGTCCAGCACGACTGTTGATAATTCTTATGACTATCCTGGGGTCATATTGACTTGCTTTTGTGTTCATGTAGACCATCTACATTTGCACAAGCTGCAAAACTTCGGAGATTGGCAGCTGCTAAGGAGAAGGAACTGGCAAATTGTGAGGCTAATTAATTGATCCCCTAAAATCTCAAATCTTCCGTCAATCTACTTTTTCTGTTGTTTTGATGAGTTGCTGAAAGAATACTTTGAAATGCTTTATACCACTTCTTATCAATAACTGCTAGGGAAATAATTTTTCTATTGTATGGTAAGGTTTGTTATATGAATCATCCACGCATGAGCAGTTTATGAGGATGTTGTTTGGAGTATTGACTGCTTTGTGATATAGGAATCTCAGGATTAGAAGCTTGAGCAACCATTAAGCTATTGACCATTGAAAATTATGGTTCTCAATTAAAAAAAAAAAAAGTTTATTGGTTCCAAACTAACTGTAACGCAGGTGTGTGTGCTGGTAAATGTTATTGCCACTGCATCCAATGGAACTGGGTACATTTCTATAGATGTTAATTCATCCAACGTGGTGCTCATGCTGCCAATCATGATTTCATATATGAATTATGGTTCAATGAATTGGGATTGTGAAGACCCTCGAACAATCTCTGGTCTATAGTATGCTTATGCATGGGAGGGAACAGAAGAAATGTTACATATGTCATAGCACGTTGAAAGCAACTTCTCATTGGTAAAATTGGTCTTATTCTGGGAATCATGGTGAACATAGGCATTAGCTAGAGAATTTGATCTGTTAAAGTATTGAAGCACTCCATGGTTAAAGTGTCAGCATCCAACTAATATAGGGTTTGAGTTTGACGTAGATTAACTCATGTCATGGCACCATTTTTGTTACAAGACCATGTGTTATGACATGCCTTTTATCCCTCAAGATTTAATATCACCCAAAAATGGTTCCTGAAATGTCGTGTATGTCATAGTTGTAGTTTTTAACTGGCATATCTTTCATGTTTGTGTCTCGTTGTGTGTCTATGTATCTATTTTTTTGGGCACATTAAATCCCATTTTTCTTCTGGCCCTCGTTATATACCATTTTACTGTTGCTTGTGAAGCATTGATAATATATAAGGCTTAACCAAGGTTATCCCATTTTCACTAATTCGTTTCCAATTATCCAACTAGCGAAAGTATTGGTTTGTGGACTTGTATTCTTTTTGTCTAAAATTCAATATCACCCAAAATGCTTCTTGAAAAATTATAGTATAAGAGCAGTAAAATAGCCATATTTATCACCATAGCCTAGCCTCGACTTCTGTTCATTTTATTTCAGCTGTTTTCTCCCATTAATTGTTTTCCTTCCCTTGAGTACTACTTGATAAGATGCTTCAGATTACACACTTAGATTCAATTTGAATGACATTGCTGCCAGATCAAGAATCACGTAATAAGGAGATAAAGACATCGTATGGGTTATATAGTCGAGTACTGCTGATCTCAAAGGTGATTATGTTATACTTGAATGTTCTAAGAAGTGTGTTTGTATGTTGGCAGTTTTTAAAAAAAGTTATATCTTGTGGTCTTGTAGGTTTTGATATATATATGGCTGGTTTGCTGGTTTTGGAGAACGTCTGTTGCTTCTGTACCTCATCACCTTGTGCAGCCATTTGGTAATCACTTCCATCGCCAGCATTATTTCTGAAGAACAATTATAAAGAAATGTCATTTCATTTAAAACTTTAACTAATTATAGTGTCTCGATACTCTCCTTTCTGCAGGAAAATTTTTATCTTGGAGGGCTGGAGGTATCGTAAATGATTATGTGAAGGTAAAACCGTAATCACTTCTCGAATATCCGCAAATAACCTCTTAGATCATATGCATTTATTTTGTCCCTTGAGCATAACATACCTAATACCACCGCCACCCTTCAAAAAAAGATATTTACATGATTACCATCTCTTGTATACCATAGGAATGGTTTTAGGATAGAAATAGGAATATGATTAGGCTATTAAGGATATAATAGTAATTAGTTAGAGGAGTTGCTATAGTGATTTGCTATAAATAGAGTGAGTGAGAAAGATTAAAGTTAGGCAATCGTTTAGTAGGATTAAAGCTTGAGTTAGTATACTCCAGAGAGGGGATGTTCTAATTACCTCAAATACTTGGGTAGTTATATTATAATTCCGTTAGCCTTATACTTTAATATATTTGGGTTCTATCAGCATATTGTCGATACTAACATGAAAATATTATCTATAGCTACAATCTTAAACCTGCACAGAATGAGAATATGATGGTTCTTGGTTCTTTTCCAATGATGAACTGCAGGTTGGAATTATACCTTGGTTGATACTGTCGACGAGGGTTAGCAAATTTGTATGTCAAGTCGTCAAGTAAAAAAGTGATTGATGATATACATCACATGCTATGTATAATATTTGGCAAGCGATGTTTTCCCAAGTTTCAGTGAGGGGAGGCTGGAGAAGTTTTTACAGCCCCCACCAGTTTTTCTTATATTCAAATGAGGTTGAGCATTGTTGTTGTTTTCCTCCTCTTTTTTTTTTTTTTTTATTTCTCCCGCACTCATATATATTTCTTTTATTCTTTTTTTTTTTTTTTTGGTGAACTCTTGCTCTTAGGCATCATTTATTTCTGTTATTTTTAAATAGAATTATGATATCCTATATGGGGGCGTTTGGAGCACTATGTTGAGTTTGGATGATTTTGGAATCCATACCCAAAATGTTGTTTGAGACAACACAACCTCATGGTTTTGAACATTGCACTCCGAAAACTGTTTCGCTAATTCATAGGCTTCAAACGTTGTTTTCTTGTTCTCATGGTTTCAAACCCTTCCGAACAAAACCCTCTAAGATTTCATGCTAAAGATTCTGATTTTTGTGCCCCAAATGCCTCCTATATAGCTTGGTTGCCTGTGCATAAGGTAAGGGATGACTTGTTTGCATTTTTGTTGTCTCTTCTTAAACCAGTTTCTAATGTGATGAGACATTTTCTAAATATATGCTGAATGGCAATGGCAATGTTGTAAAATTGCCCTGCCAAGACATAGTGCTCTTGGGTGATACCCAAATAAGATAGTTAGAAAATTCCATTTATACACAATTTTTTACCACTTTTTTGGAAATCTAAAGTGCAGATACACTTGTGAAGATGGGAGTTATTGGAAAATTTTTGTAATTAACCTATAAAGTATATCCATAAAATAAAATAAAATAAATACTAAGAATAAGTATATCAATAAAAATAATATAAAAAATACTAAAAATGAAAATAAAATAAAATAAATAAATAGTGGTATATGAAAATTTGGGACCTTTTTGCGTATGGTGTAAAGATGCAATAATTTTTGTATGGTTCTTGAAGAGAAATCTAGTAAATATCATTAAATGACGGAAACAATTTGGTAAACATAGATTATCGTTTTTCTAACTTTGTACTTCGTATTTTAACTTAAAAAAAAAAAAAACAATTAATACCCCCCTGACTTTTCCTAAAAGTAGTCTTCAGTAACTTCTTCCTAAATTAGGGGCGTCTAAATTAGGTGGGGGCGTCTAAATTAGGTGCGTTTGGATCTGAGTTGGGTTGAGTTGTGCAGAGTTGAGTTAGAAAGTGTTTAGTAAGTGTTTAAGGGTGCAAAGTTGAGTTATTATGTCAGGGTATCTGATATGAATAAATTTGATTTTTTTGTGATTTTTTTCTTTACATTTTTTGTTTCCACCAAATTAATGGCAAATATATTTGCCTACAATTTCAAAACTTCATTATGAGATCAACTACCAATTTACAATATATTACCATTTGCAAGATTTATGAGATATTTAGAAAAGTATTAGATATTAGGATTGATACCAATTTTTCTTTTCCAATAAAATTTATTTTTTATCTTATGTCATTGAGAACATATTCTTCAATATGAATGAGTTTCTTGTTTTTAAGCACATGTTCACCATTAATCTATTTATTTTAATGTACTTAGGTATTAATATTAATATTTTGCAAGAAAAACGTGTATTCATTGTCTACAAATCAAATACAAATACATTTGTCTATAATTTCAAAACTTAATTATGTGATCAATTATAAAATTACAATATATATTACTATTTTCCAAATGTATGTTAGGGATATTTGCAAAAGTAATGGATATTGGGATTGATATCAATATTTTTTTTCCAATAAAATTCATTATTTAGAACTTTTACTCTTCAATATGAATTTTATTCCTTTTTTTTATGCACATATTCACCACTACTTTTTTATTTTAATTTAGGTAGGTATTAGTATTTATATTTTGCATATGAAAAGTGTTTATTTAAATTTTTCTAAACACAAGCATTGTCTATGACATATTTAAAATGAAATAAATAGTTTACCTCGTGAAAATGTTAAAAATATGCCAACATACTTAAATATTTTATGTCATATTGAAGTTGCATATCTACAAAATATTAGATATGTCATCAAGGTTCTAGCAGCGCCGTTATGTTGCCAATATTTTCGGTGCAGGCGATGTTGCTTAGTAACGTCCCTAAATTTTGGGTTTGAAAAATTAGGGTCGTTACAGTTGGTATCAGAACATGAGTTTTAGATTTTGCATACTCGCTTACATTGTAGGTAACGATCATCATAGCCTCTCGTAGGAAGTTGCCTCGCCATCTCCAAGTTTGCTTTTATTTTTTAAAGTAGTTAAAGTTATTTGAGTTGCTTGTGTGTTAACATTTGTTTTGCTATGTTTTTGACTTGTTTGTTCTTGTGTTAAGGTAGTTTGGAGTTTCAGTTTAGACTATAGTTCGAGAACGTGGCCATTGTAAAATCCTAGCAACTTTCGAGAACGAAAGTTTTTCTTAGATAGTTATATTGTGACAACCCGTAAAATTAGGTGCTTTAATTGTATTTGTTTAAATTTGAATCTTTGGATAATCAGATCATGGATAATCACGTCAGGATTAGAAAATGGTGTTTTAAAGTTAAAAAAAAAAAAAAGGATTTATGTTTTAAAAAGGTTTAGGATTCCTTTTTCTAAAAGGATTATGATTTTTTGGTGACTATTTAAACTAGAGTATTAGCAACTTAAATGCACACTTCAAAACTTTCATATTCTTCTTCTTCTCCTTTTCTCCACTTTCTTCATCTCGTCGGACCTTCGTCGAAAGGTCGTCAAAAGATCGTCGAACCACCACCGGAAAGTACTGTACGGGTGAGATAATAACTCAACTCCATGGGGTTGAGTTATTAAGTCACCGATTATAATTGTTGGTGGGTCAAACAAGGAATTTGGTTATTAACCCAACTCAACCAAACTCAACCCCATCAACCAAACACCCCCTTAATGAGAAGTTTTGCTTATAAAGATCGTGTGCAACAAAACTAGATGAAAATGGAGCTTGAGATCAAAATCAAGCTTTCTTTCCTTTCCTTATAAATATTAAACTTGCAATAAAATTGGTCATTGATAATCCCATGAAATGGGATTACTTTAGCATTTTCCATTGCTTTCTTTTGCTCAAAAATTGAGTTATGTGCGTGTTTTGTTCGTTTTTCTTAGTGTTTTATTCGCTGAGTATTGTGTTTAGTGAGTTTAGTGTTAGTTGTTCATTTTCTTGTCTTGTAGGTTAAATTTTAGTGTTTTGTGCCTTGTTGTGTTTGTTGTTTGGGTGTTGTGGTTGAGTGTTGTTTTTGTTTTGTTATGTGGAGTAGGAGAGAAAATAATGTTGCTGCAACACTGGTTTAAAGAGCAGAAGAAGAATTCGCATTATGGCAGCAATGTCACAACATTGCCACAACACTGATGTCATCGATGTGTTAGCAATGTTACAGCATTGGCTTCGGGGCAGATTAATCAAATGTGGGGACTACATTTCGGGATGACGTAATCATGAGGTTAAATTGTCATTTTTCAAGTGGTTGTTGGTCCTTTAGAGAAAAGAGAAAAATGGAAGGACTGAGGGTGCAAAATTAAAAAAGAAAACAACCTACCCTAATTTAGAAAGGGGGAAATCGATCAAAAAGGAGGATCTCATCGGAATAGGAAGAGGAGGAGAAAGCAGGGGCATCTTCATCGCAAATTGCAGAGGGAGAAAGCTGCTGCTACATCACCTTTTAGTCGATCTTTGTTCCATCTCTTCTTCTTCTTTTTATAGCTTCATTTCGTCTTCTCCTTGCTAGATTGATCTAAAGTTGTTTAGTTAGGTATTTTCTTGTAAGCTTAACTCCATCTTCCAACATGATGATGATCTTTAGACTCCTTGTTCTTGAATTTTCTGCAAAAACCATGGGCTAATTTGTTAAGTTGGAATTTATAGAATGAAACTCTAGTTTTGAAGTCTTTTGTTAGGGCATTGTGTACTTGTGTAGATTGTTTAGGGGTGTTTTGTTGTTTATTATTCTTCTTAAGATTGATCACCTTAGGAATGAATTCTAGTTTGTTTTAATTATGAAAAGGTTAAAATGAATGGAAAAAGCATTGGCAATGCAAGAGAGTCTTTGTCTTGAAAAAGAAAAGGTCCCAAGGGTATAAACATATGCCTTTGGCTTGTAAACTTAGGAAAATTTGTGTTAGTTTGTTGTTTGAAAGTTGGGTATTCATAGACATATGTTAAACTCTGCTTGTTGACTGTAATTCGAAGGTCAGAAATGATTTTCGGAATTTTTGCGTAATTTCCTGTTTCTGCACAATATAGCAATGTGACAGCAGTGTGGTAGCATTGCTACAACATTAGACAACAAAATTTAGAAGTTCATTTCCATAGATTCCAACGCTTTAAACATTTCATTCTCAGCTTGTTTAGTGTCCATTTGAGTTGTTATTTGCTCTGAGATAGCTGGTTTCTTCTTCTCTTGTGACAAACTTATTTTAGCTGCTTTTGGGGTTGTTTAGAAGCTTTAAGATTAGTTTAATTTTACTTAATTTCATCATTTTCACTTACTTTAGTCTCTGTGGGATCGACCTTGTTCATCAATTACTACCTACGATTGCGTATGCTTGCGTAGTGAGTTTTTGCACAACAGTCATCAATTATCCTATTCTATGCAACGACAAAAAAATATGATTTGTTATATAGTAAATTGACATCTATAATTATGGTGGATGACATTACAAACATTATATATTTCTCACTTTAAAAGTAAATAAAGTTAAAATGTGTTGAACATGATTGTCACGAGTTTTTTTGTTGAAGTGGTTAATAACATTTATATGAATTTGATCTTTTAAAGCTTATACAAAAATAAAAAATAAAACATAAAAAAAATAAAAAATAAAAAATCTATGTGAATTAAGATGAAAAAACTCATTTTTACTGTGAAACTTATATAGTTGTATCACTCTTAACTAGTTTTTAACATGTTACTTTCAATGTTGCATCTACTAAGTTGTGTTTAAAAGGTCAATTTTTAATGTTCTGTCTAGTAGGTTGTTTATCTTTTAATCTATATGGTTATATTGTTCATTTTAAATATGTCAACTTTAACATAAGCTCAATTAGTTAATGTATTCATATCAATTGTACTAATTAAACAAAAATAATGTATACATACTAGACGTGTTTGAATCCTGCATCGACATGTTATTGAACTAGAAATAAAATATTTATTTTAGGTTCAAAACACAACAAAAAATAAATGGCTTATTTCTAATATACATTTTTAAATGTATATTATAAATAAAAGAAAACATTATTCATATTCGTAATTTTTTTAGTAAGTTAATTCATAACCATACATAAATTGAAAATGACGTTTTTTTTTAATACAGACATGTGCTAGCCTATAAGTAGATGGCACCAATATTTTGAAAAGGCATAATAAACATTTTTATTGTTGGACTAAATTATGTTAAATTACAAATTTGATCTATATGGTTTGAAGGAAGTTAGAATCAAACTTTTATAGTTTTAAAAATTATAATTTCATAAAATGATATATGCTTCAAAGAAAACACATCATACCACATGAGTCAACGGAAATAAGGAGGTCTCCACTACAACATTTGAAAAATATCAAAACTCATGAAGAAGGAGAACGAGTCGAGGAAGAAGTTTCAAGACAACATGAAAATGTCAAATCTTAAAGGAGTTATTTGGAGTACATGTTGTGATAACCTGTGTTATTATAACATGTACTATGCAAGTCAAACACAAACTATTATAATCCTAGACTATACTACTCTGTAATTTAAATAATATCATATGATTCCACATATTATTATAACTCATATTATTATAACACACTCGACGCCCCAAACAACCCCAAAATTTCAATTTAATGGCTATTTAAGGTACATATATAGGTAATTGGGTTGTTCATCTAGTCAAATATTCCTTAAACCCTACTTGTACCTTGTTTGTAATGTGTTTAATGGGCCATTTTATAAACTCTCATACAACTTGTAACTAAACACTATTCATGTTAGACTGGCTTTGGGATTTAGTTTATATGTCTTTAGTTCCTTTAGATTTATAACCATATGATGCTATTTAAAGCATTCATTTGTAAAATTGGAGTGCTTAGATATCGTAAAAATGAGGAGAGTTCCTCTATTTGCTCCAAATTGAGAGCATGTTGCATCCTAGCTTATATTTGCATGTTTCTTAAAATCATTAAAGTACGATTAGTCACCAGACTTGTTAAATGTTTCAACTTTGCATCGAGAACGAGTTTTCATTTCTAAAGGTTTGACTATCAAGGTTAGTCATTTTTTCTTTATTTGGAGTGATTCTTTGGGTATATTGGGTGTTATCATGTGTGTTTACGAGGTGGTTGTTTATACAAGGTTGTCTAAGTCACTCGTGACAACTTAAGGTTCCGTACATCACTTGGTATAGAACTTTCTCGATGCATTTAATTTCACATCATTTGGTATAAAACATTTTCAATGCTTTTGATTTCACATACTTTGACATCAAAGTTTTCTCGGTGCATTTTGATTTCACATTATAAAACCTCACTAATAGTTTGTATGGTTTGATGAAAGCGTTTTTTAGCATTTTATCAAACCATAAATACCAAAATTGTAATTTAACCATTAAACTAGTACTCTATATATTTTGTTCCTCAAATCTGAAAAGCAAAATTATTTGTAGGGCAGTTGGGATTGATTCTGAAGACTAAAAAAAATGATTACGAAATTTTGTTAACCTTTGGCAGTGTATTCGGTAAAATGGATTATACATTAATTATAATAATTTCAACCACGTAATATATAATTAACAATAACTTCTCTAATTAGCTTCCCTAAAATGCTGATTGATTTGTTAACTAATCACCTATTTTCCATGTGTACACATTGTGTGACCCCATCCTTTTTAAAAAAAAAAAAAAATCCTTATATGTTTATTTTATTATCTCATATTCAATTTAAATTATCCATTCCTTTTTTTTGTATTTAAATTTATATAATATGTTTTTTCAATATGTTTTTTTTGGCAATTATATTTATTATCAAAACATACAAAACATAGAATAGACATAATATTGTAATCCAAATCACATTGATTTAAAAATAGTTATTATAAAAAACCTTGAAATTAAATATTATGTATTATAAAAAAATTAAATATATTATGTCTATTATAGTTAAGTTGCAACAATTTAGTATTAATTTACAAATATTTTAGCCTGTTTTTTAATCATCAAAACTAAAACGTACCAAACACTTATTCACTTCGTATTTCTTAAAGTCACAGTTGATAACAATTATTTATAAGTTATAGCAGTCTCAAACTAAATCTTATGCTATCGAGCTTTTAATTTTATGTCAAAAAACTTAATGAAGATTGAGATGTGTTTAATAAGTTCTTAAATTTTTTAAATTTGTAGTATGCTTGCTATCCATTCGATATTATTTTAAACTTACAAACCTAAGAGCTAAACATTTTTTATTTTTTAAGTTTAAAGATGATCTATGAGACATAAGAAACTTTGAGATATATTTCACTTTTTAATGTTAAACGATTTTTGGTGAGTGCATCAACATTTCGGGGTGAGGGATTCAAACCCATGACCTTTTGTCATAAGTTTTACTTGATGCCATTTGAGTTATGCTCTTGTTGGTATGATAAATGGATTGTACACACAAGCTTGAAAGTTTATGAACTAAACTAATAAATTAACCTTAGATTTAAAATTACTTTTGGACCCTTAACTTCTATGATTTTTTTTTTTAAAATTATTTGGTTTTTAGTTTATGATTTGCAAGAGTCTGTTTGGGGTACAAATTATAATAACCAGTGTTATTATAACCTATGAAATACTCTGCACCACAAACACAAACTATTACAACCCCTGACTATACTAGTTTGCATTTTAAATAATATTATATGATTCCACAAACTATAACCCCTAAAAATTAAACATAAAAATACTACTTTATACTACTCCCACGCTTCACCTATGGGTTTCTACCTCTTATCTATGTTTTAAAAAACAAAGTTAAATTAAAAAAAAAAGAAGTAATTTTTAAAAGTTTGATTTGATTTTTGAAATTTCTCTAGAAATTAAAAAAAATGAAAATTATCGTAGAAAAAATAAAAAGAATGGTAAAAAAAAGGTCTAATTTTAAAAAATAAAAACCTAAACCAAATTAGTGAAAATTAACAACCATAAGACAAATTCTGGCGGTTGTTTGACTATGGGCATTCCATTTGGAGATTGTTTCGGAGGCACCGCGCGGTTGGAGGCGCGAATTGTTGTTTAGTGGCGCCAATTCCTTCCCAACATGGCCGACCTCTCTCCAGATCCTCTGATCGATCCCTCCTCATTTGACCTAATCGTTGTCGGCACTGGTTTGGCCGAATCCATCATCGCCGCCGCCGCCTCCGCCGTCGGGAAAACTGTTCTCCATCTTGACCCTAACCCCTACTATGGAGGTCACTTCGCCACTCTTCCTCTACATGACCTCGCCTCCTTCCTCAATTCCGCTTCTGTACCTTCACCTTCACCGCCATCGCCACCCTCCGCTTCCGACGATGCTCTTGATTATGTCTCTGTTGATCTTCAAACCAGGTATTTGTACTCGGATGTTGAAATCTCCTCCTACGCACCTGAAGTTCTTGAAGAGCATTCCAGGAAGTTCAATATTGATTTGGCTGGGCCGAGGGTTTTGTTCTGTGCCGATAAATGCATCGACGCGGTCTTGAAAACCGGGGTTAACCAATATTTGGAATTTAAGAGCATTGATGCGAGCTATTTGTGGGATGAGAATGGAAAATTGGTTAATGTGCCTGGTTCTCGAGCAGCTATATTTAAGGATAAGAGCTTGAGTCTGACGGAGAAGAACCAGTTGATGAGGTTCTTTAAACTTGTTCAGCAGCATTTGGATCCTGCTGAGGATAATGAAAATTCCAAAATCTCCCTAGAGGACTTGGACAGTCCTTTTGTGGAGTTTTTGAATAAATTGCGGCTGCCCCAGAAGATGAAGTCGTAAGTCAACCGGTTAGAATTTTTGTTTGTGCGTGTGTGTGTTTAATTTCTCTTGTTCAAGTTTTAAATGGCACTAGGTTATCACATTTGATGTCCAACTTTGCCTGTTAATCCCAAACAAAAAAGTTCTAACCAACACTATTACATGCAGGACAATATTGTATGCCATATGCTTGGCAGATTATGACCAGAACGACATTGAAGTTGGTAAAAACAGATTACTTACAAAGGAAGGAATCGACCGTTTAGCTCTCTACCACACTTCAATTGGCAGGTTATTATCATATTTATTTTGGTCCTTAATTTTTTTTCTTCATTTTCTTAAGTTCCCGTTGGACTTATTCATCTGTACGTTTCTCAAAAATGTGCATGAGCACATACAGAAACACAACAACATTTGAATATATTAGATAATCATCCGAGACATAGCAAAATGAAAAGTTCCCTAATTTGGCTAATTTGATTAATTATGGCATTGTTTTCTTTCGTTGACATAAACTCCAGCACGTTTTTTTTTTGGTAATTTGAAAGTTGTATAAAATGTGATTTCTGGGTTTCCTTACTGCCGCTTGTCTTTAATTTTACAGCAAATGGAATAACATTTATTGTGAAACATTTTTCTTAACTCTGCCAATTCCTACTAGGTTTCAAAATGCTCAAGGAGCTCTATTATATCCTATCTATGGTCAAGGGGAGCTTTCTCAAGCATTTTGCCGTCGTGCTGCAGTCAAAGGTTGTCTTTATGTAAGGTCGTCTTTATCTGTGGTTGGATTCTAACCTCTCTCCCCAAATAGAGTGTGTTTCTTTCATGAAATGTCCTTGAATTTTTTGTTCAGCAACAGTACACATCTTCATACTTCTCCTACTTAATGTAGCAGTTTCATTTCTATGTTGCTCAGGGACTGTCTGGTCTTGGGCTTGATTTCATTTTCTTGCATTATTATGATTGCTATTATCTTCTATTTTTTTGTTTTAAAATTATTTTGAATTGGGCGAAGCAACCGGTTTAGAATTCATGACATTGTGAAAAGCTTTTCCTGGTGGCTTGTTATACAATGTCCATTGCTTCTAGCTTCCTCCCCCATCTCCTTTAGCAAAAGGCAACCTATGAAGATTGGGAACCATTTACTCAAAATCTTTTTTATTGTCTTATTTTTGTGGTTGAATTGCAAATACTACATCTATTTTGCTTAGGAAATGAACTTTCTTCCTTATGGTGTAGATTGACATCTTAATTAAAAGATAAATGCCAATCTCATTTCTTTTTTTTTTCACTTCTGCTGAATATCAAATGGGTTAACCAACTCACCTGTATGTTTCATTTCTATGATAAGGTCGAACATTTACTCTTGTTTACATTTTCTTTTTGTTGTACAGGTACTGCGAATGCCTGTGGTTGCTCTATTAAAGGACAAGGTTTAGAATTATAATGATATGTTTTTCTTTTTCTTGTGGGCACTACTTGGAATAAACTAAACAACCCTTCCATTGAGATGAAATGGATTGATATATTACATCTTAAAATATTTGCAGAGTAACGAACATTATAAGGGTGTTCGATTGGCTTCTGGACAGGACATCTTTAGTCACCAGTTGGTGCTGGATCCATGCTTCATAGTTCCCCCACTGTTAACATTACCTCTAGAAAGTCTTCAAAATGTTAGCTTGAGAGACCACAAGGTGGCCAGGGGAATATGCATTACAAAGCACTCCTTGGTATCAAATGTTAAGAATTCTCTGTTGGTTTATCCTCCTAAAAGTAAGCACTCCTTGCTTTTATCTATGTATGTTATCAAACCATTTAGCACGAGAGAACTAACAATTTTCCTTCCTCCACTATAGCTTTGTTTCCTGAGCAAGTTTCATCAGTTCGGATTCTCCAGATAGGTGGCAATTTAGCTGTTTGTCCGGAGGATATGTGAGTTTGTTTCGCTGTTGCTTTCTATTGTCTCTTTCTTTTAATCTATTATTTCTTACTTCATTTTCATTAATGATAAATTATTTTTAATTGATACATTTGTTTTATATAAAGAAATGACAACCTTATTTTCTAAGAAATGCTTAAGGTCTGTGCATTGTGGCCATCTGTAGTTTTTGTGAATGTCTTACTAAAGTCATGGTCAAATAGGTGCTGTTTGAATAAATTTTATGATGAACCCCATTGGTTAGGCGCTATCAAATATCATCTTTTTTTAATGCAGTCTTCATTTTTGAACCCAATGAACGTGAAAAGATATAATGTTTTTTAGATTGAGAAAAAATTGTTAAGTTTGTATGTTAAACAAATTTTACTTGCATAGATACATTTGGTTAATCTACTGGGCATTCAGCTTTGTTGGCTTGTACCTCAAAGTGATGGAAAAATAGAGATGGTAAACCATTCTCAATGGCGCGTAGTTGGCTAAATAGCTGGCATGAACAGAATATAATTTTAGTACTCATATCATACCGCTATAAGAAGACCTCTTTTTGCCCCATCATTACAAATCTTCATTGGTTTCACATATGTTAATGATAGACCCCCCATAATTAAGGTGTATACGCGTAAGAAGGGAAAGGGAGTATGGGAGAAGGAGTGAATGATGTATTTGTGTCAGGACGTTGAGTGTGGGCACCAAAGCATATTGGTTAGTTGGGAAGTTGACAGTGAGAGAATATAGAGGGAAGATAGAGTTGAGTAGAGGGTAGGGGTGCAAGGAAAACCACCACTCACTTGAACCAACCAAAATTGATGTCGTTAGGGTTGGAACTGATTCATTTTGGCGGAACTGGTTTTCACATAAGAAAAACTGAAATTATGGCGTAAGACCCTCTTATCTCAATGGAGATTTTTTTGTAACTATCACCAATAGGACTGCTTTTATATCTATTTCATACATCAATGAAATGATTTATGTTTCCTATAAAAAGGAGTTTGACGCAGCATTTTGTCTTTTTTTTTTAATTGAGGATCCCTTCCATCCCAGTCACCTCAATGGCCCAACCCAATGTCAACGACCCATTCACTTAGGGGGCCCTGGGCCCACCACACGCTCATGGAATCAGCTAAATGACGAAGTGCCAAACTGCCTAACCGAGTCGAACTAAACGGATTATACCACCTGCTGACCTGTCAACTAATCAATTCGGTTTTGCATCTGTTTGGTTTGGTTTTATCTTTTCTTTCTATTTTTGTGGTTTGACAACAAACTGAGTCAAATGAAACCGATCACACCCCTAGCAGAGGGTATCTTTTTGGTAATCCATCCTTTCTTTGATAGTGGGAGAGGGAAGGAAGCTTTCAAATCTCCTTGACTTGGTTTGACTGTACCTTTGATGCTTAAATAGACTGGATTCTATGAGTTAATGAATAGGGATGCCAGGTTGACTAACCATTATCATTAGAATTAGAATTATGCTTATCTTTTGTTTCTACTGCTGACATCGGTTGATGGAATGCAGGCCGGACACTCGTTTTTTTAAATTTATAGGAGGTGGCATATAGCAATTTGTCGAACAGATTGAGATATTTGAATTTTTTTAAAAGTTCAAAGATTAAATAGACATAGTGCTTAAAGTAACATGTAATTTAAATTAAACAAACTTACTGGACAGGAGTGAGCACATGCTTTTATTCTCCTATTCATTCCCTGCCATCCTTCTTCATCTCTGCCAAAAAGAAAGTGGAGGTGATGATTGAGGAGGGTACTAATTACCGTGGTATTTGATCTCTACATGTATTTATTGTGAGCAGTTTGGTTTAAAGGAACATCCAAATTTATTATGACTTATTTTTTGTCTAAAAAAGTATTGTGACTTATAAATATATTTCTTTTGAAACATGAACCAATTTTGTTTTCATTTTGTTTTTATTGTTTTGCAAGCTTTGATGTAGTATCTAAATAATGCAGTCATACCACTTGAATCTATTTGACAGTATTGCATTCGTTCTGTAGGTTTGTCATATACATCTCTACCTTATGTGATAACGCCAATCAAGGAAAAGAGATGGTTCGTGCAGCTATAAACACAATCGTATCACTCTTTGTTTCTGAACGTGCTGATGCTAGTTCTGTAGATCAAAACAACAATGCAGCAGATAAAGATTCTGCTTTACTTTGGAGTGCATTATACATTCAGGAATTAAGTGCGGTGAGAATTGCTTGATGTCTGCAGAACTGTTCTTTTGCTTCTTGATCATATCATCATAATGATTGGTGCCACTCATGTAAAGTAAAAGTATCTGTGTCCTTCCTACTTTTTCCTGATTAACTTTTTCTTTGAATAAGAAACTTTTTACATCCATGATTGAGACAAAGCTTCTTAGCCTTCTTCTTAAGAGGTGATCAGTGAGGAGAGAATGAATATTAGCTTGAACCTTTAAGTCCTAGGGAGAGCACCATCCCAAAGAGTAGAAAAGCATGTTCTTTTGCTCTCCCACCAAGGATGCATCTAGTTGGAAAGAGAGCCAAAGAAGCGTTCCTCCTTTGGATCTTGTCTGGATGTTGATACTTTCTAATTAAACTTTTTAATGAAGATCTTGATATTTTTGGGATATATATCATTCCAATTTATAGGATAAATATCAGGGTTTAGAATCTGTTTAGTTCAGGGAATTAAGATCTTGGAGGAGAGCTTTTTTGGAGACTTTTGGTGTGTGCACGGCCCGTAAAGGTGATTGTTATCTCATGATGGAGGAGGTCTTATTTCACCCACCTATTCGAGATAGGAACAGACCCTTTCGCAGGTTGGTTTCTTTGCTATTTTGTGGAGCATTTGACTGGAGTGTAATGAGAGACTTTTAAGGGAATTGAGAAGACGTGTGGGCTCTTGCCAAGTTTAATGCCTCTATTTGGGCATCTAATTATGCTCAGTCTTCTCATTTTAGATTGGAGCTCTTTCTCATCTTCTTATCTTCTTAGGTCATTAGGTTTTTTTTTTGGGCGCTTTTTTTAGGTCCCTTTTGTGTTCTTTCGCTCCTTCTCAATGAAGGCTCAATTTCTATCCCAAAAAAAAGAAAGATCTTGGTGGAGAGAGCTGCAAGTGAAAGAACTTGAAGGGTCAAGGGGCCAAAACAAGAAATGGACAGTTTCCAAAAGACTCTCCTCCATGACGTCCCATGAGAGAAAGCCGCTCCTGAAACACTTCCTCTTTCAAAATTTCTTCTGAAGTTGAGATTTCAACCAGATGGATTTCCGTACATACTACAAAGTGTGGGCTAGGGTATTGAAGAAGTCAGTGAAGATGGCATAATGATTGAGGAAAAGATGGGCAAAGGAGGAACTTCATTTCCAAGTAATCCTCTCAGAACTCCGAGATAATCTCTTGGCCAAGAATCAAGGGTACAAATGAAGATTCCTTCAAGGGAACTTTCTTCATGTGAGATATGCTACAACCATTTAGCACGAGGATATGCTTATTATAGTAGATTTGACTAATACCTAGGCCACCATTGACAATTTAAAGAGAGGCCATATTCCTGCTCACGAAAGGGGGGCTGGCCTTCATCAAGGACTGGACCTTGCCCAAAGGAAATCTCTAATGCATATAGCAATTTTCTTCACCATAACTTATGGGATACTATAGATTGAAAGGGAAAAGGTGAATGCTTCCATTTAGAAAAACTCAACTGCATCTATTTTTATGCTGGATCTTAACCAGCAGAATTACTTTCTTCACCTTGTAGGCATGCTTAGATGTCGGATCTTTCTTTGCATATTAATGAGTTTTCTTCGATCAAACTTCAAGTAATCCATTCCACCTATAATCTTTCACTACTTATTTTCTTTGATTTCATTTGGCATTTCTTAGGCCCACTTTTAAAAATATTTTCCTTGGCCGGTGGGTTTTAAGCTTGTTGCAGTGTTCATATAATTAAATTTATTATAACCATTCAGCTTAAACTTTTGGGTTGATTAGTGATTTAATATGGTATCAGAGCACGAGGTTCAGTGTTTGAACCCCTATAAAGTCCTTTCCTCTCCAATTAATATTGATTTCTACTTGTCGGTCTTTCTACAAATTTCCAAGCCCAAAGTGGAGAGGGTGTTGGAGTGTTGATATAATTAAATTTACCATAACCTATTAGCTTAAGCTTTTGGGCTGATGAGTGACTTAACAAAGCTTTTAGGCAATTTTTTCTTCTTCTTCTTGATGAGAAACATACTTTCATTGTCAAAAGGGATGCACAAAAAGAGGTGAGAGATGAGATATCCCCACACACCACAGGGTTAGAAAAAGGCCTCCAAGCTATTGTATAGATGAGCTATACTGTAGTTACTATACCATTTAGAAGAAATAGACCAAGTAGAAGCAAATAATTGAATCAGTTCCCAAAAGACCTCCCTGCTAGTCTGTTGATCTTGGAAAACTCTTTTGTTTCTTTCAAATCAAAGCCTCCAAAGAATAGCAACCATCCCATTAGACCAAAGGGCCTTAACTTGACCCTTAAAAGAAGTCCCACAAATAAGTCGAAGGAGAGCATCTGATGCTTTGCTAGGGAAACACCACTGACTTTTGAAGATTCTGAACAACTTTTCCCAACACAAAGCCGCAAAGTGACAGAAAAAAGATAGGTGCATCAACGATTTCTCATTCTTCTTACATAGACTACACCAATTCGGTGAAAGAAAATTAAGAGAAAGCGAAGTTGAATGTAAGATCCTTTGAATTTTATAGCAAGTATTCAGCCTTTCAAACATAAAAATCCACAAAAACACCTTCACCTTTTTCGGATACTGACCTTGCTAAATTAGATTAGTCTGTCGTGGATTGAGAGCCACATCTTGCAAAATAAGCGTAGGACTTCACATCACTTTCAAGCACCCACACTTTTTTATATTCTCCATCATTTTGACGAATCCCTGCCAGCATATTAGAGAGAAGAGCCCACTCTTCCATCTCTAAATCCAAGCGATTCCTTCTGAAATTGATGCTCCAACCATTGTGTAAACAAGATCAGCACTGTTCCACCACAAAGTCTTTGGAGTTGGCCACTCTGAGGAGCCTAGCGAAGGAGGAAGAAATAGGAAAATTGTTCAGCCAAATATCCCTCCAAAACAGAGTTTTATCCCCCCTTTGCCCTCTAATTTTGTACCATTTGTCAGAATACCGAGTGCTTTTCAAGATCTGGGACCTAGGCCTTTAAATTTATGTGTACCTTTCATTGAAGACCGCCATCTTTCTCATGCCAATTGTATTTGGATGCTATAACCTTTCTCCACAGTGCCTCCTTTTCAACCAAGAAACACCAGTCCCACTTGGGCAAGAGAGTGGGCCACTCCTTTCCAACCACGAGCCATATTAGCTGCCAAATTTCCAATGACCACTCCTCCCATCAAAATTGGGAAGGATGTAATTTCCCATTTGATGAGATTGTTAGGATTTTCCTCTTTATTACCTTTCCAAAAGGTATTCTGGATCAACTTTTCCAAAAGACTTTATAATAGGCTTGGGGCAGGTAAAAATCGAAAAGTAACAAAGAGGGATACTTGAAAGGACTGAAGATGCCAAAGTCTATCTGTCTCTAGAAAGAGGTAAACTCTTCCAATAAGCCAGTTTCCTAGCTACCTTTTCAACAATCGGGTCCCAGAAGGACAACTTCTTGGGATTGCCTCTTAAGGGCATTCCCAAGTAAGGAAGAGGCCGAACACCAGTCACACACCCCCACTTCTCAGCCACTGCCTTAACCTCATTTTTGGGGACATTTAGGCCTGGCTGAAGAGACTTTGCCAGATTGATCTTGATGCATCTTTTAGGCAAATTTATTAACGATCTTTTAATAATAGAAGATCTCATCCAGTCATCCTTATTTTTTCCATCCATCTGATGTATTTTGTGAAAATGATGAGAACCTGCTTCTCTTTTGTGTTTGGGGCGCAACAGGAAAGTCCTTCAAAGATAGATTTGATGATCTTGCTAATTTTCGGGTGGGGGTTAATTTCTTGGTGTCTCTATGGGAGAAATACATCAGGTGGTACAATTTTTTGGATCATGATTATTTTGCTATGTTGTATTGGTATCCACTTCTCAATACGGTACAATTTTTTCTTCTTGATTTTGTTTCTATGCACTTTATATCCTTTCGTTATATCGGTGAAGTTATGGTTTCCATCGGGGAAAATAATAAAAGAACTTCAATGGCTAAAATTTAGAAGTCACATGGTTAATTTTTAGAGAACTAAAATCTTAATGTCATGAAGGCATTTGATTAAAGACCACTGTTGATCTATAGTAGGAAACTAAATTATTTGGGTGATATTTATAATTGGGAGATAAATATTTTGTTCTAATGTTTCGACACGCATCTTGATTAGCTGACATGCAATGTAAATCTACCAGTAAAGTGTTCTTGTTAATTTTTCAGGGACAATTTGGCTCAGTGAGCTTCACTCCTATGCCTGATGGAAATCTGAACTACGACGACCTTTTGAATGCAACTTTTGAGGTATACGGTTTCTTTGACATAGACATTGAGTTGCATACATCACTTTCCTTCTTATAAACCTCCTCTTACAAGTGTTCTCAAAGAAGTTATTGATTCCCACAAAATCGTTTTTCTGTTAGAAATATAGTAACCACATGCTGTGTCTAATCGACATATCGTTGTTATATTTCAAGTGTTGTCAACTTGCATTTATCAAACCGACTGCACAAAGTCACAACGATATGTCAATTATGGGGTAAGAGGAACAATAGAACCTTTAGAGGAATTAGAAGGAACCCTAGTGATGTGTAGTCCCTTGTTAGGTTCCATATTTCTCTTTGGGTTGATGACGTGGTTGTTCTATAATCATTCCTTAGGTCTTATTTTACTTAATTGGAGTATCTTCCTTTAATAGGGTTCCCTTTTGCGCAGGCCATTGTATTATTTCATTTTTTTTTTCTCAATGAAAGATCGACTCTATTAAAAATTTTGTAAACTTGAACTGGTTAAGTGTATCATCAATGTTATTGCTGTTTGTACTTGACAGCTATTTCAAAAGATGTATCCCAATGAAGAGTTCTTTCCAGAGACAACCTCAGCTGGAGTTCATGAAGGCGATGGAGAAGAGAGCTAATTGTGGCATATTATCACACAACGAATCTACTTATCATGCAGTGTCGTCATCAAATTGGTCCAGAAAAACTGCCTGCAGCCTCTTTTTTGAGATTGGTCGGGTGTCGGGACTACCTCCAATGAATCAACAAAGTCTATGTTGCTGATGTTCTTTTGGTGTCTGCAGGATTCAATCAAATACAGGATAATGCAAGGCCATGCATGCGACAGGGTTATATATGCAAAGGCAAGTGTTCCCTTAAAGAATCTAAAGAATTTAGGTGGACTTTCTAGTGTTGTACACTTTATATGCACGTTCAACACTCCATGTTACACAAAGTTCAATCATATACATTCTCCTAATTGGGAGAAACCATAACTTCCTTTGAGGTTTGTTTTTTATGCATAGCTATGCTGCTGTCACTTGCCACTGGGACATTGTTATTGAATCTTCATTGATATTGTTGTGTCCTCATTTAGTCAGAATAGCCATGAAAATTCTTTTCGAATGCTTGAGTTTCATCAGGTAATAGGGCCTCTCAATGAGCCGAGTTTATAAAGGAACATAGGATGCTATTCTAATATTTCTGTTGGGGGAACAGAGGGTTAGAATTCTAATATTTCGCATATATGTATGCGATTCTTATGAATTTGCTGCACAGTAAGATTGGCATAGGCTCTAAAAAGCGCTAAGTGAGTTATAATAGTCCGTACAGTTAGGTAATTTGTGTTTAGGATGCATAGTTATTTAGTTTGAGTTAAAATAGTATGTGTTTGAGGTACAAAATATTTTACAGACTATTATAACTCACGCCTCAAACAACTACATAACACAATTTGCAACTTGAACCTTTTTCTATTCTGATGTCAATGAGAACATGCTTTCTTGCAGCAACCTGCTTTTATTCATCCATATGGGTTGCTTCCTTATAGTTTCTGTTCAATTTGATGTTATATTTGTGAGTGTAATAGTTGATGGGAAAGAAGCAATATCAATCTATCATTAATCTAACAAAATTGATTAGGTAATGTCCGCAAAAGAAAAGATGAAAAAGGAAAAAAAAAGCAAAAAAGATAAGAAAAAGAGAGTTATTATTCACATTGGGCTGCCTCAATTTGATATATATTTTTTAAAGGATTCCATAGATTTTTGCCTTTTAAGGAATTTTAAAAAACAAGTATAATGTTATTGTTTCCCATCCCCTAATAATGTGCTTAAATCTTGTCAGCCACATTAAGCCAGTTTCCAATTTTGTTAACCAGACATAAAGATTGTCTTAATCAGGTCATCAATTCACGAATGTTTTATTTGATTTTTGCTTTGTTCAGATAATGATGTGCTTAAATCTTGGTTTAAGTGGTAATTTAGCACCTAAATTTTTATTTATATTCAATTTTGGCCTCTAAATTTTGAACATTCCTATGTTTAGTATTCAAAATAAACAAATAAATAAACATTTCAGTCATTGCCACTATTTTTTTTTTAAAGATTTTTTAATCAAACCTTGACATGCTCTTCATGTCAAGTCATAAGTTTTTGGGGTTTTACTCAAAATCATTGTGTGTATAATAAAATGATTAATGAAAAGTTAATAATTAGTACTAAAATAATTCCTTTATGCAAAGTTAAAGATCGAACATAATATTTTAGGAACCATTGAACTGAACACTAGGAGAGAGAGACTCATCTCTTTTTCATTAAAATCGGATTTTAGGTCTAACATGATCTAAAACTTTCAATTTAGTATTTAAGAGTTATATATTTCAAAAAATGTTGAACAGGCCAAGGCCAAGAGTCTATGATAATCAAAATTAAAAATTTAGACCATGTTTGATAGTCATTTGACTTTTTATTTTTGGTTTTTGAAAACTATGCTTGTTTTCTCTCAACTTTTCTACAATAGTTTTCATCTCTCTTAACGAAACATTTGAATTCTTAGCCAAATTCTAAAAACAAAAATCAAGTTTTTAAAAGCTATTTTTTTTAGTTTTTTAATACATAGCTTGGTTTTTTGAAAACATAGATAAAAAGTAGATAACAAAATAAGTATATCCATAAGTGAGAATAGTATATATAAGCTTAGTTTTCAAAAACCAAAAACCAAAAAATCAAATGGTTATCAAACGAGATCTTAGGGACTAAAAGTTCATGAAGCCTAATTAGATGCAAAACTAAAAGTGCATAAACCTCATAGACATTTTTTAAAGTTTAAGGTCCTGTTTAAACTAAAAGTGCATAAACCTCATAGACATTTTTTAAAGTTTAAGGTCCTGTTTGGGGCACATGTTATAATAACCTGTGGAATACACTGCACCCCAAACACAAATTATTATAACCTCAGACTATACTACTCTGCATTTTAAATAATATTATATGATTCTACAGATTATAATAACCCACAGACTATTATAACTCCATGTTATTATAACTCACTCAATATCTCAAACAACCCAATTTTTTTTTTTATAATTTGACCACTAATTTATTTTTGCACATTTAATACATAGGAACATAATAAATGGATGAAGAACTGAGTTAACTAATAGACGAGAGGATGTAAGAAATTTGAAGAAAATATGTGGGTGAGAAAAAAAAAAAAAAACAGGCCAAGGATTTCAAAGTCAAAGAAAAATAAGTGTTCAAAGTCAAATGGGCAATTGGAAGGAAATTGGAAAACTGGACTTTGAAATTTCTTTGGTGAAAATGAACAAAAAAAAAAGAACAATCAACATTTATTTGCTCTTAATTTCCTTCAATTTAGGGGCGTTGTTGATGCATTTCTTTATTATTATTATTATTATTTCATACAGCTGGATCCGACTCATATGACTGTCTTATAATTTATAAATATGGTTAAAATACCATTTTGTATTAATTATGATTTATTTATTTATTTCCTACTCATATTTCTCTTTTGGTTTTGTTATTTAATTAGTAGTATGTTCAAATTTTATTTCCTTTTTTTTAAAAAAATATTATTTTCTACAACCTGTGAACAACAATCTGACTATTATTAATTTACAAATAGCCATTTCACACATGTTATGTCAAATTCACATAAAAAAAAGTTGTTCCCTTATAAATATGAAGAACTTTTTCTATGAATTTTAGTCTGCTAAAAAATATCTATTTCAGGACAAAATAAAAAGGTCAATATATAGGATAGAAAAATGTTATGAGATATGATATATTAAATAACTAAAAATGTTTTAGTTATTTCGTCTTAGATTTTTATTTTTATTTTGAATTTTGTGTATCTAGCAAAAAAGTATGTAATAATGTCTTTATATTGTAGTTTAACTCAATCTTTTACTCCTATACTCCTAGTCAGGTTGATTAATTTTATTTTAAGATTAAAATCTTAGTTATATTTATTTTATTTTGATGTTTAAATTTTGAGAATGCTTATTTTATTTATTCAACTTTAAAAAATATAGTTATACATAGTTCATAAATTTTAAAAAGATTTATTTTCATTTGGTAGATTTTAAGAGAAGTAATCATTTTTGGTTATGATTATTATTTTACCTTTTTCATATTTACTTACTAATACTTGCCTAGTAACCTATGTGGCTTTAACACGTGCTCAATACATTAATAAATGTATTTGACATTATGTTTTTTTTTTTTAATTTTAACAAATTAGGGAGATTGAACCATCGATCTTTGAAAAGGTGATTAAATTGGTGTCACACTATGGTAATATACATTTTGGTTCCAAACTTATAAGTTCATTTCATTTTGGCTTAGAACCTTCAAAATGTCAATTTATCAAAGTTTGAACGTTCAGATTTTACAGTCATGAACATTTTCATGACTGCAATCTTTTCGATTATGAAAGTTTAAAAGTTTAATTTTGGTAAACAATTTGAAAACAAATGATTCAATGAAAATAGAGTCATATTTCATATTTTCAGATATATGTTTGAAAGCCAATTTAGAAATTTGATTCTATTTTAAAAAGTTGTTTAAAGTATGACTATATAATATATTTATAGATAGTTATAGTTGCAAAACTAAATATTAAGTTGAATATAAGTTATCATTAACTTATTTTTTTTTAGAGAATATATAAGTTATCATTAATCGATTTGTCATTTTTTTTAATATAAATTTTGTATAATTGTTATCTTATAATATAATATTATATAATTTATAATAGGTTATATTATACGTATTTTAATTTAACAAAAATAAATTGAGTTTATAGCACGAAATAATATATTTATTAAGATCTTTATATTTGTTTAATATAATTATCCATTTTAAAATTAAAAATTCAGAATCTAGATAAAATGAAAATATAAAAATATTTTTTTTTCAAAATTTCTACTATTTGAATCACAGAAACAGTTTTCGAAAACACATATGTTAAACACATATTCACTTAATTTAGTAAATCCAAAAATATAAAACAAAATCGTGATTGCCTATCAAACATACCCACTTTTATAATTAAAAATTAATGAGTGTAATTATAACCATCATTATAATTGAAGGGTGGTTTGTGTAATTTGTATCCTTCTTAGAGTTCAACAACATGTACCAGTGAAAGATTTGAACCTCTAATTTTTAATAAAAAATTAATATACTTTTAATTAGTCGAGCTTTCGAGTTTAATTTGCACCCTTTTTAAAATCACCAAATCAAGTCCAAATTAAAATTTGAATTAGTGGTATAAGTAATTATATTGGACAAATTAAATGTAAAAGTAGTTGCCTTAAGACTATTTGTGGTTTTGAGGAGTTTGAGTTATTTATGGTGAAAAAGTGACTTGAATTCCCTTTATGAGAGACAGAAAGTATTCAACTTGACTAAAATCTAGTGCCATGCTTTGACAGGCAAAATTCAATTATTGATGACAAAATGTTTTAGATTTTGAGAACAAGAAAAAAAAAAATAGAATTTATGTTATACTAACAAACATGGGGGAAATTTCCTATACATGCAATAATTAATTTGAGTTGGCTTCTTTTTAATTTATATGAAGTTCTTATGAAACACATCAAGTTTGAAAAGTTTGCATAATGATTAATGATATAGGTGAGATGTGAACTCTCAAATGCGAGGTATATTTTAGTTTTTGAAGCGATTTTAATTCTTCAAATTATAAAGTTGTTATTTATTTTAGATATAAATAAAACGAAAAACACGAAGATAAATACATCTGAAATAACCTAATTCGAAGTTGCAGGTGTCTAATTTAATCGCATTGTGCCATGTTAGATATCCATTGCACTTTATCTTCAAACCACACTCTCGTTAGGTGGTTTGTTCGAGCATGAGCAACCATTAATTTCACTAACTAAATAATGATATAACATGCTTATTGTGTAACGTCCGAGGAAGAAGGGTACATGAATATTGAACCAAGTCCACATCTGTGAGGGATCCTAAGGATATGAAAGTATGATACCAAAGGAAGATGGGTACATGAACGAATCGAGTCCACATCCGAACGAGAGGGATCATGAGAATATGAAAGTATAGTTGAGAAAGTCTTAAAAGAATTGAAAGCTACTACCTATATCAACAATGTGCACCTTTCTTTTCGTTGGCTCGATTATAGAATCTCCAAAGTTAAGCGTGCTTAGTTTGGAGAAATTTTATGTTGGGTGACTTCCTGAAAATTTTCGTAAGGAACATGTGAGTGAGGACAAAGAATGTTCAAAGGACTCGGGGATTTGAAAGATTGCTTAAAAAAGAAATTGTGTTGCATATGCTTATTATTTCTAGCTGTTAGTTTTCTTCAATGATTTATATTTCAAATAACGTTAAATCAACATAAATATTTAACAACGTATTCACCTATCATGGTATCAATTAGTTAACCTTTAACAACAAAAACTACCTAGAATAATAATTCATAACTTTTTGGAGTCTAAAAACTACCTTTGTAATTTATTTTGAAAAAAAAATCTATTTAGGTCATTGAAAATTTGGTCAAGTCTCTTTAATAAAAATGAAAAGCAACTTTCTTGCCTAAAATTGAAATATTAGCTGGAGTCAAGGTACAGTACAACCTTTTATTGGAAGCTTTGGATTCATAAATTTATTTGTTTTTATTTTATTTATTATTTTATCAATTTGGGTCGACAATCTTTTAATTTTTTTTTTTAAAATAGTTCTTTTAAATTTTGACTCGTTCTAGAATCTTCCACGTGGCAATTTCGTGCTCTCCAAATATGTATGTTTCTTTTTTAATCTAATTTTAATTAACGACATTTGAATCATTCATTTTTTGACACCGACAGACTTTCTTTTTTAACCTTTTTTTAAAAGGTTTCTTTTAAAAACCATCTTTACTCCCTCCTTTCAAAAAGGAGTTCTTTTAATGAGATTTTTTTAATTTTTTTTTTAATCATGAATTGCACCAGGTATATTAATTTTTATTATGAAATTTCAATTTTATTAAATTAAACCGTATACTTGGATAACTATTGTAATTTTTATATTCTATTTAACTTCTACTAATTCACCCATTAATTTTAATAAAAAAAAGGTAATGACTTGTTTGATAAACATGTAAACAAAATATAAGATATAATAATATCTTTATTGAAAGTAATTTTTTTCCAAGTGTTTAAACTAAAATTTCCTTAAGACTTCTGGGATTTTAAGATCTAAGATTCTCAAGACATTCTATTATGACCTTTTCCCCTCTTTATTCTTTCTATTTACTTCCTTCATCCTTTTACTTTTATTTTTATTTTCATTTTCTTTTTCTTTTCCCCTTCAAAATATGATTAGAATAAGGTAAGGGATTTTTTTTAGTAAGAATATGGTTATTTAATAATATATATTTTTAAAAGGTCATTTTCATAATATTTTGAAAAGATGGAATACCTTTCATTAAAGTGAAAAGTTTAGATGGTTTACTGTGTATTGTAACAAAATTGTCTACTTAAAAAGAGACCGATAAAAATAATAAATCATAAATACACATTTGAAAGTATAAAAAGTTTTGATTTTTTTTATTATGGTCCTTGTACTTTGACTATTGTTTCATTTTAGTTCCTATACTTTCAAATGTCAAAATTTAGTTATTGTACTTTTAATAAAGTTTAAATTTGATCCCTACTATTAGTTTAATGTTGATTTTTCTTTTTTTTTTTAAAAAAATCTCTATTAGCTTTTCCTCTACAAATTTTGAAAGTATGTTCACATTATGTCTTTTCTTGTATTAAAATTATTACTAATATTTGATCAATTTAATAAAAGTTAACTTTAAACTTATCATAATGACCAATTTTAAATTTTATTGAAAGTACAAGAACTAAAATTGGACATTTGAAAGTATAGGGACCAAAATGGAACAATACTCAAAATACGAGGACCAAAAGATATTTTAACCTTTTTTTTTTTATTTAAGCTAGTTGAACAATCCATTAGAATTAAATGTTGAAGAATATGTCGAGTCTAGGAACTGAATGACACTGGCAAATTGATTACAAATTAACTGACTACAAATAATTATAATATAAATAATCATAAATATATGGTATGTAACAACAATTTTCAAAATTAAAGAAATAGAGACAATAAATAGTTGTGACATGCTCATAAAAAACTATCCTAAAAATAATTATTCACTCTACACTGATTACAAGTAGACTATAACGATTGTCTCAAATAGATAAAATGAATAATTTCGATAGAACAACAACCTCGAACCATCTAGATCTAACAAAACTCTTGGATACTTGCTCTCAATTCAACTCAAGACTAAAAGAAAGAAAAGAGCAACCCTTCAAATGAAATGAAATCCTCCAAATGAAGAAACAAGTTGCTATTTATATGCTAACAACTAAGGCCCCGTTTGATAACGCTCTGCTTCTTGTTTCTGTTTCTTTCTCTGTTTCTTGTTTCTTGTTTCTCATTTTTAAGAATAAAAACAAGAATATGTTTGATAACTATTTCTGTTTCTTGTTTCTTTGAAAACAAGAAATAGAAACATAAACTTGTTTGATAACCATTTCTTGTTTCTTGTTCTTAAATGTCTTCTTTATCTCATTTTTTTGTCATTTTTTATAGTTTAAAAATAATTTAGTTATATAATATAAAATATATAACATGCATTAAAATATATAAATATACAATTAATTATAACAAATTTATATTATCAAATACCAACAAGTCTCGATGCAAAATTAATTAATAATAAAAGTAAATAAATAAAATTATTTTATTCTTCAAATGTTGTTCAAATTTGATCTGCAATCTTATCTCTTACTCGAACCATTCGTCTTAAATGATGTCAACTTAGATCAAACTCAATTATATTGATAAATGTTGTAGTTTGTAAAATATTAAAATGAGGTTAAAGACATGTTTTAGTGAACAAAATTTATTTATTGCAAAATTACAATAATATATAAATATAAAGATTGCAAAATTAAAACTCAAAATTCAAATAATACATATATATATATATATATATATAATTTCAAATTAAAATAATATAAATATGGAGATTGTAAAATGAAGAAATGAAATAAACAATTTAAACTATATATAATGCAAAAAAACAAAATTGATAAAAAAAGAAAATCAAAAAGTTGTACTGACCAAGGATTGAACTTGAGGCTTGAAATGAAAGGAGTATATATAGTTTTGACATGCATTTCACCAATAGGCTGGAGGCCGAGAATGAAAAATTGAGAAAAAATATAAAAAGAAACGAAACAGAAAGAAACTACTATTTGAAGTTTCTCAAATTTTGGGAACAAGAAACGGGATGGATTATCAAACAAGTTTGTTTCTTAAAAAATGAGAAACAGAAACAAGAAACAGGAAACAAAAACGTTATCAAACGGACCCTAAGTAACTCTCTAAAAAAAATAAAATTAATATAAACGATATCAAACATACCTAAAAAACAACTTAATTACGTAGTTACTTGTAAAAATTCAAACATAACTCAACAAATTTAATTAACTTTTGTAAATGAAATATCAATACATTTTAATGTTTCAAACTATTTATGAAACTTTTGAAATTCAAATTAAGTAATAACAAATTTAACTTTCATACGTTAAATTTGTAAGTGAAACATCCCTTCATTTTTTATGTCTCAAACCAACGATTTATTTAAAAATTTTACTCTAAAATCCAACATTTAAATAGCTAAATTGTCTCATTATAATTGAAATTTTCATTAAAAAGTATTTATAACTGAAAACTTTTTAGTACTATTCATCTCATTTGAACAAATCCATCACATGCTTTATAATATTTTAAAAGCTATTTTATTTTATTTATTATTAAAAAAATAGCCATAAACTCACACAAATCCCGTAAAGAGAGTTTTCTATATAATAGGTATATTATTATTATTATTTTCTAGTAATGGGGTGAGTGGATTTCTTTTTTTGTTAGTGGATTTCAATCATAAAGGCAACCTTAAAATCAATTGTAAATTTGCAATTCATCAATTAGGTCATCACTTTCTCTAATAAATAAATAAATAAATAAATAAATAAAGCCATCACTAATGTGTTTGTATGTGTTATTTTCATATATCATCAATTTATTAACCAATAAGTCAGTGTAAATGGAATAGATTAAAATTTGATCACATTTAAAATGTATTGCTTCATTAATTTTTAAAATTTATTATAAGGTGACAAATAATGCGTGTTTTTGCTAGCGAGTAAAGAGCTAATTTCACATGTTGCTAAAATATTAAATAACATTAGTTTTAAAAAGTAGGCCAGATATTTATTTGAGTTAAAAAAAATTAAGACATCCCAAAAAAAATTTAATTGTACGGGTTAAAATAACATTTTGGTCCTTATACTTTGAACTTCATTCTATTTTACACTCTATACTTTCAAATATTTATATGTAGTCTATGTACTTTCAATAAAACTTAAAATTAGTTTGAAGATAATTTTTTGTCCAAATTAATTAAATAATAATAACAATAATTTTCATACAATAAAATGTGAATATTATCAAAAATCATAGAGAAAAAGTTAATGAAGACTATTTTTTTTTATATGTACAAAAATTAACCATAACCTAGTTGTAAGAACCAATTTTAAGCTTTATTGAAAATATATGGACTAAATTTAGACATTTAAAAGTATAGAGACCAAAATTAAATAAAATCCAAATTAACCAAAATGGTATTTTAACCATTTTATTTCTACTATAATTTACAAATAATTTTGTAGTACTTGTTTTTTCACTAGTTTTATTTCATACTAAAATCAATTTATACTCCTAATTTTTGGGTTGTATAAATTGAAATCCTAAACTAATAATGATATCAATTTAAATATCGAACCTTCATAAGTGTATCAATTTACACATTTTATTAGATTCTGTTTGAAAAATGTTAGTTCACATGTGTAGATTTATAATTGTATCAATTAAACTATTGAACTTTAAATCAATTTAGATCCTATTTCAAATGCATAGACGATTTAAGATAAGTTGTAAATAGAGAGTCTAAATTGATTCAATTATGAAATTGAGGTTTAATTGATACAATTATAAGTTCACAAATGTGTACTAAGTTTCTCCAATTTGATAGAAGGTGTAAACTCATATACTTTACCAAGCTTCATAGTTTTAATTGATTTAATTATTTTAGTATTTTAGCAGATAAAATCTAAAATTTTGGGGTATGATTTGACTTTTGCCATTTTATTTTTCATTCAAATATAGTGTCCTAACATTTTAACATTTATTATTACTTATAAGTTTTTACTTTTTAAATGAGAAATATTTTATATTATAAAGAGGAACACCATATTTCTCTATTCATTTGTAGGGAGGTTAAAAATCTTATAATTAAATTCCTATATCTAAAATTCTAGTTTAAATATCTCATTTACCACAATTTCAAAACACACCCTAACTAATGGGCCAATTTTTAGCTCAACTTCTTAGTGCAAAGTGGTTTGAGCTACACAACGTTTCAATTGAATTATTGTATTATGGGGGACAGACTAGAGAAAACTATTGTACCTGTGATTGATAAATAAGTATATACGATAGGGGACTTGAATCTCCTAAAAAAGAGCGAGATACCCGCGGCTCAACATGATTGTTTTTGTTTACGTATTTATTTCTTTTCATTTGTAATTTCCCCAACATATAGTTTTAGTCATGAGAGTTTGTATCTATTTCTATTTTGATTTTTTGATATTTGAATTTTCAATGGCAGCCCTTAAGATTTCATTAAAATTAACATTTAGTCTCGATAACAAAAATGATTATATGAATATGAAAATGAAATATAAAATCAGAGTTAGTAGAATTTTCAATAGGTTAAAAAATAATAGTTTTATGACAATAACTAAATGTGAAATACAACGAAAGTTGAATTAGTCAAATTGTTAGAAATTGAAGGATTGAAACAGAAAGTAAATAAAAAATTGTACTTAAATCAAGATTAAAGACCAAAATTAGAAATTAAAAAGGAAAAATAGTGACCGATATCTTTATTTTTATTTGTTTCATGGTACAAATCTAAGCATACAAAATGTACATTATACAATGCAATACAATTAATCCCTTGAACGAATTTTTTTTTTTTTTTTTGGAGAATAAAGAATCAAAATTTTTAATGGTTGAATTCTAAAAGGATAAACTACTTAAATGAGTTGGAAACAATTAATTTATTAGATATTTTGAATTCCAAAATATTGCTTTTAGAAAAGAATAAATAAATAAAAATGAAGAATGTTCAATGAAAATTCAATTGAAACGAGTTTTCTTCGCTTTGTAGGTGACTTCGATATCATTCCAGAGAGAGAAAATTTGGACGCCATAATCTTGATGGAGCCATAATAACAGATTAAAAGATTGAAAAGTTTTTGCCTTTTTTCACATCAATTGCCAGTGATCAAGGAAGTGGATTTCTTCTTTTTTGATTCCATTGACTCAGAATTTCAAGCTCCATAAATGGAAGAGTGCGCAATCCAATGATAAGCGACATTTAGCGGCTTTTCTTTCTTTTTCTCTCAGATCTTGCGAGAATCGCTGAGGTTTTTGTTTCGTGATTGAACGAATAAAGCTGTTGATAATGGGAAATTGTTTAATTTCTTCAGCTCGTCATTCTAGTTCTATTGGCAGCCAGATGTCTTCTTCTACTCCAGGTGCCAATTTCCAACGATTATCTTTGAAATTACTTATAGAATGTCAATTTTCAGCTTCACTTTCTGTTTTGAGTTGTGATTCTTCATGTTTCAACCGTCAATTTGATTTTATATTGTGCCGTTTCTTAGGGACATCGAGCAATTACAGCAAAAACGTAGGGTTTTCAGGTAACACCAGTAGCACCGCCGGCGGGAGTCAATTTTCAGAGGCGGCGAGTGTGGGGGTGAGCGAGCCCTATCCGAATGGACAAATCCTTGACCAACCAAACTTGAAGGAGTTCAGCTTCGCTGAGCTGAAACTCGTTACCAAAAACTTCAGACCTGAATCCTTGCTTGGTCAGGGGGGTTTTGGGAAGGTGTATAAGGGCTGGCTAGATGAAAAGACACTGGCTCCTTCTAAGAGCAATTCTGGAATGGTGGTTGCCATTAAGAAATTAAACCCAGAAAGTGTTCAAGGTTTTCAGGAGTGGCAGGTAAAATTGAGTTCATTCATGGATCATCCTGTAGTGAAGATTCATCTACTACTGTTTTGAATATTGTTTGACCCATAGAAAAAGTAGTTGAGTTGGATGAGATGGCCTTTTCTCCATTTCTAAAAATGGCCACACCATGCCTTTCTTGCTTTATATGCACCTCTTAGCTACTGAACAAGTAGATTGCCACTATTAGTATTCTCTGTTCTCAACTTCTACGAACCATTTGCAAATTTAGAATTAGACTAAATACTGCAAAGATTAATGGTTTTTTTTTCCTTTTGCTTTTAATGCTTCTTCATTCCATATTCATTGCCTGTTTGACATTTTTGATGTCTGGTATCAATTGAACTGGTGAAATAGGTCCACCAACCAAAATGCCTTTATGAAGGAAGTACCTAGTGTTGGGGTGTTGATATAATTAAATTTACTATTACCTATCAACTTAAGCTTTTGGGTTGATTGGTGATTTAACATGTTGAGGTCATGTGTTCGAATTCCGATAATGTCAATTCCTCTCCCAATTAATATTAATAGTTTGCACTGGTTGAATTTTTCCTCAAATTTCTAAACCCACAAGTGAGGGGAGTGTTGGACTAGTGTTGATATAATTAAATTTACCATAACCTATCAACTTAACCTCTTGGATTGATTGATGATTTAACATGCAAAGTCATTTCCTCCCATTAATATTTATTTCCATGGAGTGTTAAAGTGTTAGATATATGGTAAAGTCGTTCTTGAGTCATTTATTACTTGGAACTTTCTAATATCTTGCTTACCTTGTTTGACACACTGCTTAAATTAGAAATTTGCACTCTCCCGAAATGTATGGTTATATGTTTCTACTCATGAAGCCCAAAAAGACATAAACCTTTATGCCCATAAATGCAATTAGGAGTTCTGCTGATGGATGTAGATCGTTTTGCAATGTATCTTTCGATCGGAGCCCTCTTTGCAAGGTCTAATAATGTCTTACTGCTCATATGATATAATGCAGGCAGAGGTGAACTTTTTAGGACGACTGAATCATCCACATCTTGTCAGATTATTGGGTTATTGCTGGGAGGAACAAGAATTGCTTCTTGTATATGAATTCTTGCACAGGGGAAGCTTGGAAAACCATCTCTTTGGAAGTATGATTTCCTTAAATGAAGGATAAGAGAAAATTGATTATTCATAGTTATCTGTGCTAATCTTTGGTTTCTGTTATGATCAGGGCGTTCTTCAATAGAACCTCTTTCTTGGGAAAAAAGGATCAAGATCGCAATTGGAGCAGCTAGGGGTTTGGCTTTCTTGCATTCCTCAGAAAAAGAAGTCATATACAGAGATTTTAAAGCATCAAATATACTTCTAGATACGGTTTGTCCAATTTTTTGCAGTCTACTTTTAGCTAATTGCAATATTGAATAACATCTTTGTTTCCCTTTTCTCGTTTAATGAGAAGATTCTGTAGAAAAAAAAAAGTTCATATTCAAGTGAGAAACTGGAAATTACTGGTCATTTTGTATTATTCATCACATCTGTCCTGCCCACCATATAAATATTTTATCATTACATAACTTCCTCTTTCATTTTTTCTCTTCTTTTGGAAAGTATCTTTATATACTCGTGGATAAGGATAACACTGTTGAACTTCTGTCACATTTCATCTTTCTTTTACCATTCTATCTAAATTCTCTTTTATATCCACGTGCAGAATTACAATGCGAAAATCTCGGACTTCGGCCTGGCAAGATTGGGGCCAGCAGGTGAAGAATCACATGTAACAACAAGAATTATGGGCACGTACGGTTATGTGGCCCCAGAATACGTTAGTACAGGTGATAAAATCTGTCACTGTTTGAGTCAAAGGCTCCATTTGATAACCATTTAAACCAGTACAATTTTCAAAAACCAAAAGCCAAATGCTTATCAAATGGGGCTTTGCTATTCTGTTTACTTGCAATTGCAAATGCATCGAGAAGTAGAAACAATGACAATTTGGAGTATATTGGGTGATAGAGGAGATGAATTAAATATGAACAGTGCTACAGTTATATTTTAATTTCACAAGTTCTGTAATCAATCATATTTTCTCAACATTGAAAATCATCTGCCAACAAGAGCATAGCTCAACTGACATCAAGTATGACTCATAACCAAGAGGTCATGAGTTCTAATCTCCCCTCCCCCAATTGTTGATGTACTAAAAAAAACATTGAAAATCATCTTCATCTCTAAACGACTACCAACAATCTTTGCCATTACTTATCTTACACAGGTCATTTGTACGTGAAGAGCGACGTTTACGGGTTTGGCGTGGTGCTGCTCGAAATTATGATGGGCTTGCGAGCACATGATATGAATAGGTGCAGTGAACAGCGCAATCTGGTCGATTGGGCTAAGCCATTCTTGGCAAAGAGAAAAAAGATTAAAAGTTTAATGGATACAAGAATAGAAGGTCAATATTCATTGAAAGCAGCCGTGCTAGTCGGAGATCTTACTCAAAAATGCCTCGAAACCGATCCGAGAAAACGCCCCTCCATGCAAGAAGTTCTCGAGGCATTGGAACAGATCGAAGAACTGAAGGACAAACCGAAAGAGTCAACCACCAAGATTAGCAACTCGCAGTCTAAACAACTTCATCAAAGACAGCCAAACAATTCATCAGCAAAAAGGCACTGATAAACGAGTCCAAAAGGCGAGATGTTTGATTCAACCTCCAAGTTTTTTTTTAATAAATCGTGTAACATTGTATGCATTTCTGATTGTAATAGAAAAAACTTATATTTTTTTGTTCATCTTTGCTCATTGGTTAGGGATGGCAGAAGGCGATGTTGGAATATATTTGATTGTATGTATCATGAAGTTATCAAATGTTTTAGGTTTTATAGAAGAAAAGCTTTTGTGTAAAATGTGGATTTCCTTCAAATTTTGCTATAATCTTTCTTATTTATTGAGGGGTTGTTTTGTTATAATAACATAGATTATAATAGTCTGCAAAATCATATAATATTATTTAAAATAGAGTAGTATAGTCTGTGTTTGGGGTGCAAAGTATTCTACAGGTAATTATAATCGGTGCACCAAACAACTCCTAAGGTAAGTGCATGTAAAGTAATATTAATATATTTTATTTAAATTAAATTATAATTTGGTCTAAATGCGTGTATATTTAATTATTATAAGTGTCTTAACTTTGATTTTGTTCAATTTAGTTCTTAGATCTCCAAATAATAATAATAAGGTTAAAATACTATTTTTGTTATGTAGTTTTAGCTTTGTTTTATTTTGGTTCTTGTAATTTCAAATGTTCAATTTTAGTTCATATATTTTTAATAAAACTTAAAATTGGTCTCTATGATAAGTTTAAAGTTAATTTCTATCAAAATTGGTTAAATAATAACAATAATTTTAATGAAAGGAAAGACAAAATGTGAACATATTTTCAAAATTTATAGAGGAAAAACTAATAGAGATTATTTTTTTTTAAAGAAAAATTCACAATAATCTAATAGTAGGAACCAATTTATTGAAAGGAAAAAGACTAAAATTGGACCTTTGCAAATACAGAGACCAAAACGGAACAAAGTTCAAAATACAAGGACCAAAATACTATTTTAACCTAATAATAATAATAAAACTTTTTTTCACCATATTTTATAAGTCCTAAAACTTTTAATTGTTTGTCTAACAAATTTATACTATTAATTCCATTTGCTTATTCTACCAAAAGTTTGGACATACTCAAAATCAGCTTGATAGAGGCATGTATTAGACAAACAAGTTTAGGTGTCTATTACAAAATTTTTTTAAATGCAAAGAATAGATAGAAAATGATCATTATATTAATGGTTAGTTTAGGTAATTTTATTTAAATTAGTTATTATTTATTAATATTATATAAATCATTAAAATAAAGAATATTGTCCTACAATAAAATTGTAATAAAACAAATTAAAATTTATCATTTATTATTATGTTAATTAAAAGTTATATAAACATATTATATAGTAATGCATTTTAATTAGTTAAACTACGACAGACAGAAGTATTATAATAATTAAACTATGTTTAATTTCTATTTCAATTCCTAGTAGTTTGGAGTAAACAACATCAATGAGTTACTAATTAAGATTACACGCAATTCCTAATAAACAACAAAAAAGAAATAAACGTTCTGATTTTCATTGATTCTATTATGATTCCAGTTCATTCTGATTTCTAGTAAGTAAACGTGGCCTTAGTATCTTGGACAAGTGTGAATATTTCCATCGCTTGCACCTATAGTTATATATTGTTTACATGTTAGATTATTTAAATATAAATAAATTTTATGTTTTGGGTTTACTGATAAAGTAGACCAATTAAGTAAAAGATAATTTTCCTAATTTAAACATCATGATAGAAAGATGTATATAAAGAAAAAATCTGAGAAATTGGTCATCTCTGCCTAATGAAGTAAAAGTTTCTCTCTATCAAGAAACCTAATCAAGTTCAAGTAAAGAAAGACCAAGAGAGAGAAACACAATCATTCTCTACCAGAAGAATACCATGGATCCAAGTATGTTATTCTATCCCATATTATTTGTGAAAATCTTTTTGTTCAGAGATCTTGACTTTCATTGAATTATACAATGTTAGAGTTTTATTGTATAATCATGTAATCTAAAGTTCACATTACACACTTGAATCAAGCACACACAATTTATTGACAACTCTTTGGTTTCAAAAATGATTTAGTCTAAATATGGTTTTATTTTACCCACATATCCTTGATTTTTGTTGATGTATCACTTGAACCTTAACAAGTCTCAAGTTTATGCCGACGGTTCAAGTAAACTTATTAGATTATCTCGATATAATTAAATTTACCCTTAACTATCAGCTTTCTTAATATAATTAAATTTACCCTTAACTATCAGTTTAAACTTTTAGTTTGATTGGTGATTTAATATGGTATCAGAGTAGGTGGTCCAAGAGATCTTGTGTTCAAACTCCTGTAGTAAAATCAGTTTTCCTTATTTTCTCCTCAGATTATAATAGCGTCGGAGAGATCCTAACATTTTTGTAGGGGACTCTTAGGAACTTTTTAGGCTTATTTTTAAGTGATTGATGTCAAATTCTGTAAATATGAACAAAATGGAGGTTTAAAACCATGTCTATGTTTATTATGTTCATCTAAGTGTAAATAGTAGGATATTGATTATATTAATCATAAATTCATTATACAAAGATTTAAAAGTCAAGAAATCAAGTAGTGAAGGGTATATTTGGTATAATTAATAGCCATAATTTGATTAGTGGCAAAACCCATAATTAATAGGCGGCTTTGTTTGAACTGCAAAATTGGTCTTGATTGACCGAGGGAAAGTGGGTAACACATATACACATGTTGGAAAACCATTTCCCACTTAAAATATAATATCATCTTAAAAGACGATTCTAGATATATAATTCGCAGAAATTAGCCAACAAGAACGTAACTTAACTGGAAATAAGACTTATGATCGATCATAGGTTCGAATTCCTCATTATTGATGTACTAAAAAAAATTCGTAGAAATTAATTCTTTTATTTGAAAGATTGGTTAAAAATGTATAAGATGATTCGGTTTGAAATAATTTTTTAAGTGTTTAAAAATACTTTTTAATACTTCATTTTTTTACTTAATTAATCTATGGTCTAAGACGAATAAACTCATCTATTAAAGGTAAATTTGACTTCTTTGTCTCAACGATATATTGATCCAATTTTGAGCCAAAATCTTAAGAAAGATAAATTACCCCTAATCTAGAAATATTTTAAAAAATATATATTACTTATTTTTACTAATGTTGTTAGGGATTTTTTTTAATCCCCATGCCAAAAATTATTACAAACTTTTAAAATATAAAAATTAAATAGGTAAAAGGGTGTTTAGAGATGTAGTCGGGTTGAAATTTTGTGATATTTAAGACTTAGTCCAATTATTTCCTATAATCCAAAATAAATTTGTTAATCTATGATCCTAACCCAACCTAATGTATAAAAATTGGATTAAGTTTAGTTTGATTCCTTCACGTTTCAATTAAATTTTATGCCTTTTAATTGTTAGGTTGAGCTACATAGCTTTCAAATATGTCTTTAACTAAAGGTGTTAAAAAATGATTATCCTAAAATTCTAAGCATTAGTCCGACCTATAGATATAGATTTTGGGTTTGAGGTTAAAATTAATTTTTAGTTAGAAATATAAATTATCAGTGAGTGGGAGCAAATTTTTGGTTAATAATAAATTTATAAAATTCATGTTACATATTATAGTGAGTTGGGTTGGATCAATTCAACTGGTAAAATCCAAGATCTGAACTAACTGATCAATGAAAGTTTAGAAAAAAAAAAAAAAAAAAAAACTATGTCTAATCCAAATTAATTTGAGTTGCTCCAATTTTTTGAGTTTGCGATTTTTGTTTTTAATAATCCTACAGAACATGAACTCAAAAAAAAAAAAAAAAAAAAATACTGAACATCAACTTATTATTTGGGTTTCGCTTCATAACACTATTCACTATAAGTCTGTTTTATTAAATTTATAAACATTACTTTTGCGGATAAGTATGTTTTATTTAGAAATTTAGCTCAAAATTTAAATATTTGTTTTATTAAAAAAATTAGCTAAGAAATTGTAAGAAAACAAACCCAATTTTTTAAAATAAAAAAATTAAAAATAAAATTATTGTCAAACAAGATCTAGATTATAATTGTTATAGCTTTTAAAATAATTATTGACAAAGTTGCATTTATTAAAATCAGTTGGTGTTTAGCAAACTTCAATTTCAAATTAGAAAAAATTAATTAGGATGTTTGGTAAATTAATATTAAATTGTTGTTATTTAGTTATAATGACAAATTATTTCAATTACTTTTATTATAAGATAATTATTTAAAAATTTATATGATTTAAATTGAATGTAATTTATTTAATCTAAATTATTTGATAAAAGTTTAAGAATTAAAATTTCATTGATATAAGAGAGAATCTATATGAACATAGTGCGTGTGTGAAAGGATAAGATTGAAATTTATAAATGATCAGTGAATGTGACCTATTTTTAGGAAAATTGAATTTAAAAGTTGATATCTATAAGTTGTACTTAAAGTAAATTGAAAAGTGATTATTCATAAGTTGTACTTGAAATGTTATGTTTGTTTACTAATCTTGAAATGTTATGTTTGTTTACTAGTTTTCGTTGTTATATGTTTATATAGTTTTGATCTTAGGTTCATGTTTTTTACATATAGGTGGATCGACTCGACATTTCTGAAACCTACACGAAGATCGCCATGAAGATAACGTGTAATTACCTTGAGTTTAATTTATAAAATTTTGTTTGTAGATTGGGTTATTTGGTCAAAACTATAATTTTGTATGAACAAAGTGTAATGAACTTTAATTTAATGCAAGTAAAATTTTTATTCAATTTGTGTATATTTTATTTCATGTACATCAAGTTTGAAATTATAGTGAAAATCCAAATAAATAACCTATTTGAATAGGTAAAATATCAAAATATCAAATAAAAGCAATAGGCAATTCCAATATATGCCACCAAAATTAAATATTGGTCGGCATTTCCAAGCAATCTGACAGACCAAAACTAAGTTGGTCGGCAATATAGATATGCCGACCGTTTTTATAATTTGGTCGGCATTGCTTTTCTAGGCCGACCAAAAAAGGTTGGTCGCCCTTTGGAAGAACTGCCGACCAAATGGAAATGTGGTCGGCATTATAACGAACGACCGACCAAAAACGTTTGGTCGCCTTTTTTAATCGCCTATCGATCATATGTCGTCGGCATTGTAGACGCATCTTGAGGCAAAAGCAGGTTTGGTTCGGCCTTTCGAAAGCTAGCAGACCATAAATGATTTGGTCGTGGAAGGTTTCCGACGAGGATAAGCGACCATTTTCCCGACGAGCTTTTTGTCGTCGGAAATGCCTTTGCCGACTATACTTTGGGGATTTCCCGACCATTTTTGGAGTCGGGAAATCCCAAAATTCTTGTAGTGAAATTTGTTTTACCAAACAACTTAGACAATTGATTTTTTTTTAAGGGACATTTGAAGCACTGTTTCGGAATCAAAATCCTTGAAATCGAAACCATGGAAATTTGTTCTTGAGGGATTTGAAACCCTAAGAATCAGAATAACAGTGTTTGAAGCTTGAGAATAGAGTATTTTGTCAAAATTGTAGGGTTTATTAGGTTTGGAAAAAAACAGTAGTCCAAACAATATTTTAAGTTTGAGTTCCAAAATCATCCAAATTCAATACGGTACTCCAAACGTCCCTTAAGCAAATCCCAAACGAAACCTAAACTATAATTTTATTGCTTATTTGGGAGAAGGTAATTATTCCACCGACAATGTTAGTTGGCATTAGTCAAACAAACGTGGATGATACTTCAAAGACTTGGACTTCACAAGACTCCCACCTTTGACCCTAACAAACCTAGCACCAATCAAAACCAAAGTCAAGTCCACCAATCTTCCAACAACTATTTTTGTCGGCTTTCTCATCCACACTTCACTCTTCATAATTCAAGCCAACCCCTAAACCTAGCTACCCTCTCTCTGATCTTTCACACACAACCATATGGCTTCATCCTCTCTAATTCTCTCTTCCATTCTCACAATCATTCTCTCTTCTCTCTCGTCTCCGACCTCCGCAATCGAGACCGCTGCCCATCACCACCACCACCACCGCCATCGTCACCTCCGATCCCTACACTTTTCTTTGTTCCAACATGAAACAATCAACAAAACTGGCTACTTCATCGTGTCAGGGGTGGCTGGCCCTGGCGTGAGTCAAACCACCACCCCATTTGGCACCATGTTTGTTTTTCATGATCCTTTAACCACCTCTCCTGATCGAGCATCGAAGTTGGTTGGCACGTCCGAGGGAACCTCCATAACCTCTGGCCTCGACGGGTTGCGAAGCATTAGTATAGCTAAGATTAGCTTGCGTTTGAGGCACCATATCGGTTCCCTCTCGATTGTCGGAGGGACACATAATGTTAAACCGTCGAATCACCCGATCGTCGGAGGGACCGGAGACTTCTTGTTCGTGCAAGGCTACGTGACGTCGTCTCCGGTGGATCTCATCGGCATCACGGTGGTTTATAAGTTGGAGTTTCATCTTTACTGGCCGCCCTATGCATAAGCTTTTCCAGCTCCCAATTTCTGTTTACTTGAAGAAAAATTTCAGGTTCTTGATTTCAGTTTGCTTTTTGTCGTTCGTCAAATTCTCAAATAAATTTGATTTTCTGAATATCTGTGTAATAAGCTTGATTGTCATCCGCGATATTAATATTTGTTGTTGGATTAAAACTTTCTTTTGTACTGAATTTTCGATGCCACTATATTAAGCGATCTAAATAAGAAAAGCAAACATTTTTTTGTTCGTATTCACATATTTATTATAATGTTGACAGATTTACAGATTTTGCCTCCTTTTTAACCTCTGCATGACTTTTTAATAATTCAAAAAATATAAATAACTAGTTATACGTGTCAATATAAATACAACTTATCTATAAGTTGTTGAATTCAAAAGGGGGAAAAAAATTGAAAAATGGAAGAATTTTTCTTTTTTAAAAATCATTTATAATTCCATGAGTTGCAACTTTGAAAACGTGCACAAATCATCTCTATAAACGGAAAAAGTTGTGGTTATAATTAAATTTTAAATCATAAACTCTAAATCCACTCTTAAAAACTATGAAGTCGCTCGAAAATTATAAAATTTTTGCTTACATTAGATCTTGATTTCCACTTGGAAAATTTTTTCTCACCCTTATTAAAATCTTTATAAGATGTGAACCTCTCATCTCTAATAACTATTAAATATCATTTTTTAAATTTCGACAAAAAACTATTAATTAGGAGTATGTAGGTTAGGATTCCAAATCTAAATTATAAGAGAAGAATGAGTTGAATTGAGAAATTTCGGTGAATTACAAAGTTACATATTATTAATTTTCGGACCAATTATAAAATAACTTGTGTGTCTAAATTAAAATGAAAAGAGAAAAAAAAAAGTAAATTCAAATAATATCACAAGTCTACTTTAAAGTCATTTGGTCACACAAGATTAGTTTGGTCAAATTGAGCTCTATGACAATTGAGTCTAAGATCAAATAAGTCCAAAATTTGGCCCAAATTAAAGTCCAAATTAGTCTAAGTTCATTATAGGGATTAGAACGTAACCCGACCAACCCAGACTACTCAATCTAAACCGTAAGGGTTGGATAGGGTTAGATTTTTTTTTTTTCGGTTTGGGTTGGGTTAGAAGTTTGGAGAACCGAAAAGTTCGGGTCAGTTCTCGGGTTGACCCAACCCAACCTGAAGTTTATATTTTTTAATTTTATTTTAATTAAATATATACTTATAAATGAATTATTTGTCAATTTCCTTATGTTTTCTTCTAGACTTCTAACAAAATGTTAAGATGTTATGGATTTGAAGTTTGATATTTGAATTTTATGTGATTTTAGTTATTAATTCAAGAAAAAAATATTTTAAATAATTTAAAAAATTATAAAAAAATTTAAAAAAGTTAACCCGGTGACCCAACCCAACCCGAAAATGTTGGGTTGGGTTACTCTCATGAATAGGGTTGGTTGGGTTGAAGGAATGATCAACCCGAATTTTCGGGTTGGTCCAAAAATCTCCCTCAACCCAACCCAACCCGGCTTATGTACTCCCCTACCTTTAACCTTAAGGTGTTCAAAAAACTCGATAACCCAAACACCTCGACAAACCTAACTCAACCAGGGTTGGATTGGGTTATGAATTTATTTGGGTTGGGTTGAGTTCAAATAAATTAAAATGTACAGGTTGGGTTGGTTCGTGGGTTCACCTAAAATTAATTTGGGTTGACCCGACCAACCCGAACTTATAATTAATTTTAAAAACTATATTTTTACCTACCATACAACTATACATGTATTTAATTTATTTGTATTTAATTTCATAATTATTTATTGTTTAATAACTCTTAAAAATATATTTTTTAAGTCATTAAGATGTAATTTTTCATAATATAAATTGAAACTAAGTGACTAATTTTAATTCAATCTTTGAGAAACAAACCGTCTTTGTTTTAAATGATGGCAATTTATTTGGAAGTTTCTTTTATATAATTGTAAATTTGTAATAGAATATTTAAGTTTTATAGTTGTTATTTAATATAAAGAAATTTGGAGTTTTTTAATTCTTGAATTTTTATATTTTTATGAATTTTGGATTTTTTATATTTTAAATTTTTTTAAAAAGAAAAAAACTAATAACCTATGATGATTTAACCCAACCCAACCCGAAAATGTTGGGTTGGGTTGGAATCTTACTATGAATAGGGTTATTTGGGTTGGAAGAATGACCAACCCGAAAATTTGGATTGGTCCAAAAAATTAGCATAACCCAACCCAATCCGGCTTGTGTACACCTTTACTCAACCTAGACAAACTTATGTCTAAGGAATGAGTTTAAAATTAATCGGAAGAATGACCAACCCGAAAATTTAGATTGGTCAAAAAACTAGCATAACCCAACCCAACCCGGCTTATGTACACCTTTACTCAACCTAGACAAACTTATGTCTAAGGAATGAGTTTAAAATTAACCAAATCCCACATAAACGCTCATTAAAAACTCTATAAATAGAAGGGGGAGAAGTGAGAAAATTTGGAGAATGACTTCAAAAAATTTGAAGACTCTCTGAAAATTACTACTTCGAATATAAAAAAACTTCCAATATTAAAATTTCTTTCATAATCTGGAAAAGACTTTGAAGTCAAGTTAAAGACATTTAAAACAAGATTTCAAGAATTTTTATCAATTCTTCAAGAAAAATCAAGAAGCTAGGGGCTAATTTGTGAAGATAAAAAAGCGGACGAAGTTTAAGATGTCGAGGGTCAATCTAAGAAGATCAACCAGATAACACTTGATCTAGAAAAATCAACAAGTCAAAGGTCAATTCAATGAGATCAATAATTAAGAAATAAAATATTTAGCGCCGTTTGATAAGCCGTTTGATAACCATTTTGTTTTTGGTTTTTAGTTTTTTAAATTTAAACTTAAAAATATTACTTATACCAATGAGTTTATATGTCTTCTTATCAACTAAGATTAATGCATTGTTATTAATTCAAATTAAATCACGGTTGAGAATGGAACTTTAAAATTTAGACTTTTAAGTAAGGATACTAATAATGTAATCTAGCTAAACTATGCTTTTTTGTTTTTTTAGTTCAACATAATTATTTTTAAGTAGAGAATTTATTGATTTAAATGATAAGTTATATATTTGAATTGAGGCCATAAATCCCTATAAAATCCAGAAAAGAGGGAATACACTACTCTGGAGGGGGAAGTTTTCAAATAACAATTTTAAACCTTCTTGCCTAAAAATCTCTTTTCCAAAAACGGTTTCAAGTGTAATTCTCGTGCGTTGAGTAACAAAAAAGGCAACCAACTCAGCAAAATTTATTAATTTGAATATTTTATAATCCAAATTATTGACGGCTTCTTAATAACCGTGAGATGTGAATCAAATAATTTTCACATCTCTTAATAACCTTAAACATAAATTCAAAATATTTCTCTCTTCATGTAAAAAACTAGTGATTTCACCGAATAATTTCTACATTTTTTCGACGTCTATTTATTATTTCTTCCTTCTTAAAAAAAATAAAAATTAAGCTAATTTAAAACTCCAATGAATACTTTTCTGTCATTGATATTTTTGTAACATGCATATATTTGTACAACTTAAATAATATATTTTTAAATTTACACTTTCTGATCTATTTTAGACTTGCAAACTTTCTTCAAAGCTTTTTAACAGTGAGGCATTTTACTAAGGAAAATTATTTAAAATGATTTATTTTATTTCCATTATGTAGGTGCAGAGTAGAATGGGAACAATATTATATATCTCCCAAGAGAAAAAATATGAAATCTGGCAAAGTAATGACAAACTATAAACTAAAGGAGAGACTGGTTTGCAATTTTCAAGCATAGAATTTATGTTATAAAATGACTTATCTACATGCATAGATGTGGTTGGTTTGTGTGTTCATTCAAATTGAATCTCAATCTTGAAAAATACAACATTGTTCATGATGAAACGAGACAAATTATAACGATGCCGCTACAATGTAGTTGTGATTTCATAATAATCGTTGAATGTGAATTTAATAATTTTCATGTTTCATAATAATCATTGAATATAAATTTGAAATACTTATCTCTCTACATTTAACGGTGAAAATTTGTCAAATATATTGTGACCGTCTCATTGAATAATTTATCACTAAAGAAACGTGTGTTAAGTACGTGCCTACAAAAGAGCACTAACTCTACACCTACAACACACTTAAAAAAAGGAAAAAAGAAAATGATAAACCCCATAGTTTGTAAGATACGCCCATAGCATATTATATTATATTAGTGTTGGAGGTCTAATAATTCTATCGTTGTGAGAAATTTTATTTTTATATCACAAAAATATTTGTCACATTCAACTTTGAAAACTTGCTCCAAAGTTCAAACATAACTTTACTAATATAGGAGTTGTTTTGGGCGTTGGGTGAGTTATAATAACATGTAGTTATAATAGTTTGTGAATTATTATAATCTGCGGAATCATATAATATTACTAAAAATGTAGAATAGTATAGTTTGAGACTATAATATTCTGTGTTTGGGGTGCATTGTATTCCACAGATTATAATAACACAAGTTATTACAACATGTACCCCAAATAGACCCTAAATTTGTATCGTCAATTTTGTTAATTAAAATGGACCTGAAAATATCGTGCATGTCAAAAATATATTAAAAATGACATTTTTAAAAACAATCAGATATTGACTTAAGTAGGATGAATGTTTTTTTGTTTAACAACCTACCATTCAAGAGTAGAGAGATTCAAATCTTTAACTTTTTGATTGATGATATATGTCAATTATTATAGAGTTTAAGTTCACTTTCGCATTCTAATTTCGATGGTCCATCCTTAATTAACATTTTGCATACTTATCTTTAATCTTGTTTTAAATATATAACGCTCTTTTGTTTGTTTGTTTTAATCATATACCACTTTTTTGTTTGTTTGTTTTTTCCATATTTACAGTGGTATAATCTTGAAGATCTATTTTTCAAAAATATGGATGAAGAGGAAGATTGAAACCTTCAAGATTAATTTTGTTTTCTTTTTTATGTATTTGTTTTTCTTCTTAACTCTAGTGTATATTGAACATTATTTTATAATCAAATTATTGCAATTCAATATTATTATTTTTTATTATTTTTTATTTAAAATAATATTATAATAAACTATCAAATAGAATAGAAATAAACAATAAATAATAATAATAAATTAAAATACGGAAAGTTTTGCCGACGCACATTGCATCGACAAAAGTGAACTTCTCCCGACGCATGTATTAATCGTCAGGAGAAACTTTTTCTCGATGCAATGGCATTGCGTCCGGAGAAATTCACTTTTGCTGACGCAACAACATTTTAGTTGGGACGTGGCTTTACCGACGAAATATTTTAATTGACCAAGACTTTTCCGACACAATATACAATTTTTCGAACCAAAAAAATACCCCCCCCCGTTTTTCTTTACTTTTTTTTTTATAATTTTTTAATTAAAATAAAAGATTGTAAAAAAATTATTTTACAAAAATTCTAACCTCGATAAAAGTTAATTAAATTAGGTTGACAATGGCAACTATCGAACAATTTTTTTAAGAACTAAGCTTTAAATAATATTTATCAGACAATTATTATTTTAATTAAAGTTTAAATAGAAAATGGAGAACCAAGCTATGAAATTATTATCAAATTACATGTATTTTCTTATGTATATAGGTTGTGAATATCTATCCACAAATAATTCTGAAGTTTGATATTAGCATGTATCGAATAGGTATTTAACTACGATTCACTAATTATGATATGGGCACTTTAATCATTTAGACACTGATGTCTAAACAATAATCCTCATACATATGGTGAGTGAAAGAGAAAAATGTAAAGACTATGAGACTATTAAAACAACCTAATGAGATTTACCATATATATTATTTTCGACCTTTGATCCATCTTTTTTTTTTATTAAATTTGAATTCCAACTAATATTGTCCAAGGATTCAACAAAATTTAAGTGGTTGGAATTTAATATGCATTTCTTAATATAGGAATGTCAAATTTACATCGTAGATTTAATAAAATAAATCTTCCTAACATCGATTAATATTAATTAGATTGCCTTATAAAAAATATGAATTATCGAGTATATAAGAAGAGAAATGCCGATGTTAATAATCGTCACTCATAAAACATATATGTGAAGAATTAAGAGTTGAGAGTGACCCTCGTCTTTATTTCAATGAAGCATTTCGTTCAAAAGACGAAGAAATCTACTATTGATTATTGAAGCTCAAAATTGTCAATTGGATGTGAGTTACTTTCTCTTTGTACTTTTAATTTTAAAAAAAATCTTTATTATGAGATTGGATTCTTTTTTTTTCTTTTTTGAATGAAAATTCAAACTTGGTCAACTTTTAATCGAGGTGATAAGTTGGCAAGATTAGAAGAATTTAAACTCTAAATGAAAATATTAAACCAAAATAAATACTATCATGCATTTTTTTATTTCATGATATCAAAATTATATTGCACACTCCTTAACAAAGTTGTCTAAAAATTTTAATATTCTAACTCAATTTTTTATAAAGAAAATGATTTTATTCCAACTAACTTTCTCATTTTCTCTTCGTCTCTACACACGAAAGAGATTTTTTTAGTAACATCAACATTTGAGAGTAGGGGATTCGAACTCATGACCTCTTGGTCATGAGTTTTACTTCCTTTCTAATGTAATTTTTTTATTAATAGAAAGTATTATTAATTAAGATCTGTTTTTTTAATTAAACATAATATAAACAAACTATTAAAAGAAAATCTCTAAATATATGAATGTCCAAGACCAAGAGCTAGCTTACATGACATAATTACAACCCGTTTATAATCATTTGATTTTTATTTATATATATATATATTTTAAAAAATATATACTCGTTTTTTCATCATTTCTCTATCATTCTTTACCGTAAATTTTTATTTTTCTTAAGAAAATAGTTAAATTCTAAGCCAAATTACAAAAACAAAAATAAAATTTTGAAAACTATTTTTTTTAGTTTTCAAAATTTGGGTTGCTTTTTGAAACATAAATAAAAATTTAATAACAAAATAAGGAAATCTATAGTTAGAAGTAGTATTTATAGGTTTAATTTTCAAAAAACCAAATGGTTACCAAAAGTGCCTATATTATTATCTAATATTCATAGATACATAGGTGACATAACATAGATATATATATATATATATATATATATATATATATATATATATATATATATATATAATTTTATACATGTATATGGAATTATGGATGTGAGTTTTTTATTGGAAGAAAATAGCCAAGTTATCATATTTTCATATTCATAGATCCATATTATATATTTATATTCATTGATTTATATAATTTGTATGTTTTAGTTAATTAATATAGTGAGAGATTATTTTCCAAATGCAGGCGTTGCCAGTCCAGTGTTCTCTCCATGCATGCATGATCTCGCTGTTTGGCATTATTTCTATTAAAAAAAAAAAAGTTGAATTTGAAATGGTGGCACAAAAAATTGGATGGATTTATTCATATAATTATACAAAAATTTGTTGATGTTAGTTTTGGTTATTATTATACACCCGCCCCGCCGGTCTTCAGTCCTCGTCATCACTCTCCGGCGGCGGTTGGGCGTTCAGATCGAACCCCACGCCGCCGCTCTTCTCCGGCGAGCCACCGTCATCATCAGCAGCAGCGGAGGGCTGGTTGAGATCAATATCCAGCCCTCTTCTGGACGCCGCCACTTCCTGAGCCACCGTCAGCAAAGTAGAAGCGAGCTGCTGCTGACATCGGCGAATATCGAGCTCGGCGGCGGTGGGCGGCGGAAGAGCCCCACGGTAGGTCCGTTCCGGGTGAGACCTTAAGTGCCCAAAAAGTGCTTTCCACGATTTGAACACTTTGTTGCAAGTCGCACATCTCGGCTCACCTTTTGGAACCTCCGTCAGCTCTCCCTTTTTCTTTGCAGCTTTCACTTGCTGCTGCTGCTCTCCTCCATCTCCTCGTCCCCTCTTTTTCCCCTGCTCGGCGTCGGAACCGCCTCCCACCTGCTCCCGTGACGTTCCGACGTCGACTGGGGCCACATCTATAGTTTGCCGCGTTATTGTAGCGGTTACCGGTGGGGTGTTGGAGGAGAATGAGAGTTCGATGGCGGCCGTGGGAGTAGGGTTATTATCGTCGTTTTGAGCCGGTGGTGGAGAAGTAGTGGCCACCAGAGACCTATCTCCGCCGTGGCGTTGGTTGGGAGAGGTCTCTGGAGCGACATTGGCATCGGCATCGGCGTTGGCGTTGGCGTTGGCGTTCTTCTCCATGGCAAGACGATGAAGGAAATGGAAGAGTGGAGAGCAACAAAAGGGAAGCAATATGCGAGAGAGAAGTATTGTTGAGTGGTGTGTCTTTGTTCTTAGGGTTATGCATGTATTTATAGTGAAATGTTTGAGCATTTGGTTGATGAAAGGGTGTAGAAAAGAACGAGGTAAAATGCCATATGTTTGGGGGGTTTGGGAATGTATAAATAGGATAGGCGTTGGGTGAATATTTGAATTTCGACATATAAGGAAGGTTATTAACGTCTTAACCAGTTGAGCTATGATCAAATTTAACTATGTTATTGAGTTGATTTGAGGGGAATTGAATTGGTCACATCCCGTTTGGTAACCATTTGATTTTTGAAAATTAATAATATGTAAATGGTACGGTCAATCAAGAGGATCTCGAGGGAAGCTTACAAGAAGATGACGAAGCTCGATCAACTCAATTAGATCTATCTAGCTCAATTGAAACTCATACTCTATGAGGCAATTATTATGCCACAAGGTCTAATGACAAAAGAAAAAGCTTAAAAGACTTCAAGCCACAATGAATGCTTGTCATCAAGCTAAAATCTCTATAATTGGTGAAGAGTTGCAACCGTTCATTTTTTATGAGACACATTTTTATCCAAAAGTCATAATATATCTCAAAATCCAGATTTATTAACACATTTAAAGCATTATGTACTTAATTTAGTTCATGTATTTTCAATTAATAAGGTACATGTAAGGAGTTCAAGGGCTAGAGGTTGGATTTGGACAAAATCTTAAAAGGTTGTGTCCTTTCGTGGTGTCCATTCATTTAGTATAAATAGAGTTGTCATTTAGTCATTTGAACACAAGTCAAATTTGAATAAAATCTTTTAGTCTCTCAAGCTTTATGCTTTATTTGTATTCTTGTGTTTAGAATGCATGTTTTAGAACTTTCAATCTAGTTTATCAATTAGATTGGGGAAAGTTTGAAATCTTGAAGTTAGGAACAAGTTATCTTTTCTTCTTGATCATCGATCAACTTTTCCAAGTAAAAACTGTTTAACTTTCTTGGGGTTGCATTATCTTTTTGTTATTGGGGTTATTCTTATTATTGTTGTGGGGGTTCACCTTGAATAAAGGGAATTCTCTAACGTAATTGAGATAGTTCTTTTATCTATTAAGCTTATGAATACTACTTTCGCCCAAGAGTTTCTTTGTTTTGTTATCTACCTTCTTACGGAATGTTGTCAGAATTCAATCTAACTTTTAAAAAATAAAAAGTAGTTTTAAAAAATCATGAAAACAAAAAGAGCACAATTTAGGTGCAGTCCGAAGTGCACTTGGGTAAACCACTTCAACATCACAAGAAAATAAATTGGTCCCTAAACTTTGAAATGTGTCTAATAAGTCCTCAAATTTTTAATTTTGTATCCAATAGGTCCCTGAATTTACAATTTTGTGTCTAATAGATCATTGACCTAGTAGACGTTTTTTAAAATTCATGAACTTACTAGACATAAAATGGAAAGCTTAAGTTTCTATTGGACAAAAAAAAAATCAATTTTATATCTAATAGATTGCTTAATTTTTAAAAAATTGTGAATATGTTAGGGACCTATTAGAAGTTCAAGGACTAATTAGATATTTTTTAAGTTTAGGGGACTTATTGGATACAAAATTGAAAGTTCAGTGACGTATTTGACACTTTTTAAAGTTCAGAGACAATATACACAAACTTTAAAGTTCAGGGATTAAACTTTGTATACTTGAAAGTTAAATTACAAAATTATTTGTGAGACGATGACTAATAAATATTCAAGTAAATAGAACACTCAAAATCAAGTCATAAAAATGTTTAAACTACATAATTGCTCAAAACTTATGTGCAAAAGTATTAAACACAACTAGAAGAGTCGATACTAAAAAAAAAATTACACATTCATCAACAAGTATATAATACACAAAGCTACTACACATTTTTTTTAGTGAAAACTTTAACTAGCTAATTGATTATAATATAATGTGTTTTTATATATATATATATATATATATATAAAGTTACGAGGAGAAAATGCTAAAAATAGGGCTAATGTGTTAAAATATTTTATGATTAATTGACTATTAGGATAATAATTAGATCATTAGTTATAGTTATAGGGAAAAATCAATAACCAACTATTCCAATCATTTATGTTTGATTATTAATTATGATTTTTTATTTTTTAAAATCAAGTTTTTATATACTAATCTCATCTATAGATTGACTTGTTTTGTTGTTATATTTTCAAAAATCATATTTTAAAAATTAAAAAAAAATCATTTTTTAAAAAAAAAAATTGACTGAGAATTTAAATAATTTCTTAGGAGAGATCAGAGAAATTGAGAGAAAACAAACTTAATTTAAAAAATAAAATAGTTATCAAATGGGACTTAAATGATGTAATTTATGATGTTTCAGTCTTTCGTGTAGCTTATCGTTGTACGACTATTCCAATCATTTATGTATGATTATTAAGTTATATAGTATTCATAACGATTCAATTTGAGTAGAACTTACCATTTAAATCTTCTTGTACTACAACACTTATACAACTCTAAATAGGTCGAGCTAGGGGTGATAGTATTAACCGAAAACCGATGAAACCGAACCGAACCAAACCGATCCAATGGTTTGGTTTGGTTTTCTAGAAGAAAATTAGACATCTCGATTTTTATTTTAGGAAAATCGAAAAATATTGGTTTGGTTCGGTTTTCGTTTAGAAAAAATATTAAAAACCGAACCAAACCGAAGTATATATATATGTACCTCAAAAAACCCCAAATTGAATCTCTATCCATTATTGTGTCGTTTCAAGTAACAAAATGAGATTGTTAGCTCTATGAATTCTTGTTGAGAAATTTATGGGCAAAAAATATTAAAATGGGATGAAACTAAAAAATAAAATAGCATAAGATTTGTAAAAAAACAAAAAGAAAATCGAACCAAACCAATGGACAACTGAACCAATGGTTTTGTCCTTTATTGGACTTTGGTTTTCGTTCCTCTTTTGATAAAACCGATCGAATCGGATCAATTTTCAATTTGGCCTAAAATCGATGAAAACCGAACCAATATCACCCCTAAGTCGAGCGGATCCATTATTTTCCACTCCTTTATAAAATTATCAGCTCGGAGTGTTTTTAAATTGTGGTATTTTCATTTCAATTTTGTTTTTTGAACTTTTAATTTACCATAACGTTAGGATGTTTTTTTTTTTTTGGTTATTTGAAATTTGTTTTAAATGGTAATAAAGTAATGAGATTTCTTTTTCCCTAGAAATGTATTTCGGTATTCATTAGGTTACTATAAAAGCCTATGTGCATATACATAATTTGTCAAATATTAGCTATAAAGTCCTTTTTGGGAATATTTTTATTTTTATTTTTATTTTTTCCACTAAACTAATTTTAACCTCAAACTTCTTAAACTTGAATAAATAGTAAAATAATACTTTCAATTAGTGAAACTTTTTGTTCATAAAAAGGAAAAAATAGATCATATTTAACTAAGTCTTCCTTGGATAATCCTTTGGGTTTTTAAAAATTAAGCCTATGAATAATACTTTTACGTATGGATTCCTTTGTTTTCTTATCTACAAAAGTAGTTTTCAAAATCTTTTTTTGTTTTCGAACTTGACTAAAAACTCATATATTTCCTTAAGAAATGTGAAAACCATTATATAAAAAATGAAAACAATTGTAGAGAAATAGTGAGAAAGCAACACAATTTTTAAAAACCTAAAAATTAAAAATTAAAGTCAGATTTGATAACCATTTTGTTTTAAATTTTTTATTTTTAGAAATTAAACTTATAAATATTACAACTGGTAAATGAGTTGATCTTCATGTTTTCTTATCTACTAGCCAAGTTTTGCAAACTAAAATTTTTTTCAAAAGCTTGTCTTTGTTTTTGACATTTGACTAAGAATTCAAATGTTTCCTTAAGAGAGATGAAAATCACAGTTGAGAATTAAGGAGAAAACAAACTTAATTTTAAAAAATCAAAAATTAAAAATTAAGGTCTCGTTTGATAACCATTTAGTTTTTTATTTTTTTTTATTTTTGAAAACTATGCTTGTTTTTACACAACTTCTCTCTATCTTCTCAACAATTAGTTTCATCTTTTTTGAGGTATCATTTAAGTTTCTAGTTAAATTTCAAAAACAAGTTTTTGAAAACTATTTTTTTTTTAGTTTTCAAAACTTAACTTAGTTTTTTAAATCATAGGTACAAAGTACATAAGAAAACATAGAAACTCATTGATATATGTAGTATTTTTAGGCTTATCTTTTAAAAATCAAATGGTTATCAAACGGGGCCTAAGGTCCTTCTCGATAATCATTTGGTTTTTAGTTTTTCATTTTTTAAAATTAAGCTTGCAAATACTACTTCTATTTAAGGATTTACTTGTTTTGTTATCTATATTTTACCTATGTTTTTAAAAATCAAGTCATGTTTTGAAAACTAAAACAAGTAATTTTCAAAAACTTTTTTTTTTTTTTAGGATTTAGCTAAGAATTCAAATGTTTATTGTAGAAAAATTAAGAGAAAACAAACTTAATTTTTAAAAACTAAAAACAAAATGATTATTAAATGGAGCCTTAGCTATGATATTTTTTTAAAAAAAAATTATGAGATCGTAAGTGAAATTATAAAATTCAAAGGTTAATTTTCACGTTTAGTCTGAAGTTTCGTTTTGATAGATAATTGAGCTATTTGAATTTTCAATTTTTAATTTAATAGATTTTTTAGCATCTAGCTTGTGTTTAAACTTTCAATTGAGTGTATAATAAGTTTCTTTTAAAAAAAATCTATAATAGGTTATTCAACGTTTAATTTTGTAGGGAGAAATTGAGAGTTTAAGGATCTTGTATACTTTTTAAATTCAATACTTCTTAGGAATGTTTATGCTCTTTTTTATAACCATTTTAGTTTTTAGTTTTTAAAATTAAGTCTATAAAATACTACTCCCACGTGTACCTAAGGATTTACTTATTTTATTATCTACTTTTTATCTATATTTTCAAAAACCAAGCCATGTTTTGGAAACTAAAAAAAGTAGTTTTCAAAAACCTGTTTTTATTTTTAGAACTTGACTAATAATTCAAATGTTTCTTTAAGGAGATGATAGTGATTATAGAGAAATTAGGTGAAATCAAGCTTAATTTTCAAAACAAAAAATAAAAACTAAATGGTTATCAAATAGGGCCTAAATGATTATCAAATATGGCTTAAATAGTTAAGTTATGTCGCATTTTTGTGGCTATGTTTAGTTTATTTAATTTTTGTGAGGATCTCCTCTTCTAATTGTCATTTTTGTGGTTTTTAGACATTTTATTGTCTAGCTAGGCATTTCTGTTAGTTGATTTTTTAGAACTATATAGATACATATATATACACACATAAAAAAAAGTCTACCTTAATACTTGGGGTTTTCGTACGGATAACCTATATTTTCTTGCATTTTAATGACTATGAAAATAATGAAATATGACTCATTCACACGTGGTAATACGCGCAAAATTACCTATGAAAGGAGGTGGTATTGTTTGTTCATTCTCTTGTATGCGGAAACACTCTTGTTTTAGCTTTCTCGTTCTCGCTCTCGCTCAAATGAGTGGTCGAAAATCTAGAGAAAAAATAGACAAGAAAAAAATAAGTCAAAGCGAGAGCAAAAAGAAACAAGGAAAAAAAAATAGAGAAAAGTTAGAGTAGCAGAGCTAGATCGAGAATGAGAAGAACAATTTTCCTTGTCTTTTTCTTTTCTCTGGAATTTCAATAGCTCATTATTATCGAGAGCGAGAGCGAGAATGAGAGAGCTAGAGCTAGAACGAGAATAATATGATGTCTTTACGATAATTTGAACGAGATGAAAAAAAACGAAAAATGTCATTAGTTATTAATTTCACATCAGAGATCAAACGACATCAAGGCATGATCATCAAAGGACAAGGTGCGTGAAAATGAGTTTCACCCTCAACTTCTTCATCAATTGAGAAAGATTTGCACCATTTAAGGAAACGCATCCATTTGAATTTTCGGTCCAAATAATTGTTCCTTTAGCCGTTAGTCAGTTTTACAATATTTAAATAATTAAAACTTACAAAATAACGATTTAAATGATTAGAATATCAAATAACAATAGAAAAATAAATTTTCAACAAATTTATTTATTTAACCAACAAAAATAAAAATAAGAATTAAAAAAATGATATCAAATCATACTGAGAATTTATCTAAGAAAAATGATTAAGATCTCGTTTCATAACATATATTTTTTTTAATATTTAATTTATTTACTAACGGAACCAACATGATTATAATTCATGTATGTACTCTCGACCGATCAAGAGGTAAGAATTCAAATCTCGGACATATTTTCCATATTGTCCAAAAAAAAAAACATTTATATTGAGTAGTTCTTGAAAAATATTTTAAAATTAATCTAACTTAGCTAATTCTTTTTTTTAAAAAAGTAACTAAATCTTTTATTTAGACATTAAATTTGCCTAAGCTTTTAAATATTTAAATTATCGATTTTATTCTTTCAACTTTTTTTGCTTTTTTTTTCTCTTAGACTTTACAATTTTGTAATGAGATAATCTCTTGCAACTAAGAGATCAATAACTACTCAAGCTACATTTTTGAAACTGGTATTATTGCTTTATATTGTACAACCATTTCAATCAATTATGTCGGATACTAGGTTATATATTATTCGTGACCAGCTAAATTGATAAAATTTTAGTTGATTGCAAATTACCATATGAATTTTCTCACATTACCAATAGGTCAAACCGAATTATGTTGCCTCATTTATATAAAATGAATTCGAAGTATTTTTAATTGTAGCATTTTCTCTTTATAAAAAAAATGTAATACTTTCATTTTTTTTTTCTTCTTGAGTTCAACAATATGTAGAAATAAAGATTTAAATTTTTTACTGTTTACGAAAAAACATGTCTTGAACAGTTGAGCTATAATACTCATGTTAGCTAGTATTTTAGTTTTGAATATTTACCTTTTGATTTTTTCTCATTTGCAGAACGTTATGATGCTAGGTTGTTACTAGAGGTTTGTTTTAAATGGTAATAAAATAGTTATATTTTTTCCCTTAAAAAATATATTATCGTATTAATTAGGTTACTATAAAAGGCTATGTGCGTATGTAGATATACTTGGTCAATTTTTCTATAAATTATTTTAAGTTATAGAAACGAAAATAAGCTATATTAAATTTTTAAAGTTAGAAGAAACTAACTCAACCTTACAATTTGGACATTAAGAATAACATCCAACAATTTTCCAAGCATGTCTTTCATATTTTCCACCAGAAAAATTTCAAAAACAAAAATAAATTTGTGAAAATTACCTTCTTTTTTTTTTTTTGTTTTCAAAACTTTGCATAGTTTTTAAAAACATAGGTAAAAAGTAATATCAAAGCATGGAAAATTATAGACAAAAGTAGAATTATGACTTAATTTTTAAAAATAAAAAATAAAAAATCAAATGTTTATCAAACGGGACCTTAGTTTTTAAAAATTATAATTTAACTTTCTCCCAATTTCTTTATAACATGTTTCATCTTTCTTCTTGAAGAAACATATAAATTCTTAGCTAAATTTAAAAAACAAAAATAAATTTTCAAAAACTACAACCCCATTTGATAACCATTTTGTTTTTAGTTTTTGAAAATTAAGCCTAAAAATATTGCTTTTTACCTATGGTTTTTATATTTTCTTATCTACTTTTTACCTTTGTTTTCAAAAACCATGCTAAGTTTTGAAAACTAAAAAAATAGTTTTCAAAAAATTATTTTTGTTTTTGAAATTTGACTAGAAACTCAAATTATTCCTTAAGAGAAAGGTGGAAATCATTATAGAGAAGATAAAGAGAAATAGTGACAATTAGCATAATTTTCAAAAACCAAAAACTAAAAATCAAGCCCCGTCTGATAACTATTTGGTTTTTAGTTTTTATGTTTTGAAAATTAAGCTTAAAAATATTACTTCTACCCATGCTTTCTATATTTTCTTATCTACTTTGTATCTATGTTTTTAAAAACCAAGCTAAGTTTTAAAAACTAAAAAAAGTATTTTAAAAAATTTGTTTTATTTTTATTTTATTTTTTTTGAAATTTGGCTAGAAACTTAAATGATACCTCAAGAAAGATGGAAATGATTATAGAGAAGATGGAGAGAAATTGTAAAAATAAAAAAAATAAAAATAAAAAAAAAAAACAAAACAACTTAATTTTCAAAAACCAAAGACCAAAAATCAAATATTTATCAAACGGGGTTCAAATGATTATCAAGCCGTGCTTACTTTTTTAGTTTTCAAAATCTGGCTTAGATTTTAAAAATATATATAGAAAGTAAATAACAAAATAAAGAAATCTACATGTTGAATAGTGTTCATGAAGCTTAAATTTTCAAGTTAAATTTATAGACAAAAACAATGTATTTTCATATGTTTTGATTTATTTTTCAACGTATATGTTCGTTCACATAAACAACAATACAAATGCAAACACAATATTTTCTATCTATGAATTTAAAGGAAAAAAAAGTCTCTAATTATGATTTTGAAACAAACTTTAAAGTTTAAGGGTTAAACTTTTAAAAGTTTACAAAGTATAATCGAAACTAACCTTCAATAGTATTTTTTATAATTTAATCATAAGTTTTAATAAAATTAGAGTTTAAAAAGTTGTTTTTTCTTTACAAAAAATAATCTTCTAATTAACCAACCAATGGGCTGGTCTATATTCTAAAGCCCAAAGAGTATCCTGATGTTAGGTGGGCCTGCAGCAGGCTCGGCCCAATGCTGGGACTGAAATGTGACCGGTTTATCGATTGCCACCGGCGGAACTAGTAATTCCGATTCCTCAGGTGGCGAAGCGGGAAGAGACGGCGGTCGAAGAGGGCTTTCTCGTAAGACCGGCGACGAAGGCCGAGCCACAGCCATCTCTATTGCAGGGAAATGCGGCTGTAGCTATTGGTCCAGCTCAATCTTCTCGAGGTCAGAACATCGTATATTTAAGTTCAAACAGCGATCAATTTTCAATTTCTTTATGGAATTCTGAAATACCTCCATAATCTCGATCATTCTCGTATCTTCTTCCTTAACATTTTCGGAATTCGTTTAAATATGGATAAACAGCCAAACCAATTGTTGCACTGTGGAAGTTTGTTTGTAGGCTGCTGCTAACGTGAAAGTTTTCTCAGAGTAATGCTTATTTTCTGAGAAAATTGAAGGGAAAGGTTGGAGAATGCCAAATGGCCAAGTTTTCCATTACGGATCGGAGATATGGGTACTTTTCCGATAAGAAATGGCCATCTGAAGCTGTTGATATCCACCACGTTGTTGTTCTTAGGAATAGGAAGGGTGGAAAGGGTTTTCTATTGTGCATTTTTGCTGCCCTTGGGTTCTGTTTTTTCCTACTCAAGGTAATTCGTTATTTTCATTTAATTCTTGATGTGTAATTTGAAATCCAACCTTAAATATTTTTTTGTTCTTTCTAATTTGACTCTGATTTCTTGATTCTTATGTTATTTCTTGTTTTCGAAGTATGTTTGTAATTGTTCAGTACTGTCCAAATTTATGGCTTTTGAATATCACTCTTGGAAATCTATTGAAGTTCTTTTTAGTGCATGATCAATTGACTATGGGTTTAACAGGGCCAATCGATCTTTGTCGTTTTATGGTGCTGGGTCTTGAATGTATTGTTTGCCAAGAAGTTGTTCAAGGGAACGGTTGAGAAAGGTAAGGACGTTGGGAAGTTCTCTATCTCACACGTTTTAATGTAATATTGTGTACCATTTCTTGAAATTTAAGTTCTTGTTGGGATATCTAAATGTGCAGAATCTGTTTTGGTTATGCCAAATTTCGGAGTCCAACTTGAAACTCACTATATAAGGTAACTTTTTCCGTCTATAAGTTGTTTCATTGGCTTGAACTTTCTTCTTCAAGGCATCATATACAACATTGGCCAGTGAAGTTTGGTAATCCTCTGGGATTAGATATCTTTAGTTCTTCAATTATTAGGGCTATTTCGAACCTATGCACTTCATGTTGCCGAATCTAATCAATGCATCAGCAGTTCATTGCCATTAAAGACACAGACACACACATGGTGGTGCCACTTTTGCAGATTCTCATAGGTTCTCATTGTTTCTTTGTCTCTTCTTGTAGTGGAAAAGTCATCCATAGGTTTGTGCCAGTTGATAAAATTTTAAAGCCGGTTCTCCTTGAATGCCTGACTCCAGTCACTTGTTACTGGAGCCTGTCTTTGATTATACAAGGGGAAGACAAACTATTGCTAGTTTTCAAGGTAATTTTATTGTTTGTTAAAGATTTCTTAGTCTGTCCCCTGAGCCATGTATGATAATGATATATAGCAGTAATAAAGAAGATAGAAAATATAGAATAAAGGACTGTTTTTCTCACAAGTTAGGCTTGCATAACACAGTTAAGAAAATGAGCCTATGTTTGACATGCAAGTTTCTTTTCTCAGTATGTGAGTTTTCTTATCCCTACTTATCTCCATCTCTTACACAGATGCAATGGTTGTATGATCTTTGAATAATCCAAACATAGGTTATACAAACCTAAGTTTCTATAATCTGTTCTTTTGTATAATCTAAACATAGATTACACAAAACTGCACTTGTTAAAACAGTGAATCGAACATTTTTGTGAGGGCTGTGCATTCTGTTTTGTTGTTTATGCCAATTGAGAAACATTCTTCCCTCTCTAGGAATTACGTCCACCGATGAAAATTCTGGTCCCTATCTGGAAGGCTTTATGTGCTGCTACTGGTGATGGTAGAAACAGAGATGCTTGTTCATAAGGCAATCGGCAATTAACTGTAGCTCCTAGCTGTAGTCGTGTATGTAGATGTTTTAATTTTAGTAGCAACCTTCATCTTTTTTCTCTTCCATTAATTTTTGTCTATCACAGGCATCTTTTTATGGTCTTGTAGCTTTTTTGTTTGAAAAAATGAGCCTAGAAAAGAGAATGGAGAGAATAACAAAGAATTGATATCTTGATTTTATATATATACACTTTATTATTTTGCATTTTTCTCAAGTTACATCCATAATCATGGACAAATTTTAGAAGCTAGACAAAAAGATTGTTAGTAAACAACTTTACCATTTTGTTTTTTTTGTTTTTAGTTTTTTAAATTTAAACCTAAATACTATTTCTACCAATGAGTTTATATGTCTTCTTATTTACTTTGTACCTATGTTTTCAAAAATCAAGCCAACTTTTCAAAACTAAAAAAAGTAACTTTCTAAAACTTAACTTTGTTTTTAGAATTTGGCTAAGAGCTCAACTACATTGATCTTTATTGTAAAGAAATTAGGTGAAAATAAACTTAACTTTCAAAAACTAAAAACAAAAAACAAAATGATTAACAAACGGGGTCTAAATTATTGTCGGGACTTATTTTTAAAATGCTTCTTGGATGACTTTTTTTTTTTTAATGTTGTTGTTGTTGTGGTTGTTTATGGTATCTTTGTAAGTTATAATTATGATCTTCAAATTTTTTTCATGGACTTGCCCCAAGCTTCCCTGTTCAAACGAGGATAAGGTTGAAGATGGGTAAATATTATTTCAGTTCCAAGAACGAGAATAGGCAATACATTCTTCGACTCTATATTTGATCTCTTAGGACCTGTTTGGGGCAGAGGTTATAATAACCCGTGTTATTATAACTTGTGAAATACTCTGCACCTCAAACACAAACTATTATAACCCCAAACTATACTACTCTGCATGTTAAATAATATTATATGATTTCACAAACTATAATAACTCATAGACTATTATAACCCCCTATTATTATAACTCATTCAACGCCTCAAACAACCCCTTAAAAATTATATATACATGAACAAATTTTTACTCGTTTATATTGACATTATTGATCGTTTTGTGTCAATTTCACTTCGTCTCCCTTTGGTTACGACTCTCACAAAGTTTCTGATTATGACCTAGGATTTTCATGATTTATGATTTTCAAACTTTCTAATTACAAAACAACGCATTAAACAACCTCTTAGCGACTATGTGTTCGTTTATGTAACTTGCTCTTGACGATAAATTATATTTGTTATAGATACTTGTGATTCTCTCTCAATGCTCAACGGACTCCTTTTTCATATCTATCCAACTCTATCAACATTGAGCAACTCTATTATTCAAAATTTCCTTCTGGTAGGAATCTGATAGAACCCAAATATATTGAAATATGAATATAACAAAATAGTAAACCCTTTCTTGAGCATTCTTACTCAAGCCCTAAACTAAGACTCACTAAATTAATGTCCCCTTCTCCATAACCTACTCCCTCTATTTATAACCAAATACCCTACCAAACTCCCTAACTAATTACTAGTATACCCTTACTCAAGACCTCAATAGGGATGCATGCAAGTATGGAAAAATGTTTTCAAGAAGAAATGGGGTGAAGAAGTCTTTCTTGTCTCGACATTAATGTGAATATGAGTATAGCTTAACGAATACTCTTTTCCTTGAGGTAGGAGACTCTAATCTTTATTCTTACATTTGTTCTACTAAAAACAACACTAAAATTCACTACATCTCCTGTAAAATTTACTAATATTTAAGGAGAATATATTTGGACAAAACTAAATGGGAATTTTTCTCACCCAAAAAGGAAGAAAGAACCAACTGATTCGTCCAGGATTCTGTTAAGAAAACATATATGTATTTAGCATTATTATTTACCCACAGGGATACTGCAAAAGGATTTATTTAGGTGGAGGGCAGACAAGTGTTTATTTGAAGAATTACAACCAAAACTCCCAAGGGAAACTAAACTACAGAAACACTGCTCTTTTTCACAAATCATCATTTCCAACTTTTGGTTGATCTAAGAATGCCTTGCCTACTCAATCCATCCTCTTCTGCAGACTGGTATTTCCAGGGCACCCTGCCAATTATTCCCCTTGATGGAAAGGCAGCATTTCCCAGCAACACTACAAACCTTCGGCCGAACCTAAGCGCTGCAACATCCGTTCAATGCTCAGCTCATGTCGCTGCAGCCCATGCCACGCTCCGTTTGAACCATTTTTTTCCAATATTTCCATCTCCCTTATCTGCTTGTGCAATGCCTCCAAGTTCACAAGAGGCACCGTCGTTGGTCGTCCATGGGCACACTGCACATTTACATTTCACGACTTATCAATTACTAGTTGCTTCCTCCTCCCACCCCCCCAAAAAAACATAGATATATATATAGAATTTCGCCAGAATTATGAAAAAGGCTCGAAAACTTATTCGCTCACTTGGAAACAGAGAGTAGTCTGCTTCAGTTCTTCAACAATGAGGGAACATTCTGAAGGTAACAAAGAGTCTCCAAACATGATTGCACCTGATCAAGTAATTTATCAAAGAAAAAGGTTTTCAGTGAAAGATCAACATGCAAATACACGCATAGCACTGGGTGGCAGCCAATAGACTATTGTTTTCCTTGGTCTCAGAAATGAGACAACAAGTAGGGAGTGCATCCAATAGTTCGCAGTCTTAAACCTATCTAGATCCAAAGTGAGAAACTACATGATGGAAGTAATTTCTTTAACAGTCTTCATCACAAAAGATTGGCATGTTACAGCTATGAATATCATCCGGAAAAGCTGCAACTGCAAGTCAACCTAATCTACACGACATTTAATTCCCCTTGGTGCATGGTATTTGCACATATTACACAAGTTTAAGCATGTACCTCTGCAGGCCTTCGAATTAAGAACTCGAAGCACGGATGGAGGCATTGTTGACGAGCCATCTGTATCAGCAAGCTTTCAACCCAAAAAAAAAAGTCTTAGCAAGCTTATATATGCAGATATAGCAACAGTAGCAAAATTCTTCAGGTGTTTAGGGAACAATGTAACAGCTAAATAAAATTAATATCTGGATGAAACGAGTAAAAATTGTATTAAAGTGCGAGGTCCTCAGTTACCTGATGAAGAAACTCCAACAGATCTACATCAGATAAATTAACACCTAGAATGCAGGGTACCTGTGTCATACACATGAAAATTCATATAAAAATATAACAAAAGCACATGAATTGGAATTCAAACAAAAAATATAAACTTGTTACAAATTTCAAGCACAAATTTGACAATTCCTATTGCATCACAATAAATGCTTTATTACAGTTTGCATGATTCGGTCTCCCAAAGTTGAATGTAACAATCAATAATCATAGAAGGAAGGAAGATGGTGATTAACTGCCATTAGCGTGATGACTGTTTCCTGCTTGTGGAGGATATTCAAATTCCTGCACAGAGAACCAAATGTTACTTTGGCAAACTTAAGCAGTACTGGCAAGTCAGACAAACCCATTATCTCTCGATTACTCTTCTTAAATAAAACCAAAAGAAACTACCTTAGGCAGTCTTCACCTAGCAATTTTTACCAAAAATACATAGATTTCCCAATGCATCAGGAACTGTTGCCACTTCCTCTCTTTAGCATGCTAAGTTGTTTTCCAGCTTAACATAGCCAGAGATTAGGATGCAACATACTTTTTGACAGAGAGGTAAAGGACAATTTAGAAGGTTCTAGGGAGACATACAGGATACCTTTTAAAGGATTTTGAATCTCGAGCATGAACATTACAGATCCAGCCCCACTCTTTAACTTGATCAGCATAGTTATACAACAATTGGAACCCAATCTCTGGCAGCACCTGTAGTAAACAAACAGCAGGATAAATATATATCCCGTCCAATCAAAGCATGATGCAAGTTGAGACCAGACCACATCAAACATAAACTTACAAGCTCATGTCCGGCATCCAAATAGGCTATAGTCTTTGCTTCACCAGACAACAACTGTGTATATGACTTCGTTAGAAATCCCAGAGAATTATTTCATCAAACAAATCATGTTTACCTTTTGACGAAGATCTTCAAGTCGGATCCTTTCATCTGCAGCATGCTGTAGAAAAGCACCATTTCAACATCATTACCCCACCCCATGCACGTAGAAGACTTGCCAATCGGTGTGCACATATATGTTCTTATATGCAGTGAGAAAAATCGGCATGAGTGTGTTATATCCAAGCAATGGATGGAAGTACAAAAAGACAACCTAATAGTCTTCTTTTTTTCAAAAAAAAGAAGGTTACTAGAATGAGACTTCCATTAACTTCCGAGAGGAGGACAAAGGGTAGTACCAAGAGAAAAGCAGATAAGACATATCCTGTAGCATGGGACCAAAGAGAACACTCCCAATCCAAATTACTAAGACTGAATTGTTACAAAATAACTTGTGAAGAACATTCCAACTAGAAGCCATATACTCTGTATATCGTATCCAAATGATAAAAATCCATGACTCATGTACTTGTCACACAAAAAAAATGATCCTACTGTTTCTTTCGATCCAGAAAGACCAAAGAAGAGATCTCGAAACATTCTTACATAACACTCTAGCCTGCCCTTGCGGTGTACCGTAGAGTGTTTCATGATGTAAAATAGCCGTGTCTTTAGGACCATAGTAAGGCAAAATCAAATCTGATAACCCAGTTACAATGAATAGAAAGGTGGTCCATCTTATCCTCTCCAGCAAAACAATTGAGGCATATTTTAGGAGAGATTTAAAGATTAGGATTTGTCTTCTGAATTCTATCAGTAGTATTGAGCCTTCTACAAGCCAAACCCAAACACTAATTTCCTTTGTAGCTTTTCCTTTCCAAATCAAAGATATGATCTTATGTTCCAGTTTAGCAGAGCTAGTAGAAAGATTAGAGGCAATAGACTAACCAGAGAAAGAACCCAATTTTTCTAAATTTTAGCACAAATAATCTTCATTTTGACCGAGGGCATCCTCATCCAATTTCTTTGGTAAGCAAGGTCCATTTTTCCAACTCTAAGACCAAATAAATTCCTTCTACGCCAAAGACTTCATACTTGATTTTCCTTGTTCCAACAATCTTTAATGAGCACCTTTGTTGTTTCCACACTGGAATAGAAGTTAGGTGCTTTGCTATAAAATTGAGGGGAAAAGCTGCTATATTCCCCAATTGTTATGAAGTTGTTGATCTAGAACTAATTTTACTACTCTCATTCCTATATTTGCATTCCTTGGACCGATGAAGATAATGAAAGTAGAGATTGTCGTCTTCCCATGACCTGTCCTAGGAGATGCTACTCTAAATGTCACCTAATGCCTTCTCTTATTTAGTTTATCATTATCACACGACAAAACAAAGTTGGCAGGAAACCCAATCATACTATGAGCAGGTACTTCAAACCTAGTTCCTCAATGCCATACTCCTTTGGGTATAAAGATGGTGTTTATGGATGATTGCTTTAGCTAACTTGTTATACATTCCCCTCAAGAGAAATAAGAGGATCTTTAAGGGGTGGAGATGTTATAAAATTGTGTCTCACTTCTGTAAAAAAAAATACAATAAAATAAAAAATTGCTCTCACTTAAGATCATATGGTAGACAAAAGACCAAAAACAAAACCACCTGAAGGGGTTGAACTAACCTGATCAATAACAGCCAGAATTCCATCAGAAACAACTGGAATGAATTTCTTATCCAGCTGTAGAAGAACTTTGGCATCCTCAAGAAAATTCTTATCAATGGATTCGGGAACTAAGGAACTGCTGGCAAGAGATAGGAACCCTGAAGAGATATCAAGTATACTAACTTCATCGTCAAAAGCACGTGACTCATCAATTCTCTGAAATCAATAAGGAAAAAATATTAAATATCACTCAAATAAATAAATAAAATAAAATAAAAAAACAAAGCCTCATATCAAACTATAGAAAACAAATTAAAATCTCAAGCTTAACTGTAGTTGGACAGCAATTTTTCCATTTGATCCATAAATCTGTGGACTCTTGAGTTTCCTTTGGGCATAATTCTGGAGGTGAAATAGGGTCAAAACTATGCCATTTAAATAGAAGCGGAGCATATTTAAATTTTTCGCTAATATGCTAACTAAAAAAATGTACTGGAATATTATTTCTCGGTCACTAAAGATGATGCTACCATCATATAAAAATCAATATTCGAGGACTACAAGATTATGAACCAATGTGGTATGCTACCATCATATAAAAATCCTTAAGAACAAAGAAATAATCAGTTTCATATACATAGTGCAGTTACCTATAGCACATGCAGTAACTTTAACATCGGATTGGGATTTCTGCTTGGAAATTTCTCCTTGTTTCTCTTCATTAATCTCCGTAATAGCAGGCATCTTTATCATATCTGTCCTGGAAGTGAGGAAAAGGTGCTTTATATTCTAATAACAACTTCTTCAATTTTAAATTGATAAGGGAAATGAATGGCTCTCTACCTGGTTCCCATCAATAAGTCATCAACAGGACATGGCTTAACATAAAGATTACTAGTTCCAGAGAAATGTTTGGAATCTCTCAGCTCACCTAGTCCTGTACGTACTAGGCACAACATTAATATTTCATCAGAGACAATGTATTACTGGTAATGACTTTTTAAATGAAAATACCTAAATGGGGTTGGCTGTCAAGGAAGGCCGGTGCCTTGAGCTTTTCTGCTTTCCCTCGGTCCATGCAATAGAAATTAGTGGCATTAAACTTATCGGTCTTTCTTTGGTCCAAGCAATAGAAACTAGCGGAATTGGGCTTTTCTGCCTTTCTTTGGTTCAGGCAATAGAAACTAGTCTTTCTTTTGTAAAAAGGTGGAGCTGATTTGCCTCTTCTAGGCCTTTCAGCAGAAACATACTTCTGTTTCAAAGTTTGCTGTCCAAATTTCAGCTCCGAGCTTTCATAAGCCTTTTCACAATCTCTTCCAGGTAATCGCCTATTGAAACGATACTTCTGACAGGAGTGCATATCTGGACTCACAGGAGAAGAATGTTTAAAATGATTAGATTTTTCAAGGAAGGTACTAAGGTCTTCTCTTGTATCAAAAAAATCATCACTTATCAGTGTATTATCTATAAAGCTCGACATGTAATTCTTTTTGTTGGAACTTCTCAACATGATATCATAATCAAATCCGCAGCCTTTTTCCTCACCATCCACCAAATCCCTGAAGGGTGTCCTATCTCTAGATCTGCAGCTCCTTTCAACCCCATCCCTAACACTGAGGCATTCAACATCCCATTCTGAGGCTACTATGGGATTTGGGATCATATAAGCGTTTGGGGAATTTCTGGTCTGATAACTTGAGAAAAACTTGTGCACGTGTTTGTCCAAATGCCAGGAGGATATATTTTCTTCAGCAAACTGTTGTCCAAAAAAAAAGTAATCGACAACACAAAAAATTGGACAAATTTTAGATCTTGAGAAATGCATAAATTGCTAGCTCTAGTAAGGGTCAGAGAGCATACTTCAGCCTGCAATGAGGTTCCTGCACAAAAATCAGAACCCTGGATGTAACTGTCAAGCTTTAGAATATCAACTTCATCGTCAGGGATTTCCTGCATTTGGGTTCTTTTGATGACATCGTTTCGAATGTACAGTTTGTCACCAGGAATCAAAGTACTCTCAAGTCGAAAACTGCTTCCTGAGGAGCATCCCCTAAGGGAGGGTTTGTTACCCGTGAAGATATTGTCATCATAGCTAAATTCATGAAAGTAAGAGGATGGTGTACTTCCAGCAGACCCACTGGTCATATTGATATACGCTTTAGATGATTGACCTTTCAAGTCTGAACTGAAGATATTGTCCTCAATATTGTCATCACATCTCTTGGGAGAAGTCAGCCTTCTATCCAAAAAGGAGTCTTCAGATACAAAAAAGTTATCAGGTACCCATGGATGCCTGTTACTGTTTCGGACAGCTGTAGTCGAGCATTTTGCCAAGGGAGTACCCCATGATTTTGAGAAATGATCAGCTTGGTTACTAAATTGCATGCTAGCTTGTTGGTCATCGTCATTCAATTCAATTGAACTTGTGTGTGAATTCTCACATGTCTTTTTGTCATGCAACCTATGGGACAAGATGTCATCTTCTGTAAGCATTGCTGATGGTGAAAACAAATCGATAAGGGAAGCCTGACAGCTTTGCGTTCTGCTCTTCTTCACAGATTGAATATTCTCGGGGGAAAAAAGTATAACATCCTCCGGAGAATCTGAAACAGAAAGATATTCAGTAAGTTGACCAGGTCAATTTTACCCTGCAAGTTTGCTCGGTATGCATATACTTTTTTCATGGGGAAGTGTGTTGTGTAGATAATAAATGGGGGCATTTTCACCTTAACCCTTTTTAAGGGGGCCAGTGCGGTGGGCAACTCATGCAGCATAAATAAGACTAAATTGTTTCATAAATCAAAGTGATATTGAGATGAAAGTTCGACTTAAAAGTACCTGAATTTTTTGATATCATGTTATCATCATCCTTCCACAGCTGATCTCCTCCAATTATGGGGGTTGTACGGACCAAAGATTTTCCTGCAAATGAAAAACGCAACTTCAAACCGTTAATATGAACACTCACTATGGTGTGAAAGATTTGGCCAACTGCATACCACTGTCATATTTTTCTTTCCAGAATTGTTGAATGGCCTCTGTAATGAACGTAAATATTGGAGTCCAGTCCTTGGGAAATGAAAACAGAAGGAAATGAGAAGGGGTTGGTTAGAAAAATCAAAGGAAAGAATTCTGTAGAACCATTGAATTGTGATTAAAAAAAATTATTCCCTATCAGATAAAGGAACAAAAGATAAACAAATGAACTAGTGTATAGAGAACAAATAAAGAATTACCTTAAACTGAACAAAGGTTTTGGATGATTCAAATGTTAGGTCATAGAAAGATCCAGGGCAATCTAAATTTAAAATATAAGCAGGATTTGCTTGAGACCTGCTTCTTTTCCTGCTGAGAAAGACATGGTCGGTCTGCGGATCCAGGCTTATAAATCTACTGGCTAGTTGATTAAGTAATTTATGAATTTGGCCCTTGCAAATGAATCGCCTGTTAATATCTGTCCTTGCTGAGGTCAAAACAATTTCATAAAGTACTGGATCCTATCCACCCACCATAGATTTAAAGAATTCACAGAATCGTGTGGATACAGACATATTGAACAGCCTGCCATTAAAAATAAATAAAAAATAATGAAATGTCAAAAAGAAGAATTAGCCTTCTTTTATATCATAAAGAAAATAATTATACCTTGATAGCAAAACTATCAAACGGACTGCATATGTAGCCAGAAAGCTTTAAGTCCCCATCACCAACTTTTAATTCATGGAGAGACCTGGAAACCTCACTACCAAAGCCACTTCTCAAAAGTGATAAAGGAGAAGGAGAGGGATTCGTGCAAAGAAGGATGCTCTCACTACATGCAGAGAGATAAGATTGTGAAAAAAACTAACATAAAAGTTTTACATATTTCAACCTGAACTTAACATGGATATACCTTTCACTATCTACAATTTTGAAGGAAACTTTAGAATGTACAAGCGCAGTACGCATTACACATTTCTTGACTGCATGCAAGACCTTCTTAGGGCTTCGGGTTCCATTATGCAAAATGAAGTTGCACATATCAGTAAAATGCAATGATATAATATTTCATTTTACACAGCTAAGAAATTAAGGTCCATTTGGGTTAAGAACGTATTTTAAGAACTTGCTTTCTGAGAACAATTTATACTAAAAGTATCAAACTATAATAAAATTTAATCTATTTGAAAATATATATATATTTTTTTTTTCTTAATTAATTTTAAATATAAAAGAATGAGGCACTAAACACCTAAAACTGATAGTTATCATTGTATTAACAAGTATAAAAAAACCATCTGAAAGCAATAAAATATTGTTGTTTGATTTCTATTTCTTAAGAACATACTACCAAGTGTGTGTCACGAACTCTAAAGTTGGCAAGTATTTTTTGTTTCTTAAAACATATACTTTAAACTTCATTCCCACAAGGCCCTATATTTTTCCTCTTGCCTTTTCAGTTTTCTGAAACTATGATTGCATTCTATTTTCTTCTTTCTCCTCATAAGAACTGCCTTATCCATAGGTCAACTCTTGAATCCCCTTTTTTCACTTACAATATTTGTTTATTATACAAAAAAAAAAAAAAAACAAAACAAAACAAAAAACAAAATCCAAGAAAATAAAACCTGGATTGCATATGCTTCCTTCGCACTGGTTGGTTGTAAAACAGATCTCGAACAATAACTACAAAAGAAAAAGACAAAAGAACCCTGATCCAGTATTGACCTTGAGAAGTGTATGCAAAAACAAAATATAACAGAGGAGAAGAAAAGAAATTATTTTTTCAACTGTAATTGCAAATCGCATGGACGTTTGAAATTATTTGGAGAATAATTGTTAAGGATAGACACCATAATAAGATGCATATAGTTTCAATTCTTTTTTCAATAATAGTTCACCAGAAAGTTCAGTGACACCAATAGTGGCCTTGCTACCATCTAAGAGAATATCTAACAGCTAAAAGACAAGAATCCCACTTAACATAAATATCCCTCAGCCCAGCACCGTACTCCACCCCCGCATTTGTTTTCCCTCCTTATACATGTATAATGGGTGGCTAATCAATACACTACACCAAGGTACAAATCATGCAATCATACAAATCAAACACTATTTCTTACAAATATATGATGTTAATTTTGTGGATCCATAACTGAAAGGATAATTACAAATTTTCTAAAACAACCAAAATATGGATATACATCCCAAAAATGACGTTTTACCACATCAGTGTTTCATACAATTACAATTCCACATCAGTGTTTCTCATGAGGCTAATGGTCAGAACAGAAACACTAAAGCAAAAGTACAACTATAAAAGCAGACCCCAAAATCAATGACTTGAGCCCAGGTACAAAAGGGTGGGGCAGAGAAGGGGAAAAAAGTTAATATGTTAAAGTTTTCTCTCTAATTTGTTCATCAAAATATTATATGATATGTGGTAGTTAGAATGTAAACTATTGCCCCTCCCACATGCTTTGGTTATGATCTCCACCATCTTCCATATCATCATCAATGAAACTGTTACCTGTAGTACCAACATCTTCCATATCATCATCAATTCCAAGATACAAGCACTTGCAACCCTGTAACAAACAGAATAAAAGTTAATTATTTTTAAAGGACAACAAAAAAAAGACACTTCGTATATATTGCTCCACAATTTAATAGCTGTAAACTTCTGCAGTTCTGTGCCTTTATGACTTTGCGATATCCATTTGCCCTCCCACATGCTTTGGTTATGATCTCCACCAATGATACATCTGAAATGGAAGCCAATGCCTCTCCTCGAAAGCCAAATGTTTTCCCTTTGGTATCCATGTCAATGAGATCATGAAATTTTGATGTCACTGCATAAAGTCATTGAAAAGTACAGCATAAACACACCAATGTAGTATATCCAAATTCATTAAAATAATTGCCAGCTTGCTACATGTCTATTTCCTTCGCTAGAATTCTACTTTTTACCAACCTGTCTTTAAGATAATCACAACAAGCATGCCATAACCATATAGTTCATTTAAACATCCTTGCACCTCTTACAAGAGACAGCTGTGAAAACCATTAGCAGATTCAGCCCTTTCTTGCACCATTTCTATTAGTTGAAAAATCTAATAGATTTTGGGAAATATCATTGGAGTTATATTCAAAGAGGTTTGTTGGTCTAAACTTGCCCTTCCATACGTTCCACACAATCAAAGCTAAGTAATCATTATCTAACCCATAGAATTATTACACACTTATCCATCCCCATTCCCCTGCAAGCCCAAGCATCTCAATTTAATTCGGAATTCCAAAATAAACCCAGGGAAATGATAACGAAGTAAATACACACAGTACACAAAGAAAAGCAAGAAGTCGAGATATTTACCATATCTTTCTCCTAGCAAGACTAACCCATCCCGAGTAATACCAGATCCTATAAGAATATAACAAATTCACTTTATCAGCATGAAACCTTATATAGAAAAGTAAAGTAACAAGTTGCAGAGAAAATCACAAACCATCGTCCACTACTTTGACATAGGATGTCCCAATGCCAATGAAAATTGAAATCTGAAAAAGACATAAAGTGATACAATAGATTGTAAGTACCATATATAAGGCAGGCGAATAACAAGAAAATTAAATGTTTCAAAACATATATATAAATAATTTTTATTTGGTAAAATAACAAATTTAGTCGCTAGACTTTGATGGTTGTTTCTATTTAGTTTATGAACTTTCAAAAATTTTAATTGCATCCTTAACTTTCTAATTTGATTCTAACAAGTCATTATAGTAACAATGTTTGGCACATTGATTGAACTACCAAGTGATGATTTCGCACAACATGACACAAAGAAATAGAGAATTAGGGTATATAGGCTAAAGAATTCAATAGGACGAGTGCACAATATACATATTAAACCATTTTTTTTTGGTCTAGTCGCCCTTATTTTATCTATCTAGCCTATTGTTTTGTGCTAGTCATTATCACATCATATCAAATCATCACTCTTTAGTTCAATCAAGATTACAAGTAACACAGTTAACCATGGGAATTTATTAGAATCAAGAACAAAAAATTTAGGGATATAAATGAAACTAAGCTCGGTGACTAAATTTATTCTCTTTGATAAAAGAGAATCTATCAATCATAAAGGAGTAGTTTTTCTCTTGTAGAAGAAATGTGCTTAGGGATGAACGACTAGGAAATAAACTGTGATTTCATGGCAGGCCCTAATTCATAGTGCACGACTTGCAAGTGTAACTGTTTTAGGAGCAAGATCAATGTATATCTAAGTTAAAAGATATAGTATATTCCCGATTAACCTACCTTTACATTGATAATTAGTAATAAAACGCTTTACACTTCCTAATTGGGAGAATGTGCAACATCATGCCTAGCATAGAACAATATAATGTGATGGATGATTAGACTCTATACCTTCGATGCACCAGCATCCAAGCTATTATAAACAAGCTCTTCCACAACCTTTGTGAAATCATAGAGGATAACACCAGCACGCATAGAACTACAAACAGATTTTGGCAAGCGCTTGATAATCCCCATCTAGCATTACGCTGCATCAATAAGGAAGAACATCAAATGGGAAAAATGAATAATAGGAGGAGAATTAGCAGATAAATAGAAAGATCAGTTGTTCATTATTTTCACCAAAACTTAATAAATTATTCGTGTTCCAATGGCGAGAGCACGTGGACAAATGATGCAAAATTTGACTACACAACCTTCAATTTCTAACTTCGTTATAACTCACCTGAGACAATCTCAGCCTTCCCAGTCCCTTAAAAAGGCAAATCATGGACTTGAAGGCGTGTGAAGATTGAACTTCAGCTTGAAGATAAAATAAGGCGCGAAGACAACAAACTAAACTACCAATTCAATGCTTTTTTTTCAACAAAAATCCACTCGGCAATTTCAGAGGTCCTAATATTCGACTTTTCATAAATGATAAACAGTTTAAAGTCACTTCCCTTTTTCAGAAACAGAGCACATGCGAAATAGACAATTGCCAAAGAACTGGGCATTTCCGCAAAGTTGAAAGTTAACAAAAATGCCAATGAAGAGAAGACTATACTCGCTTTGCTATCTTGCGTATGGGGTACATGAAGATTCATGAAAAGCAATGAGTTATTAACGAAACTAAGCTTAAAAAAACCCTACACAGAAGTCTTTTGCAACTACAATTTTACTCTATTTATGTCCAAATCCCAAAAGCTGTTATTCTCACATGTTAGTGCAGTTTCCACTGCCGGACTCTTGTTTCCGATGTGGCGGTGCCGGACATATACCGAAGGTTCTGACGCCCGAAGCGTGCTCAATCAAAATCTAAATTTTCTTCGAGACGAATGCGCTCCGCCGCAGTGAAGGAGAAAATGGCCGCGCCAAGTGCCGGATTCAGAGCATACCGTCGTATTAAGAACTTTCCCGGTGAAATGACGGTGCTAACATGGACGACATGTCGGTTCCAGTGTATATCTTTTTAGAGCATTGTAATTTTTGTATTTAAATATCGGAAATCTCAATTTAAAATACAAGTTTAGTTCTTTAACATGGCCACCGTTCGATAAAAATTGTGTTTGATAATTATTTAACCACCCTTCCATAACTATTTAGTTTTTTGTTTTTTAAATTGAACTTGTTTTCTTTTAATTTGTCTATCATGATTTGACAACATTTGAACTATTAGTTAAATTCTAAAAACAAAAACAAGTTTTTGAAAACTTATTTTTTTTAGTTATCAAAATATGGTTTGGTTTTTAAAATATAGATTAAAAAACAAATCAAAACAAGTAAATTTAAAAGCGATAGTAGTATTTATAATTAGCTTAATTTTCACAACTAAAAACTAAATGGTTATCAAACAACATTTTCATTTTTTTTTATTTGTTTTAAAAAATTAAGCCTATAAAATACTACCTTCTACCATTAGTTCCCATGTTTTCTTATCTATTTTTTACATTTGTTTTCAAAACCAAGTCAAATTTTGAAAACTAAAAAAAAGTAGTTTTCAAAAAATTGTTTTTGTTTTTTAAACTTGGCTAGAAACTCGAATGTTTTCTTGAAGAAAATGAAAATCATTGTAGAAGAAGATGAAGAAACCCTTTAGAGAAATTGTGATAAAACAAATACAATTTTCAAAGACCAAAAACGAAAAATCAAATGATTATCAAACAGAGTCTGGCCCTATTTGGTAATCATTTTGTTTTTTGTTTTTAATTTTTGAAATTTAAACCTAAAAATACTACTTATACCAATGAGTTTATATGTTTCTTATCTACTTTATACCTATGTTTTCAAAAACCAAGCCAACTTTTGAAAACTAAAAAAAGTAGTTTTCAAAAACTTGACTTTGTTTTTAGAATTTGGCTAAGAGTTCAAATGTTTACTTAAGGAAGATGATCTCTATTGTAGAGAAATTAGGTGAACGTAAGCTTAACTTTCAAAAACTAAAAACCAAAAACAAAATAGTTATCAAACGGGGTCTTTTTAGTTTTTGGTTTTTAAAAATTAAAGTCTATAAATGCTACTTATACTCATGAGTTTCCTTGTTCTGCTATCCACTTTTTACCTATGTTTTCAAAAACTAACCCAAATTTTGAAACTAAAAAAAAAACGTGGTTCTTAAAAACTTGTTTTTGTTTTTAGAATTTGACTAAATATATTCAAATGTATAGAAATGATGAGAAAGTTAGTACAATTTTCAAAAATTAAAAACCAAAAACCAAATGATAATCAAAAATTTTTATTTTTTATTTTTTAAAAATTAAGCCTATAAATATTATTTTATTTATGAGTTTCTATTTTTTATCTATGTTTTCAAAAATCAAATCAAATTTTGAAAACAAAAAAGTAGTTTTCAAAAACTTGTTTTTGTGTTATGGAATTTGGCTAGAAACTCAAATATTTGTTTAAGAAGGATAAAACCCATTGTGGAGAAGTTAAAAACTATTATAGAGAAATTGTGAGAAAACAAGCATAATTTTCAAAAACTAAATGGTTATCAAACAGGGTATTAGTTTTTTTTTATTTATAGTTTTTTTAAATTGTGTTTATTTTCTCATCATTTCTCCACAATAAGTTTTATCTTTCTTAAGACAACATTTGAATTCTTAGCCAAATTTTAAAAAAACAAGTTTTTGAAAACATAGGTACAAAATAGACAACAAATGAAAAAAGTTTATAGGTGATAGTAGTATGTATAGGCTTAATTTTTAAAAACTAAAAACTAATAACTAATAACTAAGCCCGTTTGATAACCATTTTGTTTATGGTTTTTAGTTTTTGAAAGTTAAGCTTATTTTCACCTAATTTCTCTACAATAGAGATCGTCTCCCTTAAGTAAGCATTTGAACTCTTACCCAAATTCTAAAAACAAAATCAAGTTTTTGAAAACTACTTTTTTTAGTTTTCAAAAGTGAGTTTGGTTTTTAAAAACATAACTACAAAGTATATAAGAAGATATAAACTCGTTGGTAGAAGTAGTATTCTTAGGTTTAAATTTCAAAAACTAAAAACAAAAAATAAAATTGTTATCAAACGGGACAAATTTTTATCAAGCGGAGCCTGAACTTTGAGATTTGTGTTAATTTGATCTTTAAACTTGAAAAGTGTCTAATTAATAGGCTTCTTACTTGATCTCTAAAGTTTAAAAAGTATCTAATAGATATCTAAACTTTATTTTTTTTTATCTCATAAGTATTTGAAATTTTAAAAGTGTCTAATAAACCTTTAAACGTTCAATTCATTTTATATCTAGTAGATTATTGCAATTTTTTTAATTTACAGATTTAATAAACATAAAATTGAAAGTTTAAGTTTCTAGCTAACATAAAACTTAATTTTATATCTAATAGATCAATTAATTTTTAAAAGATTTAAATGTGTTAATGATTTATTAGACACAAAATTAAAAGTTTAGAGATTTATTAAACATTTTCAAAGTTTGAGAAATTTATTAGATACTTTTCAAAATTTAGACACACAAACTTGAGAGTTAAGAAACTAAATTTATAATTTAACTAATTATAAAAAAATAAAAAAAAAATGAAGTAGACTTTTTTTTTTAAGATCGAGAAGAGAGTAGATTTCCACCCCTAATTTTTATATAAGTAATGTTTGACTAACCAACTTGAGTATAACTCAACCATAATTGATATATACTCTTTCTTGTGAAGTCAGATGTTCAAATCTCATACTTCATACTTGTTAGATAAAAAAAAATAATGGTTGGTAAAGATTTTTTTTAAATTAAAAAATGAAAGAGAGTTTCTAACTTTTTAAATTATGAAAACATGAATCTGTTAATTTCCTTTGGACATTTAATAAGAAATTAATTGTGGTGTAAATTGTAATCATGTTAAATAAGTTTTACCATATAGCACGGGACATTCATTTATTAATTATTCAGAAAATATTTATTAAAGTTAAAAATACCTATTCAACAATATCTACTTCAAAAATAAATAAATAATCACCTTCAACATAGCTCATCCATTAGGGCTAACCTTTTCACTTACTCAAAAGCTCAAATTGTTTATTAAAGGAAAAAAGGTTCAATTGTTATGATCTTTATAATTGCAGTGATATATTCTAAATGGGAAAAAAAAATCTACGCAATAATTTTTTTTTTACCAGAAAATCGACACAATAAATTATCAACCGATTTTTTGATAAATTATTGATGATGCATGTCAATTCTTTACTAAAAAAATAAAATAAAAGATGAAGCATGCCAAATCATCATTACCAACCTCAAACTAACTTACTTATGTTTACCTTTAAAATGTAAAATATTTATTCAACCATCAAATTTAATACATTGATTCAACATATACTGAAATATTCAAATATTCATGTATTTGTTAATCTAAATATAACTTAACTGAGATTAAGGTATTGTAGTTAGAGATAATAATAATATTAAAAAAAAGGGTTAAGACATTGCAATCTTAATGTGAAAATTCTCCTAATTACAAGTGTACGTACGAGTCAAGTTTTAATATATAGTGTAAATAAATTATAGATATCACCCTCATATTTGAGTTTCTAATTCACTCTAGTATCACATATACTAACGTTTAATTTATTTAGAGAAAGAAATGTGATGAGATTCAAACTAAAAATATCAAAAACTAAAGTAATGAAAAAAATTAATGAGAAGTGTGTGTTAGAGAGTTAATTTTACCAATTGAATTTATGACTTAATTAGACTGAATGCAACAATAAACATGTAAAATTTCATAAGTCAATAATACTAAGATCATAATTGACTGTTAGGAGTATAATTAATTTTCAAACATAATTAGAAACCAATATTTTCTATTGAGTTTTACTACCATGACAAAGCCTTAAGTCTATGTCTTTAACAACTTTTAAAGCAATTCTAAATTTCTAAATTTAATTCACTTTAGTCATGTAATTAAAATCCACTCTAAATCACCCATTTAGAGAGTAAGATTTAAAGACAAACACATCCAATTTATGGCCAATAAATTAAAAATATTAAACAATTAATTGCATGAATGAAAACAAAACACATTAATAAAACATTAAGTGAATTAAACCATAAAATCTCATGACTACGTACGTCAATCCCTAATCCCTAAGAAGTGTGTGACAAATATGGAATACGTGTGTATAGTGTCGAAATATTGTAAGTAGTGTCTCAACACTATGAACGGAACTCAAATAAGGAAGAATGTGCACATGTTTTGGTGAGCGGACGAAGTTGTGGTCTCGATGCTATGCTGGTGGGTTTCATGACTTGTTAATTTGCAGCGTTGCGATGTTGTCTCCAAGGGTCTCAACGCTGTGAACGGAACTCAAATAAGGAAGAATGTGCACATGTTTTGGTGAGCGGACGAAGTTGTGGTCTCGATGCTATGCTAGTGGGTTTCATGACTTGTTAATTTGCAACGTTGCGATGTTGTCTCAAAGGTTTTTTTGACTTCCCTTGCTTTTCTTTTCACTCACAGTACTCGATTTCTACAAGTAAATAAATATGTATATGTAAAATTGGTCCATTGATAATCAAAACAAGCAATAAAATAAGCCATAGAAATATCTCACTTTGTGCACTATCAATCTTTGACCTTAAGGTTTGAGGTTTTGTTTAACAAAAAAAATCATGTATTTCCTTAGTTATAAGAGTTTTTTTTTTTTTTTCCAACTAGATAGGAGTGGAGATTCAACCTTCTAATTTTTAAATCAAAATTATAATGTTTCAATTGAGCAACGTCTAAGAGCCCTCAAAAAAAATTAGCACATACAAATATGTTTATTTTATAATTATTAAAGAAGTTTTTTTTTTTCCAAAACATGTAAACAGTAACACATGTTTTCTCAATTAATTGTTTAATTATAATTATTAACTGATTTCAAGTATAGATATGTTAATAGTTTTAAATTTGTACTAAAAAAATATATGTTAATAGTTTTAAATCAATACGTGGAATAAATTAACGAAGCACGGTCTAAAAAGAATATGTAGTTCCAACTAATTTCTTTAAATAAAATAAAAATTGTTTTGAAATATTGGTTTTTGAAATAGTGTGCAGAAAATATACCAAAACAACCTCTTATTTAAGTATTCTAAATGAGCATGTCTCATACTTTATTGATAGTTATATAGTATTTTAATTTCTAAAAAAAAAAAAAATTATTATTGTATAGACTTAACTTCTCCATCTACTCAACAATAAGTGCTCATAATTGAGATAATAAATTTTAAAAAAATAGCAATATCATCACGTGAGAACCGAGTCAAATACAACAAAATCTATCCAAGACACACAACAACTAGTTACACGTAACCAAATTAAGTCGCTTGATTGTATTGTAATGACAGATCAAAATGTCCAGCAATTCACAATTCCAGGATTTTGCTCAATCACGTACACTATCATCACCCATCATTTAAAAAAAAAAAACTATTAGCGAACGATCTTACATAAGCTACATTCTAACACAAATCCAACAAAGAATATCAATTTACCTAATTATACATGCAATCCTTTTTTTTTTTCAAACGTAGAAAAATTGTAAAAATATTACTTAGTAGAGGTCCCACAACACAATCAAGCTCATCTTCTACATGCTATTAGTATCCCCGAGCTTTGATTCGAGTCGAAGCATATTTTGAAAACCATATTAATTTTGGTTAGGCATCTTAAGTAGTTTTTTTATTAGTTTAGAGGTACTTAAATATTGGGCAACACGAACCTATCTATTGACATAAAACTTATACTCTCGACTAAAAGATCAGAGGTTCGAATTGCTCACCCCACATATTGTAAAAAAAAAAAGACCAAATATTGATATAGTAAATCATACTTTAAATTTTGTTCTAGTCCCTAAAATTTCAAACACGTTTCATTTTTTTTAGTTCAACAATATTTGAGAGTGAGAAGACTTGAACCTTAACCTCTTGGTCGATGGTACATGTCAATTACTGTTGAACTATGCTCACTTTGGTCTAGACACATTTCATTTTAATCTCTAAACTTAATTTCCAAATCTACCTTTTAATCCATGAACTTTAGAAGAAAGAAAAAAAATATTTTAGTCACTCATATTACTTATAAAATCAAAAAACTAAAACGTCTATTTTAACCACAGAATTTAAAAAAAAAAATCATTGAAAATCGAAAAAATAGTCCGTCAAGCCATCGATGTTCAATTTTTCTTAAATCTCTATGTCTACGTAGATTTTTTTTTTCTTTTTTTAAGAACGTATTGCATCACAAATAAAGAAGTAGAGATACAAACTTACAACTTCTTATAGTAAAGATATCTTAATAATTGAAGGTTATTGTGTAAACTCAAGGAAAGGAAGTAATATTTGAATTACCTTTAATAATGATAATTAAAATAAATATATGTGAAGGTTTAAAGATTAAAATGAATATGTAGAAAGATGAAATAAAAGTAAAACCTAATTAGAAATAAATATGGTGTTAATGTGAAGGAAGTTAGCTTGCACGGAAGGATCCTCCTTTTATAAATCACACCTTACAACCAATCCAATTTTCCCATTTCTATTATTATTATTATTATTATTATTTAAATATAAATTTAATTTATTATTAGGACACGCATATTAAAACATGATCTTCAGTTTTCCTCTGGACCTGAATTTTCTTCTCCTCCTTCCCTTCCCTTCTTCTTCTTCTTCTTCTCTCTGAAAACCCTAATTACACCTCGTTCCTGGTATATTTCCCTTCTCTACAGTACCAGAGATCAGGTATTTACTTTGCCTTTTCATCTCCTTTTCTACTCCCTTTCATTTCCACCCTCTTTTTCCTTTTCAATTCTCTCAATTACCCTTGTCTTCTTCTTTTTCTTCCCCCTTTCAATCCACCTATTTCCATTGCTGGATACCCTTTTGATGTTCTTTGATTCTGTCTATGTCGTCGTCTTTCTTTCTGATATTCCGGAATTCGACCCCTTTTCTATTGTTTCTTGTTTTAATTTTTGTTTCATTTTCTGCATGTTTGTTTCATTTGATTGTGTTCCGATTGCTTTATCTTTATTCTGTTTGGGAATTGGATGTCGATATCGTTTTCTGATTCTGGGAAGGTGAGTACTGTGTCCACGGATGAAATGCGGTTTATATTCATGCCCTGATTCTGCCCTTGAAACCTTGGAAGATTGGCTATCCATTATGTGAGATCTTCCTCATCTAGCAGATTGTGGCAGCTTCGAATTTAAATTTATACTTTTTACTACTGAAGAAATCGTTTGATTTGGATGTTGTTTTATAGCTTCCGAGTTTTCTAATTGATGTTAGAGTGTGATGGAATGTGCAGAGTGGAATTTGTGATAGAATTAGAAGCTAATTTTCTTATTTTATTGATTATTTTCAGCGGAAGTGAATGTCAACTCAGTTTCTTATCCTTGTGGAGAAACATTAGCGATTTATGTTTGAAGCTAATAATTTGGAAGGGGAAGAATGGAGGACAACATCTGCGATGTCAATCACCTCGATTCCGATGTCCTTCTACCTCCAAGAAAGCGTCTTCTTGCTGGCTTGAGAAAGCAAGGTGCCGATGGTGATGGTACTTTTAATCTGCCACCAGTTGCCTCCCCTTCTTGTTCTCCTCCTCCCTCTCCTTCCTATGGCTTCACATCTATTGAATACAATATACGGCTTAACAATCTGTTGAGTGCTCATTCAAATATTAACCTATCACCTGAGGAGATAGTGGAGGCCTCAAGATCAGCTGCAGCTGCAGCTGTGAAGGCTGCAGAGGTTGCCAGGGCAGCAGCAGAAGAGAAGGCTGCGATTGCAGCAAAGGCTGTTGCTGCTGCAAAGAGTGCCATGGACTTGGTTGCCTCCATTTCTGAAGAAGCAGCCTATAAAGAAATAAACCTGAGAAAGAGCAAGCTGAAGAAACATGTCCCAGTTCAGTTTCTGTACACAAAATATCAACCTCTTGAGAATACCAAGACAGATGAAGAGCTAGCCCGCAAATTGCATCGGGTGATTAATAGCTCCCCAAGAATTTTGAAGAATTCATCTGGTTCTGATGTTAGAGGCCACAAACATAAGAAGTTGAAAAGCTCACCTGGTTCTGAGAAAGTTAGGGTTTCCAATTGTGGCATCTCACCTGAGTTGGACCCTACTTCTACATGCAATGGGCATGCTAAAACTAACGAGGCTGACTCTGAGTGCAGTTTTCAGGAAGTATACAAGCTCAAAGCTGATGAGAAGACTAGTAAATATGAGAAGAACAATCAGTCTCAGATGGACAATGGAGAAGCAGAGACAAGTAAGAAGGAGAAAAATTGTGACGATATTAGTGTCACTGTTAAAAAGAAGGGAAGAGTAAAGCTTAAAAAACTGCCCTTGAGTATTTGTTCTTTCAGGGATCAGAAAACTCTCAAGGAAGATATGAATAATGGAAGTTCCCCTACATTGACTGTGCAAAGCATGGGGTCTCCCACATCTGAAAATGTTATTTTGCATTCTGTAGATAGCCCTACCGAAGGCGTGATGCCAATAGATTCTACATCAGTATGGAAATGTCAGGAGTTTAAATCTCCCCTTTCTGTGAAACAGAATAAAGTGATGCAGTCATGACTGGAAATGACATATGGTAAAAGATTGCTGCCAAGCCAGTAGAAGTTGATAGTTGAGGTAGGATCCGTGCAGCTTTTCTTATAGAAACGGCTTTACTCCATCTGTCTTCCTTTTGATCCTGCATATTTTGTTTCACAATGAACTGGGACAGACCAATTGTAAATTTCATATTATGTGTTTGATTATTTCCAGAGTTCAAAGATATCCTTTATGACACAGAGCTTGAAGTCAAAATAAGAGGGTTACAATAAACTGAATACTTGAACACTCCTTGTTTTACAGGAGGCATTTTTGTCTTGATTTCATTACATATGCTGAATATACTAAAAAGCAATCCCCATGTATCTGTAGGTAAGATCTGTAGATGGTTGTTTTCATGGTCCTGCCTCAGTTGTATCGATATATTACTTAATGACGTCCTCCTCATTTATAGGAGTTGTAGATTGAAAGAAATTGAAGAAAACTTCAAACAATTGTGTTGTACTTGTGGAAAGAGTAAACCGTTTGCTTTTTGTTGGTCATCTAGTCTTCTATATTCTAATAGTGTTGTTGATTATTGATTAATTAAGATTGAGATTGTATTCTCTAGATCTTTTTTCCCCCTTGAGAGAAGGATGTCCTATCCTCTTGTAGCATTGTAATTGCTTATATATTAATGAAAGCTTCCCTGTTTATTATTATTTTTTGCTCGTATCTGAGGCCTCTTTCTCTGTTCTTATGTTGACTGTCGCACAGATGAGCTGCAAAACTCTTTTACTGTTTGTAATAATGATGGGATTAGCTGGTTTTGTTGCTTGCAATTTTGAGTAGCTATATTCTGTCGAGAATCTGGTGTTCAAGAGATCTTTGTTGTTAGTAGAGAAGGAGATCAGCTGCTGAGGCTCTCTCCTATATATATATATATATATTCGATGAAATAACTTGGTTGCAAAACATGATCTTTAGATATCAAAAGCTCTTTTAGATCCAAGTTGCCTAGCCACGACTGTCTGGTGTGGGAAAAGTTTCAGTACTTTTTTGGAATAGTTGGGGCTAACATGGGTTCTAATTCTAATAGTCTGTGGAATCATATAATATTATTTAAAATGTCGAGTAGTATAGTCTAGAGTTATAATAGTCTGTTTGAGGTGTAGAGTATTCCATAAGTTATAATAACACATGTTATTATAATCTGTGCCCCAAGTAGGCCCTTACTCTCTTTGTTTAAACTATATCTTTATAAATAAATTTTTACTTTTTGTAGATCCTACATTATTTTTAAAGTAATGTTGACGGGATAGGAAAGCGTATTCATACTTTTGTAGTACGAGAAAATTTTTCGTCTATTGATTATACATCTAGCTCCAAAAGAACCAGCTTCTAAAGAGTCAATAAAGGTACATATTTAATATACAACTAAGGCACACATTTAATAAACATATCTAACATACTCTGCAATGTGAAGATGGTATGTGAATAATAACATATCTAACATACTCTGCAATGTGAAGATGGTATGTAACATTTATTCAAGATGGTTTTAAAAGGACAATTATACCGATGAAAAACATATTGTCTCAACATGGTATAAAACTATATTATTTACTAATGCTCTTGTTCTAAGCTTTGAGACATGACATAACAGAGCATTGTATATGAACCTTGTAATTTAAAAGACATAGTTTTTGTACAAGTGAAAAAATGAAGATAGTCGTATGTATATGTAACCCATAAAACTTCAAATGCCAGAGTTTGAGTTTTTGTTTTATTTTATTTTATTTTATTTTATTTTTTTGCATTTTTTAGGATAACAAATGCAGCAGAGATTTGAACTTTGAACCTTAAAGAAAGAATAGATGTCTTTGGTTGCTTCATAGATTTTGGACTATGAATGTCGATGTTTACTCTAAAAACTATAACTTTTTAAAACCTAAAAATCAATTATATATAACGAAGCGAATTTCGAAACTTCTCTCTTGAATGAGCAGAAGAATTAATTTAACTTAATAATTTGGGACAATCAGTCGACAAATGACAATAGTTCTACTATGTACTTACAACATTGACTGACAGAACATTTAAAATCAAAGAAAAGAAATATTGAATTTCCAATGAATCAAGAACATGGTTCTGAAACAATGCTTCAACTTCTATATATAATAAACATGGCTTTAAAAGAAAGTTGAATGAGAAAGGAGAGAAAATTGTCTCCTCCTCTTCCTACAGATCATGTGATGAGTATTAATTCTGTTCTTCATTATCTATTTCTATTTTTCTATTTTGAAAAATATAGTAAAAGAATAATACAAAATGGGTGGAAAAAAAAAACTAAATTTTACAAAGAAAAATAGAATAAAAAAAACAATCAAGACAAGATCCACATGAAAACTGCAGACCAAACAGCAAGAGAAAGAGCTGCAGCCAAATAAGTCCAGAGCATAATAACAGAGCATTCTTCTTGACCAACGCCGAACAACTGAGTCATTGTTCCGATGGCCATGGCCGGCGGCGTCGTGTACTGAACCATCAACAAGAAGTGGTAAAGAGGATCCGGCGGCAGAAACCCAAATGAATTCGCCGTTTTCACAACCAAAATTCCAATGGCTGGCAGTGCAAAGTATCGAACTGCAATCACTCCGATGATCGTCGTTGGCTTCACCTTCGACGATCTTAGCCCTTGAATCAGGTTGCCGCCTAGTATCAATGTGGTGCAAGGGATCGTCCCATTCCTGTACATTACACATGACAACAAGTTATGTTTTCGTTTCTTGTTTCTTGTTTCTCGTTTCTTTTTTTTTTATTACGTCTAGTGTCTGGTAACAAATGGTTATTAGGAGGCATACCCGAGAAGTTGAACAGAGTCTTGGATAACTCGAAATGGAGCATTGCCCCCAATTACGAGGTTTCTAAGCCATGTTACCGCTCCAAAAATGAATCCCACAATCTAACAACAGATATCACCAGCAATCATTATTAATGTCACTTTTGGCGGGCATCATAATTTATGGTATAAAAGAAAGAAAGCTAAGCAAATAAGATACTAATTATCATCTCAAAAGTTAATGGTTAAAAGGATACTTACGGCTCCTAATGATGGAGGGGCCATCAACTCTTCAACAATGCTATGCAAAAATTGTAGTGTTTTAGCCCAAATGGATGAAGATTCCCGTTTCTCTAAGTTGGTCATTGATTCTTGAGATTCGATCTGCAAGTTAAAACAACGTGGCGGTCAATTTTACACGGTTGGATAGAAATTGTAAAAGTATTTCGCTTTAGTATCCGATAGTTATTAGGGACAGACATATTTTTGATTAATCTACCTCCGACAGTTATTAAGAGACAACCACATTGTTACTTTAATTTCAAAATTTGGTGTAATTAACTTTGAAGTACCTCTTCAAGAGTCTTGGTTGTTGATGAGACTGAAACAAGAAGGCTTTCTTGTTCCTCTCCATTTTGTTTGTGGAGAAGGTGAGTTTGCAGGTCGCCATTGGAGGCTTGGTTTGGTGCTTTGTTCAACTGCTCTTCTGATGCTTCAAGTGCTTTCAATCGCAAGGAGGATGTTTTCACAAGATGGTATGTGTAAGTCCACAGGTAAAACCCACCAAGCTGAAAAGTTTTTACCAATTAATATTGAATATATATTAGCTTAAACTCGAGTGGACTATTCTATAAAAATGATTGAGCGTCGTAGCGTAGCTGCTTCTTAACGATCGTTTGATATAGAATTGAAATCCATGTGTCTTCCTAGTAACTAGTCTAACGTAAGTTTCAAATACGTTTGTGTTATAATAGTCTATGTAATACCTCTTGTACTCCAAAGACAGATTATGATAATTCAGACTAAACAACTCTGCATCTTAACTACAGATTATATATAACTCCATAGATTATTATAATTCGCTCGGATAATCTTATGCTCTAATATTATATTAAATGGACAGGTAATTTACCGCCATGGAAAAGGATGCGTAAGAGAGTCCGAGAGAAGTACAAGTCTCGCGGTTGCCAAAAGGGCTGCCATCTTCATCACAAATGGCAGGGATGATGATGAGAAGAAGGTTTCCCAAGTTCCCTAATTATATTATAGCAGCAACACAAATTAATTAGTTATACAAATTAAAAAAAAAAAAAAGGAATGTCCAGTAAAAAAAAAAAAAGAACAAAAACAAACCAGAAGAAGAGGCTGCAATGACAAGGCCTTCAAGATATGGCTTGGGTCTCAATATTTTAACAACAATCCATCCCAAAATTCCTCCAAATAAAAAGGTAAGACCAATATTCACTGGCATGAACCACCTAATTCATTTAAAAAAAAAAAAGTCAATAATATTGAATCATCTTCAATCAACAATAATGTTGGATGATAATCAGAAATTAGAGTTAATTTAGGTCCCGTTTGATAATCATTTGATTCTAGCCTATAAATACTACTTTTACCTATGATTTTTCATGTTTTCTTATCTATCTTTTACCTGTGTTTTTCGAAACCAAGCCTAGTTTTGAAAACTGAAAAAAACAGTCTCCAAAAACTTATTTTTTGTTTTTGAAATTTATCTAAGAATTCAAGTGTTTTCTTGAAAAAGATGAGAGTTATGAAAATCCTGGTAAAAAAATGATGAGAAAACAAGCACAAATTAAACCAAAAATAAAAAACCAAATGGTTATCAAACGAGACTTTAATTACCATGAAACAATGTCTTGAAATGTAACTGTCTTAGCCAAATTTGCAAACATGAGACATGGAGTGAAAACAGTAAACACGATCTGCATATAAAAGAAAGAAACAAGAGAAGTCATTAATCAATCGTTAGCACTAACTCAATTGTTTAAGACAATAAAACTTCGACAAAAAAATGTCAAATGTAATTCGAATCTCTATCTCGACATATTGTTAAATTTATATAATTAAAAAAAGATTACCTTATTGAGCGAGGTTCGAGCATGAACAGGAAGAAGGTTGCAATAATCGGTAGCCAAAAAAGCTCCAACTAAACAGATGAGAAGGACTTGTAAATTGGGCATTAAAGCCACTTCCAATAGTGACAATAAACCCATCTTTCTTCAATCGATCTTTAGCTCTCTGATTCAATGAAAAAATGGATTAACAAACATAATTAATTAATTAACCCAAGGTTTAGATCTAATTTAGGAGCTCAAATGGAAATTAAACCAAATTCAAGAACACTTTTTTTTTTTTTGAATTTTGGTTTTTGGATCGGAAATTGAAAAGGACAGAATCAGTGGAATAATTGTAGTTTGTTGTTGTTTTGTTGGGCGAATTTTAGTACGACGTGCCCTGGGAATTGTAATTTTCGAAAATGACAACGTAGGGCTCTGCAACTGCATTCAATCTGACTCATGATTTATCATTTTATATATATATATATATATATTAATTAATTAAAATATCATTTTAGTTCCTATATTTTAAATTTTATTCTTGTTTGGTACATGTAATTTCGAATATTTAGATTAAATCCAGTAAAAAATGAATCAGATTAAATTAAAAAGTTCATCCATGCTGGAAATTTTTGTCCATGACAAAATTTTAATCTAGAGTTTGAAGTTAATTTTTATTAAAATTGATTAATCAATTAATAATAATAATTTCAACACAAGATAAATATATTTCTAAAATTTATTGAGGAAACTAAATAATAAATATCATTTTGTTTTGCTAAAAGTAAATGAATCGCTATGAAAGCGTAAGATAACTCAATCACTATCAACTATGATTCATAACTAAAAAGACATGAATTTAAATCCCCTACCCGCAATTGTTGATATATTAAAAAAAGTAAATGAACTAAAACTGTATATTTAAAACTACATAAACTAAAATGGATAGAGATCAATTTTAAGTTTTATTTAAAAGTACGAGTATTTGAACTAAAAATTTGATATTTAAAAATATATAGATGAAAATAGAATAAAATTTAAAGTATATAGATTAAAGATGATATTTTATCCAACTTTTTTTTTATTTGTGATTTCTAAAAAAGTACACGTATATTTGATATTGTTTCTTTCACTTTCCCTCTCTTTCTTTTTTAAAGAATTTTTAAGAAGTATTTTCTATTTTGAAATCGACGAATTTTAATTTTTATCTTTTTTGTTTTTTTAGTAAAAGGTTTTAATGTTTTATCTAATGGTTCTTTTTCTAAGTTTTCAAAAAATATTTAATGATATAATTTAATAATAATAATTTGTATATTTCGTTTTGATTTAGTTCTTAAATATTTATCAAATAAGGATTCTATTATCATTATTTTGTTTTGAATAAATGAATAACATATTTTGAGTATATGTATTAATGTGCTTGAGTATTTGGATAGAGTTAAATTTTCTTTAGTTGAACTTGGATGAGCTAGATATTAAACAAAAAATAATAATAAAGATTAATTTTTTTAAAAAAAAATAGACCAAAATGGATATATAGAATTATTCAACAAATAAAATCAACCCTTTGAAAGTTGAATAGCAATGGGATTTAAATCAAAAGCTAAATATTTATAAGATAATTTTTTGATTCAGTAAAAAAAAAAAGGAGAAGAATAAATAATTGTATAATAAGCTGTCCCCATCCAAAAAGAGGGGGAAAAAAAGGAAGAAGAAGAAGAATATGTTTCATAATTAATGGGCATTATTAGTGTATTGAAGAAAATTGTTTTATCAAAAGATCAAAAGATGACAAATTTCTTTAGACGAGAAGGAAAAGGAAAAGAAAAAAAAAATTAATGGGTCACTCAAATTATTATCTGAAATTAGAAGTTTGAATGACGAGCTACTAATTACTATTTAAATATCTATGATTTCGGAGTTTTGATGAGAAAGAAAAAAAATTAATAGATCATTAAAAAATAGATAAGATTGTCAAATTCAAACTTTGCGTCTTAATTAATGGAACATAAAGAAAGATAAAAATTTTAAATTCGAACTTATTTATTTGAATAAGACACTAATTACTATTTAAATATCAATAATTCTAGAAATTTGATGAGAAGGAAAAGACAAGAAAAATTAATGGATCACAAAAAAGATAAAATTATCAAATACGAACTTAGCTGTTTGAATTAAAGGATAGTAAAAAAAAGATAAAATTGTCAAATATTAACTTAATTGTTTGAATAAGATAGAAATTAATATTTAAATAAAAGCAATGATTCTAGAATTTTTTGCCAAGAAGGGAAAAAGAAAAAAACTAATGAATCACCAAAAGTAGGTACAATTGTCAATATTGCACTTAGCTGTATGAATTAATGGATCACAAAAAAAAAAAAATGCCAAATTCGAAGTTAGTTATTTAAATAAGACACCAATTACTATTTAAATATCAATGATTCTAGAATTTTGATGAGGAGAAAAATAAAAAGTTAATGGATCACAAAAAATATATAAAATTATCAAATTCCAAATTAGATATTTGAATAAGATTCATTGGGAGTGGGGCCTGGAAAATTCAAACTCATGATCAAAATCATAAGTTTTATTTGATGTTAGTTGAAATATGTTTTTTTAACCACTTATTAGTTAAATATATATAAAAAAAAAAGACAAAAGTGTGAAATCCAAAATAATTTATATGAATAAAATATTAATTACTCATGAAATATCAATGATTTTCCATGCTGTCTCTACAATTAGTTGAAATATGAAAAAAATTGTTATGTTATTGTTATTATTATTATTATTATTAACCAAGATAAAGTGTCCAATTGAAATTAAAATTAGGTAAAAAAAAAAAATCAGGAGAGAGAGAGAGAAAAGAAGAGGGAAAACGCGTTACGTAAGTGCGAGAATTGGCAGAAGAAAAATAGGAAAAAAAAAAAAAAGAAGAAGATGATTGAATGCCAGAAAGGCCGCAGCTTTCCTTCTTCATGCTCGTTTCCAGATCCTTCATCATCATTATTTTTTTTTCTTTCAATTTTATTTATTTATTATTATAATCTCAAGTTCTAATCAAATCTCAAACCAAAACCCATAAAACTAAAAAAAGATTATAAAAAAAAAAAACACACAGTGGGGTTTTTGTTATTGTTTATCCTTTTTGAAGTCTGGTTTTCAAAAACAGAAACAAAATCAAGCTAAGTTTTGGTTTGATTTGGTTTTTGTTATTAGAATTCGGGTAAGAATTAAAAGATTAAAGATCGAAATCGACGAGAAAACAATCACAATTAAAAAAAAAAATTAGGAGAAAGAGAAGAGAGTGCAAACCTGATGAGGAACAGAGATGAGGAGTTGAATGGAATGAAAAAGAATAATAATGAAGGGAAAAATATTTGTAAATATTAATAGAGAGGGTTTATGTATTTATAGGGAAGAGAAGAAAGAGAGAAAGAGCCTTCCTCGCTACGGGACGATAGAATAAATGTTGGTGCTGATTAGCTTTTTCAAGCAGATAAAATCTAACATCATCACGATGTGGTTGGCGGTTTTTTTTTTTTAAATAATATTTAATGATTATTAAAAAAATAAAAATGATTAAATTTATAGCTTCATTGAATAATTCGTCTAGTCGCAACCGATGTTATTGTTAATTTACGGTTAAATCATAGAAAATACCCTTAAATTATGGAGTTTGTGTCAATAATACTCCTGAATTTTAAAAAATGTTTAAAAATACTCATGTTGTCGTTAAGTATTGGATGGAAACCGTTAAAGTTTTATTTAAAAAATACCTCTGAACTTTTAAAAAGTTTCAAAAATACCCATGGCTTAAAAAAAAATTAAAAACGTTTCAATTCAATAATACCCTCGATATTTAATTATGTTCGTAAAACACAGTTTTTACTTTTGTTTTTCTGGACTTAGGGGTTATTTGCATGTTAATTTTGGTTGTTTAATTAATTGAATCATTTGGTATGATTAACGAAATCAATTCCTTAAGACTCATGGTTTTCTTTGTCATTTTTGTTTTGCTCTTACTCATCTTTTTATTTCTTTCTTTAAATAAGATTGAGTGATTATATTCCTAATAATTAAGTGAACTAGAATATTAATTTTATAGACGGTACACTAACATTTTTATACACTATATTAAAATTTGATCCATACACTTGTAATATTGCATTGAATAATTTTGCGTAACACCAATGCATAGAAGTTATTGCACACTAACTCCATCTAGCTAGTATTTTTCAGCAACAACAAGTTGTATTGTTTTGGAGCTTATTTAGTCAAACTGTTACTACGACTTTTCAAATGCTAATAAGTCTGTTCATTCTCATTAATTTTTGCAGGGGAATAATCTATAGAGAGAGGAAAATTTTCGTGGGGGAATAATCTATAGAGAGGAGAAGAATAGTCCTTTTCAAGTAAGAGTATTTTTTTTAATTTTTTTAAAAGGTCGAGGATATAATTGAAATGAAACTTTAACGTTTTCCTTTCAAAACTTAATAGTAAGTATATTTTTTAAAGTTTTTTTTAAAGCCAAATGTATTTTTGAAACTTTTTTAAAGTTGAAGGGTATTATTGAAACAAAACTTTAATGGTTTTCATCCAAAAATTGAACGTATTTTTGAACCTGTTTTAAAATTCAGAGGTATTTTTGAAACGTTTTAAAATTTATGGATATTATTGTCATAAACTCCATAGTTTAGACTTTAGGGGTATTTTCTCTAATTTAGCTTCAATTTATTATACTCCAGAGCTGATAGCTCATAATCTCTTGGAGGCCAAGAAATTTCTTAACAATGATGAGATAGAGTTGTAAAATAAGAAGGTCAGATTTCATGATAATTAAGTGAACTAGAATATCAATCATATAGATGGTATACTAACACTCTTATACACTATATTAAAATTTAGGGGTATTATTGACACAAACTCCATACTTTAGACTTTAGGGGTATTCTTTATAATTTAGCTTCAATTTATTATACTCCATAGCTGATCAACTCATAATCTCTTGGAGGCCAAGAAATTTCTTAGCAATGACTATGAGATAGAGTTGTACAATAAGAAGGCCAGGTTTTAAATTATGAGAAGATTGCATAGAAAACTCATTTTCACGCGCATTGATGTGGTTTAATTAATCTATGTTCTTAAATTAATAACATATGACCCTTTTTGTACTATGCATTCCGTCCAAATTACCGTAAGAGCATCATATTCTGACTCTAGCTCTCTCATTCTCGCTCTCGCTCTCGCTCTCGCTCATGATAGTAATGAAGTTGTCAAAATTTTAGAGAAAAGAAAAAAAAACAATAAAAATCGCACTATAGTTGACTCGCTCTCGCTCTATTTTTGCTACTCAAGCTCTTCTCTGACTTTTTTCTTTGTCCTTTTTTCTTTATATTTTCGGTCATTCATTTGAGCGAGAGCGAGAGCGAGACAACGAGAGCGAGAGTGTTTCCGCGTACGAGAGCATGAACAAGAAAGACCGCTTCATATTATCCTTAGGAGTCATTTTGCGCGTATTGCCACTCCAGAATTGGTCATATTTCATTATTTTGAAATGTCAGGTCAAATGTCATTAATGCGTGGAAAAACGAGTTATTGTACGAAAATCCCTTAAATTATTATTATTATTATTTTAAAAAAATCGTTATTTGGGTTTGGGTTAAGTGAATTGTGATGAGGTGGAATCGAAGTTGACGAGGATGGAAACTGAATCTCAGGTTGCTTACGCCTGCCCGCCACCGTGGCGCAGCCTATTCGGAAAAGCCCGGTCAACTCAGACATGCGAATCTATCGTGGGCCCACCCTCTCACCTTTTTTTTTCTTTCTTCCTTTCCTTTTTCTTTTTCGAATCTCTTTTTTTAAAAACCTTCTCACAAAATATTTAAAAAAATTAGGGCTGATTTGGTATGCAATCCGAATTTTGTTTTATGTTTTCAGGTTGAATTCAGTGAACATGTGTTTGACAAATGTGTTTCTAAAAACTGTTTTAAAATTCTGTGATCTAAATAACATTTATATGTTTTCATTGTATATAGATTTTGAATTTAAAATTTTAAAATACAGAATTATATTAACACAAGGATAAAATCTTAATAAATACAATACTTCATGTTATACACTCAATTTACTTTTGTTAAATTAAAATATGTATAATATATTATATTGTAAATTATATAATATTATATTATAAAATGATAATTCTATAAAATTTATAAAAATCATGTTTATAAATTAATTAATAATGACTTATATTCAATCTAATCATTAGTTTTGCAACTATAACTAATTTCATGATTTATAAATATGTTATAAGACACATTTTAAACAACGTTTTAGAATGAAATCAAATTTATAAATCTGCTACTAAACACATATCTGAAAACATGAAATACAAGTCTGTTTTCATTGAATATCTTGTTTTCAAATTTCTGTTTTCAGATTGCTTACCAAACAAACCCTTACTTTTTTTGGTCTTTCAATTTTTAGAATCAACAATCAAAGTACATTTTTAATTCTCAAGTTTTGAAAAATAGATGTAAAGATAAAGCATTTGAAACACAATCTCATAATTTTGAACCATGCACTCCAAAATTCTTAGGTACTACATGTCAAATATTGTTTTTTGATTCTCAGGGTTTTAAACCTATCAAAACAAACTCCCAGGATTTCGATTTCGAAACGGTGCTCCAAATGCCCTCAAAGTGAGATCTATAATTTTTATCGAGGGGGGAGGGTTGGGGTTGGAGACATACTAACCACTAGGGCAGAAGAGGTTTTTGTGTTTTAATTTGATTTTTCCTATACATATTATATAAAGTAAAAAATTTGAGAGGGGGACTCGTAACCAAATCCGCCCCTGTTAAAAGTATTTTTTGTTTGTTGTCGCGAAGGAATTTTGCTTGATGAGGAGATTTTGTGATGATGATGAAGATGAAGAATGAGATTGAGATGATGAGATTTAATTTGATCTAGTGCTTGGAAGTGAAGGGAGTTTTTGTGAGGAAATTTTGTGGTGATGATGAAGATAAAGAGTGAAATTGAGATGATGATTTGGGGGGAGTTCTAGTGAAGGCCGTTGAAGAACAGAGGAGAGAGGTTTTAAAGAGAGAAAAGAGTGGCACCGGGAGCTTCAATCGGGGAGAAATTATTTGGTGAGACTATCACAATGTTTATTGGATGGAAAGAGAGAAGTATCTTGAATTCACACCTAAATGGTTATTTCAAGGCAGTCACATTGTGTGGCCTCATTGGATAATTTGTCAAGCTAGAGGGTTGGGGTGGAGGAGAGGGAGAGGAGTAACTCGAGACACCTTTTAAATCTATTTCTCAAAACTTAAAAACTAAAAGATACATTTTGAAACCTCATGGACCAAATTCAGAGACCAAAAAAGTAATTCTTCAAAAATGTTCTTAATATAATCAAGGCTAAATTATAGAAAATGCCCCTAAACTATGGGGTTTGTGTCAAAAATACCCTTAAACTTTAAAAAGTTTCAAAAATACCCTTGGACTTTCAAAGATGTTCAAAAATACCCTTGTCGTTAAGTTTTGGATGGTAATCAAGTAAAGTTTTGTTTCAAAATACCCCAAACTTTTAAAAGTTTCAAAAATACCCTTGGCCTTAAAAAACATAAAAAAAAATGCTTTTCAATAATTTCTTTAGTATTTAATGGAATTCTTTGAGATTTCATTTAATCAATCTATTAGAAATTTTAAAAATTTACCCGGACTTAGTTTGTCTTCCTGACTTGTGAAATATTTGCATGTCAATCTTATTTGTGTTGAGCTCTGTTTGATAACCATTTGGTTTTTAGTTCTGGTTTTTGAAAATGAAGCCTAAAAATACCACTTCTATCAATAAGTTTCTATGTATTCTTATCTACTATGTACCTATGTTTTAAAAAATCAAGCTAAAATTTGAAAACTAAAAAAAATAGTTTTCAAAAACTTCTTTTTGTTTTTGAAATTTTGCTAGAAAGTTAAATGGTACCTCAAGAAAAATGAAAATCATTATAGAGAATATGAAAAGAAATTGTAAAAAAACAAGCATGATTTTCAAAAACCAAAAATCAAAAACTAAATTATTATCAAACAGAACTTTAATTTTTAAAACTTAGCTTGGTTTTTGAAAACATAGGTACAAGGTAGAAACGAAAATATAGAAATCTATTGGTAGAAGTAGTATTGTTAAGCTTAATTTTCAAAAACAAAAACAAAAAATCAAATGCTTATCAAACGGGGTCTTAATTAATTGAATTATTAGTCTGATTGATGAAATCAATTCCTTAAGATTGATTGTTTTCTTCCTTATTTATTTTATATATTTATTTTGTTTTGCTTTTATTCATTTTTCTATTTCTTTTTTCAAATAAAATTGGGTGATTATATTCATGATAATTAAGTAAATTAGAATATCAATCATATATAGACGAAACTCTAATATTCTTATACACTATATTAAAACTTAAATGGTATTGTATTTTTCTATTTTTGAACTTTTTTGAAAGGTTAAAGGTATTATTGAAATAAAATTTTAATATTTTTCATCCAAAACTTAATGGTAAATATTTTTAAAAAGTTTTTAAGGCAGCTGGTATTTTTGAAACTTTTAAAAAGTTCAGGTATTTTGAAAACAAAACTTTAAATTCATTACCATCCAAAACTTAACTAAGAAGGTATTTTTGAACATTTTTGAAAGTCCAGGAGTATTTTTGAAACTTTTTAAAGTTTAGTGGTATTTTTGACACAAACCCCATAGTTTAGTGGTATTTTCTATAATTTAGCCTATAATCAAATAGCTACACCATTTTTTTTAGTTAAATAATATTTAGAGTAGAGAAATTCAAATATTTGACCTCTTAATCAATGATACATGTTGCGTTATGTTTACTTTGACCAGTATCATCTTTGCGAAGATTAGCATGCATGTTTAACATGCCTTTTCAAGTTTTAGAGTATTTTTAATGCTCAACTCTCTAAAAACTTCCAATATTAGTTTAATAACAAATAAAAAATTAATTAAAGTGCTCTTAGCGAAATAAAAACACATTTAATTAATTTTTATAAACAGATTCCAAAGTAAATGTTTACTTTAAGAAAAAAACTTTTTAAAAAGAATCCTAATAAATTAGCTACAAAAAAATTTCAATTTATTTGAAAAAAAAAATAGCTCTCTAAATAGAATTTAATGGTGAATGCATTGATAATTTTCTGTTATAAGGTTCAAAATTCCCTCTCTCACAATTTGTAATGCTATATTCTTTCTCCCAAAAAACTATAAATCAGAAAAAAGTTCTTTTAACAACTTTGTTAACAAAATTACATGATCTCCTTGACGTGGAATGATATAAAAAAACAAGTAATTAACAAGATTTTTTTTTAACATCACAAAGATATTGAAAAAAATTTCAAACCATATTGCTATATTTGTGATTTCATTGACTAAATATTCTATCATTTTTCAGTTTAATCATATAATTGAATATTAACAATATTAATATTATAGATTTTTTTTTTATGAATTAACAATGTTCTTGTCTTTCTTTAGTTCAAAAACATATATTTAAGGATAAGAATTAAAACTTCTAACTTTTTGATCGTGCTTTAACTAATTAATTAAGTTATGTTCGGGTCGGTCAATCTTTCTTATCTTATTTAGTGAGTTAGGCTTAGGACTTTTAATTTTAATGATATAATATGACCAAATATTTAAAATCATATTTAAATACGTATGGTTGAGGATCTCAAATTGTGAGAATGAAGAGATCTCATAAGTTTTATAGGATACATGAGTTTATTAATTTTTCTTATTATCAATTAGTTTTGAGATGAAACTCAATATTTTTTAATATGGTATCAGATCCATAAAGCCCAAACGACATCTCGAGGGGAGAGCCTTTTGATAGGTCATAATCAAGAAATTCTAAAATATTCTAAAATTTAATAAGATATTCTAAAATTAACATTTTGTTAGGTAGTAATCAAGAAATGTTGGGTTGTGAATCAAGTGGATGTCCATTCAAACATGGCCAATTTTGTTGGAATAGAATATTCTGTAACTATATACAAGAGATGAAAAAGAGGAATAACTTTTAAAAGAGGAAATTCCCCATGTTTCCTTACTTTTTCATATTTAAAAAGTGATTTTTAAATATAGTTAAGAAGTATCATTAAATTACTATTTTATATTGAATCAATAAGGTAACTTTTAAACTAAAACAATTGTAAAAGTTAGAGATGGACCTCCAAAGATTATCTTTATTCATATAGGTTGTCTATGATTGAATTGAATTGATTTTATTTTTTTGGCCTTATCTTGACTTTGAAGATATTTTAAAAGCTAGAGATATTATTAAAAATTACTAAACATTATAATATGAACAAATGTAATAGGATTTTATATTAGAAAATTACTATGCATAAGGAGAGAATGTTTGACCTTGAATTATATATATTTGATTAATTTAAACATAACTCAACTAGTTAAAATATTATATATTCGATGAAGAAGCGAATAATGATTTGAATTTCTATCTCATAATTAAAAAAAACTATATGTCTATATTTTTTAGAATTAAAAATTATTGAGGTTGATGTTTTAATCCATATAACTCCTTTTATAAATTCTAGATCATCAAAAACATATTTGACTATACACATAAATTGATGAGACATTTTGTCCATTTGCAATACATTTTATTATTTGTTTTATAAATCAAGTAGCTTAGTTATATATATATATAAAAATTAAAATATTAAACTAATTTTGTTCCTTACAAAGGATATTGGAGGCTGACTATCCATTCCTTTCCTTCACAAAAATTCTATTCATTTATATTTCTAGTGGCATTAGATTTTATTCTTATTGTTATTTCTAGGAAAAAAAATTACCTTTCTAACCTGAGTTTTGAGAAATAGATTTAAAAAGTTTTTAAAGGAGAAAAAAACTTCAGAAATCTTTTAAATTTATTTCTTAAAATTTGAGAATTAAAAATGGTACATTTTGAAACATTGGAAGGTAAATAGATATTTAAGGGCGTAAATAGATATTAAAAATAATTTTTTTTTAGTACAACAATATTTGAAAGTGACTTCTTGATGAAGGGTAGATATCAATTACTTCTGTACTAAACTCATTTGATATAAAAAATAATATTAATTCCAATGTAAAATGAATATTTTAAACTAAGATAATATCGAATTGTGTCATCTTATAGTCATGCCTTGCAGTCTCTGTCATCCTTTTCATTCTTCTCTTAAAAACTTTGGATCTTTGCATACTTATATTCATGGTTAAATTACAAATTGGTACATTAATTTTTAAAAATTTAAAATTTAGTCTCTATAATTTTAAAAGTTAGAATTTGGTCCTTATGAAATCATATAATTTGATAAAAACCCTCATGAATATTTCCTATAGTAGGGACTATTTATGAGAGTTTTATTCAACCACATTTAAATTCATGGAGACTAAATTCTAACTTTCTTAAAACCTTAGAAAACAAATTTGTAACTTAACCTATATTCATATAATGCGAAAAATAGGGAAAGTAAGTAATAATGGAAAGATGATGGGTCATTTGGATTGCCTTTTCAAATATTTATTTTTTTTTAAAATGATATTATTTTAATAAAATTTGTAATGCCATTTAATTATATCAACGCTCCGACAAACAACACATCAAACATATGAGTGTCTTATTCTAAATGTTTTTTATAAAAAAATGAGTTAAAAAGATATCTTTGAAAAATATTTGAATTAAAGGTAATCTAAACAACCATGAAAATGTTTTTGTTTGTTGGAATTTTTTTCTCCTTTTTAAATTCCATTTAGTGTTTATAAGTTTAAATGTATGGTCGTAATTTTGGTGTAATTGGCTTGTTAAATGTTATTTTAAACAATACATGTTGATGCAGATGGTAAAAAATTATAATATTCAATATTTGTTGAACTATGAAAGAGAGAAAGGGATATTTTATTTGTTCCACTAATATTGGTGTAATGTGATCCGTTTGAAGGACTCAAGTGATTAAGTTAAGATTGCTAGGATATAATTTAAAAGTTAATCAAACATTAATTTGTTGGTTTCTAAATTTTTTAAAAAATACATTTGTGGGTTTTTTAAACGCTATAGTGGTAATTACTTTTAATATATATAATTAACTATTTGGAAAATCATGAAGTATTCTTATAATTTTTATGAGTCCAACCCATAAACTTTTGTGTTGGAATCAATACTTCCCGATGGTAACATTTTCCCCTATATAAACATAGTTCAATATAGTTAATATATTATTTCTCTTGAGATAAAAAATTTGAATATCCACCTATAAATTTGTTGCAGTAAAAAAATAGTATAAACGATAACATTTTTGTGAGTACTAATTTTTTGAGTCATGTTGGAAATATTTTAGTTAATTTGAATTTGAAGGCCTTTTTAATTTTGTGATTAGGTTCGGACATTTTCATATATGAATTTAAACATTTATGTGTAAAATATATGGTTGGGTTTATAAGTAATGATTTCGAGAAGACATTTTCAAATTTACACTGCTTAAAAGAGCTAAATAAGAGTTTTGACTTCTTAAATAAATTAATGAAATTAAAATATTAGAATTAAAATTGATAAATTGATAAAATTAATATTTTTTTCACAAGAATAATGGAAAGTGGAGGAAGGTGCATGTAAGTCTGACCAACCACGAATTAAAAACATTATTAACGTTTAACAAAATAAAAAAATATGCATATATAATCCAAAATTTTAAAAATAAAAAAATAAAATAAAATTTGTGGTTCGGATGTTTTTGGGTTTTGCTTGCGTAAGTGCACGCGTTGCAAAGCTTGCAGCCTCTTTTGACGCCCTTTCAATTTTAATGATTAAACTCGGGGCAAATTGTTTTAAAAACATTTTCTTAAAATAAAAACTTCAAAAGTTTTTGTTTTTTTTACAACAAAGAAAACGATTTAAATAATGGATGGACAATCACTTTAAAACTACTCTATAGTAATTTGATTTTTTTTTTTTAAGGTTAACGATATTAATACAATTCTTAAAAGTTCAACAATATTCTAAAATGAGGTATTAGCGATTTCTGTCTATATACTCATGTTAAGGGTATTTTTTTATTTTTTTAAAAGTTTAAGGGTATTAATAAAACTTTGAAAATTTAGGGGTATTTTTTTTAAACAAAGTACTAAAAGTTTCCATCTAAATACAACGACAGAGGTATTTTTGAAAGTTTAAGGTTATTAATGAAACTTCTGAAAGTTTAGGTGTATTTTTGAAATAAAGTACAAAGTTCATGGGTATTTTTTTTTTGATAATTTAGCTTAAAGCATTTTCTTAAAATAAAAACTTCAAAATTTTTTTTAGTAATGTAACGCCCTAGACCCACGATCTCCTGGGTCCTAGCTGCGTCACCATATCATGGGGCTCTTTAGTTAACTGTGGAGTTCCTATGATTGAGCTACCGAAAAGGAAAAGGTGCACCTTGTTGGTATAGGTAGTAACTATCAATTCTTTTTAAGCATTTCTCAATTATACTTTCACATCCTCATGGTCACTCGCATGTATCCCTTTTCCTCGGGCACCATACTTTCATATCCTCAGGATCCCTCTTATTCAGATGTGAGCTCGGTTCATTCATGTACCCTTCTTCCTCGGGCGTCATAAGTAATTTGACATAAAAAAATGCAATCAAACACAGGTACAAAAGTGTTTTGATTAAAATCATTACCTATTAAAAACATAACCTTAGTACGACTTTAGTTAAGTCATTTATACTGTTAATATATCAGGTATCTGTTAAAACGTCTTTATTACTTAGAGAAAGGTTGTACTCTTCACATATATTTAATGAAAGTCAAATATTACATCTTCACAATTAGTGAGGATTTCATTACTTGTATATAACTCAATTGATTAAAATATTATAATTTTGATTAAAAAGTTAAATTTCATATATTTTTGTTAAATTAATAAAATATACTTTTTCTATTTCATATATTTTGTTAAATCAATAAAATAATATCATTTTTATTAAAAATACTTTTTTACAAAAATATATTTAAACTAAAAGGCATGTCAAATTCCTTTAAAATTTTGAAGGAATGTCTTTTTAGATGAATGATTTTTTAAAAAAACAAGTTTTTTTTTTCTTCGAAAACTTTTTTCTTTCTCTACCTCGAATCTATTTCTTTCATGCACATTCTCCCTTCCGAAAGTTCCCCATTTCCAACGCCAACAAGAGCATAGCTCAACTGGTATCAAGTATAACTCATGAATTTGTTGATGTACTAAAAAAAGTTCTCCCTTTCCAACTTACTTTTTCTTTTTAAGCCCTACTTTTTCTTTGCCTATAATTCATGACTATTTTTTTTTCTTTTGAAAAAATCTCATGGTTTTTTCTGTTGAGGATCCCACACTGGAAAAGTGAAGAGAAACCTCACAATATATATGATATGTGGGCTACTCCTCTCATTGCCTATTGCTTTTGAGATGGAACCCCATATAATCTAATATGGTATCAGAGCCCATTAAACCCAAACGGGTATTCGGTCCAAAAATTGAAATTGGGATCCGGTCCAAGAATGATGAACCCAAAGAGACACCATCTTGAGGGGGCATGTTGAGGATCCCAACTAGAAAAGTGAAGAGAAACCTCACAATATATATGATATGTGGGCTACTCCTCTCATTACCAATTGGTTTTGAGATGAAACCCCATATATATGATATGTGGGCTACTCCTCTCATTACCAATTGGTTTTGAGATGGAACCCCATATAATCTAATATTTTCACCGTGTTGGCAAAGAAAAAGAGATTCATAATATATAAGTAAAAGGGAACATTTGTACGAAACCTTTAAAGTAATCAAAAGTAAAACAATACGAGTTTATGCCAAAAGTAGATAATATCATCACATTGTAGAGATTATGTTCTACTTAACATTTGTTTCTTTTTTCTTTTTTCTCTCACACTTGTCTTTCCCTTCCCCTAGTACATCTCTTTCTATAATTATCAACTTAAATTTTAACTCTCAAAAATATCTTTTTGTAACACTTTTTCCAACCTAACTTATATTCCTTTCTTTAAAACTTGGCTAAATTATATACATATAAAAAAATACCCATAAACTTTACCATTTATTTTAGAAAAATATATCTATTCTTTTAAGAGTTACAATATTACTCTTAATCTTTCATAATTGTTTCAAAACTTCCCTTAGAGTTGAAAAGCTGCTAGAATGTTCGACAAACAGTTTATGTGTTTGAATGTTTTTCTTTTAAACTTTATCTTAGACAAGCGTCCTAGTCAAGGGTGGACCTAGATAGTAATGTTTGGAGAGAGAGGGCAAAAACTCTGTTATGTAAATATATATAATAAAACAAATTTATCATCAAAAGGTCGGAGATCCAAATCCACACATGCACATTCTACATTATGTTGAACTAAAAAAGTTATTGATGATAAAAATAGATAGGTGTACTAAAGACTTTCTAACTAGTAACTAAGTTCGAATAACCCTAATACCATCATAATTAACTCATCTCGATGTCTTGTCAAATAGAAAGAAAAGAATTACAAGAGAGTTTAGTTCATGAACTTTTGAGTTTGTGTCTATTAGACCTCTAAACTTTAAAAAGTGTTTATTGGGTCTTTAACCTTTCAATTTCATATCCTAATAAGTTTCCGTGTGAGATTCAAACCTCTGACCTCTTAATCGAGGATACATGCCAATTACCATAGAGCTATGTTCACATTGACATTAGAAAAGTTAATAGTAAACTAATAGTATGGTTTAATTTTTAAGATTTGTTGAAAGTGTGGAGACTAAATTTAGATATTTAAAAGTAAATAACTAAAATAAAACAAGTCTCAAACTATAATAACATTTTAACCTATTTTTCTATATAAATATATACAAAAATGAAACTCGAAATAATAATTAGAATTTTATGTTTTGAAATAATTATAGTTTGTTATAGAATTAAATATCAACAGATTATTTATTAAGATTGGAAAATAATATTTGTAAATATTTCTATTTACTTTTTACATAAAAAAGGAGTCATATTTAAAGGAAAAAAATAATCAAAACAAAATTTGTAATATTATATCTTCATTATTATTTTGTATTTTTATGTTGTAAATACATTGATAGAATACTTATTTACACACATGAGAGAATTAGGCAGAAACATTGAATAAATAAATAAAAAGGAAAAAAAATAAATAAAGGAAAGGTGCACCCTTAGACTTAGAACACAAGCACACACATGAGAGAGTTGGACAGAAGCATTGAATCCCATTAGGGAAAACTACAATTTCGTTATTAATGAACCATTTAATATTAACATTTTAATAAATTTCTATTTAAAAGATGGTTTTAAAACTTTTATAAAAAATTAAGGATAATATTGATATATTTTTAAAATAAATAGCAAAATTTAAGAAAATTTATTATACTTTAGCCTCAAATTAATCAAAGAAATTATTAGAAAGCCAGTACATTGAGGGCTCCCTCCCAATTGCACCGTTAACTATTTGTTAACCATTTTTTTCTTCTAATTTTTAGATTGCCGACGGTTTGGTTCTTTACCATATTCAACCTTTTTTTAATTTTCAGATTACACAATCGATTTTCTCCAATTATTTTATTTTTCTTTTTTATTATTTTAGAGTACTTGGTTAAGATTCTCTACTAGTCTAGTTTTTATTTCTTTTTTCTATAATTCTTTTTCTTTTTTTCTTTGGGGGATTCGAACCAGAGACCTCGGAGTCGTTAAAACATTTTTATGCTAGTTAAATTATGCTCTCTTTGACACTTTTTTTTTTACTTTCATTTAAAATTTGAACTCTTATTCATTCTATTGAAATTTTCATTTGAACTAAGCTAGGATTTTCTCTCCTAGAATTTTAGGTTGAAACAGGAAGGAAATTATATTAGTAGATAGTATTCTTGTTTTAACTAAAATTTTCTATGTCATTCTAGCCAATTGCAATATTTCGTTTTTGTCAACTAAATAATTTATTAAATATTATTTTAGGTAGACATAATCTTTTATTTGTTAGTTTTGAATGGATGGATATAACAAATTTATTAAAAATAATGTTCAAATTATAACAATGATCATTTTTTTAAAAAAATAGGGAAGAATCAAATTGTGTAGTCTCAAAATTTAAAAAAAAAAAAGGTTAACTAAGTTGGTTAACCACACTCGTATGTGGTATCAAATTGGAAGAAAGCCTCAATGTACCGACAACCTCACCGACAACCTCGATTGAGGATCACACATTGAAAAAGTGGAGAGAAACTTTACAACTTATAAGATATGTGAGCTACTCCTCTCATTGCCAATTAGTTTTGAGATGGAATCCCATATAATCTAATATGGTATTAGAGCCCATTAAGCCAAAACGGGTATTCGGTCTAAAAAATTAAAATTAGGATCAGATCACGTGGGCGTTGAATACAATTTCTAAGTATGATTTTTTAGTTCTCTCTTTTGTATGTGTGTCATTCAAGGTAAGTATGATTCCTTAGTTCTCTCTTTTGTATGTGTGTCACTCAAGGTAAGTATGATTCTTTAGTTCTCTATTTTGTATGTGTGTCACTCAAGGGATGAAATGCTTGTTCTCGAATTTTGAAAGAGTGTTTGGTCTTCGCGAGTGTTACGCCTTAAGGACTGGGGAGTTTTAAATTTCTAAACCTTTGAAATGAAGGACAACTCCTCTATTTATAGAACTTTCCAACATGTGAGTTTGGATTTTTTAAGCTTTTGGGCCCAACTAAATTTTGGTCTAGTCCTATTTGGACTCAAATTTTATTGAATCAAGGCCTTTTTATTTGGATTTTACCTCAAATTTGACCCAAATTGCATATATATTGATGTACCACAATTTAATTAGAGATTCCAACAAACTTTTAATTCATCTCTAATTAAATAATTTTGTCATTAATTTAAAATAATGACAGGACAAATTTTTTGATGAGTTGAAATTTCTATTTCCAACCATATCTAAGCTTTTTATTACTACAAATATTTCCATTATACTACAAGAAATGTACAAACTTGATTAATTACAAAACTCACAACCACTCCAACAACACTAAATATCACCCAAAATAAAAAAATAAAAAAATTTAATCACTTAATACAAAGACACATTGCACGGTGTGGGACGAAGAAAGGGAGAGAGAATAAAAATAGACTTTTTCCTTCCTCCCTCTTCCTTCACTACCAAATTAATTTTATTACACAAATTGGAGAAGACATGAAAACAAAGTTTTTTGTAGCTTTTTTTATTTTTTATTTTTTTTAAAAGTAGGTAATTAAGATTGAAAATTTGGAGTTTGATATTGGGTATTATAATTAATTTGATGTTAAAATATCATTTTGGTCTCTATACTTTGAGTATTATTCTATTTTGGTCCCTATACTTTCAAATGCCCAAATTTAATCAATGTACTTTCAATAAAACTTAAATTCGATCTATACTACTATTAGTTTATTGTTATTTTTTCTTAAAAAAAATAGTCTCTATTAGTTTTTCCTCTACAAATTTTGAAAATAGGTTCACATTGTACATTTTCTTGTATTGAAATTATTATTATTATTTAACTAATTTTGATAAAAAAAATTAACTCCAAACTTATTATAGGATGAATTTTAAGTTTTATTAACTACAATTGGACATTTAAGGCCCAGTTTGATAACCAGTTTGTTTTTTTTTAGTTTCTGAAAGTTAAGCTTATTTTCACCTAATTTTCCTACGATAGAGGTTATCACCCTTAAGTAAACATTTGAACTCTTAGCCAAATTCTAAAAACAAAATCATGTTTTTGAAAGCTAATTTTTTTAGTGTTCAAAAGTTGGTTTGGTTTTTGTAACAATATGTACAAATTAGATAAGAAGACATATAAACTGATTGGTACAAGTAGTATTTTCAGGTTTAAATTTAAAAAACAAAAAACAAAAAAACAAAATGATTATCAAACGGAGCCTAAAAATAGAGGGAAAGGTCAAAATGGTATTTGACCCTTAATTTAAGGTAAGGTTACAAAATCCACATGAAAACGGCATACCAAAGAGCGAGAGCGAGGGCGGCGGCGAAATAGGTCCAAAGCATAATAACAGAACATTCCTCTTGACCGACGCCGAAGAGCTGAGTCATGATGCCGATGGACATGGCCGGCGGCAGCGTGTACTGAACCATCAGCAAGAACTGGTACATTGGATCCGGCGGAAGAAACCCTAATGCGTCGGCGGCTTTCACCACCAGAATTCCGATCGCCGGTAAAGCAATGTATCGGACTACGATGATCGCTATGATCACAATTGGCTTCACTCGTGACGATCGTAGCCCTTGCGTCAGGTTGGCGCCTAATATGAGTGTGGTGCTCGGGATTGTTCCATCGCTGCAACAGTACTTTTAATTTTTACCATTTTATTTCCTCTCCATTTTTTCAATTTTTAGTCCAATTCCAAAAGAAAATTCTTTTTTTTTTAAAAAAAAAACGTGAATTGGATTTTGAAAATATTTGTTTAGAAGAGAAAACAAAAAATTTATTTTAAAAATTAAATGGTTATCAACAAATTATTCAAGAGGCCACCACAATGTGGCTGTTTCATTGGATGTGAATCTAATAATTTTCATGCTCCATAATAATATAAATGTGAAGTGCTTCTCTCTTTCTATCAAATCGTAAAAGACTATGAGCAACATATATCTATTTGGATTTTTGCTCATTGGTTTTTAAAAATTGTACTTGATTTCTAACCATTTCTCTATAATTTTCTACAATATATATCTTCAATCTTTCTTAAGAAAACATTTGAAATCTTAATCAATTTTTTTTTAAAAAAAAACAAGTTTTTAAAATTATTTTTTTAGTTTTAAAAACTTGAGTTGGTTTTTGAAAAACATACGTAAAAAGTAGATAACAAATTAAAACAAAGAAACCACATGTGAAATTAGTATCCATAGACTTAATTTTCAAAAACCGAAAACTCGTTTGATAATCATTTGGGCCCGTTTGATAACCATTTTATTTTTTATTTTTAGTTTTTAAAATTTAAACCTAAAAATACTATTTCTACCAATGAATTTATATGTGTTCTTATCTATTTTGTATCTTTACTTTGAAAAACCAAACTAACTTTTGAAAACTAAAAAAAGTAGTTTTCAAAAACTTGACTTTGTTTTGAGAATTTAGCTAAGAGTTCAAATGCTTACTTAAGGGAGATGATCTCTATTGTAGAGAAATTAAGTGAAAATAAGCTTAACTTTCAAAAACCAAAAACCAAAAATAAAATGGTTATCAAAACGGGGCCTTAGTTTTTTGTTTCTAGTTTTTAAAAATTAAATCTATAAATACTACTTCCATTTATAGTTTTATTTTGTAATTACCTACATTTTTTACTTATGTTTTAAAAAACCAAACGAAGTTTTGTAAAGTAAAAAAAGTTTTCAAAAACTTAAGTTTTGTTTTTAGAAGAAAACAAGTTTACCTTTCAAAAACTAAAAATAATTAAAAAAACCAAATAACTATAAAACGAAACTCAAATGGTTATTAATATGTTAGGATGAGAGTGCTAACAAAATCCGACATGAGAGAGTATATGTGAAATATTTTGCATTCTAAATTTAGATTATTATAAATAATTCTACATTTTAAATAATATTATATAATGATGCGAGAGTAAAAAATAAATAAATCCATATAATTGGAAAATGGGTTGTAGAATAGATTAGAAACATACCCGAGTAGTTTAACAGAGTCCTGAACAACTCGAAATGGAGCACTCTCCCCAACCACCATATGTCTAAGCCACGGCACCGCTCCAAAAATGAATCCAATAATCTAATCAAATTAATTTTAATTCAAACCAAAAATTTTATTTTTTTTTTTAAAAAAAAAAGAAGAAAAAAAGAATTATATTAAATTACTTACGGCTCCTAATGTTGGTGGCTCCATCAACTCTTTAATAATTCCTCGAAACATATGTTGTATTTTAGCCCATATAGATCCACCACCTAATTCCTCATCTTCTAATTTCTCTAATATTGGAACTGCTTCATCTTGTGATTCAATCTGCCCAACTCAGATTAAAACCAAACATTTATATTATATTATATATAATACGAATATTCCATATAATTTTGTTTCCAATATATTAATTATAATTAACCTGATCTTCTAAGGACGACTTGGTTGATGAGAGTACTGAAGAAGAAACGACGTCGTTTTCGAGAAGAAGATGAGTGTGCAAATTATGATCATGGCCGCCATTGGAGGCCTGGTTGGGTGCTTTCAAAACCTCCTCCTGATCTGTTCCTAATTGATCTTCAAGTTCTTTCAGTCGTAAAGAAGATGTTTTCACGAGGTGGTAACAGTAAGTCCAAATGTAAAAACCTCCCAACTGAAAATTATTCAAGTTTTAAATCAATTACAAATACAAGTTTTTAAATTCTCTTTGGGTAAGGTAAAACTATTAGTTTTACCGACAGTATTGAGTGGATTATAATAATTTTTAGATTAATACTAGTTTGTTGGTTATCATAGCTTCTGTTGAAAAATATTAGGTGCACGTTGTACCATGATATTAAATTTTTGTTGACATGTCCATGATTCGACAAAATCAACATTTCTATTATACTGTACAAAATTAATAAAATATTTTTTTTAAAAAAAAGTAAAAAAATGTAACGTAATGTAAATATATTATTGTAACAAGTATTTTAATTCATTTAAAATGTGTGAAATATTTTTTTTGAATTTTTTGTTTTTAAGTTTTTTTCAAGGACAAAATACATTTTTGGTCCATCAGTTTTGCATTTGGTTTCCTTTTGGTCTATGAGTTTTCAAACTTAACAAATTTATCCCAAGCTTTACATTTAATAGCACTCTTGGTCCCTCCGTCAGCCTCTCCGTTAAATTTTAACGAAAAGCTCACATTGCACCTATTTTTTTATTAAAAAAATATTTTTTTTCTAATTTTTTAATTATTAAACTTTAAAAAATATTTTTCTTTTTTCTTTTCTTTCCCTCTTTTTTCCCTCTTTCCCCTTTCTCACAAATCCATCGTCTTCCTTCTCCAATTCATCATTTCTCATCTTCCCCATCCTCCCTCTCCTTCTTCTTCAACCCATAACTTCTTTATGATATATTTTCTAGGCTTAAAAGCAAAAGATTGGACTCCACCTTCGATTTTTTAGCATTTATTTTCCTTGGGCTTCGTTTTAGAAAAATGAAAGGAAAAAAAGGGAGAAAAAAAAAGAAAGAAGTGGCAACGACAGTGGCAACAAATAACAATAGGCGGGTAGTGGTCGACGATGAAGATGACATGAAGGAAAATGAAAGAAAAAAGAAAAAAAGTTGAAGAAAGGAAGAAGATGAATTCGTGAAGAAGAAGAAAGAGAAAGGATAGAGGGAAAAAGAAGAAAATATATTTTTTTAAGTTTAATAATTAAAAAAATAAACTATTTTTTAATAAAAAAATATGTGCCACGTGAGAATTTGACAAAAAGACTGACGTGGATGACAAATTATTCAATGAGGCCACCACAATGTAACTATCTCATAATAGCTATCGGATATGGATCCCATAATTTTCATGCCCCTAATATCCCTTGGTTATAAATTCGAAGCATTTCTCTTTCTCCATCCAATGGTGAAAAACTATCGGCCACATTGTGGCAGCCTCACAGAATAATTTCTCTGGACCAGAGAGGCTACTAAAGGTAAACCTCGAGAATAAATTTGTTGAGTTTGAAAACTCAAGAATCATAAAAGGGAATAAAATGCAAAACTGAGGGACAAAAAATGTATTTTGCCATTTTTTCAAAAATATCCATCGATATTCTCATCGACATTTTCATAAAATTGAGACTACGACATTTACCTCGACGTCGACATTTTAAACCTTGGTTATACTATATATTGTGCAATCCACTTTGTAACCACATAAACAAAAAAAAAATTTCTTTTTTTAAGAAAGATTTTGTAATAGAAAAGTGAGTTACACAATGCTCTAGTGTAGTCTAGGTTGCACCTATTTATTGTGCAATCGATTTTATAACTTAATAAAATAATAAAAAAAGAAATTTTTTGTGGTAAGCAAGTGGGTTGCACAATCATTGGGTGCAATCCAAGCTGCATATTCAAGTGGTGCTCGAAATATAAACTATTTTAGTCTGAACTATAATAATTTGTGTTTGGAGGTGAGGATCTCTTTCACATGAGTTTAAATATTTCAATTTCTCAATTAATAATTTCAAAAATTTGAAATGGAATATTAATGAATAAATATATATATATATATATATATATGTTATTACCGCCATGGAAAATGAAGCATAAGAGAGTCCACGAGAAGTACAGGTCTGACGCTCGCCAAAAGGGTTCCCCTCCTCCGCACAAATCGCAGGGACGATGATCAGAAGAAGGTTTCCCAAGTTACCTAAAAATACACTCAACTAATTAAATTTCACTTTAATTTAAACAACCTTCTAAATGCATAATATAATATATTTATAGACTATAAAACTATTACCGATGAAACATAAAAATTCATTCTCATACTTTCAGCTTATTCTATTTTTAATTTTTCTACTTTTTTTTTTAATAGAATTGAGGCGTTGGGGAATTCGAATCACAGACCATGTGATCGTTAACACATTTATCATGTCAGTTGATCTATACTCTTTTTAGTTTAGTTTTTCTACTTTAAATACCCAAATTTAGTTAACATGCTTTAAATAAATTTTAAAATTAGTCATTTAAAGTTAGATTTAGTCTTTCTATAATTTTAAAACTTAAAATTTTTTCTTCTATAGTTTTGATGGTTTTATCAAACCATAGAGATGAATTCTAACTTTTAAACTCATAGATGACTAAATTTTAACTCTTTCCAAACTATAGAGACCAAATTTATAATTTAACCTAATAATAATTTCTACGTAAAAAAAGACACAATATGAATATGTTTCTAAAATTTGTTGATAGAGATATTTTTTTTTGTAGTAAAAAATATTAATAGATTGAATGACAAAAGAAAGACACTAATAAACCACTAGCTCTCAAAAAAAGTTAAATTATCGAAAGTATAGAGACTAAATTTGGATTTTTGAAAGTATATGGATTAAAATAGAATCAGTCTCAGGCTACATGGACTAAATTAAAATATAGTATTTTAACGTTTGAAAGATTATCAGAACAACATAATTGAAATTAAACTATATATAAGAAGCATATATATTAGTAATTTAACCAAGAAAGAAAGGAACTGACACTGACCAGTTGCAGAGGAAGCAACGATAAGGCCTTCAAGATATGGCTTGGGTTTAAGAATTCTAACAATCATCCATCCCAAAATTGCTCCAAATAAAAAGGTGAAACCAATATTCACTGGCATGAACCACCTAATAATAATTTTTTATTATTATTGAAAAATCGAATTAGCTCCATTAAAGGGCACATATCATTCAATTGTAGAATAATAATGATGATAATAAAAAAAAGGTTGAAAATATCATTTTAGTCCTTATACTTCTAATACTTTCAAATATTTAAATTTAGTCTATATTTGTACATTTAATAAAGCAATCCTTGCTTTTAGTTTATTATTAACTTTTTTATATTAAAAAAAATCTTGCTTCTTTCTATAAATTTAGGAAATACGTTCACATTGTGTCTTTTTCTTGCATGAAAATTATTGCTATTTATTTAATAATCAATTTCGATAAAAACTAACTTCAAATTAGTGTCCAAGAACTTTATTGAAAGTATATGGAATAAATTTGGACATTTGAAAGTACAGAAACTGAAATAGAATGAAACAACTCAGAGTATATAAGAACCAAAATGGTAAAGTATGGTTAAGCTAAAGAAATTAAGAGTTTGATTTTACCATGAAATGATGTCTTGAAAGGTGACGGTCTTGGACAAATTAGCAAACATGAGACAAGGAGTGAAAACGCTAAACACAATCTGCAAACATAAAGCACAACATAAATTAAAAGAATTTTATTTAAGGATCAATTTATTTGAGGGGAGGTTCGAGCCCACTCTGGATCTTAACTAAATCCGCCCCTAGTTCAAGTGTTAGATATTACTCTTTCAAAAAAAAAAAAAAAAGTTAGCTTAGTAAAAGATATATTTAAGAAAGTCACCTTATTAAGAGATGTTCGAGCATGGGGCGGAAGAATATTGCAATAATGAGTGGACAAGAAAGCTCCCAACAAACAAATGAGAAGGACTTGTATGTTGGGCATGGATGCGACTTCCAATAGAGACAACAACCCCATCTTCCTTTGCTCCTATTTCAACATCAACATTAAATTTTTGTAATTTTTCACATCTATATATATATATATATATAACAATTTATCAACATCGACATAGCTCGTTCATCAATGCATAAAGTACCTTTTGAGGTCAGAAGTTCAAACTTCTACTCCGTATTTGTAATGAGGATAATGATTCTCACGATATCTCCAAAATAGTATGATATTGTTCACTTTGAACATAAACCCTCGTGACTTTGTTTTTGGTTCTAAAAAATCTGATGGATAATTGTTTTCGCTTATATACCATGAATCTCTTTCTTTCTTAGTAAATGTGGAATTTTGTTAGCAGTCCAAATAATTTATAATACGATTATTCTATGGTAAATGTTTGAAACAAAATATATATTTTTTTTATCGAGTTTGAAACAAAATATTAATATAAAAGAATTAAATTTAATATATTAATTTTTAAAATAGAAGTAAAAAATAAAATAGTAGTGAATTTATTTTTGTTTCATTTAATTTAAAGGTTTTTTTTAGTAATAATTGAATTTAAAGGTTCAAATTTGGAATTCCTAGGCACTTTATTATTTGAAAAAATTATTTAGGTAGGTTACCTACCATATAGTTGACAATTTTATTCGGTGGTTATTAGAGACATGTAAATCTTTAAATTCACATTGGTAATTAAGTAGCATTCCACAACTTTAGTGAATAATTTTTTCATTATTAAGATTTAGTGAAAAGTTACTAATAAAAGCATAGCTTAACTGATGTGGTAAGATTAATAGGTCATGAGTTCGAATTCTTTCCTTCTAAATGTTGTTCAATTAAAAAAAGATTTAGTGAATTTACAAAACAAGTATATATATATTTGAGTACATAGGAGTTGGAAGATTAGAATTACAAACTTCATCATCATTAACATATTTGATATGCAAGCTATACTAATCTCTTCGGGAAATACACAAAATTTTACGCTATCATGATTTGAATTGTTCTATTTTCTCAAAAGGTATTTATATTTTTTGTTTTTATTTCTAATTTTGATAACACATATATCTGACAGAATTAATTGTTTTTTGGAAATCCTTTTAGAATGGTATATAAAATTTGAAAATGATAAATTTAATGTTTTATATAATATTTTGTTCCTACTTTTTTTTAATACTCGATGGCATTGCACTTTTTTTTACCCAAACAATAAAAATCATTTCAATATAAATATGTTAAAATGGCATAAAATAATGAAATTGTTATTTCTAACTATTACCAATATTTTTATGAACTACAGTTCTTTTCCTTTGATAAAAAGAATATAACAAATGAAAAAAACTATATTTTTATTTAATTTTTGCAGCAACAAAAGTATTTATTTATATTTTCATAGAGGTGGGAGGAGGAAGAATACTACTATTATTTCAAAATGAAAAAATAATACTAATGAATATAATTAGTCGTATACAACTCACGCTTAATTTAATAAATAGAATAATACTTATTACAATTTCTTTTAGAAAGAATATAGTACCTATTACTTTTTTACCTTTCTTCTTTTTTTTAAAAAAAAAAATTAAATATGAATATAGTACCTATTACTTAGTGTAATTCCTATAGTAGGTTCAACTTATAAATCCACATTAATTGCTCAAAAAATATATAAATATATACCACGTGACAAATGATTTTGAAAAAAAAAAGAAAAAGAAAAAGAAAAAAGGAATCCCATGTGACAAATGGTCCAAATTCATTGATGGTTATTTGGCCATACATGCTTTTTTTAGATATTATTTCCCTTCATAGATATTCATCAAAAGTGAAAGGAAAGAAATCATAATATGGAAATTAAGAGATATAACTCAATTATTTTTTTTTTTAAAAAAAATTATAAGTTAGTTGTCTAAATTTTGAGATGATGTCTAATAAATTCTTGAACTTTAAATAATGTCTAAACCTTTCTAAACTTTCATGTATATAATTAGGCTTATGGAACTTTTTTTAAAAAAATGTCTAATAAGTATGTGAACTACCAATTTTGAAACCAATAAATTTTAAAACTTAAAAAAAAATGCACAAAATTAAAAATTTAGTGAGAAATATTGAAAGTTTTTTTAAGAAAAATCTATTATACAGTTTTTTAAGGTTTGATGACTTATTAATAATACAACATTAAAAGTTTAAGGATTTATTATTATTTTTTTTAATTTTGAGAACCGATTAGTCAAAGTTAACTTATAATTTTACTCTTTTTTTTAGGGGGAGACAATTGAGAATTAAAAAAAAATCAATTTTTATGAGTTTCCCTATTTTAGTTGGTATGATGTGTTGAAGATGAAATATTGCAATATTCTAATTATATTTTACTAAAAAAAAATATACATACCATATAAGAAAACATTAAATGGCATAAAATAATAAAATTCTATTTCATTATGTTTTTTTGATTTACAACTAACATTATATATAATAGTCAACAAAACATAGCAACTAGTTAACTTGTAAGTTAAAATCTCTAATTTTTTAAAAGAGGTACAAGTTGAAATAGAAAAAAAGAAAGAAAAACCATGAAACCAATTGAACTGAGTCCATACAATCGATAGTTTGAACTATACTTTTTATTTGGTTCATCTTTCTAAATCACAATATCAATTTGATTGGGATAATTCTCTCTATTTTAATTTTAACTTTAATTTGGTTGATTCGATTTTAGTTGATTCCATCCATTTTCCAGGTTGGATCGATTTAAAAAAGTATTTTAAGTGTTAAAAAAATATTTTAAAAAAATTTGAAATTCATGTCAAAGAGGCTCTAATTGATTTTTTTTCCCCTTCAAAAATTTAATTTTGAGTATTTTATCCATCAAACAATTAGTTTCCATGGATAAATTATAATTAAAAAAAATTCATTCATTTTCTTCCAGACACGATAAAAAAAAACACAACAATAATGATAGATCAAGGGTTTTTTTTTTTAAGATTGACATTAATTGAATCACCCATGATTCAATGAACGGTCACAATATGATCTAAAAACATATTGACACTCAAATTATTAGATGCAAAACAGAAACACTTTTATAATTTCAGATTCGATTATGAAAAAAATTTATTTGATTGATTAAGGAGAATTATTGTAATAGAAGAAATAATATTATGAAATGTAATAGGTAATTGGGTTGGATTTGGCAATTAATCTGGCATTAATTACTTATTGTTATTTTAAATTTCAAAGACGCATGAAGGAAAAAAAAAAAGGAGAAGGCAGCGGCGAACCTGGGTGGTGCAAGGCGGCCGGACGGCGGAGTGGGACGGCGGAGAGGGAAATAAAAAGGGAAAGAGAGGTAGTCGTCTCCTCGACGGAACCACCACTGGAAGTTGCCAAATTGCAAGAATACCCCTAAATCTGTTTAAATTTCTAGAAGTATATATGGGTTAATTGCAAGAATACCCCTAAATCTCTGTAAATTTCTGGAAGTATATGGAATTAGATTTTGGATTTGGATCTCTACGAGAAAATAAATAGTTAGAAGTTGGAAGTGAGTAGTTAATACCGTCCCCGCTACAAGACAACTGAGTGAGGGGCACGGGCACGGGCACGGGCACGGGCAGTCGCGGCTGCCGCGGCTTAAACTAACACACGTCAGAAAATTTCTTTGGATCGAAATATGGAGGTGTGAATTTTATAGAAATGTTAATTAATATATTTAAAAAGAAATTTAAAAATAAAAGATTTAAAAAATATATTTAAATTTAAAAATAAACCTTTTAAACTTTTTAAATAAATTAAAGTATTTGTTATAATATTATATTTTGTTCTTATTTTTTTAATATTTCATCAATTTTGTATAGTATAATGAAAATGTCGATTCACTATTTGTGTCGATGTCGAACCCATAAGCATATGAAAATATCGATAGAAATGTTGACATGTTGATGAAAATTTAATATCATTACCCCTCATTAATAAAAAGGCTAAATTATATATTAAAAAAAATTATTCGAACACGTCGACTTTTCGTCTAACATTTCTAACAATTTTTCTATTCCAGAAGTAATTTTAAAACGTTTGCATAGTGCAGTAGAACTTTTGAAAGTATAAGAATATTTTTTAAACAAATGGTATAGTTAAAGGTATTTTCTTTTATAATTTAGCCAAAAATTATTTAATGGATGTACATTTAAAAATCTACATGCTTATGAGGTACTTTACAGTTTATCTCTCATATATTCAAAATACGGTTATCCTTGTTTTGTTATCTATTTTTTATTTATGTTTGTAAAGACTAAATCAACGTTTGAAAATTAGGAAAAGAAGTTTTCAAAAATTTATTTTTGTTTTTGGAATTTATCCAAGAATTCAAATATTTATGTGAAGAAAGATCATGAAACTTATTGTAGAGAATTGATAAGAAAGTAACACAATTTTAAAAAACCAAAATTAAAAATTAATACCCCATTTGATAATCATTTAGATTTTTGGCTTTTGTTTTTTAAAATTAAGCTTGTTTTCTCCCAACTTCTTTATTTTGAATTTCATCCCCCTTAAGAAACCATTTGGATTCTTAGTCAAATTCTAAAAAAAATAACAAATTTTTGAAAATTACTTTTTTTAGTTTTCAAAACACAGCTTGGTTTTTGAAAATATAGGCAAAAAGTAGATAACAAAACAAGTAAATCCTTAAGTAGGAGTAATTTATAGGCTTGATTTTCAAAAACTAAAAACTAAAAATCAATACCCGTTTGATAACTATTTGGTTTTTTTTTTTAAAAAAAAAAAGCTTGTTTCTTCTCAATTTCTCTACAATAGTTTTCATCTCCTTAAGGAATCATTTGAATTCTTACCCGAATTCTAAAAAGAAAAACAAGTTTAAAATATGACTTGGCTTGTTTTTGAAAACACATAGGTAAAAAGTAGATAACAAAATAAGTAAATTCAGATGTGAGAGTAGTATTTATAAACTTAATTTTCAAAAACCAAAAACCAAGGCCTCGTTTGATAATCATCTGGTATTTAGTTTTTGATTTTTTGAAAATTATGCTTGTTTTCTCTCAATTTCTCTACAATAATTTTCATCTCCCTTAAGAAAGTATTTGAATTCTTAGCTGAATTGTAAAAACAAAAATAAGTTTTTAAAAACTATTTTTTTTTTAATTTTCAAAATATGGCTTGGTTTTTAAAAACATAGGTAAAATGTAGATAATAAAATAAGTAAATATTTAGGTGAAAGTAGTATTTCTAGACTTAAATTTCAAAAACAAAAAATCAAATGATTATCAAACGGAACTCAAATAAATATCAAACGAGGCTTAAATAGTTATCAAACAAAGCTTAAATGATTATTAAACGAAAAGCCTAAACACTTATTAAATGAAACCTAAATTATGATTTAAATAAAAGTATAGGAACAAAAAAGTGGTTGGTATTGTAACTTGAATTATGAATTTGGTTACATTTCATTTCACAGGTCGATAGAAACCCAACTGATAAGATTAGACCGTCAAAATGGCCTAATCATGGGCCCACGTGATAGCGTCAGTCACGTGCAAATTTCATTTAAAATAGGGATATTTGTACGGAAGACCCCATTTTATTATCATTAATGTTGAATGACCTGGCGCTCGAAAATAATGAAAACTGACCTATTCTCGACGTGGCAACACGCGCAAAATTACGCCGGAAGGGTAGCTTCGCCTCGCAGAACGCCACGCCTTCTCGAAAGGAACGCCGACGGTTTACTCGTAGGAACGCTAGGAACGCTTAGAACGCGCGCGCCGCCACGCCTTCTCGGGAACGCGCGCGCGCCTTACTCGTAGGAACGCTCCGTAGGAACGCCATGCTTACTCGTAGAACGCTCCCGCTTACTCGTGGAACGCTCATGCTTACTCGTAGGAACGCTCATCCTTACTCAAACGGGTCCACTCGCCATGCATACATACAAGAACGCTCATGCATGCTTACTCGTGAGGAACCCTCACGCTTAAACTTCGCTCTCGCTTTGGAAATAATGAAAATGTAAGATGCAAATATCTAAACAACCATAATATATTCATTCATTTTATTGTCACAAAAAAGTACATTAAGAAAAATAAAAACACATTATAAGGAAGGGGAAAGGAAGCTCAGCATCTCCTAATCGACTCACCGGAGAGTCGACATACGATCAAGGGGCCGGGCCGACTGCAGCCTCTTCTTGGGGCGCTTCTTACCAGGAATGTTATCGGAACATTCTGGAAGGCACGCCCGTTGCGGGGGAGGATGTCGGAATCGGCAACCGTGGCGTCGGTTGCCTCAATGGGGTCTCTCGAGGACTCTCTCGAGACTCTCCTGATTCCTCCCGGAGGAGTCATCCGAGGACTTGCTCGGTGGTATCGCCCGTGATAGTTGAAAAAACTATCCTCGATGATTGTGGTGGTGTGGCAGAAAACGGTTTTTCTACCTCTTCATTGTCGAAATCGATTTGTCCGAATCATGCTCGGTTGTGTTTGAATTCATTTTGAAGGAAGAATAAAAGAAAGGGAAGAAGATGAATAGAGGTTAATTGTGGTTTAGGATGAAATTTGTATAAGCCACACCCTATATTAATACTAAAAAACTCAACTGTGTCGAACTTAAAGACGCCTGATCACTAATTAATGCGACTATTTGTTTCTCCAATTAGAAATTACTTCACCGTCTTTGTAATGATGAAAATACTCGATCGGCGTGAGTGTATCCACGCCAATGAGTAAATCGAGTCACGAGCGAGTCTTCGAGAGCGAGCAATGAAGAGCATTTCGGGAGCAATAACCACTGCGGGTTGAAATAGACGATATCAAGAAAGTGAGAGACTATCTACGAGAGCGATCCGACGAGAGCCTATCTACGAGAGCGATCCAACGAGAGCGACCCAACGAGAGCGATCCAACGAGAGCGATCCAACGAGAGCGAGCCAACGCTTTTTTTCATTTCATATAAAAGGGGCTTTCATTTCTACATCTCACTAACAAGTTCTTACTCTCTCTCTAAGTTCTCGACACTATCACTCTCTCTCTCGCCCCGGCGTTGGTGCACTCTCCGCTTCCACCGCCGCTTGTCGCCGATGATCCACCACCGGTTTTACGTCGACCTTCTACCAAGTTAGCCTCGATATTCCACCGCCGGCGTGTTTCACCGTATTGTTTTTTTTTATTCGTATAGCTCGCGATATTGATTGTTACAATGAGCGGTCGAAAGGGTGCATGTACTATATCTGTCTAGTTTTATTTGGAAATCGACGATAGGTTGCTAGGGTTTAAGTTATATCTGTCTAGTTTGGGGTTGTTACGTTACTGAACGCAAGGACGGAGATGACGAGAGTACGTGAGCGATTGGGCGTGTGCGAGTGAACGGGAGCGAGTCAGCGGGAGCGAGTTGACGGGCGCGATTGATCCATTTCATTTTGTATATACTGACTGTAATACACACTGTTTTTAATATATCAGTGTTCGTGCATTTTGTTAAAATGATGTTCAACTATTATGCACAGGTTTAGAATGGCAACTGTTCTGAAGATTGCACAGAAAGACTGGTTTCCAGGTCAAGCATCTAGTTTAGCACACATCACCAGTGCTAACAAAGTATTGAAACAGTGTTTCACATCTACACACTTGACTATTTAGGCGGGCGATGATTCGGTTCGTTCGTTGATGTGGACCTCGTATTCAATAGTCCACTAGTCCATCACATTCTTCCGAGGAGGTGAGTGGAGGCGAAGGCAATGAATCGATCTTCGTTTCTCTATCAATGGAACAAAGAGCTGAGTTTGGTAAGGATGAGTTCATCCTAATGACGATTTGTTAGGGCAATCCCCACGATCCACGTGAACGGCCCGAACCGTCGCTTGCTCTTCTTCGGGAGAAGTATTTCGATGGCATGGGGACGGACATCCATGTAGATGCTTTTGAGTCTGCGTACAAGACGATAAAATTTGACACCGACGAAGATGCGGTGAAGGTGTCGCTTATATATTACTGTGAGGCGTAATGATGGGAAGAACAAGTCAAAACCGTCGCCGGCGCTTCTTTGTTTGGTGACGTGGAGGACCTCGAATACTTCAACGGTATTGATTGGGGTTCTAGGATATGGAAAAGGACCATACGTGGCACGAAGGCCGCCTTGCAGCGGGAAGCTCAAACGTATAGAATGAAGTCGAAGACTAACAAACGTTATACTTTTAAGTATAACCTTCCGGATTCCCTCCCCGCTTTTGGGGTAATAAATGTTGTAAAATGTACTTATTATCACATTCTAAAGCTCGCTACGGCTAATGAATATCTAATAGGTGTGGGCATACGAGACCCTACTACCGCGGGCGGATCGGATAGCTACTCGCGTCGATGACGACGCGGTGCCACGTGATTCGTAGATGGTCGCGTGCACACACTCATTACGTCTAAGGCCTTGGAACGAGATGTCTTCGCATCAAAAAAGGTCTATAACCTCTAATATGATATGATTCACGTTAATGTGTATGCATGACTCATCTTACTTACCCACTCTATGTGTTTGTGCATTCTTTGTTATTAGTTGGTCGTCGTCGCGAACCTTATCCCATCGAGAATCGAATGCGATGTCGTGACGATGCACTGCATACCGATGACTCTTAACGCGTCCGATGATGAAGAAGATGAGTTGGGATCTGCGGAAGATGACGATTTGTTTGAGAGGTCCAAAGATATGGATGTCGATGTTGAGGATGCCGCAGTCGAGGATCGGGAGAACATTAGTGAGAGACTCGGAACACCTGACCGCTCCCCGATTCGTTCGCATATTAGCTCTCCTGACCGATCCCCCATTCGATCACCGGTCCGATCCACGACCCCTATTGTCCAAACTTCACACGATCAACCCATTGATATGCCCACCGCATCAACCACCGCTGACTTGACTACATTCGGGGTATATAAAATGCGCGCTCAAGCGCGCCGAGATGTTCATTATCGATCACCGAAACAGACATACGGACATGAGGATGTAAATGAGAACTGAATCGGGAGGTTAAAACCCATCTCGCTATGGCTACGCGAGTTCATGTCTAGGAGTATGAAGGTACATTACATACTTTGTAGTATCTTGATTTCTCGCCATCCTTATTTGGAAATAGTATGTCTTACATGGATTCAATACATTGCGGGACGATGATTGCACAACAAACCATCATGCACCCGAGCCTTCTCCCACTTCACATGTGCCATCTCCCACCCCACTCTCATTCCCGATCCATCCACCACCGACACCCCACTCCCACTCACATTCCTAATGACCCACCCGAGTCATCTACCACTCTCACCCCGTCCGACCCTTCCGCTCCACCCGAGCCATCACATACTCTCATTCCACCCACGACGTCCACCACATCCACCACTCACACACCACTCTCCTTCCCGATCCATCCACCACCGACACACTCACTATCATTCCCATGAGCCATCCGAGCCATCCACCACACCCACACCAACCCTCACTCCCACGGAGATATCTAATGAGCCACCCGAGATATCTATCACCTCACCCCATCCGACCCTTCCGCTCAACCCGAGCCATCCACCATCCACACTCCACCCGAGGCATCTCCCATTCCATCCGACCTCACATCCCCGACGAGCAGTGGACCGACTTTCCACAAACCGACCGCACTATCGCCATTGGCGGATGTCTCCCATCCCATCCAATCCGGTTTAACGATGAGTCGGGAGAGATATCCTATCTAATGTCGCTGCGGATGATGCACCACGACATTGGATAGTTGAAGAAGGCCAAATATCATAAGAGAGTACCACGAGTTCGTTTTTCTCTCCCGGTGGTAAGACTATCATAGAATATGTCGAGGCGAGCACTCCCCGCAGCCGCAAAGAAGGCCAAATATCCTATTCCCTGTAGGTACCTATACTTCATAACCCTACCGTGAAGTACAATCCGCATATGGTGTTGATAAGGATGTGTTCGAGTCGATGATGTCATGGATTCAGGATCCATCCACAGCGGAAGATGTTAGGCTAGGGTTGGGGACGACGTCACTCCCAATGGAGAAAAAGTTCTTCACCGATCTCCTTACACCTAGCTCATGGGTTGAGTGTGACGTAAGTGTTACTTCATTGCTCGTTACTCACATCCGCTAACGTATATTCTTTTTTAAACTAATGTACACCTTAATATGTTTTCAATGTTGTTGTTCATAGACTATGAACACGTTGTGCATGTTCGTGAAGAACAAGTTGTCAACGCGACCGAGAGATGTGTATAAACAAGTTCACTGTGCTTCCAACCGGGATATTGGTGAGTTAATTATATAAGTTATTTACGGTTTTTCACTCACTATGTCTTACTACTATGTACCATATACGATCTCACCTAAATGCACGAGGAAGGATAGTCTCTTCCGGAGGATCAAAGGCAAGCCAAAATCAAATCACCATGGTTTGAGAGTCGAGAGAGACACGCGACGCGAGAGTGCGTGCGAGGTGAGCACGATGCATACAAACCGGGCCGGCATGAGGTGGATTTCGTTTTTGTCCAACAAACATGAAGGAGCATTGGTTTCTACTTATGTTTGGACATTAACAGAGGTTGCATAATGATATTTGACTCCTATCCATCGTATCTCGCCCACGAAGTGGACGGGTTCTTAGAGCCATTGGCGTATACTCTGCCGTCTTTGCTTTATTATTGCGATGTCCAACGTCACAAGCACGAGATACAAACGGATAGGTGGAGATTATTACGTTCAAGATCGCAAATCAGCAAATCTAACTCACTTGATTGCGGCATATTTTGCGCGAAGTGGATTGAATACCTCGCCACCGGGCGCGCCGACAAATCCCGATTCATCCAAGACCGAATGATGACTTCGTGACACACTACGCTTGTCAGTTATGGTCTGGAAATGAATTTTTTTGACACTAATTCTCATTTGCACATACAGTTAATTGATTCATTGATTCATTGATGTATATATGTTTTCTGTATAACTATTTAATGTAAATCTGACCTATTGTAAAACATTAATTCATTGATTAATTGAATACAGGTCATATAAACGAATGTTTTGTACAATGCATATACTGTGAATGGTAGTTAATTAGGAGATACAATGTTCCACAGTGTGTGCGATCCAACATGAGCGATCCAACTCGAGCGACCCAACATGAGCGATCCAACGCGAGCGTCCCAACATGAGCGATCCAACGCGAGCGATCCAACGCGACCGATCAAACGTGAGCGATCCAACGTGAGCGATCCAACGTGAGCGAGCCAACGTGAGCGAGCGAACGTGAGCGAGCCAACGTGAGCGATCCATCAAGTTTGTTCCTACGAGCACGATAAAACGAGCGTCAGATTTCACACATGTTCCTACAAGGCAACACAGTATACAAATTAAGATGTGATACTAATAACACATTGTGCAATTACATTCAGATTTCATACATGTTCATCGGTTCAGGGGTTGATTACATGATTGTCGATTGTGTCCGACATTACCACATCGACCACATTTTCTACCACGCCTATGCTCTCCACCCGATGGGATCCGTTGTACACGTCTTCGACCAACCCTTACAACACGTTTCGGGGGTTGTATCCGGACATCCACAAAACCAGGTGGCTTCGGCCATTCAGATATATGACCAAGTGGAAAAATTGGTTCTTCATATACCGCTTGGAGCGCTTCCACAAAATAGTACTGGTTGCAAAGGGTTGATGGACCAATGTTGCGCTCCCTAGCCGCCATGATAGCATGGGCACAAGGTATCTCATACAAATCCCACTCCCTGCATGTACACTGACGTGTTTGAAGATTGACGATACCCCCTAAATGACCATCTCTCACGTGATAATTGTAACAATCAATAAAGGGTCAACGCGTAACGCCTACCTTTCTCACACTCGTGCAAGTCGTTTCTGCGTGAGTCGTAAAGCAAGGTTGTCGCGCGTGCCCCAATAATTACGCTGTCAGAAACCATCTTTGTAGGTGTTCTCGCACAAAATCAAATAACGCAACAATGGGAGCAACTGTGCCTCAACCGCGTGAGTGAATTGAAACACTCAGCCATTTGTTGGACGTCATGTTGTCATATCGTCTGCTTTACACGAAAACATCTTTGCCCAACGCCCATACCTATGGCCTCTAGATATCAAGCCAAGCGCACCTCCACGCAATAGAACAAGTTGATCCCAATACCTTCTAAATTCGATCGGCGGATCGCCACGCGCAAGACTTCTTAAATAATTCAATCGCGGCCTTATCCTTGAAATTATTCATGATGTTTAGCTCAGTGATAAGTACACACTCCATGGAATGCATGTGGGAATACAGACTTAACATCATTGGCTATGCTTGCATTGCGATCGGATACAACCACCAAATTATCGGAATCACTCACAAAGTTTTTTCGGTTTCACATGAACCATGTCCATGACCGATCATTCTCACTATCCACTATCGCGATAGGCCGGTGGATAAATTTGATTGTTTCCATCCTCCCCACTCGCAACCAACATACAACCTTTATATTTCCCTTCCGGTGTGAGCCATCAACAATGACAACATCCCGCATGCGTGAAAAGCCTCGTATGCATGCCCCCGAGTGCCATGAATGCATATTTAAAATTGTTTTCATCTTGAACCTCTATATCAAAAATAGTGCGGGTTGACAATTTTAAGGGCTTCACCATATGCATGGAGCATGGCATACGACTCTCTGGAGTACCTTTGGCTAATGCATGTGCCATCTCCCTAGCACGCCATGCTTTGTCATAACTAATGTTCACACCATATTGTTGTCTAACATCCTCGATGATGTGCTTGGCTTGTAAATTCGACCCACTCCGCAAAACTTGCTTCTTATTAAATGACCTATGACTTCTGCGACTTGCTTGCCTATGATCATGATTCAACAATTCAATTGAGCATGAGTGTTGGCGACATACTTGTTTATTCTAAACAAGCTTGTTCCTTCCATCCAGCATCATACGTAACCTCCATGTGCAAGTCTTCTCCAAACAACCAACCGTGTACAAATCCTTCGTTGATTTTTAACCCTAAATTCAAAATTATTATTCATTGCCGCATGGGCGATACGCTTTCTTCAACTCTTTTTTCTTATTTACAACATCCGACCAACCCCAACATCTTCATTACGATTATTAACGGATGAAGATTGTCCAATCGAGTTAAGGTTGACGTTGGAATTGGATTTGGAGTTGGAGTTGAAGTTGGAGTTGAAGTTGGAGTTGGAGTTGTAGTTGGATTTATAGATGGAGTTGGATTTAGAGATGGAGTTGGATTGGATGTTGGATTTGGATTTGGATTTGGATTTGCGGTGGGATAAAGAATGGAGTATGAGTAGGGGTATGAGTGGGAATGGGAGTGGGAGTGGGAGTTGGAGTTGGAATAGGCGTTGGAGTTGGATTGGGTGAATGATTTGGATTTCCATATGGAGTTGGAGTTGGAGTTAGTGTTGGATTTGGAGTGGGATTTGGAATCGACCATGCTTCACAATTATCCATCTCATATTGTCCAAAAACATCGTGACCATGTTCTGACTCCCAAGGGTTCACATCATCGTTCACTAATGATACTCCCATCTCGTTGGGTGATATATCCACCTCTACTCGTGGTATATTGAGTGTGTCAGCATCTAATGATTGGTGCACCACATGACTCGTATGGGGGACGACCTCATTCGGATGTACATTACCATCATTTCTGTTTACTGTCGATATAAATAGTTGCATCCTGGATACATTTTCCTGAAGTAGAAGAAACTCAAGGTCCCTGGCGATCCTTATGTACATTGGAGGTGCTTCCTCGAACAACGGCATCTTCACCCTTATTATAATGTCCACCATCGTCTGGCTAGTTCCTGTAACATCATATATAAGGTTTTTCAACTCAACTAACCTAATGGTGTCGGACACAACAACACCGGTTAGGCAACCTCCAATGTAACAATTTTGAATTTCATCCCAACATCCACCATATCTTATGAATAGAGATTTCTTCTCCATCCTGCAATAAAACAAGTTGAAATAGACGGTAATTCGAAGGTCAACGACATTAATAAACGATAAGAATGAACCTAGATATACTTTGGAAATTGGGTGTCACTATAGATCTCGATGAACGCTCACGCTCGTCTCGCTCCCGCGTCCCGCCTCCCGTCATCTCGCTCTCAGTACACTTTCGCCACGCACTTTTACCATTTGTTACTACTACTTCTCGCTTCACGCCTCGCTATCACGTTCGGTAATCCCATAATAACCACCACACGCGTACTAACAATGTCACCACTCAATGCTTCAAGCTTCAAACACTTTCATTTCTTCGCTTTTTTACAATTAAATTCTTCAAAACAACGGTGTGATCCTATGGATGTTTTCATCTTGATCAAACGTATAAGGAATAAAGTATGCGCCCATTAACATTGTAACGTACCTCTTACGAACGAGAGACTGCACCAATTTAGGGTTTTACGAGAAGGCTTCCACGAAGAAGAATGAGATAAGAGTATAGAACAAGTATCTTAAGCTTAATGGGAACAATAGTAGTAATTATCGAACACACAATGGAGTTTTGTACGTATTATATTATTTTACAATTTTATTATCATCATTCCTTTGTCAGAGTATTCGGCTAATAAATTGGCATGTCATTTCATACAAAGATGTCTTATCGTTACAACGCGTATTTCTCAGCGTTTCTGAAGGTAACCGTGAGCGAAAGACGTGAGCGTTACTGTATGTATGCATGAGCGAGTGACCGTTTCGAGTAAGGATGAGCGTTCCTACGAGTAAGCATGAGCGTTCCTACGAGTAAGCGGGAGCGTTCCTACGAGTAAGCATGAGCGTTCCTTGGAAGCGTTCCTAGCGTTCCTACGAGTAACCGTGAGCGTTCCTACGAGTAAGGCGTGCGCGTTCCTTCGAGAAGGCGTGGCGTGCGCGCGTGCCTCCTAGCGTTCCTAAGCGCTCCTACGAGTAACCGTCGGCGTTCGCTCTTTCGAGAAGGCGTGGGCGTTCTGCGAGGCGAAGCTACCGCCTGCGTAATTTTGCGCGTGTTGCCACGTCAGAATAGGTCAGTTTTCATTATTTTCGAGCGCCAGGTCATTCAACATTAATGATAATAAAATGGGGTCTTCCGTACAAATATCCCTTTAAAATACTAATAAACAACCCATGAGACCCACGTAAAATCGTACAGTTATATTTCAAAATATAAAGAAGCATTAAATTAATAAATTTGACTTTATGCCCTGAAATTTAATTTTATAAAATAAAAAACTTGATTATGTTTACAAATTACACTGTCCTTTATATTCTATCGAATACTTCTTAAACTTTTTCATTTTTTAAAAAACATTAACAAGCACGTCCTGACAGTGTACTTTGTGAGCTATCTTTATGGTTTATTTATTATTAGTTTTATAGATTTATTACATATTTCTATGTATATTTTAGAGAAAATCAGAGATTTCGAGGGATATGCTGGAAAAAATAGTGAGTTGGACAAGAATAAAAATTGAGGAAGAAGGGTGAAGAAATCAAGTTAGAAGGTTCGAGAGGGCGTCATTAGTCTAGTCATTCAAACAACAAGGATAACATTGAGAATCGATGTTGCCCAACAACGTGTCAACGCTATGTTTGGAGTCTCAATATTACATGACACCACAAAAACACGTGTTCTTCATCTTTCATTGGTAGCGTCTCACGACGCTACAATTGAGGCCAGTGTTTTGGCGTTGCCTCAATGTCTTGACACTACCTTACTTTTGATCTATTTTTTAGGAGAGAATTTCGAAGAGATAAAAGCCTACTTTTGAAATACAATTGCTTTGGAGAGCTAGAGGAAGCTTTGGAGCAGAGAAGGGATTTTCGAGCTCGTGGTCATGGACGTCGCATGACGGGGACTAATAACTCCAGTTTCTTCTCTTTCTCTAAACTTTGCATTCTCATTGAGCTTTGTATTTGATTTCTTGAACATGTGCGTGACTATAGTTTTTAATATTAGGGATTTATGTAGCATGTTAGTTTGATGTATTAATTAATTGATACCTATAATATCGACTACTTTATTTTATTTAATGCTATTATGTGCAAAATACTTTTAATCCATTGATCACGGGTTGAATGTTCTTGGTTCTGAACTTATGTTCGAGAGAGATAGTTTAGGTTAGATTTTTATTGCAATGGCTAGAGTTTACCCAAGATCGGGAGATTTATGATTTAATTAGAAGTCGTTATAAGGTCATACATGTTAATAAATCTAGATAGGAATATTGGATTTATAACATGTTTGAGATTCAATTGTACTCAGAGGGACAATAACTGTTACCGATTGATTTCTCTAACTAATTGGTGAAATCAAATCCATAAGATAGTTTTGAATTATCTCACACATTAATTTAATTGATTTCTATATTAAATTCTATCGTTTAAATATTTTTCTAAATAAAATTGACCAATTATATTTGTGGTAAATCGAGTAATAATCTAAAAAACCAATCAGGAGAACGACATCCTTAATTTCAATATACTATATTAAAACATGGCTTGTATGCTTGCGGCGAGCAATTTGCGCAACACGTACAAAGTGCCAAATAGTATTTATTAAATTAATAAATTGATAAATGATTTTATTTAAATTTTCAAACTCATTTGCAAATTTTTTTACTTCAAATTGTAGACAAATTAAATAAATATATATTAAAAAGTCCGACGATATAAAAATTCTATATTTGTTTTTATTGATGTCTACTTTTTAAAATTCAAATAATTGTTATAAGAGAGATAAAAAATGGATATGATTTTTTTTCCCAAAGGTTGATGTGAAATATTTGATGCCTTTAATATGTTTTGTAATCTCATTAAATTATATATATATATATATATATAATTTATTTGTTTATTTTACCTTCCTTTCAAAATACAATTGCAAATTTTTATTGATAATTTATAAAAAAAAATATGTTAATTTTAAATTGTTTTAATATAAGTTTAATGCTTATTGATAAAATCTAAAAGTAAAGATAAAAAAAAAAAAGGAAAATTAGATAGAAAATTCATAAAAAATACAAATACAGACATTAATTATCTTATATATCCAAACATATTTCAAACATTTAAAATTTAGATATTTAATATTCATGCCCATTATACCTGATTCAAACACAACTCTCTGTAAACGTAATTAACCACAAAATATTATATATATTTAATAAGTAAATCTAATTAGCAACCTACCATATGTTTTTATTGATAGAGGGAAACTAATTTGTATTAAATTTACTTATTAGATTACATATGAAATCAAATGTCAAATTCACAGTATATAACATTATGTGAATTTACGTGAATTTTAAAGTAAATTTTACGCCCTTTAATCATCGTATTAACAAATTTATTTGTATGAGTTTTTTAGCCGTGATTTAAATTATATATCCATTTTTTTTATCATTTTCTTTGGTCATATATATACAAATTCAGTGAGGATAATGAGTTTTTTATTTTCTGAAAAAATCAATAAAAAATATTTTGTTATTGAAATAAAATATAAAAATTATTTTGTAGAAAATTGAAGGATCTTTATTCATCCTAAGAAATGAAGTATTTTGACAATTTTTTTAAATAAATTAAAAAATAATGATATAAATAAAAATAACAATAAAAAAGCTATTGAAAAAAAAAGGTTTGGTTAATATTATTTTTTTTTAAAAAAAATACAATAATTAAAAATAAGGAGATAGGTCAATAAAATGATTGATATATTTTTAAAAATTAAAAAAATGTTTATTGAATCATTATTTTATATTATAACTATCATGATTTGATTTAATAGTTAGTTGAGATTTAAAAAAAATAAATAAATATTTTGGTGTTATAAAAATTGGTACAAAGAATGCGTCAAACACATTCAAATGGTTCTCCATTTATGAATGATGTATTTTTTTTTGACTTACGTATTCCTAATTAAATGCATCTAATGAAACAAAAAAATCAACTCCATTTTTATAAATAGTTTCTCCTATTTCCTATAATATGTTTTAAAAAAATAACTACTCCTCTAATTCGTCCGGCTAAATTTGAAAAACGAATTTAAAAAAACTAAATATTAGGTGCTAAATTATAATGTTGTCCTTTTAAATCGAGAGGGATACAATAAATGAGCGTACGCAAAATATAACTTTATCGACCAAACACGATAAATAAAAAGAAGCAAAAATTGTACTAAAAAAAATAATAATAAAAAAATAAGAAGCAAAAATCATAGTTTGTCCTTTCAAATAAAAAATGAAAATCATAGTCTGTTGAATTGATTGTGTCTAACTCTAAGAGTCTGTTTGACTCATTGGTTATTATAACTCGTGTTATAATAACCTGTGAAATACTCTGCACCTCAAACGCAACTATTATAACTCCAGACTATACTACTCTGCATTTTAAATAATAATATATGTTTCACAGATTATAATAACCTACAGACTATTATAACCCCTGTTATTATAACCCACTCAGCGTCCCAAACAACCCATAAGACTCAACTTCACCGACAAAACACTATAAAAGGAAGGGAAAAAAATCATAGTTTGTTGAAATGATTTAGTTTAGGATTTTTTTTTTAAAAGGTTCGGTTACGTAATTGCTTGCGATTTTATTGAGTTATGATTGAATGACTTATTTGCTACATCTTTATATAGGGTGAAAATTAAAAACCAACCTAAATTAAATTATAGGAAATAATTCTTGAACTTTGAAGTTTATTTTAAAAATATTTCTAAAGTTTAAAAAGTTCCATTAATATTCATGATCTTTAAAAAATGTTAAAAAATATCCTTAATCGTTATGAGACAATGACTGTCACAGATAGTATACAAATATTGGACATGGCAAAAAAGCATTTAAACAAGACTTTAGGAATTTTGGGGGAAGCCATGGAAAAAGGGGAGAGAATTAGGGCAAAGAAAGAGGAAGGAAATTATTTAGGTTAGAGAATATGGAAGATGATTGAGAATGCTTTGAATATGATTTGCATTTTTAAACAAGTGTGAGATATACCAAAAAAGGATAACTTCACTTGGAAATAGAAATCTATCTATTTTACTCTCTTTTTTCCATTGTGTTTCTCTATTTCTTAAATTGTTCTTAAATTGTTCTTCTTTACAACACTCTTTACTTTATCTATTTATCTTTTTAGTTATTTTTATTTATTTTAGTTCCATCACTCTTGGCTTCAAACCTTGAATAAATATTGTAAATATCTTTATCTTACCAACAAAAAAAAAATTCCCAAAAAATAAAAGAGAAGATAATATATATATATATATATATATATATATATATTTGAGTTCAAAGAAGATAATAATTGAATGGCGTATGAATGCCACAATTAGTTGAACCTCAAAAAAAAAAAGAAAAAAAAGTCACAATTTCATCAACTTGTAAAATCCACCCATCAATAATTGGTTTTCTTGCATCAACTAGTAACATCCATTCATCAATAATTGGTTTTATTTATTTTTATTTTTTGGTTTTGAACACTACAATTTAAATAAAAACTAAAGTTAAAAAAGAGTATAATAGTAGTATAATTAGTTAAGTTTCATTCAAGTTTGACCATTGAATTGAGTTGGGCGGGGTTGGATTTTCAAGCCTACTCTACATTTAGCCGATTGAATTATTAAAGGCACGAATTAATCATTAAATAATTTTGTCAATATATCACAAATTTAAATAAAAAATAAATTCTAATGTTGATTTTTCTAAAAATTTATTTATATCGCAAATATGCTTTATAATTCATTGCACATAAAAAAAAATACATTTTTTAACGATTTCTCAAATAAAAACTAACAAGATAAAAATTGCAACATTTTCTAAATTTAAGGTTAAAAATTTTAATATTTATCTAAGTTTGAGGTGCAATTTGATGAAATAGAAAATTAAAGTAAAATTTCATTTAATTTTACAAATTTAGGAGTATAAATTAATTAATTTTTTCGTCATAATTCTTTAAGAGGCTTAAGCTAATAGACTTTACACTATTGTTAAATGATACTAACATAATAAGTTATTCTTGGTGCTACTAGCATAGAAATTTTTTTTAACGACTCTCACTTCTAAAAATGACAAGTAATTATTTGGTCACGTGTTGAGATTGAATTGCATTATTGCTCCCATTTTTGGGGGTTTGTGTTGAGGTATTATTTGGTGGGGGTTGGTTGGTTGTCCTATCGATCTTAAATAATTTCAACTACGTACCAAGCTGATAATCATTTAGTCCTGTTTGATAATTATTTCGTTTTTATTTTTTATTTTTAAAAATTATATAAATGAATTTAACATCGCGTGAAGGAATCAATGTACTGCACGTTCTTAATTAACTCTGTTTTGTTTTTGTTTGTTTGGCTATGCTTACTCGTACTAAAAAAAATTTGTGTTTTTCTAAAAAGAAAAAACGTGGGTAACTTGTGATAGTAATCATACTTTAAGCCTAAGGAGTTCAAATCTTATTTTAGTCTTTAAAAATTTTTAATTAAACATATAGATTTTAGTAATCGAACTATCACAAAAAAAACTAATCAATATGAAGATATTTTACTCATGCTTAAAAGAAAAAGGTATTTTACTCCTTACTCTAAAGTTGAACCATTCATATTCTTATCCCTATATTTGTTGTGTTAAAAAAAAATACAGTTCATCCACTTTTTTTATCATCAATATTTCTATAAATTTAAAAACTTATAAAATTGAGAATTTAATATTTATGTTGATATTGATAACTAACTTTTTTACTTATATCGTGTGAATTTTGTCAATTAATTTAGGTCGATGTTCTTATAAAATAGGACTTCCACTTCTTTACACCAAAGTAGAGATATCAACTACCAAGTTGTCTCTAGATGCCAACATGATCATTATTCAACTGACATAAGTATAAGTACGATTGTTTTAAGTTTGAATCTCTCATCCCACATGTTGTCAAAAAAAATAGTCTCTAAATACTAAGTATTCCTAAAGTTAATAAAATTAAAATTTAACTAAATTAGAGAAAACATATCCTGAATTTTGTCCCTCGTTTCAATATACCCCTAAAATTTAAAAAAATTCATTAATACCCTTCGTCTCTAATCTTTTGGTGTTTTTCAATTTTAGTCCATGTTGTTTATAAAGCTTCAATTCAGTTCCACATGATCATGTTTCAATATTTTTTTATACATACCTTTTTAGTCAATGACTATCCATAGAAATTTAGAAGATAAAATAAATTACATAATACAAGAAAAAATGAAAATTTTTCGAACACTAAAAATTTAGAAGTGATATTTTAGATAATTTCTTCACCCAAATGACTCGATCAATTTGTTTTCTAAATTTTCATTAACTTATTAATTATCATGTGAAACAGATTTATATGACTCAATTTTAATATTTACAGATGGAAAGCATACAATTAAAAGATGTCAAAACATGAGTTTATATTAAGTTTGAAACTTTTTAGACAATCAAATACTAATTAAGGACTAAGAATACATATTTACCCTAAATTGTGCATGCAATATTAAGAAGAGACTATAATACATTATACAACATCATCATTCATCATCATTATTTGTTGAAGCAATTATTGTATTTTATTTTTATAAAAGTCAAAGAAACTTTTTTTTTTGGAGAGAAAGTCAAAGCAACTTATTTTATATTGAAAGCTTTATTTTTAAACAAAATTTTATTTATTTCTTTTTTTGAAGTACAAAATTTGAAAACTCGTTGCTGTCGAAACTTAGCGCATTTTAAACGATTTTTTTCTCACCGAACACTTGAGAATTATGCGGCCCCCACTCCAAAGTTTGGCATGTGCTCTGTCGCATTCAAGCATTTAGGCACGTGCCATCTTTTTAACTACACTATGCTCATTTTTCAACAATATATTAAGTTGTTTATTATAATATAATGCTTCCTACATTACAAATCATAACTTTATTCAAAAAAGTATTTAAAGCACTTTTGTAGTTCTTTTTAATGAAGTACAATACGATTATTTCTCACAAAAAAAAAAAGAAAAAAAGAAAAAAAGAAAACCTACAATACAATTTCATAAGAAAGGCCATTTTAATAATAATAACAAATTAATGGTATTTTTTTCAACAATATAGGAAGAATTCGAATCTATGACCTCTTTTAATTGAAGGTACATATTTTATGTCAGTTAAATTATGCTCATGTTGGCATAACAAACTAATAGTTAAATTCTAAAGAAATAATACTTTTGTAGGAGCCTATGAAAATATTAGAGGGAGCGTGAAGATGATTGTTGAATAAAATTTAAAAGTTTTCGAAAGAATTTAATCCAAGTTAAATTAATAAGCATCCTAAATATGCTAGAAATGTAGAACAATTTTACCTAAGCATGCAATTTACCCTGACTAATAATTAAACAACATAAATTTAAAAGAGTGGGGAGGATAACATAGAAAATCTTTTAATGGTTCGAAAATTCATACTCCACTACCCAAGACTTCTTTTAGGATATTTTATTGCGACAACTCTCTTACAAGTGAGAACTAACCCGATTGGCCACTCTTTTTACAGATTTAAGAGTCAATTCACAATCGATCCTTTTGCAATTCAGGATTTAATCTGTATCGATCTTTTTAAACTAGTTCAAGATCAAACCACTACGATGTTTTTGAATAGGTTCAAGATCAAACCACTGAAATCTTTTTTGGACTCCAAGATTAAACTGTTCACTCAAAATTCCAAGGTGTATCCACACCTTAATACATAATCCAATTAAAAGATGAAATTAAAATCCCATAAAAATAAAGACCCTCATAAGAGTAGATACATAAGTTTGAAACACTCAAAATTATCTAATTCTCACAAAGAGAGCCTGAGAGAGAAGAGAGAAAAATATGTTTAAGATTCAAAATTTGGATAAAATTTAGGTCATTGGATCTAAGTTAAATGGATCAATATAGATGGATGAAATTTGAGAGAAAATTGTAAAAAAATAATTATAAAAGGCTCCAACTTTCTTTTTTTTTTAAAAAAAGAAAGACTATGCAATATTATTTGTCCTCGTCGTTGCAAAATAGTAGTTTTTTCAATTTTCTTTTAGTAATAACTTTCTTGTTAATGTCCATTTTGAGTAACTCAAAATGTGTTGGAATGGATTTTTCGAACAGTTCGCTATGGGCATTTTAAAATAATAAAAATATTAATAATTTAAAGATTTTTATTATCTAAATATATGATAGGATTGAAACTGTTGAATCTAACCTTTTTAGTTTTAAAAGAAATCCAAAATTTTCTTCATTCAATGCCCTTTAAATTTTTTTTTCAATGCAATATTTTTTCTTTAAATTTAAGTTATATTAAATTTATTCTTAAAGATGATACATTTTGGTGTTTGTCAAACCGCTCTAACAAGGTTTTTTTTAATGATTTTTTCTAACCATTAAAGTCCCGTTCGATAATTATTTAGTTTTTAATTTTTAGATTTTAAAAATTGTGTTTATTTTCTTATCAATTTTCTACAATGAATTTTATCTTTTTTAACCAAACATTTGAATTCTTGGCAAAATTTCAAAAGCAGTTTAAGTTTTTAAAAGCTAGTTTTTTAGTTTTCAAATTTTAGTTTGGTTTTTAAAAAATATAGGTAAGACATAGATAGAAAAAAAAAAAAAGAAAATCCATAGATAGAATTAGTATTAATTTAATGACTTACTTTTTAAAAATCAAATAATTATCCAATCCAATCTTAAGTTATAGATTTTATGACAAGTATAAAAAAGAGCAAAACTTTGCCGATGCTAAATACATGACTTAAAAATATCCGTTAAAAATTTTATACATATGGCTAAAGAAATCATAGCTCAATTGGCATAAAGAATGTTTTAACAGTCTAGAATCCTGAAATTCGAATCTCCCACCTCTCATTATACTAAAAAAAAAAAAAAGTTGTTTACATATGTGATTGTTAAAAGTATGGGAATAAAGTAAGATTCTTAAATGAGATAAATGCCAGAGAAAATAATAAAGGTTGCAGAAAGAAATTAGAGTGGATTCACAAGAGTGTTTTCAATTTAAGGGCAAATTTCTTTTTTTCCCTCCCTTCTTCTTTTGAATATGCCTGCTTTTTTTACGTTTTTCAATTTTATGGCAGGATTCAACTTGAAGTTTGAGATTTAAATTGATGAAATTAAAAGTTTACGATTAAAATTCATACCACGTGTCAAGTTTATGTTAAAATAATTTTTTTTTAATAAAAAGGGAGCTTGATGAGATAATTTATATTTTCAAATGAGTGGCCAAAGTATTGAGCTAACAGAAGTGTGGTCAATAGTCTCTCAACAAAAGCTTGGCCAAAGATGGAGATGGGGTTCCATAATATTCACAAACAATTTTCTGTCATTTTCATGCATGTAGCAATTTTAGAACATCTACTATTTGCATTATTCTTTACAAGAACTATGCATTATTATTGATCATTGCAATAATTATGCAAACTGGTGGAAATATGTATAAAATATTATTAGTCTATAAAACATTATTAGTCAATGCAATCAAGATGTAGAAATTTATTAAAATTATAAAGTGAAAATATCAAGAATCTAACCAACAGAGTTAATTGTTGATATTGATAGAAATATTGAAGAAACTGTCCATGGATATTGATTTTAGGATAAAAACTACGAATATTTAGACTTTCTTAAACTTTTTGAATTTCTATAAATATTAGTTTATTACATCTCTATCAAATAATTAGTTATAATCACTTCTTATTATCAGTATCCATATTCATGTCAATAATATTTTTCATTTCTTTTATATTTATATTCTTTTTATATAATTTATCCATATTTTCGCAGCACTACATACGTTTTGAGACCTATTACATTAATGTCAATCAAACTCTTCAAAATACCAATGTATAAATAGAAAGGTTTAGGTTTCGTTTGGTAATCTTTTGATTTTTAATTTTTTGATTTTTGAAAATTAAGTCTATAATACTACTATCTATAAAAAATAATTTTTCAATAATTTAACACTTTAATGGACTAGTTATCTAAGTTAATCTTTTAAGGCCACTACATTTCCCAATAATTTTACATTTATTTCTATGTTAATCTTTTAAGGCCACTACATTAATGGACTAGTTAATTAAAAAATAATTTCCCAATAATTTAACACTTTAATCGAAAATATATATATAAAAAGAAAACTTTAGAGATTGGACCTCTCTTTGCCAAATAAAGTATAAGTTTCTCTCTATCAAAAAACTAGATCAAGCTCTAATGGAAGACCAAGAGAGAGAAACACAATCCTTCTCTACAAGAAAAATATCATTGATTCAGGTATGTTATTCTAACTCATGCATTATTATAAAATCATCTAGCTAGTTTAAAGATTTTGGTTTTATTGAATTATATAATATTAGGGCTTTAATCGTGTAATCATAATCTAAAGTTTATACTTTCACCTATGATTTTCCATGTTTTTTTTTATCTATTTTTACCTATGTTTTGAAAAACTAAGTCGAGTTTTGAAAACTAAAAAAAGAGTTTTCAAAAACTTATTTTTGTTTTTGAAATTTGCCAAGAAATTCAATTTTTTTTAAGAAAAGTTGAAATTCATTTTAAAGAAGATGAAAACTATTTAGAGAAATTGTGAGAGAACAAACACAATATTCATAAACAAAAAACTAAGGCCACGTGCCATTTGATTTTTTATTTTTTATTTTTTAATATGAAACCTATGAATACTACTTCTACCCGTGGCTTTCCATGTTTTCTTATCTACTTTTTAGGTGTATTTTAAAAAACAAGGCAAGTTTTAAAATTAAAAAAAAAAGTATTTTAAAAAACTTGATTTTGTTTTTGAAATTTAACTAAAAATTCAAGTGTTTTCTTAAAAAATATGAGAACCACTATAGGAAGATAAAAATCATTATAGAGAAGATGAAAATTATTGTAGAAAAATTGTGAGAACACAAGTATAATTTTCATAAAACTAAAAACAAAAAATATAGATCCCGTTTGATAATCATTTATTTTTTGGTTTTTGAAAATTAGGCTTGTTTTTTCACAATTCTCTTCATTTTTTCTACAATAATTTCTATACTTGAGGAATCATTTAAGTTTCTAGCCAAATATAAAAAAATAAAAACAAGTTTTTGAAAACTACTTTTATTTTTTTAAATTTAGCTTGGTTTTTGAAAATATAGGTACAAACTATATTAAAAAAAAAACATAAAAATTTATGGATATAAGTAGTATTTGTAGGCTTAATTTCTAAAAATTACTAAATTATTATCAAATGAAACTGTAATGATTATCAAGGAAGACTTTTACCTATTGTTCATTTGTTCGTCAATATTCATGGTGAGACAATTATTATTAGCTTTGGAAAGTCTAAGATGTATAAATTAGTTTAGGATTTAATTGTCCATATTAGATATATATTGAGATGACAAATTTCTAGATGTTCACGTAATCGAGTAGAATTACAATATATATAAATATAGTAGAAAAATTATGAATTTTGAACAGATAATATGACATGCTGATGAGATGACACGTGGCAAGAGATTTTTTTCTTATTTTTCTCTTTACTTTTAGAAGGAGACAGATACATAATAATTGAGAATATTATTTTTCAGTGTAATAATTAAAGTGTGTAGGGCCAAATCAATTAAAGTTGAACCAAGAAAAAAAATTTCAAATTTTCTTCAAGATTCAATGAAACTTGGTTATTATTATAATACTATTATTTTTACAACAATAAGAATTCGATTCTAGAGTGGTTAACACATCTAATATGTCAATTATTTGATTTGTTTTATATAAAGTTATCATTATTGGCATTATTACTTAAACGTGACAAATTGATTAAATTAATCAATAATAATTTGATACAAAAGTCAGATACTAATGGCATCAAGCTGGACGAATAGCTAGCAAAAATTTTAGCATAATATATGTATTATTCATTATAACCTTTCCTACCATTTTTTTTTAATTTGCTCACGTTCTTAATTTAATTAATCTATTATATCATATATAAGGTGCCAAATCATCGACATGTATTTTTTATTAAAAAGTTTAGAAGTTCGAATCCTCTACTCTAAATGTCGTTAAACTAAAAAAATAAAATTAATCTAAGTCTTGATATTGGAATTTATGAATCGTCAGACCAACCGTATATTTATATGATCGTGAAATAAACGTGCCTGCAAAACAAGGGACATGAGCTAATTGTCCTTAAGTTGTCATTCCGACACTCTGACGCTTGAGTTAGTATTGAGATTGTAAGAAGTGTAGAGAGAGTAGGTGAGTATTTTGGGCGTACCTTTGGTAAATGACACCTTCACGTTTATATAATATCGCCCTTTCATGATCGAAACTCGAGCTCATCATTGTCCTTAAATTGTTAAATAATTACCCGACATCAACTATTTTAACTGCGATCTTAAGTCTTCAATTAGCTTTTAAGATCTTTGTGTGCAATCAGTTCTCTACGGATCATTTATGAATTTGGTCATTGAGAATTTGAACGGATCATTTAGGTGGGTCATCATAGAGGGTTCAACTAAAGTCTAAAATGTGGATGTCGATGGAAATATCGAGGTTTTAATTTCATGAAAATGTCGATGGAAATATCGATAAAATGTCGATGTCTATGGATATTTCTAGAAAAAATTTAAAAAAAAAAAAATAGAAAATATTTTAAAATTAGAAAATAAATTTTATACACTTTTTAAATGAGTTAAAATATTTGTTATAATATTATATTCACATTATGTTACATCTTGGTGCTATTTTCTTTAATATTTTATCAATTTTGTACGATTTATAATGGAAATATCGATTCACCCCTGGTGTCGATGTTGAACTCATAGAAATGTGGAAACATCGATGGAAATGTCAACATGTCGACGAAAATTTAATATCATAGATCAACCAATCATGACCTATGGGTCGACCACATGTTAATCTTATGTCTAATATGGGTCGACCAATCACAACTCATGGGTCGACGTCTATAGATCAACCTTATATAGGTCGATCAATCATGAACCCGTGGGTCCTCCATATAGATTATCCATAAGTCGATCAATCATCATTCGGTGGGTCGGCCATGGGTCACCCATATAGATCATGGATCAATCATCATTCGTGGGTCGACCCATAAGCTTCGACCCTCCTCTTACTCATTTTCAGATCTCAAATCTTTATAATTCTCGAATTTAACTCAACGAGCTAGGTTCGCCCATAACACTAACAATAACTAATCTCGTGTTAACACTTAAAAGTAGTAATATTATATTGTTGGCATATATTTACTCTAGTCAAAATAAACCATTTAAGAAAATGATCATTTAAACTTTTTTAAGATTGAAAAACTAAAACTAGGCATTACTAACAAAATTCTATCATTTTAAATTGATGTCACAGAAAAATTAAAATAATTAACATATATCTTCTTAAAAAAATTCTTCAATGACAAACTTTTTCCTCTCTACGTTCTCAACTATTTTTGTTTTCGGTTTAGTAAGCCATTTTTTTAATATATATATATATAGTCATTGTTAAACTAACTAGTAACATGGGCGAATTTACCATGGCCCAGGGGTTCGAACCTCTCTCAAATTTTCTCAGATCAAATAAAAGTCTTCTGGCATAATAGTAAATATGTTATCAACCCCCTCTCAAGTCTCAAGTCTCAGGTTCAAGTTCTGGTTTGTACAATGTTAAATATTCTTTTCAGTGTAACAAACCTACCACCTTCGGATGAATAATATAAATAATGTTATTTTTAAAACTTTTTATAAAAAAAAACAGGGTTTTCAAATCATCCCTGGCTCGTTTCAGAATATTTCTTCCATATTTGTACTTTGAAGTAGGTTATATTAGTTTTTTTAAAAATATCTGGTTGATTTTTCTTGTGTTTTACAGGTTCATAATTAGTGGATTGTTTAGTCTAAGTCATTCTATCATTCTAATTGAAAAAAGTAAGTTATTATGATTTTTTTGCTAGATATTTTTGTGTTAATATTTTTCTTTCCATTATTATTTATGCATGTTTTAAGTTAATAACAAAATCATTTTTGTTTGTTATATATATTGCTTTAACCAAATCAAAATAGGAATTTCAACATTACCTAATCATAAGATCTAATCTATCATATTTAAACCAACATTATTTATATTCTGACATTCATGAAAGATTTTGCTTATTCTGTCATTCATGAAGATTTTGCTGTATATTTATGTAAACTTTACCTTCATACATATGCATAGTTAAATTATTATAATTTTTTTAAAAAAAATTAAAAAAACTATACTCAATTTTGTTGCCTATTATTAAATTGTTAGTATAAATCTTTTGTACATATTTGCTAAATTTTCTTAATCCCTAAATCTTTAAAAAATAGATAAGTAGTATTAGAATATATGTATATTTTAGGAAATAATTTTTGAAATAATTCAAATTAACCAAAAAAAAGATTTGATAATATATTAAAAAATAATTTAAAATACCAAATAAATTAGTTAATATTGTTTTTAAAAATATATAATGATATGATAGGTTTTAATGATATTTAAAAAAAAAAACATAATAGAATGATTTGATAGTTAGTTATGATTTGATTAATATATATTTTTAAAAATATATAATGGTATGATAGGTTTTAATGATATTTTTTAAAAAAAATAAATATAATAGATGTGTCTCTTTGATCGACGCATTTCCAAATGAATGCCTCTTGCATTCTAATAAGACAAAAAAAAATGTCCTATTTTTTTAAATAGTTTTTCAATCCACTTGTTTTTTGTATTTAGTTTTATAATCTGCTCTATTGAAGCATTTCACCCCTTCCTCTCCCTATCTGATCCCCATTCTCGCTTCATCAAATGTATTGAGTTTTGTATTCATCAATAATAATCTTTCTACTAAATATTTTCCATTTAAAATTTAAGCTAGATTTTAAAAACTATAAATAAAAATAGGTTTTCTAAAACTATTTTTTAATCTTAGAGTTGTTAAAACAAAGGATTAACAATTAAAAAAGAGATATTTACATGGCCTCGTTTAATCTCTTCTTAGCTTCTTAGGTTATAAGGGACGTTTAAGTTGTAAAGTTTGTTACTTTTTGATTCATTTGTGTATACATTATCTCTTTTACAATGTACTATATATATGGTTCGAAATGCAATCACATTTCTGAATCTTTCTTAATCTTTTTTTTTTTTTAAAAAATTATTTTTCTCTCAATTCTTCGCTCTCAGTATCATAGAAAAACATGAGAAATGTCATTATAATCAATGATAATCCAACATTAGATCCTCTTTTCTTTAAAATACTTTTGTTGTTATTTATGTTTAACAGTGAAACTCAATGATAAGAATTACTTACTTTAAAATGTAATGATTCGTTCTTCTTTGTATAATTTAATTTTTAAAGTTGATGGATATGCCCTAAATTCATTTTCTATTTCATTCAATTTCAAAATAGTATAATTTATAATATCTATTTTAATACGTGTGATCCAACATAGTAAGTAATACTATAGTAATATTAAACAGCATATGCATATACAACTTAAAAAACAAAAAGTAAAAAAAGACAACTTTAAACGTGGGAGAGAATAAGAAAATTATCCTTTCAAAAAAAGAGAGAGAGAAAAAGAAAATTCGTTCAATATCGTTTTCCTTTTCCATCCGTGATGAACCGACAAATGACCGATACATAAAAGACATTAATTTTCTTAACATTATTTTTTTTTTAATTTCCCCTTTATTTTTTTTTCCCTTCCATATTAGGAATATTCTAATTTTAGATTTGCTTTTCTAAAAATATATTTTCAAATTTTAAACCCTCACAATGAAACCATTTTATTATATGCAATAAAAATATATCCTGATTATTCCCGTTAAAGCCTCGATATCAAGCAATCAAGTTTATAATTTTTTTATATATAGATGTAATAATATTACCACTATATGACTACTAAGGGATATTTTAATAAAAAATTTTAAAAAAATTTAGGGATGTTTAGAGTACTGTTTTGGAGTCAGAACTTTAGAGGGTTTGTTATTGTTATGGGTTAAATTGGACCAACGAGAATGAACTAATCAAATGATTAAGACAAAGAGCCAAAAGGAATAAGAAGCTCAATACGAAATCAAAACAGGTCGAGGCCGACCAGATGCAAGGTCATCTTCTGGTCTTGCATTGATCCCACACGACCCCTAAATTTGTTTCCAACCCTCTCCCGGCCTTTCATTTTCTCAATAGGCTTGGGAAACCCACAAAGGACCCTAGAAGGAAGCTATTTAAACTCATTTGGGAGGAGAAAGCATGGTTAAGTTCATTCTGGCCAACTAAATACTCATCTTCTCTCTAACTCTCTCGAAAAACGCTCTCAGCTCGGAGCTTGTGTGTGACCTACACCACATCGGTATCCAGGTTTTCCTTGTCTTGCAAGTTGTGTTCTTCCCCCTAGAGATATAAATTTACCGTCGTTGTCACGTGTAGACCAGATGTGTCCTTATGTCCAAAATTTGACAACAACAATTATGAGTTTAGAAGTCTAGGAATCAGAAAATTAAACAATGTTAGGGATGTAGAATTCTGGAGCTTGGAAATTAGAAAATGGTGCACTATTCAAAACCATAAAGTTGTGTTTCAAATTTATTGAGTTTTGAACCTAGTGGTCTAAACACATCATTATTAATATTTATATTTATATTATTATGATTTCTGACATAAAATACCTTAGGATTGTTGGAGCAAAGACTAAGAGTTAGAAAGTTGGAGAGTTAAAAAGTTTGTGTTTAGAAGGCACATATTTGTGTTTATGTTTGGGGTAGATGGTTTAAAATTTCAATTCATACTTTAAAATAAAATGAATATTTATAAAAATTTTGGGATAAAATAAAACATTTTAGAAAATAAAGATCGAAACAAAATGACTATAAAATTTGAAGACAAAAAATATAATTTATGTCTAACATATATATTTTGCGGTGAACAAAGTGATGAGGTGATTCGAAATTTTCATTTAGTGGAGCTTTATAATGGCCTAAATTACAAGTTAAGTGTTCCAACCTTTTAAATTCTCTAATAAGTTTTTGAATATTTAAAAGCATTTAAAATGTTCTAAAATTTTAATTTTATATCTAATAAATTCTTAAACTTTAAAAAGTTTCTAAGTTTGTCTCAAAACTTTGATTATGTATTTAATAGGTTTTTAAACTTTTAATTTTGTGTTCAACAGCTCTATGATCTATTCGTTATTTTTTTTTAGAATTAATAAATCTAATTAGCACAAAATTAAAAGTTTGAAATCCTGCTACGTATAAAATTAAATTTATGTTTAAGAGATTCATTAATTTAAAAAAATGAATTTGAACAAAATCAACCAGTTATAATATTATATTCTCGATAAAAAAAAAGTTGTTTGAATCTCCACTCATACACAATACTAAACTAAAAAAAACTAAATATGTCAACGACCTATTAAACATGAAATTAAATGTTTAAGGAATTGTTAGATACACTATTGAAAATTCAAAGATTTAAGTCCTAAGACCTATTAAAGAAAAATCCGAAAGTTCACAAACTTGATCTAACCTAACTTTTATAGCTAGTGTCTTAATTAGTTGAATCATACTTAAGTTGAATTCCATATAAATAATTCAAACTAAATAAACTTGGTCCACCAATTTTCTCTTTTTTTTTCTTCAATTTAAATTATTTATGTCCCGTTTGATAACCATTTTATTTTTTATTTTTTTTTTATTTTTGAAAATTAAAATACTACTTCTACCAAGAGATTTCTATATGTTTTATTATCTACTTTGTATCTACGTTTTCAAAAATCAAGCTCTCATTTTGAAAACTAGAAAAGTAGATTTGAAAAACTTGATTTTGTTTTTAGAATTTGGCTATCTAAGAATTCAAATGTTTCCTTAAAATAGATGGACCCCATTGTTGAGAAATTAAGAAAAAAACAAGCTTAATTTTCAAAAACCAAAAACTAAAAACAAAATGGTTATCAAACGAGACGAAATTAATTTTTGACTCTACCTTTGAAGGAAAAATATTAAATGAAATTGCTACAATTTAGGCGGGGGTTTAATAACCATTTAGTTTTTTATTTTTTATTTTTGAAAATTAAGCATAAAAATATTACTTCTACCAATGAGTTTCTATGTTTTCTTATCTACTTTGTACCTATGTTTTTAAAAATCAATCTAAGTTTTAAAAACTAAAAAACGTAAACCCCGTTTGATAATCATTTTGTTTTTAGTTTTTAGTTTTTGAAATTTAAACCTAAAAATACTACTTCTACCAATGAATTTATATGTATTATTATCTACTTTTTACCTATGTTTTCAAAAACCAATCTAACTTTTGAAAACTAAAAAAAATAGTTTTAAAAAACTTGATTTTGTTTTTAGAATTTAGCTAAGAGTTCAAATGGTAACTTAAGAAAGATGATCTCTATTGTAGAGAAATTAGGTGAAAATAAGCTTAACTTTCAAAAACTAAAAACTAAAAACAAAATAGTTATCAAACGGGACCGTAATTTTCAAAAACTTGTTTTTGTTTTTGAAATTTGACTAGAAACTTAAGTGGTGCCTCAAGAAGGTGGAAGTCATGATAGAGAAGATGAAAAAAAATGAAGAAAAAACAAAGATAATTTTCAAAAATCAAACACTAAAATTCAAATAGTTATGAAATGAGGCCTTAATTATCTTATTCGAAAATTTACCTGTCTCAAAAATTTTCTAATATATTGTAATAGTTTCTCCCGTCAACTAAAAAAGATAAAGTTGAATCACATCAAAAGCCATTTATGAAAATTTCTCCATATTTAAGGCATGATTTTTTTTTTTTAAAGTTCTATTTTAGGTATGATTTCCACGGTATTTTTTAAATTATTTATTTTTAATTGTTTTTAGTTAAACCATGATCTCTACGCCTTCCAAGAGCAAGTGCAGCCCAAAAGTGTTGAGGCCCATCTATTCAATAAGTGAGGCCCATCCATTTTGGGCTATAGTCACAAAATACAAATAGGTGAAATTTCGTAGAGAATTTGGACTGCCTACAATTACACGTCATTCTGAAAAATGGCAAAAAAAAAAAACTTTTTTTTTTTGCTAAAATATGGCCACTTTGAAATTAGAGATTTCCATTTACTTGTTTTTTTTTTCCTTGTTTACCTTTACAAATAAATTGGACGTCATCCCCTAAAATATGGATGCTCTAAGTAAAGATTTAATTTTAAAATTCAAACCTCATATTTTTCAAATCTCCTAATATGCATTTACAAATTTGCATATTGAATTTTGTTTTAAATTTTTAGTTTTTCTTACTTCATCCATGGTTGAACCCTCTTTAATTGCATCTATAGCATTGAGAGGTAAAAAGAAAATACTTGAACGGTGAAAGATGCTCAACTATGGCAAAAACTTATAAATGGGAGTGGAGGATGATCTTTGCCACCATTGATTTTACTTATTTTTAGGGGTGTACAAATAACTCAATAACCCGACCAATCCGGACCACCCAACCTGAGTTGGGTTAGTTTTTTTTCTGGTTTGAGTTGGATTAGAAGTTTGGAGAATTGAAAAGTTCGGGTCGGTTCTCGAGTTAGGCTTTTTAGACTCGGGTTGACCCAACCCAACCCAAAGTTTATATTTATAACATATATACTTATAAATGAATTATTTGTCAATTTTTAATGTTTTTTTCTAAACTTCTAATAAATGTTAAGATGTTTTGAAATTTGAAGTTTGATATTTTAATTTTATGTGATTTTAGTTATTAATTCAAGAAAAAATATTTTAAATAATTAAAAAATTATAAAAATAAAAAATAATAATAACCTGACGACCCAACCCAACCGACCCCGAAAATATTGGGTTGGGTTGAGTTACTCTCATGAATAGGGTTGGTTGGGTTGAAGGAATCACCAACCTGAATTTTTAGGATGGTCCCAAAAATTTCTCAACCCAACCCAATTCGACTTAATGATAAGTTGCATTTCGAACCATGATTGGAGAACTCTAATTGACATGGTGAGAAAAAAGACTTATGGATGTTTTGACCGATTTAGGACGTTGAAGGATTTATTACTCTTCTTTAAACTAAAGCCAATGATAGAACTAGTACAACTGAGAATCATTTATTTTTCAGAAAATAAAAAATAATTTTAGAGCCAATATATTTTCGAAGCTCCATGGTAGAAGCTTTTGTGATTGAAGCGTTCTATAAATGAAAGCAAAAATGCCTAAAGAGGAAATACATATATTGTATATTTATACATAAACACACTATTTGCTCGAGGTTCTTAATCCTCTATCATGTCATATGAAGATTTTTTCTTTGTGAGTACAAACCATTTGTGTGGCTCAACGATGAATAGTACACAGTATTCTTACGTTTCATGAGGAGAAAAACTTAGGTTAAATTACAAGTTTAGCCCCTAAACTTCAAGGTTTGTGTTTATTTAGTCTCTGAACTTTAAAAACTGTCAAATAGATCGCTGAATTTTCAATTTTGTATCTAATAAGTTCATAAATTTTAAAAATGTCTAATGAGTCATTAAACTTCTAATAGGTCCCCAACATATTCACAATTGTTTTAAAATTAAGCGATCTATTATATATAAAATCGATTTTTTGTTCAATAGAAGCTTAAGCTTTCAATTCCTAGCAAATTTATGAATTTTAAAAAACGTCTACTAGGTCAAGGATCTATTAGACACAAAATTGAAAATTCAGGGACGTATTGGATACAAAATTAAAAATTTGAGGACTCAATAGACACATTTCAAAGTTTAGGGACCAAATAGATACAAAATTGAAAGTTTAGGGACCCATTTGACACTTTTGAAAGTTTAAGGACTAAATAAACACAAACTTCAAAGTTCGGGGACTAAACTTGTAATTTAACCAAAAACTTACGATAAGATAATGAGAGTAATCACAAATTTTGATGTTTGAGGAGATTAACACTTTCACTGTCACATTCTTACTCTATCTATCCATTGAGTACAAAGTATTTGCATGAAATTTTGAGTTTTAAGCGGCTAGGTTTGACTTGTCTTCATGGTTTTTTTTTTTTTTTTTTTTTTTTTTTTTTTTTTTTTTTTTTTTTGAAACAAACTTATCTTTAGGATTTATGAGGAATGTAAATTGAAGACTAGGTATTGTGTCATTTGATTTTTTTTTTTTTTTTGAACAGACTATCTCCTAATTCTAGGAATTTGTTATGAGGTATTTTAGTCCATTCCATTATTTAAAATTACTCGTTATTTAATCTTTTGGTCATTTATCTATTAAAAAAATTGATTGGCCATTTTTTAAAACGCCTCTTTTTTAAAATTTGGTCATTCACCTAATCACTCCAATTTAATAATAGTATTTAATTAGAATACTACGAATTAATTTTATACAACTTTTTCTTCCAAACATGTACGTTACTTCTATTCATATACTTTTTTCTTTATAGAGGTACTTCTATTCTTCTTTCTTTTTCTTTTTGTTTTTCTTTTAGTTTAATTGGATTTTTCTTTTAGTTTAATGATATCCGAGGTGGAGATTCAAACTTCTAGATTTTTTGTCGAAAATATAATATTTTAGCTAATTGAGTTATGTTGAAGTTGATAGACAATTTTCATTCTTACTTAGTAATATTATTACTTTTGTTATTTTATTTAATTCGTTTAGGTTAGCATGACATTTTTTTTAGTAGAAAAGAGGAAAATTTCATCCAGAACCAGTACAAAATGATATTTATCTCTCTTTTGGAATATGAGAAAAGAAAATACATTGAAAATAAAAATCATATCTAAACACTTGAATGTCTTAAATAATTGTTGTTGCTTCACAAAGGACACATCCATTATCTCCCTCGATCATTTTTAATGTTTAGTAACATGTTCAAAGAACTGTTAAATCATCTATCAATCCAAAAGTTTAGGTTAATAGACAAATTTAATTATATCAACACTCTAACAAAAACTAACATAGTCATTATATTCATTCGATGCTAGTCATTTAATGGTAAAAATTTGTCAGAGTTGTCTAAAGATGGATGAGAAAGAAGGATATAAAACATGTCCCTCCTTTGCCCTACTTCAGGAAGGTAGCTCAAAATCCAACCCAATTTTAAGAATTCTAATCCCACATAACAAGACTTCCAAAAATAAGAAACTCAAAGTTTTCAGTAATCTTAAAACCAATAAATCACTAAATAGAGCATAGCTCAACTGGCATATCGAATGTATTAGCGACCACGAGATTAGTGATTCGAATCCCATAATCCCCAATTGTACTATAAATCAACTTGTTTAGTACTGTCGAAATTTGTTTCATTTATTAAGTGATTTTTTTTAATTCAACAACAATGTGAGAGTTGAGGGATTCAAATCTATAATGCTCTTAGTCAAGGATTTATGCTCATAATATATTTAAATTCTCCCTATGTCCATATTTTTTTTTCCATTTTTTTTCTTTCTTCTTCTTCTTCTTTTTTTTTTTAAATAAAAAGATATTTCTCCTCCTTAATATTTATACATACTATATTGATAAAATGTAATTCATTCGATCTAAAGACACTAATAAAATTTATTTATCAAAATATAATTTTTAGAAATCTCAATCCTATGTTAAACTTGGAAATAAAAATATAATTTTTAGAATATTGCATTAAAAATATAAGGACAAAAACTAGAATCTACAACTATTTAAAAGAAATAGAAATGTTTTAATCAACTCAATTATGTTTAAGTTTATGATAGAAATTTAGACGAAAAGGAGTAGGATTGAAATGGAAGAAAAATACAAAAAAAAAAAAAAAAAAAAAAAAAAACAAGAAGAGATTTTGCTACTTTGTTTCAATTGTTAAAATGGAGGAACAAATAAAAATATTTAGAATTTTGACACTCCACCCAATCTTCAAGAGAGTCCAAAGAAGGAAAACCACATTCTATTTTTCTATAGAAATGATATAATTTGGATCAAATATTATATATGTGGATGTCAAAAATCCAAAGACAAAATAATGTGAGAAGTCCCATTTTTTGTAATAATTATGCCCGACAATATAGTTTAGTCACCTTTAAAGAAAAGTCAAAAGTTCACACTCCTCAATTTTATTTTATTTTTTCTTTTTGTTGATTTTGATCGGTGAATTTTAAGTTTATTCTACTTTACTCCTCCCACTCTCAAAATATTTATTTTAAATTATGAACTATAAAAAATCATTATTTCAGTCTTTTATCTCTATCTCACTTGTAACAAAGGTGTAACGTGACTTCTAAAATATGTATATTAACCTGATATAAAGATGTTTTTTAAGTCATATGAATGGATATCATGTGAAAAAAAAATAACCATCAAATAATTATTTTTAAAGTTTAATGACTAATATAGATATTTTAAAATTTGAAAAATCAGTTTCCTATAAAACTTAAAATAAAAAGAGAATTAAGCGATAAATATGGAAAACAACAACAAAAAAAAAATAACTATATGAGGAGGATGCCAATGTTAAAGGTGAGCATCGGTTGGTTGAGATCGGATTTTTACCCCAACCAATGTCGAACCAACCTTTTTTTTTTTGTTTAAAGCTTAAATCGACCGATCCAACCTCGGTTTAGTGTTTAGGCAGTTTAATTTTTTCTATATTTGTTTGTTTATTTATTTATTTTTATTTATAATATTTAATATAAATATACAATATTTTTACCGTTTTTGTATTATTATTATCATTATATATATTTTTTAAATTTCTGCAGTTTTGCTACTACTTTCCTATAACTGATCCATCGACGTTGGTTCGACCGATTGTGGATCTTTTTTTACTCACCCTAGCTAATATCATAGCTTGAAAAAATTCTTAGACGAGATGATGATAAAGTATTTTTAATCTACAAGAGTAGTCACATTGGGCTTTATTAGTTTATTCAACAACTTTTTCATAAGAATTTATAAATCAAATCGTCCAAAAGCAGGCAATATATAAGTAGAGGCATGTTTTAGAAAAGTTGTCCTTGTCCGGACACTGAGGATTCGGCTTTAATTTCTTGTACTGTTTCCTTTTCCTCCAAAAAAAAAAAAAAAAAAAAAAAAAACAGGGGATTCGTCATCCAATTTATTATAACTATTGATTTTCATAAGCATTTACATGAAGAAATTCAATTTGGAGAGTTGGTTGCAGTTCCAGAAATGGGTTTAGTTTTAAATTATGTTTAAAGAACCCTTCTTTAATTTTGATGGGGGTGATAATCTAGATTAAAATGTCCCTTAATTCTGACTTTATGTACATTAAAATGTAACCTTTATTTTGAGAATTAACGTAGATTCTTGAAATGTTTGTTTGAACGCTCTCATTAATTAATTAATGACAAATCAATGTGGGATCCACAGTCCACTGCAATTTTCCTCTCCTCTCTCTAATAATGTTGCATTTTCTTTTGAAACGACATTTTTTCAGAACAGTAGTGAGTTGCGGCGGCGATGGTGAAGAATCCCACCTCTAGAATTGGTTTCAATAACAAGAAAAATTGGTGAAGAATTTTTTGCTGCTTGGACGGCTGCTGTTTTCCATCTTCTTCTTCTTCCCACCACTTGTGATGTCTGTTTTTTGTCTCTGCCTTTGCCTTCTGTTTGGTGGCGCCGCCCTCGTTGCCGCCGCGGGCGGTGGGGGCGGTGGCGGCGGCTCCAGGCAGCTCGACAACACACCCACATGGGCAGTTGCTGGTGTTTGTTTCTTTTTCATTGTTATTTCCATTGTATTGGAAAAAGTTCTTCACAAAGTTGGAACGGTAATTAGTTGTAATTGATTTTCTCTTCTGTTTCTTGCTTCTATTCTTCTTATTCTTGTGCATTCTCATTTGGGTGTCTCTTTCAAATCACTATGGATATGTTGATCTTTAAGAAAAGAATCTACTGGGTTTGAAACTATGAGCAATATTTGTGTATTGTATTGTTCAGTTCTGATTGATTTGTTCTTGTCTTGTCCTTTTAGTGGTTGACAAAAAAGCATAAGAGTTCTCTCTATGAAGCTCTGGAGAAGGTTAAGGCTGGTAATACAATATTCAATTATTGATACATAAAAACATTGTATAGGAACTTTTTGAGTACAAGAAACAAAAAGAGAAAAGGATTGACATTCCACAAAATATGTGCAGAGTTGATGATTTTGGGTTTCATTTCCCTGCTTCTGACTTTTGCACAAGCATATATAGTCCAAATCTGCATTCCTTCGGCCATTGCAAACAGCATGTTGCCTTGTCCCCTTGAAAAGAAAGATGCCTCATCATCTGCAGACAGTGAAGACGAACATCACCGGAGGCTTCAATGGATAATCCGAAGATCGTTGGCCGGAGGCCACAATGTCGCCGTGTGTAAGGATGTAAGAGCCTGTCCCATGAATAATCATCTGGCCCTTAGTTTTTATAAACTTGATTCTGTTGCTTAACAGCAATGCTCATTCTTCTAAACAGGGTAAAGTGTCTCTTATATCTATTGATGGATTGCATCAGTTACACATTCTCATATTCTTCTTAGCTGTGTTTCATGTGCTCTTTAGTGTTACCACAATGACACTTGGAAGGATAAAGGTAAGGGTTGTCTTTTTGTAGGACTATGGTTTGGTTTTTCTTTCAAGTCTTTCATAGAACTACCTCAATCAATTTCTTTTCAATAGCTTTAGTGTTGAATAAAGGGAGGAAAAATGGTCTTAGTTATGTCATGTAGTTAACTCTTGGGATCATTGTCTTGCCAATTTTGCACCTATTTTATCGCTTTGTTATGATCGGAAGTGTTTCTGCTCAGATTCGAGGCTGGAAGGAGTGGGAGCAGGAAACTTCAACCTATAACTATGAGTTTTTCAATGGTCTGTCATTTTTCGCTTTCAACAAACAAACTGTCATTCTTTTATCTGATGGATTGATTCAAATCATACTTGCTTTTCCAATTCCTAGCATGAAGAAGTTTGTAGTTTCGTATATTTGTTGATGCAAAATTGGCTATTTTTCTATGTACAGATCCTGCAAGATTTAGGCTTACTCATGAGACATCTTTTGTGAAAGCACACACCAGCTTTTGGACACGTCTTCCTTTCTTCTTCTATATTGTAAGAGAAGTTTCTCAATTGATTATCAATATTTTCATCTAAATTACTATAAATTTGAGAGGTCGACATTTAATCAACGGATAGAAATTTGAAGGCACTGCAAGGGAGGATGAAATGACTCGGATTTGATTACATGTTGCAGGGCTGTTTCTTCAGGCAATTTTATGGGTCTGTTAGTAAGGCTGATTACTTGACACTACGCAATGGATTCATAACAGTGAGTTCTCAATTGCAAAACTCTAAATTGATCACAGCTTTGAATTTTAAACAGTGATACATAACTTTTGTAGGTTCATTTAGCACCAGGAAGTAAATTTAACTTCCAAAGATATATCAAGAGGTCATTAGAAGACGACTTCAAGGTAGTCGTTGGTGTGAGGTAATAGTCCGTCATCGAAGTCCATTTTAACCATGAACAAGATATCATTTAGTTCTTACAAGTTAAGTTTATCTTACCTTATGATCAACAACTTATCTTCTTTAATGATTTTTGTGACAGTCCTGTTCTGTGGTTGTCATTTGTGATCTTCCTACTTCTCAATGTAGCTGGTAAGATAACTTTGCTTAATCTAACGATTCTGACTTGACGAATGGTTCGATAAATTTGATTATAAAGATAACCATTTCGTTTTCAGGATGGCGAACATTGTTCTGGGCATCGTTTATCCCTCTGATTGTAAGAAAAAACTCTTTCTTCAAGGGAAATTTGCCAGATTGGCTAGTTAGTTATTATACGATTATGGCTATTTGAACCTCTCACAGATAATCTTAGCTGTTGGATCAAAACTTCAAGTCATTTTGACTAGGATGGCTCTTGAAATCTCTGAGAAACATGCAGTGGTGCAGGGAATTCCTCTCGTGGAAGGATCCGACAAATATTTCTGGTTCGGTCGACCTCAACTAATTCTTCATCTCATGCATTTTGCTTTATTTCAGGTAACCAAAACCTCCCATATGTAATTTAGACCATAGGATCAGATTTGTTGGCTGTTCAGACTATATCTACAGAAAACTGTGTTTTAGTGTTGATCTGATTATTAGCTCATTTGGTGTATGCAGAATGCATTCCAGACCACCTTTAGTTTGTCTACACTGGTATTCTTCTCGACCATTATATCGATTCCTTTCAATTCTCTGATCAAGAATAGAGTTTTATTTATGGTTTGGGAACTTTAAGAAGGTTCATTTTGCTTGTATAACTGCATGATTAGACAATAATGAGTGACTCTGAGGTTATGCTACAATCAACCAATTTTTTTACTACTACAAGTTTATGCAATGCATAAAGCTACGATCACCGATATGGTTGTCGTGTGCAGCATTCGTTCGGGCCAAAATCTTGCTTCTCCGACGGTTCCATCCTTACCATTATAAAAGTTTGTATAGGGTAGGCCTTTTTTCCCTTCTAATGATATGAATGCTTTAATTATCTTGTATTCTATATTGAGCTTTTTGAGCACAAGGCTTGCCTCTGCTTATGGTTTTACAGGGTCACAGCATTATTTCTCTGCAGCTATGTTACGCTTCCGATATACGCCCTTGTAAATCAGGTATCTACGTATCTTCACTTCATCCATTCTTCTTAACTCGTGTCTGCAAAACATATTGTTGCGAGGCAGAAGGGTCGGGTTGTATGATGGGCGTATATGAATTAATGCAGATGGGGTCGGGCATGAAGAAGTCCATCTTTGACGAACAGACATCGAAGGCGCTCAAGAAATGGCATGAAACAGCCAAGAAGAAGCGGGTTCAACGAGCCTCAGCAACTAAAACACTTGGAGGAGGTAGTTCAAATGCTTCACCTTTGCGCTCCTTCAAACGCTCATTGCGACGATTCAAAACTACAGGACACTCCATACGCGTGCCTGCATATGAGGACCTTGAGTCGTCTGATTATGAGGGCGATCCATTAGCAACGCCTACAGAAGTATCAACTCTCGAATCGATTAATGTTGATGTGGATGGAGATGAAATACATGAAATTGCTGAAATAGATCACCAACCCCAGAGTATAGAACAAACTAAAGAAGGAAATGAGTTCTCATTTATAAAGCCTGCACCAGTGAAATAGACAAGCATGGTGGCAATAGGTGAGAACTTGTACATGTATTAAGATTTTGTTTGCACATATGATATGGTTTTGATTGGGGTCACCAAAGAATATGAATAATGTACCATAAAACATCAAGTCATGATTTGGTTATGACAGTTACAAATGTCGAATTCGATGTCGTTTATGAATTATGAATATGTATGTAAATTTTTTCTTGATTTAGTCATAAAATGTGAAAGTTGATCCCATGTTTTGAGCAGGCATAAATCAGTGGTTTCAATGACTTAACCAATTTTTTAGTACATCAACAATTAGGGGTGGGGGATTCGAACCAGTCATACTTAGATGTCGGTTGAGCTATGTTCTTGTTAGTAATTTGAATCCAAAAAGATTGACAAATAATTAAACCTAATCCAATAGTAAGTTTGACGACAAATTATTCAATAAGGTCACCATAATGTAGTTGCCTTATAATCATCGTTATATATAGATATAATAATTTTTATACTCCTAATAACTATTGGATATAAATTACGAACAAAAACATGAAATGAATTTAAAAGATAACTATGATTAACACACCTCCAAACTATGGATTGGCCCACCTCCAAACTTGTCTTCTTCTCCTCTTTCCCTATTAACAACAGAAGTCTCAAGATTGTTTTTTAAACAAAAAAAAAAAAAAAACTGAATACTAATCCCTTTTCTTAATCTTCTCTTCTCTCCTCAAGATTTTTCCCTCTCTTTCCTTTGCTTTGGTTCTTCTTCTTCTTCTTCTTCTTCTTCCCTGATACAATTCCCCTTTTTTCTGTCTCTGAAATCTCTGTTACTCATGACTCGCTATATGAGAGTTCTCGCCGCGAATACTTCGTCGGCGTCGGCACCTCCCCCTGAGGCTGTGGCCTTGGAGTCGGATTTCGTGGTGATTCTGGCGGCGCTTCTGTGTGCCCTAATTTGTATGGTAGGGCTGATAGCGGTGGCTCGATGTGCGTGGCTCCGCCGTGGCGGTGGGGCTACGGCGAATCAAGCGTCTGCGAATAGGGGATTGAAGAAGAAGATCCTGCAATCCCTTCCGAAATTCACGTACAAAGCGTCAGGGTCGAGCGGAGAAGGGAAATTCGCGGCGGAATGTGCGATCTGCCTGGCGGAGTTCATGGAGGGGGAGGAGATCCGGCAGCTGCCGCAGTGCGGCCATTGTTTCCACGTCAGCTGCGTAGACACGTGGCTGGGTTCACACTCATCCTGCCCCTCTTGCCGGCAGATTCTGGTGGTGGCCAGATGCCAGAAGTGCGGCCAGTTTCCGGCCGTCGTCCACGGCGGCGCTCACAACAACGAGGAGGAGCAAAAGAGGAGGGAAGATAACAATGCTAACAACACGGGTTTGGGATTTTTGCCTTGAATCTTCATCTTCAAACGAAGCTTAGATTGGGGGGGGCCTCTGTTTTTCTTGCTCGCCATTGATTTCATTCTGTAGTTTCTTTCATCACAGAGACAAGATTGAGTTGAGTGTGAATTCTGAATTTCCTTTTTTAATTTTTGTTCTTTTTCCTTTAGAAAAAAAAAAACAGATTTTCGCTTCATTCACAATGTAAAATTTCCACGATTCGAAAAACTGCAGTTGTAAATTCAAGTTTCCTTTACACGGATTTTCAAGCTGATCATATTGTTTCTTGCCTGTGATGGTGCCTTCATTCAAGCTCAAAATTTATTATTACACAATTTCTTTTACTTCAATTAATTATCAGCCCTTTTTTTTTTTACGATGGAGATTAAAAGATTCGAACACACATTTGATACGTCGGATAAATTGTCCTCTCTTTGACCTTTTTTTTTTTTTTTTACTGTAGGTATAGCTCAATGTCAATTGACATTTCTTCTCGACCACAAAATCAGATTTAAGAAGCCAATAAAAACAGTTCGACTGGCATTAAGTATGACTGAATAGTTCATGGATTCGAATCAAACTACCTTAAATTGTTGATGTACTACAAAAAAAAAAAAAAAATCAGATTTAAGAATTTTTATAGTAAATATTATTAAACTAAAAAAGTATTATTTATATGGTATTTTAAATTTATCATATGTATTTATAATTTAAGATTAGAGGTTGAAATTAACTCTAAGATTAAATAAAATATTTGGTTAAAATATTAAAATTACCCTTAGACTATGAGGTCAGTTTCAATTATACTCTTAAATTTTGAAAAGTTTAATTTTAATTCTTGAACTTTGAAGTTTGTTTCGAAATAATTCTTGAAGATTTTTATTTTTTTGTTAAATTTATGGATGAAAAATGACATATTTGTGTAAGTTTTGATTTTTTTTCCAACATATATGTTCAAATATGTTCATATAAACAACAATAAAAATGCAAATACAACGTTTTCCATTCATGAATTTAACAACAAAAAAAACTTAGGGGTTGTTTGGGACGTTGAGTGGTTATAATAGTCTGTGGGTTATTATACTCTGTGTTTGGGGGTGTAGAGTCTTTCACATGTTATTATAACACGAGTTATAATGATCAGTGGGTCAAACAGGTCCTAAAGGATTGTTTTGAAACAAACTTCAAAATTCAAGAGTTAAAATGAAACTTTTCAAAGTTGAGGAGTATAATTGAAACCAATATTTTGATAATTTAACCAAAATATTTCTTAAACTAAATTTATTGTGGATGATGTTATGGTGATCGCTTCGAGTGGGGCCATGATATCCTTTTCTTTTTGTCCTAGAGTGTGTAATTTCGCCGCTCATCCTCTGATGACTAATTTGAAGTTGATTAATAGGTCGTCTTCCTCCACTTCGAAAGAAGACCCAATCATATAGTTTCAGATTTTTATACTTAGTGAGGTGTATCATTCCTGGTAAGGGATTTTCCAGCCCTTCTTAATGAAGTCTTAGTTTAAAAAAAAAAATAGAATTTTCGAACTGAAAAAAAGTTCACAATTTTCAATCTTTTACCTTTGGTTTAATTTTTCTTATGAATATCCACTAAAAAAAAATTAGGACACGATTTTCAGTCTTTTACCATTGGTTTAATTTTTGTTATGAATATCCACTAATTTGATTTTATATATATATATATATATATATATATATATATATATATATATATATATAAAAAGCCAATAAAAATCTTTTCAAACTCACAAATATGAACAAAAGTTGAGTGTACATCAATGATCACCCTGAAGTCAGTCAATGCTCAACCATTGGACGAAATTTTCAAAACTCACAAAATTCAATTGTATTGTTTTTCTCGATTTTTACTTATAATTAATGAAACAAAAAATATACATTTTTTTATTTACAATTATTTAGCATTAAAAGATCAAAATTACAACCCTTATTAAAATTTAAAGTAAATAAATGATGTAATTTGATGGACTTATAGAGTGTTAGTTAAAAATTGATATGCCTTGTAGTAAAAATTAATTTTTCTTCTCCAGATCTTTTATACTAACGCGTATAAATTTGATTATTATTTTTTAATGGGATTATTTATTATTACTATTAATAATAGCATTTTTAACTAATCAATTTTATCTTTTCAAAAGAAAAAAAAAATCAATTTTATAAAAAAAAAACTATTTTAGTTTGATAAGTTGCTATGGATGGGATCGTATGGAGAGGTTAGATTGTTTTTATTTTATGGATGAGTATATCTATTTAATCAAATTTAAAATATTTTTACCTCAATTAATAAAAATATTTCAACCTAAGCCTAACTCAACTGATTTAATTATCGGTTAGATATTTAACTCTTCAAAAAAAAAAATGTACCAATGTAATTGAACATACGAACACGAAAAGTATATAATTTAATTTGCTTTAGCTTTCTCTCTTGCTATTAGTGATATATTTCCTTATAATTTTAGATGTTGCTTTCTTTTCTTTGGGGTTTGAGGTTTGTCATTTATCTTTCAAAAAAGGGTTTTTGGTTGTTGATATTTTTGTCAATTATACCTTCCTTTGATATGCCTCCAACCTGTTTTTGCACTCATAATTAGTTTTTATCTCTTTTGTTCATGTGTGTTGGTTGGTGATGATCTTGACTCAATAATAATAATCTAATTACTGTTTTCAATTTAATTAAACATTTTTTTTCACAAAAGAATGATTTGCATCAAAAAAAAAAAAAAAAAAGAGAGAACCCTTCCCTTTATTCTCCTCTATGTACATAAATGTCAATAAACTTAGATTCTCTTTACCACAAAAGAAAGAAAAAAAAAGATCAAAATTTAAAGTGGTATGATTTATGATTCTATTCCTTTATCTACTTTATTACTTTTAATATTTTGGTTCTTGTACTTCCATTTACTTCGTTTTAATTTTATTTTTTAGAATGTATAATCTATTTAAAATATCGTATAGAAATTGAAATGACACTTTGATATTGTCTTATATTTTTTAAAGTACATCCTCAATTTCTATCTAAAAACGTCATATTGACTTTTTGGTTAAGAGATTAATTAACGATTAGAGATTATATTTTTAGAACTAGACAAAGTAAAGTATGACAAATAAAATTATGAGAATTGAAAGTTTGAAAGTGACTCAGATTTATTATCATTCAACTTTAGACATCGTTTACTTTTGGGCTAGATTAAATTGTTATGACATAAAATTGAAATGCAAGTCTTTGTCTAGTACGTTTGTTTGTTTATTCACATATAAAATCTTGATTTTATTTAGGAGAATTGTAATAGGTAGTAAAAAATATTAGAAGATTTATAAATCTAGCCATAATTTTTGGAGACTTGCAAATATAATAAAAAAATTTAAATTTTATTTTTATTTTTTTTCTTATTTTGATTTTACCCTCATTAGTGTATCAACATGTATATAGTAGTATATTTTATATACTCTATATTTGTATCACTAAGTATATAGTAGTGTATTTGATATACTTTAGATTTGGTATATCGACCAATTGATATATACCTAAAACGAAATATATTAACCGTGTATTACTGATATATTATTGATACGCTTCTTTTTAGGTATATCAGTTTAATGATATAATCTATATGAAGTACATCAGTTCATATTAAGGATATTATGTGTATTTAATATATCACTGATAGACTTAATGACATTGAGTATATCAAGAGTATATGAGTGATATACCTTATTCAGTGATATGTTTCATCACTTTAAGTGACGAATAACTATTGATAAAATCAAAAACTAAAATAGAGTATATTAGTAGTATATCTAGTATAATGAATAGGTAGTATTGATATATGACTGACATGTTTCATATTAGGTATATCGATAAAATAATATACTTAAAATGAAGTTTATTAGTATTATATCATTTATTCATTATGATATATAGTATTAGACAAGTGTATCGACTAAAAACCAGTGAATCAACAAAAGAAGTAGTGCCCAAAATCCATTAATAAAGTCAAAAACTAAAATCAAGTATATCAATATATAGTACATCACTGATATATACTTCATATTATGTATATCTCATATGTGAATTATTGATATACGTTTGATATACTTCATATTTGTAAATGTAATATACTAATTATGACTTATTAATATATTGTTGATATATTTTATATTAAGAATGTCATTTCATTTATATACCTAAATAAAGTATAGCAATAGTATATTGATGATACACTTCATATTAAGTATAATATTTTATATATTGAATTTAAATTATTGTTATATTCTTGATATACACTATATATTAGGTATTTTTGATACACTATTGATATATTGAATATTAGAAATTTCATTTCATTGATATACATATACTTGAACAAAGTATATGAGTAATATGTTATTAATATATACTTCATATTAAGTCTATCAACAATACATCATTAATGCTATGAGTGTAGCTTCAACCTACATGTAAGAAAGATTTCATGACAAAGAGGTCGAGGTTTGAATCCCCTCACCCCCAAGAGGTCAATTTTTTGTTATATTTACAAAAGAGATAAAGAGACACGTTTGCAATTTGACCAAATTTTTTGGTCGTTGTTGCAATTGCCTCTTTTATTTAAGTGCAAGAACTATAAATCTAAATTACACAATTCAACATTTCTTAAGCTTTACCGTTTAGGCCAAAATTTTTATAAATCACAAATTTAAAAACCAAATATGACCTCTAAATTTTGTTAACTTCATATTATACAAACCCATATTTATTAATAACACACTATGAATCAAACTCTCTCCTAAAAACTATATCAAAAGAACGAGTTGGTTCTAAAAGGATTTTTTTTTTCCTTAAAAAATGAGATTTACCTAATTTTGATGATGAGAAGAAAAGTGCAGCTTAAAATTAATAAAAAAAATCATTAAAAAATGAGTAAAGTTTGCAGTTTGGACTGATTGATTGTTAATTATTAATGTGGGGAGAAAATAAAGCATCTTTGGATTGTATTTTTTTAATAAATATTATTCCCAATTTTTGTAAAACAAAATTCTTAGACCACCCAAAGAAAAACAGATATTAGGCACTAATGTCTTATCACCACTCATGGGCTTGGAGCCATTCAAAGCTCTATTTATAATTCATTATTCCTCCCTGGAATTCTGCAACCTTTTTTTTTCATTCAAAAGAATTTCATTCTTCAAAAGAAAGAATTCCTATGTTGACCACAATCTTTTGAAGAAAGAATTCCTATGTTGACCACAATCTTCGGGCATCTACATCCTTTCCAAGGTTATTTGGGGTATCGAATGAATTATAATAACAATCTATAAGGGTTTATTTAGGACACATGTTGTTATGGGTGAAATTTGACCATAAAGACAAATTTAGAATACAGAGGAAACAAAAAGGCAAACACAGAAAAAAAGACCGAGACCATGCAAAAGTAGAAGAAACTGTGTCTTCAAATTGTGCAATAGGTGAGGATTGGGCTCGCCTGGCCAAGGTTGAGGCCGAGGTCGACCACGCCAGTCGAGGTCGAGGCCGACCACAACCGCTTGGGCTCGACCGACCACGACCCAGCCGAGGTCGAAGCTGACCTCTCTGTGGGATCGATCCGTCTTCCTCTTCCTCTTCTGGGCCCCGATCCACATCAGAAGATGACCCTCTCCTTTTCCTGTTTCATGATGGATTAGGGTTGATACCCTAGAAAAACCTATAAATATTTCTCTTATCAAAGGAAAGGCAACTTCTTCTCCACTCTAGAAACCCTTGCTAAACTCATCTAAACACTCTCTGACTTAAGCATCGGAGCCTGTGTGGCAAGCACCACACCGGTGTTCAGATCTTTCTTTTTTGCAGGCCACGTTCTTCCCCCTTCAAACAAATTAACAGTGGTTGTCACGTGAAGGTCAGGTGAGTTATCCTGTCTGGATTTTGGCAACAACACATGTTATAATAATTTGTGTTATTATAACTTTTGGAATATTTTACAACTCAAACATAGACTATTATAACCTTACACTAAACAATTCTGCATTTTGAATAATATCATATGATTTCATAGATTATAATAATCGACAAACTATTATAACACACTCATCGCCCCCAAACAACGCCTAAGTTATATATTATAGTATGTGAAATCATATAATATTATTTAAAATGTAGAGTTATTTAATTTGAAGCTATAATAGCTTGTGTTTGGAGTGTAGAGCATTTCAATGGTTATTATAACATGTACCCCAAACAAGCCCTTAGTCTATCGAACTTATTTAAGCCTCGTTTGATAGTTATTTAATTTTTAGTTTTTATTTTTTAAAATTAAACCTATAAATACTATTTTCACTCATTAATTTTCTTATTTTTTTAATCTATTTTTTACCTATGTTTTCAAAAACTAAGTCAGGTTTTGAAAACTTAAAAAAAGAAAAAAAATCAAAAATTTATTTTTGTTTTTTGAAATTTGGCGAAAAACTCATATATTTCCTTAAGAAATATGAAATCATTGTAGAAGAGATGAACACCGTTGTAGAGAAATTATGAAAAAATAAGCGCAATTTTAAAAAATCAGAAACTAAGGTCTCGTTTGATAACCATTTGATTTTTGGTTTTTGGTTTTTAAAAATTAAGTCTAAAACTACTACTGCTACAAGTGAGTTTTTATGTTTTCTTATCTACTTTGTACTTATAATTTCAAAAACTAAGCTAAAATTTGAAAACTAAAAAAAAAAAAAATTTCAAAAACATGTTTTTTTTTTTGAAGTTGGGCTAAAAGCTTAAGTAGTATTTCAAGAAAGATGGAAATCATTGTAGAGAAAATGAAGATTAATGGTGAAAAAACAAGTATAATTTTAAAAAATAAAACTCAAATAGTTATCAAACGGAGCCTAAATAATTATCAAACTGAGCCTTAAATTTTAAATTTAAATAATTAGTTGTAAATTAATACTCCTCGTAATAATATGATCCTTAAAACATCAAGTTTAACCTTTTGTAAGTTGAGAAATCATCTAATTAAGATGGATTCTACCAACATGATCCAATTAGGCCACACGATTACACAAGTGATAAGCTAGGTGCTAAAGTAAAGAAGCCACTCAATTTAGGTGGATCCAACTAGCTAATTGGTAAGATATTGTCAATTGTGGCTCTAATGGAAGAGACCTAAAACTATACCATGAGATTGTATAAACTTGACCTAGCTATGTGAGATAGGAAAAGTTATTAAGTGGATGAGCAATAACCAAGTAACTAACTATGTAGGGCTAAAATTAATTAGTGTGTGTAGTCCAACTTAGTTCAAACGAGATGGATCGTAGTTCAATCATTTAGTGAATCTATGTGGGAAGGATTGAGCAAGAGTTGAAACTATCTAATTGGACTGACTAGACTAGCTAGGTGAGATGATAAGTCGATCAACTAGGTAGAATATTGTAACCCAATCATGTGAGACCGACCGTTAGTGAATATAGCCTAACCAAATGAGGTGGACTTGTTCACATCATTAATATTCAACCTTTTGAAAGTTATGTCAACTTACACTAATGGGTCGTTGCACCCACTCACATTGACACAAATGCGATCTTAATTAACAAAACCAACTATGATTGATGACTAACCTTTCAAGCTACGACACATGAAGAGGTACATTTTGAAAGATATTGTAACACTACTTAAACTCATGACTCAAACTAACTTTAAGCGTTAGTGTATTTGACATGCAACATCGATGCCTAATATCTCATTATTTTTTAGATAACTCTCTAATCACACTTTTGTTATCCTGATCTCACCTCAAACTATATATATGGTAAGGATGCAATGACTATATTATAACTTTGCCTTAAACAAATGTGCATTTTAAATAATATCATATAATTCTACAGACTATATTATCACCTACAGACTATTATAACTTATGTTATTATAATTCATTCAACGCTTCAAACCGTCTTTATAAAGGATTAATATCCACCTTGTAATTGTTAGTGTGTAAGGTAGATATTTAAATTATTTGAAGCTTAAAAAATTAGAAGCATACAAGGAAAGAAGTGGGAGGAGGAAGACTCACTTCATCGCACGTTTGTATTTGAGTGATCTCTCTCTATCTCTTTCACACATTACTTTCAAACATCCATTTTTCCTCGTCGCATTATTACCATCTCACACGTGCTTACAAGCTCAACCATTATTCGTGCTCAACAATTTCTTTTTTTTTTTTTCATATACCTCACACTTTTCTATTTTATATATATGGGGTTTTTTTTTAACTATATTAAAAAATATATAATAGTGGTGGGGACCTAATGTAAAATTTATATATATATATATATATATATATATATATATATATATATATATATATATCCTTTTTAAGCTTGAGCTTCCCTATGAATTTATGTTTATCCTTGACGTAGTTAAGGCTCTCTTTCATAATCATTTGATTTTTAAAAATTGTACTTGTTTTGGCACCATTTTTCTACAATGACCTTCATCTTTCCTACAATGATTCTCACATTTTTTAAAAAAACATTTGAATTTTTAGCTAAATTTCAAAAACAAAAACAAGTTTTTTGAAATTACGTTTGCTTTCAAATTTTGGCTTGGTTTTTGAAAACACGTCTAAAAATAAGATAAGAAAACATGAAAAACTATAGGTGAAAGTAGTATTTATAGACTTCATTTTCAAAAACCAAATGATTATCAAATAGGACTTAAATTGTTGAGATCTGAAAAGAAGGATTCAATCGAATAAATTGTGGTATATATTCAAATGTAGATTTCTAATTAGTAAAAGCAACAAAAAAAAAAGTTCAATTTTTTTATTTTAACACTTTCAAATATTACATACTACGATAGGTTGTGCAATTTTAAACCCTACACTTGAATAAAATTGTGCAATTAATATACCATTAAAATTAGGTAGGAGCAATAGTTGGATGATACTATTTTTGCATGATACTTTCAATTTCATGGTTGATAGGTCTCTAAAATTTTTAATTCTATATTCAATAAATCCTTGAAACTTCAAAAAAAAATCTAAATAGATTAAAGATTATTCATTATTAGACATCAAATTGAAAATTCGAGAAATTATTAGATACATACTTAAAAGTTTAATAATCTATATTAAACACTTTTTTTAAATTTCAAGAGCCTACTAAAAAAAACATAAATTGTGCCGAGTTTAGGATAAAGAAATCAAAAATTAATTTCAAATCAATGAAAAAGAAAAAAGATTAAAATACTATTTTGGTTATTTCATTTTAGTATTTAAGTAATTATCATTAACAAATTGATATGAGCACAATTGTTAGCAAAATGATATGAACATTAATCACACTGTTTCCTTAATTTGAAACAAAATATGATTAATTTGTTCTTCTTAGAGATGTTCATCCAAAAGAAAAATGAAGTTTATTATAAATACTACTTTTAACTCTGTATTTTCCTGTTTTCTTATTACTTTTTACATATGTTTTTATAAACTTAGTCAAATTTTGAAAACTAAAAAAAAATAGTTTTCAAAAATTTATTGGTTCAGTCGTCGAAAAATCAGGAGGTTAGAAATTTGAATGCCTTCAACAAAGATGGAAACTCATTATATTGTATAGTAATTGTAATTTTTTAAAACTAAAAATCAAATGGTTATCAAAGCATGTCATTAATTTTTCATTCAAGAAAATTTAAAAAACTAAATGTATGTTTTTGTCTCTTTATTTTTCTAATTTAGTTATTATGTGTTATTTTTCAATCTTACCATTTTTATTCCTGAAAATTTAGCTTATTATAAATTTATCCATGATATTAGTGTGTTGTAGAAAAATTAAATGAGAAATGATGTCAAGAGAGGAATTTTTCTAATTCATAATCCACAGTCGAAAAAAATTATAAGGAAATTCAACTTTCCTTTCTTTATACCGTCTAATTTAGTTTCTTCTAAATTGTTTCTAGCTTACCAAGTAATATATTATATAAACTTATTATTAGTCCATTTTAACATTTATTCACTAAAAAGTGTATAATTAAAAAAAAATTGTTAAAATGTATAGGACTAAACTACTAAAACCTTTTTTAGAGGAAAAAACAACATAGATTTAAATTGAAAAGGGCACTCAGATATAAATTAAAATATGAAAAAGTTAAAATGAGTAATTTACTTTAAAATGCAGCAAAATCTTGGAAAATCCAATCTTTTTTTTTTTTAAAAAAAAATATTTTAACCTTAAAACAACAAAAACATGATTCCAATAATATTATATTTGAAGGAGTAATAGAATAACAATACTTGACTACACATCGATATGTAGGTATCTTTCTACACACTACTATTAAATTTTTTGCTACTAGGAGAGCAGAGAAAAGTAAAAAATATATGAGAAATTAGAACTTTTTTACTTTCTCTCTTAGTAGTCAAAATTTAATAGTGGCGTGTACGAAGGTACTACACATCAATAAACAACTAATAAAAGTTTGTAATAGAAAGATATAAAAAGAGTAGTACATAAAAAATACAGACAGTGGTCATCGATCATAAACATAGCCATGATCAAGCCTTCTTTTTTTCAACTTGAATTCTTATTTTAAAAGTTGAAATATTACGCTTAACCTTTCATAAATATTTTAAACTATCCTTAGATTAAAAAATTATTAAAATGCATAATTATAAAAATAAATAAATAAATTTGTTCATTTCTATCACTATTGAAAAAAGGAAAAGGATCCGTTTCCAAAAAAAAAAAAGTATGATGTGACCTAGGTATTTTTTGCAGGCAATTTAAAGTGAAAGAATGATAAATTTTACAAATTATCTTTAATTTTTGAAATGTCACATCATTTTTTCATTAATAGCAACGTAAAAAATATCTTTTTTTTTTTTTTTTGAGAAAAGTTATCTTCAAGGAACAGAGTTTTTTTTTTAAGAAAAAGGAAGAGAGTTTAATTCATTAGTGCAAGCAAGGGATATTATTGCATTAAGACACAAATAATTAATTAAAAATATTAAAACCCACATAATTCTACCAATGAATAAGAGTTTAAAGTTGGTTAATATATTAATTAAGATATTACCAAATTCTTCATAATCAAATATTCTTGACTTAGAGTATAATATCTAATTACACTATTTTTTTATTATCCATTATTCTCTAATTACAATTTAGGAGAGATGAGGGAGGAAGAAAGAAATACTTATAATGTCAGAGTTGTCTCACATTCGCTCATCTTCATCGTAATATCGGTATGTAGTTAAATATTGTTGTTACCAGATATATAAACTGTAAATTTCATTTTTTTTTCGGTATTCTCACCTTCTTTTTATTTATTACCTAAATTAATATTTCCAATTAATATCACAAACCAAAAACTCTTTCACCCAACCCAACCCAACCACATCATAATTTTCATCCATTAATTACCAACTCATTGGATTCTTTTTCTCAATTAAATCAATGTTCCTAAAACAATATTCCAATTAGAGATCTCCACGGGGTGAGGTGGGGTCGGTATGTAGTTAAGAGACATTTTTTTCCAATTTTCTTAGAAAAATAAAATGATATTTAATAAAATTTTAGACTTATCGTTTATTAGATGTATACAAATATATATATTTAAAATTAAATAAATTAATCGAGGCGGGGACAGGGAGCGAAGCGAGGACGGGAGCGAGATCGGTTTCCCGTCCCCGTCCCCGTTTAGCTAACGGAAAAAATTTTATCCTCGCTCCCCGCCTAAACGGGAATTCACTACCCCGCGAAAAGATTGGACATCTCTAATTCCAATGGGTTGGAATAACCATACCGATATCCAACCACAGAAAAGCCTTTTTTCTGATATTACACTACTACCCGAATTAAATCTTCAAAACATGGTTTTCTCAAGAGGGCTAAAAAAAAAAGGAATTAATTAATTAGGTCTTCTTTGATAACTATTTTATTTTTTATTTTTGAAAATTGTAGGTTGAAGGATTGATATAATTAAATTTATCATAACCTATCACTTTAAGCTTTTAGATTTGTTGGTTATTTAAGATGATATCAGAACCAGACGTCTCGTGTTTAAACCCTACTAATGTCAATTCTTCATCCAATTAATATTGATTTCTACTTGTTGGGTTTTTCTACAAATTTCTAGGTGCACAAGTGAGGGGAGTGTTGATATAATTAAATTTACCATAACCAATCAACTTAAACATTTGGGTTGATTGGTAATTAAAATTTGTACTTACTTTATCACACTTTTTCTATAATGATTATAAATTTATGTTTTAATATCAAGGCTAAATTATAAGAAATGTCGCTAAACTTCGTCATTTATTTCAAAAGTACTCCTACCTTTCATCTTTCAAAAGTTGCAATACTCTTGACCTTTCATAACTATTTCAAAACCACTATTTAAAAAAAAACATTAGAATGTTGAATAAAAAATCGAGTGTCTGTGTGACTTTTTTTTATATTTAATCCAAACAAAGTCTTAGTCTTTGTCACATTGATTTTTCGTCTCAATATTTTAAAGAAAATATTTATGAAAGATCAAGGATAAGGATAATGTTATGAAAGACTAAATTCACTCCATAATCCACGAGTCATACACCTAAAACTAATTCATTAAAATTAATAGCCACTGAAGAATAAGAATAAGCTTTTACTGGACGAAAACAAAAGGCAAAAATGATGAGTATTCTTAACACCTTAATTACCTGCCATTAAAATACAAAATTTAAAATAAATTTGGTAGCTGAATCGATTAAGAAAAATTGAAAATACCCTCCAAAAAAGAATAATTAGGGGATCAAATATGAAAATTTGGAGGGGAAATGGCTGGTTTACATACGTAGCCTGAATAAGGATCAAGTGTTCAAGCAGACCAATTGGACCAAGATTAACAGACAACCTTAATTTCCCAGCTCACAAATCACTACCAAATTTCTTCTTGTCATCTAGTTTCCTCTTCCTCATCACTACTGCCACCAAACATGGCCGCCATTTTCAGCGCCAATTTTGCAGCCATTTCTCTTCTTTGAAAATCAGGCATCAACCTTAAGCTCTCGCGCATGTTCCCTATCTCAGACATCAACCGCTCTAGATCCTCAAGATCAAGATGTTTTCCCTCCCATGAATCTGTCGCTTGATCAAGTTCTCGATCAGTGTCCACCGCGTTTTCTTCAGCCTCGGGCTGTTCACGGATATTTCGACATGCTTGATCTTTCTCGGCAATGTCAATACGAGCTCCAGCATCTATGGAAGAGCCTTCTCCATTCAATGAGCTACCTTTGAAATCTGTGTCATCCCACGGCTCAGCTGAACCCCCAGATAGTATTTCGTAGTCAATTTCAAAATCGGATTCTTCTTCTGACAATTCTGATTGGTTAAAACAAAAAGGGCGCATACTTGAGAATTTTAACTAACAGATGAAACAATGTAATAAGAGTAATGTAATGCAAAAAAAACCTTCTTCTTTTGGTAATGATGGATTGGTTATCTTATCTCCAGATTTTAGAATCATTCCAGGCCACATATGAGCAGAAAGAGCACCATAGAGCCTTTGAACTCCTTGTACATCACCATCAATTGATAAACCTGAAGATAATAGTACAGTTATATCATTAATAAAAATAAATAAAATTTTTAAAAAAAAAAAAAAAAGAAAGACAGGAATGAATGTCATACTGATTCATGCAATTATAGTTCATGCATTTACCAGCACTTCAATTTCCTATAGCTACATATGTGATATGAAAGGGATAAACCACTGTCAAGGAGGTTTCATTAAAATAACTTAAGATATTATCCCTAGACAGTAAAAAGTGAACTGGAAATAACTTACAAAGAAACCACCAAAATTATATTGTAAAAAATGAACAAATGCACTTCAATCCAAGCAGATAAAAGGAAAAACTTGGTTGGAATTCTTTGCGCTTCCATGTTCTCGTATTTCATTGCCATATAATTCTATGGAAAATGCTTGGCCTCAGTGTGCAGGAATCCTTTGCTCCCTAACATTTAATTATTGATAACAAGGAGAGAAAAAATATTTTCACATTTCTCTCTCAAATATTTTCACATTTCTCTCTCTTTGTTGTCAATAATTAAATAGCTATTACTACACATCAAAGAGCAGTCAAGTATTGTCCAACAAACAAACACAGACAAAGAGCATCCAAGCCAACACTAGGACTAGGATCTTACATTTATCAAAATCTGCATTAGACGCACAAGCCTCAATGAACTCAATATTGCGTTCAATGCACCACTCCAAACATGACCTCCTAGTTTCCCATGAGGGTTCTTCGTCTCCCAATAAACTACTTCCTTCAATTTCAGAAATTCCATATTCGGCTGTATCCGAATAATCTATAGAAGAGTCTTTAAGTCTCTGCTTTTGCAGGTGTTTTCTGTACTCAATATGAACTGGATGACCTGGAACAAGATCTACTTTATTTCCTATGCATAATAATACATCAAATTTCTGTAGATCAACATCAGCGACCCAATCCTGAAGTGTCACCAGAGATGATAGCTGCAATATGACATCAACAAAAAAATTGATTATTACAATTGCAGTTTAGAAACTTAATTTCCAGGAGACATGAAATTAAAGAAGAAACAAAATGAAATGATGTAAATAGAAAGGACTAACATCATTCATGTCAAAGACCATGACCAAGGCAGCCAACTGATTAAATGTAGGCAAAGCCTCGATGGAAAATTGCTCGGGCAAATGAGCCACTGATACAGAGACATCAGCTGTGTAATATTGCGTATCAATAGTCCAACTGTTTGTCGAGGAAAAATAAAGCCATTTTGAGCTCAAATTTACAATGAGCGATCTAGAAAATGCTAGCAATTTTCATTTTGATTACCTACGTAGGACATTGATAGCTGGAAGAAGAAAAATGAAAATTTCTTTTACTCACTTACCCATGGACCAAAACTTGAGAGGACAAATTCAAGGCATCTTCAAAGTCCACAGTAAGTAATCCTGCAATTAGCAGAAAGACATTGGATACACAAAATGATCAGTTTCTCTAACGCAACCACCAAGTATTGTGCTTCTTTTATAAAGACTATCAAGGGGCATAATAACGATCAGGTTAATAAACTGCAACAAGTAAGAAATGAAATAGATTGAATTTAGAGATGTAAGAGAAAGAGAATTACTAGAGAGAAGGGAGCGCTTGCCAACATTTGAGGATCCGATGAAAAGGATGCCAGGTCGGTTCTCCAGAGGAATTGGATTCAGATGTAATTCTCCACCCATGGCTATTCGTTATTTTGAACTCCAACCATCAAATTAATTTCTAATAAAAACACCAAATTAACCACACGTGAACAAATGCCCAAAGACCTTTGAATTTTAAAAGGGTGTAGTGTAGATGTAGAAGATTCATGCATGAGATATGAGTTGGAGTTAATTAAAAATCCTTTGATATCATTTATTTCAATTCATTTAGAAAAAAGTGTAATTACGTCAATGGTAATAACATACAACAACAACAACCAAAGAAGAAAAAAGGGTATAAAAAAAATTATATCTGCTAATCCTTCTCCCCCAACTTGACTTATTTAAATCAGAAAGTAACTGACTAAAGCAAAATTTCACCACATCCACCCAGCACATAGTCTAAATTCTTAAGAAAAACTAAATGAAATGAGTAATAAGGTCTCGTACACTTTTTTACTCCATACTTACAATCGGTAACTTTTTACTCCCATTCCATTAAAAATCTGTATATTCACTTAGCCAAGAATGCTCTACTCCTTAAGTCTAAAAAAATGAGTAATAAGGTCTCATCCACTTTTTCACTCCACACTTGCTACCGATAACTTTGTGGCACAATTTCTCCCATTCCATTACAAATCTCCATATTTAATTGGCCAATAATGCTTCATTTCTCATTCTCAACTTGCCAATAACCCCCCACCACCCCAGAATCCACTTAGCCACAATTCTTATCTTTGCCAGTACCACCCAAATCCACTTGCACTTGGCCACAATTCTCATTTAAACCACCTGGTCACAATTCTCATCTTGCCAATACCAACACATTCCACCAGCTTGGTCGTGAAGTATCATCTCACCAAGTGACTATACTTTCCCTCTCCCTTTCCATCCCAAAAGAAATCTCTGGGAATCCTACCTATTCTTTAGAAAAGAAAGAACAAATGTAAAGTCCTCTCTCTTCGGGGAATCCTACCTATTCTTACAGCTACCTTGCTCAGAAACCCATTCTGGTAATCCTACAAATCTTACAGCCACATCTTCACAGAATAATGGGTTGTCAGAAAACTGAAAACGAGTGAGGTAAAATCCTATGTGCCTGTCTAGAAACCTTCTGACACTCCTGAGTAAACCCCATAATATCTAAAGAATTGTGTATATGAAGACTATATTTCTGACACTCCTGCCTAAACCCCTTGATTAATCAGCCTGCTTAAACTGTCACCAGTCAACAGAACACAAATAAAGAGTGAAGAGTAGGATCTCCCAGGCTGTCTCAGACCTGTAATAGCTAAAACCTACCTTCTTGACCTCCCAAATGTGAAAATCAACAACTTAGCTAGAGTTTGAATTCCATCTAAACCCAAAACCCTTTTTCCTCAACATGGCTTGAGGAAACTACCAATTAGCATGATCATAGACTTCTTCCAAATCAATTTTAAACCATCAACTTCTCCTTTACATCCGTTACATTACACTCCTCCATGCTATAATTCACACCCGAAAATATTGGATTGGGTTGGGTTGCCTTCTATTTTCGGGTTATTCGGGTTGAGAATTGACCAACCCAAATTTCGGGTTGGTCCCAATAATCCCCCCAACCCAACCCGTGTACACACCTAAAAGAGAACACCAACCCGTGTACACCCCTATAATTGTGATAGAAGTGGAAAGATCCAATGAACAAAATATTTTGATAATGTTTAGAATAGTTCAACTTATTTAGATTAAGAGTTAAGACAAGTTATTTGATAACTAAATTTGACTAAGACAAGTTATTTGATAACTAAACTTGAATGTGTATTTACATTTTTCTTGCCAAAATCCTAGATCTATTTGTCTTTGATCTCAAAGTGTTTGTAATGATTGAATATGACCAACATGCTCACAATGAAAAAGTGTGTTTAATGGGTACTTGATAAATAGAAATACAAGTTAATTTAGTCTTAGAAGAGAGAAAATGCAAACAGAAATCAGAATACTTTAGAATGCATACACAAATCAGAATACTTATATAGTTATAATCACATAAATCAAAAAGAAAGAAATAGAAAAATAAAAAGAACAAAGCAGTATGAGTAAAAATAAAAAAATACCGTGAGGGTGAGCTTCAATGTCGATTTCTCTTCAGCTTCACGATGTTAGTGGATGCAGAGCAGTGTGATTAAGGACCCACGAATAGAACACGACAGAACCGTCTGCGAACTCGCGAATCTGAAATCGTGAGCCTTGAGCTTGAGCTTGAGGTATTAAATCTGAAGAAATCGAAGCCCAGATGGGAAATCGAAGTCAAAGTCTAAATAAATCGAAGCTGGGTGTAAAGAAATCGAAATCGAAGTCAAACCTGAACCGAATGACTCCTTCACGGCGGTTTCTTTCTGTCGGTGCCGGTGGTGTCTTCACGGCGGTGTCTTCACGTTCGGTTCCGGTGGTCGGTGGGAACTTCAGGCTGAACGAAGGCCACAAACGAACAAGGCAGAAGCTGCTGGCGTCTGGTGTCTTCACGGCTCTCTTCACGTTAGGATTTCTTTTAACTTATTAGTTTTTAACGTTATATATATATATATTTTTTTAAAAATAAATAAATAAATAACTCACCGGTTCGGGACGGGATGACCCGAGCTAGAATTTTAAAAACCCGAGAGATTTTATCAAAATTAAACTCAACCCAACCCTTATAATTTAGATTAGATAGGTTGGGTTATTCAGGTTATCGAGTTATTGGTACACATCTATTCTCTTTTCTTAATTAAAATTATTTTAAAAAAAAATTATAATTGTCATCTGTTTATTTTGCTTTTGTTTTGGACAAGTATTTTTGCTACTTTGTTTTTATTTTTCTACTTACCATTTTTTTATTCAAGATGATGTGGGTGAAGTAAACCGACGTCTTGGTGGGGATGAGACTCAATTGGCATCGTAGTCAGCTTGTGTGAAGCTATTTATGAGCCAATTGGCATCGTTTCAAAATCAAAATCTTTAGAATCGAAACCTTGAAAGATTTGTTCTAAGGATTTTCAAACGCTAGGAAGCAAAAAACGATGTCAGTGTTTTATGTCTGAGAATTAGCGAAACTGCGTTGGAATTAGCAAAATAAAACCATGGGGTTGAGTTTCAAACTTATTGATTTTTTAACACAATGATCCAAACAACATTTTGGGTTTGAATTCCAAAACCATCCAAATTCAAAACGGTGCTTCAAACACCCCCTTAGAGTGAAAGGAGACAACAAGGAAGCCCCAGGCTCCAACTCTAGGTTGCTTGCAACCATAGTGGCTGGCTCCATCCAACTTGGGGAGTTTTTCCTGATGTCAACTCTAACAGGAGGGCACTGCTTATAAAGAATCACATGAAATGTAATAGATCTAACAACGATGTCTTTGAAATACTGTTTGGAACATTGAATGAGTTATAATAGTGCATATTTAAAATATAGTGTGACGCCCGGTAAATTCAAGTAAGTTTTTGGTTCCTTTCAGTGTTAATTTTTTTGACTTGTTTTACTTTTAAAAGTGTTGGGCCAAGAAAATTGACTTTTGGGCTTGCAGGAGCCCAAACATTTCTAAATCTTGCTTTAAATTGGATGGGCAGCCTTGAGTTTCTCATCGAACCTCTTTGGAGAGGCGAAACAAGGTATTTTGGACCCTCCTCTTCCTCCTCTTCCTTTTTCACTTGTTTTAGGTTTTAAGTTAAAAAAAAAAAAAAAAAAAAAATTGAAATGAGGAAGGACCGCTCGAGCAGCCCCTCGTCGTCTCCTTCAAGCGCAGCAAGTCGCGCGCCGGCCGGCTGCTGGCGGCCTCCTCCGCCCGCCTCCCGAGCCATCTCTCTCCCTTCGCGCTTCTCTCCCTCTCGACCGCCGCCGCCCCCGAGCCCATCTCTCTCCTTTTCGTCTCTCCCTCTCCCTCGCCGGTCAGATCCGTCTGCTCTCTCTCTCTTTCTCCCTTTCTTCCGTCACCCTCTCTCTGCCTTCCTCGCCGGCGTGGCTCTCGATCCGCCGCTAGAATATTCTACAAACTATTATAACTCACGCCTCAAACAACTCTTTTAACTCTAGTTGATAGCTAATTAAACGAGAGTTTGCCATATGGCCTCTCTCAAACTCCACTTTCATAAGCCTGTAGTTGTAAATTTAGAAACCAAATCTGTCACCTCGCCATTAGAAATGGCAAAATTAGACATTCAACAATAAGACTTCGAAGCTTCAATCACAAATTTCCCTACTCACTGCCATCCGCCGATGCCCATGAAGCATCAAATATCAAACTATGGGATTTTGCTTCCTCTTTCTGCTCCATACTTTTTGCTCATACGATGTATATGAGCAACAGTTATGAATCTATGATGAATAAGGAAAAATAGATGGAATGAAAATCAAGCTTGGATTATTCTGGGTATAGAATATGATATGACGCAAAAGTTAACTAGCCAAAGTTTCAATAACTTAAACCAACCAACATAAATGCAATCCACAAGTTACAGATTACGGAAACCTTGTAAATGCTATAATATTTTGCCCATCTATCCCTCCCCACAAACTTGCCAAATTAACAATTATATGACAGGGTCCACAACAACAAGCATTCCCTTCGACACTCATTCTTAACATTTGGCCATTGGCTTCAAATTACTTCTCAACGACCAACTTTGAGAAATCCGGGCACAGTCTCAGTCTTACCCTCCTAAGAACCAATTTCTTGCAGGTAATGTTCCGCATCCAATGCTGCCATGCAACCTGTACAACAAGAATGAAATCTTAGCCAGCAGATAGGAAGCAGCCTGACTTGATAAACCGTTATGGTAACATTCAAAACATTGAAAGAAAGGCATGTTCTTCGTACAAAAAGGAATTTTTTAAGGGGGAAAAAAAACAGGGGCCTAAATTTTAAAACGAGGTAGGTCCTATTGTCTTAACACTTCAAGAAATAAATCAGGCTAAATCACCCATCTTCTTGTCCTATATTTTTTGTTTCATACCTGATAGTTTCACCCAAGACAGATTTTAAGTTAAAACCAGCTTTACTTTACCTTCGAAAACATAAATTAAGGATTAGGAGGGCAAAGAAATAATGGGGGAGATTCAACGACTGAAGGGGAGGATGAACATGTGGGCGTACATGGAAACCAAGATAATGAAAAGTTATTGGGTAAGAAAAGCATTACATTATTAATAAAAGAACAACGTAATACAAATTAGTATTTAACATATCAAGTAGTTTCCTATTCATGTCGCTGGTTCAAATTGATTAATTTCTCAAATCTAAAGACTTGAATTGCTATAATTTTTAAACTTTATTATCAAATAGAATCTTAACCAAACCTAAAAATAAAGATATAACTTATCCATACAAAACAAGAATACTTATGAAAAGAAAGGGTCGGCGTTGAAACCAGATAACTAGGGTAAAATTTTATATTCCTTACGATTGGGAGTTTCCTAAGACTATCTTTGATAAAGCAAAGGCTTAAAGGCAAGCACTAGAGATAGCCTCGCTCTTACAAATTGTTAGGAAGGCCTAATTGGCATGCACCTAGGGTGTAAGGCAAGGCAATGTGCACTTGCCTTTTCATAAGCAATGGAGAGCTCCATCAATATGGTGTTTAAGAAGTTTCAAAAAACTGGCCTAAATTCTAGTAAGCATAAATACAGTCGGCAGCAAAGTTCTTCCACGTGTCATCCTCGGAAGGCTTCTACGTCCTACATATTTCTTAAAATTAAGAAACATGGGGTAGTTATCATGATCTACGACACGAAAAATTATACAATAAGACCACCACAATAGACTGCCTCTTAATAACCATTGGATATAAATTTGAAAACTGTCGGCCATAATGTGCCGGCCTCCTCAAATAATTTCTATATCTATGGCACATTTCCTAAAATAAAGAAATATGGGTGAATATGATGATTCCTAAAAGGAGTGATTACTATGATCTACTACTAACGTGGCTCGTGGGAAGTTATTAACTAGCCTTCTTACACTTGTCCCCTTGGTAACTAAGGGCATTAACCACCTAAGAGAGCTTGGCACATCATGAATCCTTAATTCTACTCCACAGTGTGCTTGAGAGCATACTGAGTGATGAGGGAGAGTTGTACTTTGTGCTACATACAAATTTCTTCAAGGAAATAAATAAATTAGCTCTTTGTGAAGTGTGTCTAGGCTAACCTCTTTCTCAAGTCTCTCGTTTCACTTTTCAGCATTCATACCCACCCAAGAGGTGGTGTTAAGCTCACCAGGAAAAATTTGTTCCGTGATTGGGTGTCTAACAAAGTGGTAGACCATGCAGGATGAGGAGTGAGATATACTAAGAAGATTTCCATGGTGAGGTTGGGTATGGCACAGGGCATGAGAAAATCACATCACAATACAGACCCTATAGGCCTAGAAAGCATCTAGGGCTAAGTAGAAATTTCAAATGGTTTTAATGACCCCTCAAATGTCAAACTAAAGTTTCATGAAACTCCTTCCTATTACTATAATTACACATTAATGACATGGTGGCCACCTACCTAAAATTTAATATCCTACGTGTTTTCGGTCAACCAAATGTTGTAGGGTCAAACAGTTGACTGATGATATTAGTCGAGGTGCACGTAAGCTAGTCCAGACACTCAACGATATCAAAATAATAATAATAATAATAATAATAATTACACATTACCAACCAGTCTCTACTGCAAGATTCTTGATTCTCCACCCCTACTTATCATCCATTAAGGAGTTATTTTTCCAAACTCAAAACATTTCTTCAACTTTTGATTATTCCCTCCATGGGAAGCTTTCTGTTAGTCCCAAAAGATTCCCGCATTCTAAGATGTTCTTGCCAACCAGGAGAGTGAAACTACCCCTTACATTATTGGCCATAACCACCTCACCAAAGAAGTTCCTATCCTTGAGAATAATTGGGAAAGAAACCCCGCTCTTTAATGCCATTGAGCAACTAAAAGGTTGATATAAGCATTAAGTTAACCTTCACGTCAAAATTTAGAATCATTTTATCTAAAGTGTCACAACAATAACCTGATCTAATCTAAAAGAATGATAATAATAATGATAGATGGCGAAAATAATTCAATGCTCCTGCTTCTCTATCATAAATCAGTTTCACATTCACTGCCATATCTGCATGTACAAAAAAAAACAATTCAAAAAAGCAGGGCTCCACTTAGAGTTCTGCATATAGGCTTTAAGCGGGTTAGATTTTTACTTTTCTTTAGGCCTAATAATGAAACAGAAACGCAGTCGCAATTACATTATAAATGCATTTTGTAGATGCAATAGAATCCCTTTTGAGGCAAAGCTATCCAATTCCACACCCTCAAATTATATATTACCCAAAAACCTGTCACTTGATTTCCTAATCTCCCCTCACACACCCACACCTTTTTCTCTCCATCCTCGAGTCATTTCCCCCTCCTATCCCAGCCTTACGCATCTGGAAGAAAGGCGAAGTGCTTCCTTTTATGAAAATAAATTAGAAAAGGAAGACGCAAAGTCCCAGTAAGGGGAACGATACATTGAGTTTGGCCAATTTCTGCTCACCACCCCAGAACTATTAATACGTTGATCTCATGGGCACAGGCATAAGCAGATAAATAACAGTTCCTATTGAAATAACAAATAAAATAGGAAACGAGTGGAGGATATCTTTTAAGATGCACTCAAATGCTAGAAGAGTGAAGCAACCTCAAAATGAAACAAATTTTAGAAGAAAAAAGAAAAGCTGAACTACAAACCGCAAATAAGTTAAAAGAACAAAACTACCTCATAAACCAAATGATCTATTGAGAATATTGCAAAGTGGTAGGTCAAGATTAAACATTTTACTGATATGCTATGATATGATTTTCCCCTATCAACTCACGCATGCCCACATACGATTTTTTGAAGTCGAAGAAGCACATGTGTCATTTGTATTTTTTGGATGTTTAAAAGGAACAGAAACACCTCCTTAAATGGTTAGAGACAAATTTGGAGAATGTTCAAGAAATTACCACCTACTTTACGTCTTCATGTTGTACAAGCAATGTAGCTTCTATAAATTATTTGCTAACCACTATTTGAGCTAATTGGACGTCATATGTCGATTAACTTAGGAAGAGGAATCTATACCTTCTCCTTTTTCTTTTATTTTCTTATAAATTTTCTGAAAGGTGGCTTCCAATTAAAAACTTGGACTGATTAGTATTCATATGTCTGTGCAAACAGTTTCTAGGGAGTGAGCTGATATTATGTGTCCGATGCCTACACTATTGAAGTTATACATTAAAGTAACCAAATATTTAAATTTTGTAAAATAAAAATGAAAAAAGAAGACATGGTTATCTTCTTTTACCAAGAACAGAACCTTATTCACCCAAACGATGCTTTTATGTGCTAAAAGCTTTTGCCTGGCGGTGTACCTTTATGTCTCAAAAGTCAAAACACAAGGACCAACACAGGCACCAAGTATTTGGAAGTTGATCCTCATGGACTTTAACCATTCCCTTTTTCTAGACTTGACAATAGGTAGAAACCTTCTTTTTTTAGTATAACAAATATAGCTTATGGAGATTTAAACCTTCAATCTCAAAAGAAGGATAACATATAAATTATCGTTGAACTATGCTCACTTTAGCACGATTCATTAGAAATTAGATGTCATCTAATGCTCATTTCCTACTAAATATCAGTGATTTTTATAACCGAGAAACAAACTTTCATGAAGCACGAAATTGAAAGAACTTATTAGGTGGAGTTAAAAATCAAGTTATATTAATTATGTAGTTAATTTTTTGTTATATAATATAATAATATTCATCTTCATTCGTTTATTCTTTGACCAATATATTTATCCTTAAGTTTTTACCTCACTTATGGCCATGTCTTGAGCCATCAATAGCACAAGGAAGACGTTTGTTAGTTTGTATTAGCCCGTTACCATTACCAATGGAGAGAAATTTTTGCACGTAAGAAGAATTAAAATAGGGAAAAGGAAAATGAGTATGGAAAACGGAAAGCTTTTTACTGACCCGTTCCAGCAGCAGTGATAGCTTGTCTGTATTTCTTGTCCTGAACATCACCAGCCGCAAAGACTCCCCGGATACTAGTCTGCGTCGTCCCTGGCTTCGTCAGCACATAGCCATCAGAATCGAGTTGGAGTTGTCCATTTAAGAATTTGGTGGCTGGTTCGTGACCAATAGCGAAGAACAACCCGGAAACCTTCAAATCAGAAACCTTCCCGGCGACCAGATTGTGGACCTTCAGACCTCCTAGAACTCGTCCGTCAGCATCGCCGTAAGCTTCCTTAACCACCGAATTCCAAATCACCTCGATTTTAGGATTGCTCGCGACACGCTGTTGCATGATCTTGGAAGCTCTGAAGGTGTCTCTTCGGTGGATAATATACACCTTGGAACCATACTTGGTGAGGAAATTGGCTTCTTCCATGGCAGAATCTCCGCCACCAATGACCGCTAAGGGCTTGTTTCTGAAAAGAGGCGCAGCGCCATCACAAACAGCACAAGCCGAAATACCTCGATTCCAGAACCCATCCGCTTCACCGGAGCCAGGAAAGGTCAATCGCTTGGCAACAGCACCAGTGGCAACAACCACAGAATCAGCAAGGACGGTCTTGGAATCAGTAAAGACCTTAAATGGCTTGGATGAGAAATCGACCTTGGACACGGTCTCAGAGTAGATCTGAGTGCCAAAGCGAAGCGACTGATTGCGGCAACGGTCCATGAGTTCGATGCCAAGAATGCCATCGGGGAAACCAGGGAAGTTTTCAACGTCGGTTGTGGTAGTGAGCTGGCCGCCGGGGGCGATGTCGTTGGCCATCCATCCTTCGAAGAGAATAGGCTTGAGCTCGGCGCGGGCAGCGTATATAGCAGCAGTGTGGGCAGCGGGACCACTTCCGATGACACAAAGCTTGGTTTTAATGGTCTCGGTAGCATCCGCCATGGCTGTAGAGGTTGTTGGCTTGGAGGAGATCGGAGCGGAAGATATCGGAGAAGGAGGGACAGAGGCGCGGCAAATAGAATACAGAGCTTTTCGCAGCAAACTCGGAATGGTCGTCACTACTCTATTATTCCCATTGGCTCCAAAGCGAGTACTCATTTTGATTTTGAACCCTTTTTTTAGACTTTTTCCTCTTTAGGATTTCTTTTTTTCTTTTTCTTTTCTTTCTTTTTGAATAAAATAGTAACACATTTATTTACCTATTTATAATGTATAATTACGAATTACGAGACATTTCATTTCCACATAGTTTCATAATCAAAATCTTTGTTTGAAACTTTAGGCATAACTATTTTATTTTTTATTTTTTATTTTTAAAATTTAAACTTAAAAATATTATTTCTACTAATGAGTTTATATGTTTTCTTATCTATTTTGTACCTATGTTTTAAAAAATCAAGCCAACTTTTGAAAACTAAACAAAAATAGTTTTCAAAAACTTGATTTTGTTTTTATAATTTGACTAAAAGTTTAAATGCTTACTTAAGGGAGATATCTCTATGTTAGAGAAATTAGGTGAAAATAAGTTTAACTTTCAAAAACTAAAAACATAAAACAAAATGGTTATCAAACGGGCCCTTATAAATTAAAAAACAGTATTTGGTATACAATGTGTTGAAGTCTAGAAATTAGCGATGCAGTATTTGGAATGCATTGTTCAAAATTATGGAGGTGTGTTTCAAACTCATTAAGTTATGAATATAGTGGACAAAATAACGTTTTGAGTTTAGATTTCAAAACCATCCAAATCAAACACGATACTCCAAATGCTTCCTAGAAGTTATGTCTTTCGTGTGAAGAAAGGTATGATTATCGAATGCTTTAACATTATCCAAAGTTTGTACAAGGCATTAAGGTTATTCCATTTCACAACTCCCTTTCAAGTTTCAATTATATAGGTTCCATTCCTTTACCTATTGTTCTTACCATTTAATTGATACCTTTTCTACTTTAATTAATCAGTTCCTACATTTCAAAAGAAAATTTATCCAAAGGAGAAAATAAATTCTACATTTCAAGAGAAAAAACCATCAAACTTCATGATGATGAATTACGGATCTTAAAGAAATAATTATAAGCTAGAAGTTTCCGACCGCTTTTTCCTTGTTTTTTTTTTTTCTATTACTAATAAGAAATATATGTGACATTTTGTGGTTTAATTTAAAATAAAAGGATATTGATTTTTAATTTAATTTTTAAAACTTATCATTGATATTATTCTAAATTGTAAAATACTAAAATAATTCATGTTTACATTTACCTTAATTTATTTGTTTATATTTTTTTTCCAAGCTTATATACTATACGTTTATCAATATCCAATTCAACCAAATTATTCTACATAGTGCAGTATATAAATGTTCATGTAAATACTATATTTTAAATTATTTACATGGTTGTATCCTTTATATCTTTCTAACATTTCAAATATTTAAGTAAGCTTTCCTACTTGTCAAATTTTATATTATATGATTGTTTTAATTTAATCATTGATTGTTAAATTAAAATGATTAAATTAAAAAAAAATGGATGGAGTAATACAGAGTAAAAAATGGCAAAGGAGGTTTTTGCATATTTGTGCCTTTGGCATAATGCCAATGCTTAATATTTTTGTATTTATAGGATTGCAAGTGTAGACTTATATTTGGCAAGATTCATAATTGATTATTTGTTCAAATAATTATTAATAATAAATTAAAATATATCATTAAAATAATAAAAATGGAAAAGACAATATAAACATTATAATTTTTGTCTAATTCATTCCACCACCCCAATAACAATGTCATTTATATATAAGGGAGATCCTCGAGAGTCACAAACAAATTAACCTAATCCTCCTCTTCATGTAGCCTCATACCAAATGGTTAGTGCATATATATTTGACTACAGAGTTAGAGATTCGAATATTACTCTTTTCATCTTCCTCTCAATCATACAATTCTCCTTTCATCTTCAGGTTCACATCACTAACCAGATTTTCATTATCTTATTCATTTATGTCGCCTCGCCTATCTCTCGTTCAAGTCGTTGCAACCCCTTATACGTAGTAGTTCGAATCACAAATTCTTCACTAATTTTCTTCCCTCTATTACCACATTTCTCTTGATCCCCATCTCTATCCTTTTTTTTCTTCCATATAGAAGAGAAGTTACTTTGATTGATAAAACAACCTCATATAGTTATAAGTTTTGTTGGTTTCGATGAATTTATCCATTAAAGAATAAGATTACGAGCTTTCAAAGGTTGGGAGCGTGTAATAGACAGTCACGTATTTAAAATCAAACAATGGATATTTGAGGGAAAAAAAACAATTCACTTATATTGAAAAACTTTTATAGAAACTACAAACTTGGTTCACGAATTTTATCTCAAATTCGTTTTGTTTTTCTTCTTATCCACACACTTGCTTCAAACATACCAAAAGTAATCCATTTATATAAATCTCATGGAAAAATGTAGATCTCATCGCTCTCATCTTAAATTGATGAACTTTACTTAACTTTATGACCATGTGTTCTCTCGTATATGAATAATGTAGTACTCAACTATCACTATAAACAACAAATTAGAATACAATACCTACTTAATTGATTACTAATTCATAAATGTGTACAACATAGTATTAAAAATTTGTTTAACTTTCAACATCAAATTGAAGTTTTATATTCCAAGAGCAATCCATATTTGAGCTCCAAAAAACAATTGGAACAAAGGGTTGAATCCAAATAGCAATCCAAAACGTTTTTTATTTAAAATTTGTCAACTTGTTCGTTGAACCTAAAATTGTCATTTATTTTCCAGCAATACAAAATTCAATTTAATATAATATATGTAATTTCATTTGATTTACTATTTAAGACAAAAGCAACAAACTTGAGTCAATATTCATTTAAATTCGTTAGAACTAAAAGTTGAATCCAAACATAAATCCTAAAACATCCTATTCATTGGTAGCTTGTCTTACAAACGTGAATTATCTTTTAGGATAATGTGAAATTCAATACACTTAATTTCAATTAATTTAATATTTAAAAGAAGATGGTAAAATTGACACAACATTTATAACCAAATATCAATATTTTCCGTGAAATTGAGACATCTATATTTTTATCGACATCGACATTTTAAACCTAACATATAGATATAGTCTATTTCAAAAAAAATAAGGTCAACTATCCATCGTAAGCAAGTGAGACAAGTCATACTCTTAGATTATAGTTTAATATGCTTCAATTTAGAGTTGGAAATCTTTTCCATTAGCATTTTTTTAGATCTCGTTTGATGATCATTTGGTTTTTAAAAAATATATTTATTTTTACACAATTTCTCTTTATCTTCTCTATAATGGTTTCTATTTTCTTGATATATCGTTTAAAATTTAGCCAAATTTAAAAAAACAAACACAAGTTTATGAAAACTATTTGTTTTTTTAGTTTTCAAAACCTAACTTGGTTTTCGAAAACATAGGTACAAAGTATATGAGAAAATATAGAACCTTATTGATTAAAGTAGTATTATTAGGCTTAATTTTTTAAGAAAAAAATCAGATGGTTATGAAATGAGGTATTAGTGATTTAGTTAGATTGTTTGTTTAACTCAAATTATTGTTTTATAACTGAAGTTAGTTAGATATTGTTTTTAATTTAATTAATGTCGAGTTATATACGTATGGTAAAATATGTTTAAGGGAAAAATACATTTTTGGTCATCAGTTTGCAAGTGAGTTTCAAGTAGCTCAGTTTCGAAATCGAACAATCAAGTCCCTTAATTTAATAAAATGATTCAATTGGGTCCTAAAACGATTCAATTGGGTCCTTGTAGGTTGAACACTGTTAATTATTTAACGGATTGTTGATGTGGTAATTTTTAATATTAAAATAATTATTATATTATAATAAAATTACAAAATTAAAAATCAAAACATTTCTCTTCCCCTTCTCCTAAACATTTCTCTCTCATGCCCTTTCCTCTTCCCCTCCATCACCTGTCTCCCCTCTTCCCTTTCCCCTTCACTTCCTCATCCTCTTCCTTTTTATATTATCCATTAATTCCCAATTCCATCTCTCTCTTCATGGTCGACTCACAATGACGAACTTTCGTCACCGGCTCCACCTGACGCCACCAACAACAGCAGCCGAGCTGTTTTCAGCGCCGGGCTCCGGCATCCCTGCAAATCAACCGCTCCGATTGGAAGGTCGTCATCTCTTCTTATCCCCACTCATCTCTCCCTCGTGCCGACAGAGATCCAAAATTGGACGGTCAATTCTGGATCGAGTTATTCATCTCAGCATAATCACAACATAAAGAATCGGAGCCAGAGAAGCCACCGATTTTTAAGAAATGGTAGCATCAACGACGCTCTTTCATTACGATTCGGGTCTTAGGACTCTCAATTTTTTTTTTTTTTTAATAAACTCAAGTTGGATGGATCTGTAATTAGAAGAAATTGTAGTATGTAGAAGAAATTGGAAGAGAGGATGAGGAAGTATAGGGGAAGGGAGTCGAGCGATGGAGGGAAGGGGAAAGGGAAGGAGAGAGAAAAGTTTTTATTTATTTATTATTTTCTGATAATATAATCATTATTTTAATATTAAAAATTACCACATCAGCAATCCCTTAAATAATTAATTGTGTTGGACACAATTGAACCATTTTATTAAATTAAGAAACTTGATTGTTTGATTTTGAAACCGAGTGACTTAATAGAAACTCACTTGCAAATTGAGGAACCAAAGGTGTATTTTCCCCAATGTTTAATATATGAAACATCAATCTATTGATTCGTTCCATACTTGCTATTTTCAATTAAACCTTCACATTTTCCAACATTCGATCAATTCTATTAACAACTCTTAGAGATGAACTCGAAGAAAATTTTCAACACAATAATATAGTTCAATAGTATTTTTACCAAACTCATAAAAATTTGGGGGCTTGTTTGGATTGACACGGAAAAATTTATAGTATTACAGTACTATGGATGATTTTTCATACTACTCTCGTTGAATGTTTGTCACATCAGTATCCCTTTAAAAATTATGTGGGGTCCACTATAAATGAAGTAGAGTCCCTTAGTATTAAAACATAGTGTGAACATAGAGAGTATGGTACTACCGTAGTACTATAATTTTTCCCACACAACAACACCCAATAAGAGTTATTTGTCGTTGCATTTTGTATGAAGAGCTTCGCGATCATTACATGTAGGTTGGTGTCGTTTTGGTCCTCGTAAATGTATACCATATATTAAAGAACTAGCCATAAGACGAATCCATCAATAGACTTAAACCAACCTCATTTCAATTATTGATTACAAATAATTCAATGTCTTCGTTGCCCTTTTTAAGTTCTCGAGTTGTTTAACTAATTAATGAACCTTTCGAAGGACTTTCTATGAGCTGACTTATTAGCCAGGGTCGGTTTGGGGTTCCACCTACGAATAATAGATGGACTAAAACTATAATGTGTTTTTCAAAAGAGGTTTTAAATGTTGAAAGCAAATAAAATTTTGTTGATCTTATCGTTATAATAATATTAAAAATAAAAAATGTCAAGAGCATAACTCAACTAACATAAAATATGTATCTTCAACCTACAAATTAGAGGTACGAATCTACTACCCTAATAGTAAAAATACAAAATAAAATGATACAAAAAGCATGATAGTTTGAACCTCCAGTCTCAAAAAGAGTATGTACCAATTATCGAATTTTATCTTTGACATATTTAAAAATAAACCAATTTATTCTATATAAAATTGAACTTTATATCTAATAGCATCTAAGACTTTCAATTTTGTGTCTAATATATTCGTGATTTTTGAATATATATATATATATATTGCACAAATTTGAGTAGGTCAATTACCTATAAGACAACAAAATAAAATTTTAAGAGCCTAATAGATGTAAAATTAGAAGTTTAAAAAATTTATTGAGCACTTTTAAAATTTAGAAATCAAGCAGACACAACTCACTAAACTTGTAATTTAATTATATATTCGTTAATGTTATCTCATGCCAAAAATTAGACACAACTCACTAAACTTGTAATTTAATTATATATTCGTTAATGTTATCTCATGCCAAAAATTAGTAGATGGTTTAATCAATATATCACATTACCATATTGAAACATACAGAAAATATATATATAATTGGAAATGTTAAAAGCCTGGAACGAAAACAGTCTGTTTAGAATATTTTGTCAATTTTTTTTTTAACAAAATTTATTTTTCCATAAATACTTTTGAAAACGTTACAAAAACCTTTTGAATAAACACTCAAGAAATGGATTATACAGTGATTAATAAAAAATCGTCAATAAATTTATAATTAATAGAATTAGTGCAACCAAATAAATTTATAAATATAACGTATAATAACATTTTTATTAGAAATATTTAAAATAATAGGTTTAAACCTGTAGCTAAATGGACCCTAATTAAAAACATCAACTTTTAAAATTTTAACATTGAAATCGAGAATTAGAGGAAAGTTTGAAATAGGAGCAGATGAATGAAATTGTTTCTTCAAAAAAAAAAAAAAAGATGAATGAAATTGTTTTATTGGTTCCATAATTCATATTGTTATATATATATATATATTAAACATATAATCATAATGTTATATTGGTTGTGAACGCATTGGTCAAAAGATAGAAATGAAGTAGGTGGCGTAATCACGGAGCTTTCTCACATATTCATTTCCAAAATTACACCTACTTCTCAAACTCAACTAATTCCCCCACATTTCTCAAATTATTTAAAATTAATATATCCTCAACTAAGCACATCCACAAATTTATTTAAATAACTCTTCAAATTAAAAATAAAAAATAAAAATCAGAGTCAAAATTCAATTGTAGAACAACAATCCCCATGTAACAAACAAGTCAATGTTTACGAGCATGTTATAATAACTTGTGAATAATTTTGCACCTCACGCCTACTTCTCAAACTATTATAACTAATGCTTTTTTCTTTAAAAAAAAAAACAAACAAAACTAGTATAACTAAATAACTCTGAATTTTAAACACATACAATATAACTCTATAGACTATTATAACTCACGTGTTATTATAATTTATAACTCACGTATTATTATAACCCAAATTATTATAACTCGTTTTAGACAACTCTTAAAGGCTTGCTTGGGGGTGTATGTTATAATAACATGTGTTAATAGTTTATGAAATACTATGCCCTCTAAATATAAATTATATTAATGACCAAAACTAAATAACTATGGATTCTAAACAAAAATTATATAAATTTATAGAGTATTATAATTCACGTGGTATTATAACTCAAACATTATAACATATATATTTAGCGTTGCAAACAACTACTAAGGGGTTATTTAGAGCGTTGAGTGACTTATAATAGTCAGTGAAGTTATGACCTCCCATTTTGTTTGTTTTTTTTAATTGTACATATTTCCTCACTATTTCTCGACAATGGTTTTCATCTTCATTACAATGATTCTCATCTCTCTTCAGAAAATACTTAAATCTTAGTTAAATTTTAAAAACAAAAAAAAAACACAAGTTTTTGGATTTTTTGTTTGTTTAGTTTTCAAAACTTGACTTGATTTTTTAAAACAAAGTAAATAAACTCATGGATGGAAGTAGTATTCATAGGTTTATTTTTCAAAAACTAAAAACAAAAGTCTAAGGTCCTATTTTATAACCATTTTGTTTTTAGTTTTTGGTTTTTAAAAATTAAGGACATGTTTGGTATGCAATCTGAATTCTGTTTTATATTTTCAGATTCACTCAATTCGGTGAATACATGTTTGACAGATGTGTGTTCCGAAAATTATTTTCGGATTCTAGAATCCAAATATTAGAAATTCTGAAAACAACATTTTTATGTTTTCATTATATCCATATTATGAATTTAAAATTTTAAAATGTATAATTATATTAAACAAAAATAAAAATCTTAATAAATACAATATTTCATGTTATAAAACTCAAATTATTTTTGTTAAATTAAAATATGTATAATATAATATATTATAAATTACATAATATTATATTTCAAAATGATAATCCCAATAAAATTTATAAAATAATGTTCATAAATTAATTAACAATGACTTATATTCAATTTAATAATTAGTTTTGTAACTACAACTAATTTTATGATCTATAAATATATTATAAGACACAATTTAAATAACTATTTAGAATGGTATCAAAATTCTGAATTTGCTACCAAACATATATTTGAAAACATGAAATACAATTTTATTTTCATTGAATCTATTGTTTCCAATTTGTTGTTTTCAAATTACTTACTAAACAGGTCCTAAGCTTATTTTCTCTCAATTTATTTACAATAAAGTTCATCTCCTCCAAGGAAGCATTTAAATCTTAGCCAAATTATAAAAACAAAATCAAGTTTTTGAAAACTACTTTTTTTTTAGTTTTCAAAACTTAGTTTGGTTTTTTAAAACATATAGTTACAAAGTAGATAAAAAAAAATATAAATCCATTGGTAAAAATAGTATTTTTAGGTTAAATTTTCAAAAACAAAAAAACAACAAATAAAATGGTTATCAAACGAGACCTAAATAGTTATTAGATGTGACTCACATAATCAGATTATGATATACAGCTTGGATTATAATAATCTAGATTTAGGTGCCCATTATTCCATAAAATACTATAATATAGGTTATTATAACCGGCACCATTTTCATAAAATAAGTTAAACCACATACAAATTAAACATAACAACTTACACATTCATCTACTTATTAATTCACATAAAGTTTGTAATTTTGATAAATAAAAAAAAAAGAAGGTAAAATCCTCCTAATAATTAAAAAAAAAAAATGATCATCTCCAATAACACACGGGATGCCGTTTAACAAAAGAAAATCAAATATAATATATTGAAAGGGATAATTACAGGAAGAGGCGTTATGAAATGTTAGGCAGAGACAGAAGAAGGATCGCGAAATTCAATCCTGGATTGAGTCGGCGGTCGATCGAAGGAAACAGAGGACCTCTTGATGAAATCCAAGCAATCGGCAATGGCTTCCGCGTAGAAAGAGTTGGAGCGGCGGAAGGACCTCAACCTGCACTCGCCGCACCTCGGAAACTCCGCCACTTCCACAGCCGATGCCTTCGTCTTCGTCTTCGTCTTCGATCTCCCGCAGCGCCTCCGCGAATAGGAGCAGAGGCGCCATCTATTTAAGATCTTCAACAGCCGGACGAACTTCGACCGCAGCTTCGAGACGGAGAATCTTGATCTCGAGTTGAGGCGGAAGCCGCTGAATCCATGGGAGCGCCGCCGAATCCTCTGATACGTATTCGGCTCCATTAGTTCTTCGGCGGCCGGCGAGTGCTGCGGCGGTGCAATCGGTGGAAGGCTCGGAGGACGCTGGAGAGGGGATTTTGATTTTGATTTTGAAATTGGAAGGTGGAGTGATTTAATAAAAAAAAATAAAAATGGAGGACCCAAGTCCACGCGGAATATGATTTTATTTATATGCAAATGGAAATGGAAAGTGGTGGGAAAATATGTACCGATACAGTAGAATTTTGACGCAGGATTTTGGTATGGTCCTTCTTTGCTGCCGTGAATCTAAATCTTATTAAATAAACACGTGGAAATTTAATATGATATCCCGAGTAATTCATGTATCTCATAAAAATTAAGAGCATGTTTGAGGCACAAGTTATAATAATTTGTGTTGTTATAAATGTTGAATAATTTGCACCATAAACACAAACTATTATAATCTCATACTATATTACTCTGCATTTTAAATAATATTATATGATACTACATACTATTATAACTCACCCAACACCCGAAACAATCAAAGATTTTTTTTTATAGATGTCTATTTTGACGGCATAGACTATTTTCTATTTTTTTCTGTTGGTTAAACGGGGTCTCCGTCCAAATTTATATATATATAATAAACTATAATTTTAAATTTTTATTATCATTTTATTTTTTAAAAAAAATTGAAAAAAAATGTTTATTAAATAGAAATCTATTTAATAATTAACCATTTAAATAAATAAAAATATTACCTATACTTATAAGTGTGGAACATCGTGAAATTGATTATTTAGATTCAAATAGGCCAAAATTTAAACAAATAATTAGATGATTGTTGGGATAACTTCAACATTATCTATGGTGGGAGATGGAACTAGGTTACTTATAGGCTTTATAGTAGCTCAATTATCAATAATCATTTATGCATTGAATTTTGTTGACATCTTTTGTGATGTGAAAAAAAAAAACTTTTTTTTTTCAGTGAAAGGCAAATTGGTGCAAAAATTGTCGTTGAATGTCATTTGCATTGCAATGCTGCAATAATTTTGGAGATCGTTGCAAATTGCGATGCTTAAAACGCTTTCTGACACGTCACAATGTTGCGACATTTTAAAAAGCGCTTCAATTTTTAGAACCACAATAATTTTTTGTGTTTTTGTTTTCTTTTTGTCACTAAATTTGAATTCGTTTTTTTAATGAATTCTCTTTCTTAAAATTATCTATAGATATATAAGTTCTTCTCCAAATTTGACTTCTTTTTTATATTAAATAGAAATATAAATGAATACAAATATTTTTAATAGTTAATTCTATTAGAAACTATAATAATTATAATAAAAGAAAGTAAAATTATTATTTAAAGTTTGATTCTCTTTTTAATATATTTATATAAATAATATGGTTTGTTTTAGTAAATGAAGACTTAGTGGTGGGGTATTCAAACACATGATTTATTGATTATGATAAATTACACAATGATTCTGCCACAATGTGGCCGATTCATAATAACCGTTGGATTTGGATCTAATAATTTTCATGCCCCCTAATATCCTTCGGATATAAATTTGGAGCACTTCTCTTTCTCCACTGACGGTGAAAAACTATCGACCACATTGTGGCGATCTCACCAAATAATTTCTCCTTGATCATGAATTATATTTGATGCTAGTTGAGCTATGCTCTTATTGGCATATAAATAATAAGTTAAAATAAAATATCATTTTGAAACTTGTACTTTAGAATTTGTTTTATTTTTATCATTGTACTCTCAAATGCCCAAATTCAGTCCTCCAACATATCTTAAAATTAGTTCTTATCATTAGTTTATTGTTAATTTTCTGATAAAAAAATATAATAACTTTTATTTTTCTATCAAATTTGGTCATAAAAACTGATTTTAATACTTATTGAACTAAATTTAAACATTTGAGAGTATTATAATTAAAATGGGATGAGAGCTACAGATTGCGTCCAAACACGATATTTTTATCCAACACAATATTTTAACTAAAAAGTTTTATAATAAACAAACTTATATCAATATATATCAAACTTTGCCAAACACACACATATATGATACAAGATAATAACAATAATTAACATATAAAAATATTAAGATGGGTAACGTTTATAGGTACACGTGTCTTCTTAACTATTGTTTCAAGTTTCAAAATTATAAAATAACATGCAAATTATATAGTTATTAAAGATAGAACAAAGTACTTTCATCTTTCTATTATAAAAGTTCACAAAATAAATTAATTGTGCAAATAAGGGTAAGGGAGACAATCTTACATTTCTTAAAAAAAACAACATGATTTAATTGTGCAAATAAAACATAAGTAATAATTCCCCTAACTATATGAAGTTGTAATAATTTCAAATGGAATATAAATAGACTAAAAGTCCCAAACATCTTAAACATAAAGTCACAACAACAAACATTAACCTCTTTCTCCCATTATTAACCACCTATACTAAATTATATCTTGTACTAATTTCAAATCCTCCCACCAGAGCCATATGGAGAATTGAAAAGAAAAGAACCTGGTAATCTGATACTACACTAAACATTAAGGGTATACAAATAACCTGGTAATCTGAGCAACCAAACCGTAAGGGTTGGGTTGGGTTATGATTTTTCCCGATTTGGATTGGGTTATAAATTTGGAGAATTGAAAAGTTCGGGTCGATTTGACCTTTTAGGCTCGAGTTGACCCAACCCAACCCAACCAAAAGTTTATATATTGTTTATTTTATGTTAATTATACTTATAAATGAATTGTTTGTCAATTTTTTATGTTTTTTTTTTGTTAAGATGTTATAAACTTTAAAGTTTGATATTTTATGTGATTTTGGTTATTAATGTAAGAAAAAAGAATACTTTAAATAATTAAAAATAAAAAATAAAAAAATTAACTCGACGACCAAACCCAACCCAACTCGAAATATATTGGGTTGGGTTATTCACATAAATAGGGTAAGGAATGACCAATCCGAATTTTCGATGGAGACTTATGTTCAAATCTCTCTACCACAAATGTCATTAAACTAAAAATAATCAACCACATCTACTAAATCAAACCAATATAATCTTTAATAAGCTAGAAATAGAAAATAACACTTTAACCACACTCTAAATCATAATTAGATAGAAAATAACACTTTAACTACCCTCTAAATCACATTTTAATCACGTAAATGGATTAAAAAGCACACTTTTATTATACCAACAAGTTTCAAGTCAAACTTTAATTACACAATCGACTAAAAATAACAATTTAATCATAGAAATTAGTTTTTTTTTGTTTTTGTTTTTTTTATTTTTAACTTTAATCATACAATAAATTTCAAAACTCTAACCATGTAAAAAGTCTCTCTATCACACTATAATTACACAAATAAGCTCCAACCCACAATTTAGACACCCAATATACTTATTAAACAACCAAAAAAAAAAACTTAAAACGTACCGATAATCTTACATATTTATTCCACACTAAAAAGTTATTTGAGATGCCGAATAAAGTATGATAGTTTATAATAGTACGTAGAATTATATAATTTATGTTTAAGATGTATAATTATGTATGTGTGTAATTCAAATATATAATTAATATTGTTTGTGACACATATTATCATAACTTGTGTATTTGTGTTATAATAATACGTGGAATACTCTACCCTTCAAACACAAATTATTATAACTTTATGCTAAACCAATATTTATTTTAAATAATATATATAATTCTACAAATTATAATAATATAATTACTTACGAAGTGTTATAATACAAATTATTATAATAAGTAACAACCCAACATAATTAAAATTATGAATTTATGAATACAATACAAATGGATGTTGAAGTGCAAAAAGGGGGAGGCGGATCGCAGTAGTTAAGAGTAAAAACCAGAGAGTAGACAAAATGGAGCCCCTGCCATTGCTAGGGCTTTGGTTCCATGCCAGATCTCTCTTCATCCAACGACGAAGAAGATAACAATGTCGTCGCAGCATTCGGATTTGGATTCTTCAGCTTTTGATACTCAAACTTCGTCTAATCCGATTCCCACGGATGCTACTCCGGCTCCCTTGGATCCCCCTTCCGCCTCCTCCACCATCTCTGAATCTGAAGAAAATCCCTGCACATCTTCTTCACCTTCCTCCATTCCACCTCCGATTCACTTACCTCTCTCTTGGCCTACTGACGCCACCCTTTCCCTCCAATGGATTCACCATCTCATCGCCGCCTTCGACTGGTCTTCCAAAAACTTACCTCCATCCGAATTTCCTTCCGTCCTTCCCGTCTCCGTTTTCGATTCCCTAATCCTCACTGCTTCTAAAATCCTCCACAAAGAACCCAATTGCCTCAGAATCCTCGAAGACTCAGTCACCAGCAGCGACTCCACTGTAGTCGTCGTCGGAGACATCCACGGTCAGTTTCATGATCTCCTCTTTCTCCTTCAGGATGCTGGGTTTCCATCTGAAAATCGTTTCTTTGTCTTCAATGGGGATTACGTCGACAGAGGGGCTTGGGGTCTTGAAACATTTTTGCTCTTATTGGCTTGGAAGGTATTTATGCTCTGATTTTAATTCTGCCTCTCTTTCTCACCTTCGCTTCAAACCAAAATGAACGTCAATTTTACTTTTTATGTTTCACGTAATCATGCTCCGTGCTTTGTCCTGGATTTTATGTCGTGTGTACGGTAGCATGTGGCCTGCTTCTTAATTCTCTCTCTAGTCTCTGCTCAATATCTATCATTTCGACCTAGTAATTGTCCTCCATTTTATTAAAAAAAATACGGCATCGCGTAAATCCTTGCTGCTTTGTAGTGTTTCTTTGCCTTGTACAGGGGGTTTTCATTTGATTAAATTCTGCTGGTAATGTCTAAAGGTGTTCATGCCACATCGAGTATTTCTTCTTCGTGGAAACCACGAGTCCAAGTACTGCACATCCGTTTATGGTTTTGAGAAGGAAGTGCTAACCAAGTACGGAGACAAAGGTAAGCATGTCTATCGGAAGTGTTTGGGATGTTTCGAAGGGCTGCCTTTGGCATCAATTATTGCTGGATGTGTATATACGGCTCATGGGGGACTTTTCCGCAGCGTATCGGTTCCTTCATCTAAAAGATCAAAAGGGAAAAAAAATCGTAGAATAAGCTTAAATCCCGAAGCCAACGGGTTGTCTCTTGGTTCTTTGGAGGAACTATCCAAAGCTAGAAGATCGGTTCTTGATCCCCCATGGGAAGGCTTGAATTTAATTCCTGGTGATGTGTTGTGGTCTGATCCCTCGATGAATCCTGGTCTTTCACCAAATAGAGAGAGAGGCATAGGTCTCTTGTGGGGTCCTGATTGCACTGAAGAATTCTTGAAAAAACTTGATCTGAAGGTAACTTATCAAATACATCGCTTTGTCAGTTAATTTTGAGGTGCTAACAATGTGTGTGTTTGGATACAATATCTCGAATTAATTAATTATTTATTTTTGGTAAGAAACTAAACTTTCATTAAAAAAAAAATGAAAGAATACAAGAGCATACGAAAAACAAGCCACAAATAAATGAGTATCCAACACTAGCTACAAAAAGGACTCCAATCCAAAAGAACATGACTAAAACCCTTGGATTTTTTTTAAAAAGAAAATAAAGATGTCATTGAAACAATGAAAAAAGACTAACGCTCAAAATACAAAAATCCAAAAAAGAGACGCAAAACTAATTAATAAAAGCATGCCAATTTAAATTAATGTCTGAAACAGAATAATCCTCAAAAGATTTGAAAAGAGTGCACCAAGAAGACGCCTTCAAGAGAATAGCCGCAAATCGAGCTTCCCAAGTTAATAAGTTTCCTTCGAAGGTTCTCTAATTTCTTTCAAACCACACAACATAATATATAGCTTTCACCGCATTCACCCAGAGGCTTTAACATTCAACTGAGGCTGAGGTCCAATGATAAGATGAAGAACATTGGCCTTTACATCATTAGAGAAAACCCAACAAACACTGAACGTCTAGAATAACTCGAACCACCATCGAGAGGCAAATTCACATTAAAAAAAGAGATGATACATGGTTTCCCTGCTCTGATAGCATAGGAGACAAATTGAAGGTTGCAAGACGAATGATGGTAGTTTGCTTTGCCAAACTTCAGAATTGTTTAAATGACCATTTAATAAAATTCAAATCAAAACACAAACCTTTTTAGGGCTTTTGGATTTCCAAATGGCATTAAAAGTCAGCTTGTCCACCAGATTACTCTCAACGACAAGTTTTATCAAAGAATTTACTGAAAAAAGTTATGAGTTGTCCAAAGACCAAACTCTTGCATCCTGATGAGAAACAATGCAGGAATTACCCAACAAAGTCGGCAGATTCTGAAATTCACAGATTTCCCCTTCTTTCAACATTCTTTTACAAGAAATGTTCCAAGAATTAGTACTAGAGTCCCACAAATCCGAAACCCGACCAGATTGAGAAGAGGAGATCAAGAAAAGAGATGGAAATTTCAACTTGAGAGCCTCATCGCCCACCTAAACATCTTTCCAAAATCTAATATGCATCCCTTTGCGTAGCTTAAATCGTGCCAAGTGCTCATATTGCACCCAAATTTTCGAAATACTCATCCAAGGACTCCTTAAAGACTAATTTTGAGCCCTAGATGTCCCACAATCTCCTGAAGAGACACCATGAACGCTAGCTATCACCCTTCTCCGAAAAGAGGAAGGATCCACGACAAATTTCCAACCCCATTTTGCCAAAAGAGCTCGATTTCTTAGTTTTAATGCACCAATACCTAACTCTCTGGAATGTTTAGAGTTGGAAACCTTCTTCCAACTAACCAGTAGACTAACTTTCTCGCCATCTTGTCCTTCCCAAAAGATATACAGATACTCGAGTCGACATTTCAACACAGATATTCTTGGTCAATCAGGAATACTTTAGTGGTAACCTTTTCCCTTTTGTTGTCTAGTTAATTATCAGATCCCATGAAGGTCCTGATGCTAGAGAAAAAAGGCCCGGCCTTGCAGGAATGGATCAAGGGTACACAATAGATCATGTTGTAGATTCTGGGAAGCTGATTACTTTGTTTAGTGCTCCAGACTATCCACAATTTCAGGTATTGTCTGGGTCTTTATCTCTTAATCTAGCGTTTGGTATTGATTTGTTATTAATCCTTGTATTTCTTGCAAGTTCTTCTCTTTTGTCTATTTAAACTCAGCTTGAAGGGATAAGTTCCCTATCCACCAACTTGCCAGATCAAAAATCAGTGTCAGCCTTGTGTGGTGTTTTGCCTCTAAAAATCTGGGTCATGATATTTGTAGAATATTACACGTTGCCTAGTAAAAACGACTTTCATTCTGTATGCCATATTTGTTTTCATTAGAAAACTATTTGTGCCACATTTATTTTTACCCAAGTCAAGCAATTATTTTGATGGTGTTTGGAACTTCTTGAATTCGAAGTTCTTATATCTGAACTTCTGTAGCCTTTTAAACATAATGATATCAACTATCAAGCATGTTTAGCGGGCACAAGTTTGAAGATAAGTAGTAGAGAGATAGTTCTTCATTAGTTTTTATTATTTATTATTTTTTAATTTTAATTATAAATGTAATAGGTTTCATTAATTTCTTCTTTGTTTGTAACGTTCAACAATTTTATTTCCTAATTAGGGCAATACAAATATCTTAAGAAGAAATAACAATATTTTTTAAACATAAATAAGCTCATTGGAGGTTTTTGAAACTTGTATTTTTTTTGCTTTCCCTAGGGGGACTTTTTCTTGGTAAATCCGCGGAACAAAAAACTAATCCCTCCTGACTATGCGGCACTTGAAATTGTACTTTGTACTAGTAGTAACACCTTAACATTCATGATGATATTCGGAAGTTTTTTAAGTTCTGACCATCCAAGAATTAGTACTAGCTTGGGTTGACCACTTTGTACTACTAGTAGTAACACCTTTTAGGTTGTGGCAATTTTCAAAAAACAAGACATCTTTCTATTCATGTGTGTACAACCTTGGTCGGAAACACGACCAAAATTCAACCGTGGATTTCTTCACTAGTCAATGTTTTTCAGTTACTTGGATATCTTTGATATATGAGTAAACTTGATTTTGCCTTTTAATTCACCTGAAGTGAGTGAACTATTTTTTCTCTATTTTTTCCCCTTGCAGGCTACTGAGGAGAGGTACAAAAACAAAGGTGCATATATTGTTCTAGAACCTCCGAATTTTGATGTTCCAATCATACATAGTTTTGAAGCCATTACTCCGCGACCGAAGGTAGGAAGCTATTACTTTGTTTAGAAGATTATTTTCGAGTTGGTGAATATTCCTACATTTTTTTTCCCTTCACAATTATGGCGAGTCTTTCCTACTTAAAGATATTAAAATCAGATTTTTAAATAAATCAGGTGCTTGCATCACATATTATGATTTCTGGCTCAGCACGATCATCCAATAAATAAAAAAATGTAATACATGGATCGGAACATGAACTTTTTCAATGTTTATTTAATAATTAAAACGATGTAAATGTTAAAGAGAAAAATATTAAAATTTTAATCTTTATTAACATCTTGTTCCTTAGAACTCAAGGACACAAAGGTACAACCTATAGAATAAAACTTGTCCAAGAGCGCTTTTGCAATTTTGTGAGGCCTTTGATTAGAGAGAAATAGTAGGAGATTGAGAGATCTAGTGAGAAGGTGTCTCTTGTGCGGTTTTCAGTTTCTCTTTGTAAGTATCCATACGGTCTCATTGTGTTAGATTGGAGTTCCTTTGCTTGGGTTGTCTGGGTTGTCTTTTTGTCATTTCGATTAGGATTCAACTTTCCAAATTACACATTTCACAAAGAAATTACAACTTACAATCCTAAGCCAATGACCAATTCAACCAATTTGAGAGGGCCATCAATCTCTCCACACTACTTGAAGAAAACACACACAAGATATATATATATATATATGTATTAAGAAATAATTTTATTGATGCATGAAATTTACAGAGAGGATAGAGAATTCATGGTGATTACAACAAAATGCTCTCCCAATTGATTAAAAGGGAGGCATAACTATAGGAAGCAAAGAGATTAGATAACTTACGTTAAAAAATAGCAAAATAAATAATGAGATCAAAGAGCTCATTAAATGGTTGCTCATTGCCCAAGAAAAACTATTGTTTCGTTCCCTTCAAAGAACCCAAAGAAAGGCCCTGACGATGTGTACCCACCACATAGCTTTAGCATCCTTAAAAGGATGACCCAATGTGGCCAGAAGATCCTTAACATCCCAAAGAATTGCCAGATGCCAACCAGAAGATGTATTGATTCTTCTCCAAAAGTTCCAAGCATATGGGTAGTGTATGAACAAGTGTTTCATCATTTTGCTTGCATAAAGAACACCAACTTGGGGACAGGGCCAAAGAGGCATACGCTTCTATAGAATGTCTTTGGTACTGATGACACTATGCGCAGTTTTCCAAAGGGAAAATTTGTTCTTTTTTGGATACCGGTCTTTCCAAATACCTCAAACCAATGAGGGCTCCAAAATGTTAGATGAGTCTCCCATGTCAGAAAGCCTATTTTCAGGAGAAGTATCCATTGGTGTTAGATTGCCATCCCTAAGAGTCTTCCCTCCTAAGAAGCACAGATATGGATACGACATGGCATGGATAAGGTGACACGTCATTTTTTAAAAATCTAGAACACTGACACGGTAAGGACACATTTATTAAAAATATACATTTTAAAAATATATATCATTTTTATACAAGAAGGAAATTCAAAGTCACATGATAAAAAAAAAGTTTTGATGTATTTAAACCTCAAAATTTATTATTTTCATCCTATATTATTATGAGTCTATTTAATATACTTAACAAGTATTTGATACGTGTCTAACAAATGTTGGACTTATATTGACCTTGTACAACTAGTGTTGAACATCATGTCTATTGTCCTAACAAGTGTCCGATACGTGCCTAAGTTTCCGACATGGACGTGCTAGCCAAATTAAAGTGTCTATGCTTCTTAGCTTTCCTCTGTGAGAGAACAATCGGTGCAAGGACAAAACTCATATTTGCCTGCTTAGCTTTCTCATCCTTCAAATTCCTACCAAGTTGTAAATCCCAAAAGCTATTATCCATGTTCCAAACTTCCTTAACCAGGGCTTTTTTTGCAATGCGAAAGTATCTATTGGTGGGGGAAGCGGGAGTCCGAGGGTTTGTAACCCAAAGATCAGTCCAGAAAAGAGTTGAAACTCCATTCCCCACTTGGTGACTTATACGGCTAGTGATAAGATCTTGGTGTTTGACAATGAACTTCCATGGACCTTTGACAGTGGAAAGTGAAGCCCAATCCAAGTAGGTGGATGATCCATATTTTCATTTGATAATCTTCTTCCATAAGGTTTCTTTCTATGGTTATTCTGCCAAACCCATTTAGCAAGAAGGGTTCTATTTTTGTCTCTCATGGAGCAAAGACCAATGCCTCTTTTGGAAATAAAGGAAGGCTTGGACTACCACTTCTAAGTTCTAAGGCAATCTTGTGGCTTATTTGGAAAGAAAGGAATGCTTGGGTCTTCTCAAATAAGTTCAATTCTTTTATTAAAAGGAAATGGCAAACTATGGAGGTTAGGATAGTTTATCATTATAATAGGGGCTATTAGAAAAAGTTTGAAAGGTATCTAAGTATGTTAAAGCATGCATAGGTGTCTTCAAAGTTCGATGTCTCTAATTGGGTGTAGAAGTATCTTAAAGTACAAATGTTCGATTTAATGATTTTGGGTTGCTCCAAGGAAAGAATTTTGATCTGATTTCAAAAAAAATCTCTAGTTTGCACTCTAGTTGTTTGGTTGAGTACACTGCCTCTCTTGAGCAGGAGTTGTAGAGGCTTTGAGAGGAATTGTATTAAATCAATCTTTCACTCGCCATGAAGTTGGAGTTTGAGGAGGTTCTCTTGTTCTATAAAGATAAATCTTCTCTGGACTTTATAAAGAACAGTTGGGAAGGATACCGGCAATGGAAGTATTGCTGCCCCGTTGACTCAATTGCTGAAGAAAGGAGGGTTTATATGGAATGATGAAGCAACCAAGGCCTTTAACAACTTAAAGAAAGCAATGGTGACACTCCCGGTGTTAGCCCTTCCTGATTTCAACAAACCTTTTATTGTAGAGACTGATGCCTCAGGCAAAGGATTGGGAGCGGTGCTGTCACAAGGGGGCCGACCTATAGCTTTTTACAGCCATACTTTATCCCAGAGAGCGCAGTTGAAGTCTATCTATGAAAGGGAACTCATGGCCATTGTTTGTGTTGTTCAAAGATGGAGACCGTATCTCCTGGGACAGAAATTTAAAGTCCAAACGGACCAGAGGGCACTGAAGTTCCTATTGGAACAAAGGGTCATACAACCACAGATCCAGCTTATGGGGTATGATTTTGAAGTCCAATATAGACTGGAATGGAAAACAAGGCAGCCGATGCACTCTCCCGCTTACCCCCTGAAATCCAGTTCAATCAAATCATGGTTCCAATGATCCTTGATGTCGACATAGTGCGAAGGGAAGTCACGGAAGATCCCAAGTTACAGAGCATAGTGCAACAACTGAGAGAAGACAGAGTCGAAGGGTCAAAGTATACTCTAGTGCAGGGGAACTTACTATATAAAGGTAGATTGGTTCTAGCTAAAACCTCCCAGCTAATTCCCTCGATCTTGCAGGCTTATCATGACTCAGTGATAGGGGGTCACTCAGGGTTCCTTCGAACATATAAAAGGTTAACAGGGGAAATATACTGGGAAGGCATGAAAGGCGATGTGAAGCGGTATGTAGAGAAATGTGGTGTTTGCCAAAGAAACAAACAGTTAGCCATGTCCCCCGCAGGTCTTCTTTTGTCCATTAGAAATTCCCCAGATGATTTGGGAGGAGGTGACAATGGATTTTATCGAGGGCTTACCTGTATCAGACGGGTTTAACGTAATATTGGTGGTTGTGGATAGGTTGAGTAAGATGGCTCACCTGATAGCCCTGAAACATCCGTTTACTGCAAAGACCGTGGCTGCCGCTTTTGTTACAGAGATAGTGAAACTCCATGGTTTCCCTAAGTCCATAGTGTCGGATAGGGATAAAATATTCCTAAGTAACTTCTGGACTGAGCTCTTCCGAGTGAATGGAACCAAATTGTTGAGAAGTTCGGCTTACCATCCCCAATCAGATGGGCAAACGGAGGTGGTGAACAAATGCATAGAGACCTATCTTCGATGCTTTTGCAATGAGAAACCTCGACAATGGAAGAAATGGCTTAGTTGGGCTGAATTTTGGTACAATACTACATTTCACATTTCCATTGGAATGACTCCTTTTCAAGCCGTCTATGGGCGACCACCACCACCTTTAATATCTTATGGAACAGAGCGGACTACAATTGACTCCCTTGAGGGGCAGTTGATCGAAAGAGATACAATCATTGACAGACTGAAATCCCATTTAAAGGTGGCACGAGACAGGATGAAGAAGTGTTTGCTTATAGGCACAATGAACATACCGCTGAGGATGAGGCTTTGATAAGGTGGGAAGGACTTCCAGAACATGAAGCTACTTGGGAAGGAATAGAAGATTTCAAGCAACAATTCCCTGAGTTCAACCTTGAGGACAAGGTTCTCTGGAAACCAGCGAGTAATGTTAGACCCCCTGTTGTGAATGTCTATCGAAGGAGGGGTAAAAAGGGGAATTCATCATGAGTTAGTTATGTTTTAGTGGGTTAGTGCGCAGTAGCACAAAAAAAGAAGGAGAAGGGGGGGACCGGTGAGAGAATGTTTGTTGGGAGGGGGATTTAGTACCTTGTCGAGAGTGGGGAGGTTTTTTGTCGAAGTTTTTGGTTAATTGCTTAGCAAGTAAGCTTAGTAGGAGAGTTTCAACCCTCTCGAATCGGTTGAGCATTGTCTTTTTGGTATTTGAATTCCAGAAAGTAAGGGAAATCCTTACAGTTTCTTCAATTTCTTCTTTACCTGAGGAGTGAGAAGGGTCAAGGTGCATGTTAAGCGCCTCGCTTGGTAAGAAGGCGCGGCCTAGGCTTGCGCCTTCCATGAAGCCTCTGAGGCGTGCGCTCCACGCGCCTTAGGGCTTATTGAATTTCATGTTATTATTATTTAGTTCAAACTATGCTTGTGGGTTAGTTATTATTTAAAAAAGATGGTAAAAACTCTAAATGCGAGATCCCTGTACTTGGTCATTCGAAGCGTCAAATAACAAATTCAAGGCATTGCTACATGTATATATACATATATATATTTTTTCTGTTTTATTATATATAGTGCGCCTTACAAAAAAAAAAAGAAGCCAGCACCTTTTTTGCTCCTTGCGCCTAAGCTCCAAATGACCATTGCACCTTACACCTTAGTACACCTTTGAACCTTTAAAATCACTGGTTAAGAGGCCGTTGAGGAATATTTTTGTCATCCCTAGTTCTGGTGTAGCTGTTCTTGGATCTTTTTGTTGATGGTTCTTGGTTTTCTGCATTTTGATTTTAAGTGACTTGGTTGTAATGCTCCTTGTCCTTGTTGAGCTTGTTTTGTAAATCTTATTTTGTCTTTTTTTTTTTTCACTCCCTCGGGAGGTAGTTTGTATCCTGAGCTACTGCTCCTTTTCATTTTATCAATAAGCTGTCTCTTGTTTTGAAAGAAACAAAATAGAAAGAGTTCCAATGTAAATAAAAAGGCGACCCTGTGCCTAGAAAGATGAATCAAACAAAAGACGTGAAATCTCAGTTGACGAGAAAGATGGGGATATTACAAAAAGATTTTCCAAGAACACGCCAATTAAAGGTTGTACCTTTAACTTGTTCACAATGATTTATGAATGAATCCTGTTTCAAAGCTAGAGTCCTTTCTTTTTAAAGGAGCCAAAGGAAAGCTTGAATAGCATCAGACCATCGGATCCTAGCTGTCTTTGGACCGCTAACTAGACAACCACACAATGAGATGGTCTTCCATATTCTTAGGACTCTCATCTAAACTCTGAGAAAACTTCTTTTGACGATATTGCAACACTTTCTAAAACTCATCTGAGTAACCTTCTAGACTAGAGCTCTGTTAGGACCAAAGCTATCAATAGCCGTCTTCATTTGCTCTTGAGAGAAGGGACTTTCAGTCCATAAACCATCCTTGGTGGAAATAGTCTTTTAACCGAGGCCTTGTAGATGTTCATTTCAAGGGCAGGAATGGAAGTACATGGCAGTAATGACTTAGTCAACTGGAAGTGTGTCCCTCTAAAATTTGTGGTTTGGTTTTGGTGTAGACTATTTCTTCTAATTAGAAAGTTCATAGTTTTTTTCATCATCTTCGACACGAGACAGCATAGGATAAGGAGAAAAAGAAAAGAAAAGAAAGAATGTATGGAAAAAAAAGATGGTAAAGCATTATTTTCTGTCTTTTTGCTTGATAGTCAATCAGATCTTTAACATAACACTCCCTGCTGTCAGCTGATTTTTAAAGAGCTCAGAAAGCCCTTTGTTAGAGGTAGGGATGATGTATTTGTGATAATACTCATGTTGTAGTATTATTATTTTAATCACAATACAATTACAAGAGTATTTGTAGCCCTTTTTTTTCCTTGTCTGATAATGAAGGAAAAAAAGTATTGTGGTACTATGTCACTTAATTACTTATCAAGGCCACGGAAATGGAGTTAACTGTTACTTCTTTACAACATGCAGGTCAATGCATATTATGACTTTGAAGATGTAATTGATTCTGACGAAGAATTAGATTTGGCAACAATGGCAACCGATGATCCATGAAATGTAAATCGCGTCTAATTTATGAAATGATTGAATTGTGTATTATATTACATTACATTGCAAGAGAAGTATCCTTTTCTAGTTTATGTCAATCTGACAGTTGATTTCATTGAAGTGTAAAATTTATACATTTCTGTTTCAATTATTAAAATTACATGTCTTAGTTTGATTGAATATGAAAATTTCAACATCTCTTACTATCCATCTGTTCTCATCGAGTATGCATCCAAATTCCTGAAACTCGTGCTCAAGCATTTATGTAGATAACACCAAATTTGTCAGTAGATTTGTGAACTTTCTACCTTAGATTAGAAGAGGATTTGACATAAGATAACAATACTATTAGTTCTAGGATGCCATCTAACCACTACCAAATATCTTACAGAACAAAATCATGGTTCCTACCTAGCTAAACGGTTTTTAACCACACTGTTCGACGGTATTAACATTATAAAACAGACTAACATAACGAACTACAAGCTTGGCTTGAACATCCAGCCAAAGGTGGGGGGTGTGGTAGCACCTTCATTCCAACTGTTCAAATGGAACACGAACAAACAACTGTCCATGTAAGGTGACAACCGCAGAGGTCTGATGTGGATCAATCCTTGATGTTGATGGTAGACTCACCACCTGGTAACAAAAACACGCATTGAATATTTATTCTACATTTAACAAAGTTCATCTAAGTTTACTGCCCCTTTTTCTAGGCAAAGAATTAGATGGCTGGGGGTGGCGAAATCAGGGGAAACAGATTGGAATAAGGAAAAACGTTCACTGACTAGAAAGAAAGACCTAGTTGTCGAAAAGGTAAGTTTCAACGATAATATAAGATTGTGTTGAAAATGGAACTAGTTATGACTCAAATAAATCGTGTTCTAATCAGTGAGGGGAGGTAAAGACCTTTTTGAAGGGTGTGACACCCCATGGATTATCAGGATGTTCGGGTTCACCACTAATAACCAAGCGCCCTGCCGGATCAGACTGAACACGCACCTGTAGAACCAGAAACAGGAATTGAGAGAGAATAAAGGTTGCTAGCAGCCAACAGAGATGTGTTATCAATCGAGCTTCTAAAATAAAGTAGTTTGAAAAAGATGAACTCAGATTCCCCCTGAGAACCATAAATATTGCAAGTAATGAAAAGATGTAAAACAGAAATGACGTACCTCCTCACGAAGTAGTCCGGGGACTAATGCATAGACCTCGTAACAATCTTTCTGCCACAAGAATGAACTTGATCTATTAGTAGCTCCTATAATCATTGAACATATTTGAGGTGTTTTTCATTAAAACATACTGGAACTTACAGTTTTCTGCACATTGACTTTGACCCAATCGGCTGGTTGTCCAATATCAACTACTGCTACGTCCAACCTAGCCACAAACATAAAAAAATCAGCGGAAAAAGATAAATTCCTTTCCATCATTCCCAACCAATATTACTTACATGGGCCTCAACGGAAATTGGCAAATTGTCATATAATTTGATGAATTCACCACCTTTACAGTAAAAGTATAATGAAGCATAAAATAGAAAGACAATAAAGAGGGGGTTATTAACTGTGGTCTTGATGATTTTGTACATGCTGATTTCATGGCATGCTCCATGTAAGATGGTTTCTTACGTTTAAGAATACCTACATCATCAATATTACACACACACATCAGGTGAAGGAACAGAATTGCAGCTATGTAGATGCCTACTGTAAAGAACAAAAAAGAAGCTTACCACCAATTCCTTTAAGTTGTTTTTCCCTTTTCTGCATTGAAAGTGAGTTCTTATCCTACAGAAATTATTAATATGGTACCCCCATTGGAAAAGGATAGTAATGGAATAAATTGAGGATGCACGAGAAATCAATTCATGAAACTCGTAGCATTCACCAGACCTTGATAATAGGGTCACTAACTTCACCATTTCCCAGAAGACGTTGTGAGTGCCAACCTTGCATAGCACGTGCAGCAGCATCTCTTCGTGCTCTACCTGATCCTGATCCCTGAAGAAGGTTGTGAGAGAGTGAGAATGTTAGCTTTTACGATAACGAATTAATAAAGAAATTTGATTGAGTACTATTTTTCCCCGTGTATTTCCTCAACGGCTCAACCATATAATACAAACATGAGTTGGATCAATAACACACCAACATTATTAACACCTCAACTTCCTTAAACCAGCACCCGCCATTAAAGATGATCTAACGTATGCACCATTTGGAATTTTGAATATGCGAAAAGGCTCAGGAAATCGAACTTCAGGAAATGATGGTCGCACAAAATGTCCTGTTTCCTTATTCTAAAAAGATGACTAGCATGGAAAATCGAAAGCTTTCTTTTAGACGCAAAGAAAGATGCCATCTCCCAATTAAACAGGTAGACTAGCTGACTACTTTGTGGACCAGGCTGCAGACTAAGAGAGTAATATATTCTATAGAATTATCGTAGTTTTAGGTTTTTGAAGTTATCATTTTTGGTTTGTATCAACACATTTGCAACTTTGCAACAATTCTCAGGGATGCAGGTGCAGTAACCATTGGTACCTTCAAAATTCAAGGAAGACCATTTCCCCTTGCCTTCCAAACTTTCTCAGATTCTTTAAAATATTCAGTTGGTGAAGGCAATTGTGTATGCACAAGGGCGGCTCCACTTGGGGTGCTGGATGTTTTTCGAGCTGTAAATCTTTGTTTAACCCCTCAATGCCCTCCCATAATTGGACTCTATGGAAGTTGAAAATTTCAAAGAACATTACTTTTTGGTTAGCTTATGGCTATTGGCAGGACTAATACCAATTATTTCACTCAGAACTCTTCATCTATGGCAATTTTTCCTTGATGAAATGTTGTACTGTTATGCAAGTAAGCTTCTAAAGATATTGGTCATGTACCAAGGCCTTGTACGTTTTCCCATGAAATTTCGGGAGAATTTATGATGACTTTTCATTTCTCATGTGTTGCTCCATAGAGCTGTCAAATCGATAAAGTTTTGTTGTGTTCCACTTCCTACGGAAAAGTTTTACGAGATTTTTCTTGGTTTGGCAATTCTTTCAAATATTTGATTGGAAAGGAATATGTGAGAGTTTTCAAACATGGAGGGTTCTTGGGTAGAAGTAATGCTTCTATCTAGAATTGTGTTACCTAGTCATTTTAGGAATTCCCTTATTCTATTGATTACGAACAATTATGGTTCTTTTAGCTATTAGTGTGGTCATGGTCTTTTGAGGCCACCTTTGTTCCTCTTCATTTTTCTTTCTTTTTATAAGAAATTGAACTTGTTAACAAAAGAATCATAACGAGAACAGAGAGAGGAAGAAGTGCACCATGTAGAGGTGATTAAGTGAGCTAAGTCCCAAACATCCTCCCAAAAGTTATAGTATTTCTTCCTTTCCTTATCAACAAAAGATACTCTACGCTCCTATCACACAAGTTTCACTTTTCTTAAAGATGCTCTACCCTCAATCAATCTTATGAAACAACCACATGACCTGTAAGACACTTGTGGGTGCCATCATGGTTTAAACTCAAGACCTCAAAAACATACAAGGCTATAGCTTTGCCATTTCAAGAAGTATAAGCTCATATCTTGTAAAACAGGCCAGCCCTTGGTAGTCTCTTTTTTGTTTTGAATTTCAAAAAAAAGTCTCTAGATTTTTATCCCATCAATATTTTTTGGAACAAGAAACAAAACTTCTCATTGATTTAATGAAAAGAGATAAGACTAATGCTCAAAGGATACATACTCCACGAGTGAGAAAAGAATATAGCAATTAAATAAAATAAAAAAAGTTACAACAGAAAATGAAAGCATTCCAATTAGGACATAAATCTTGAAGAGAGAAATTGGAAAAAAAATTTAGAAAGAAAACACCATGAAGAAATTTTAAGGCGAGCTGAATCAAAACGATCAACACAAGGAAGTTGCTTATCATGAAATATACAGCTTCGAAAGAATAGCTTTGTCAACATTGATCCAGAACATCTTGGATTTAGGAGCCAAAGGAGGGTCGAGAAGTAACTAGAGAACATTATCCTTGAATGAATTGAAAAGCACCCAATGAAGGCAGAAAATCGAGAACAATCTGAACCAAACTTGCAGATAATACGGGCAATCAAAGATTCGAAGCTAAAGAACAAAGAGACCAAATAAGGCTTGAGATCTGCATAGCAGATTGGAGGACACTTTGGAATCTAATGACCAACTATGGATTTGACCCATTCTAAAATACTAAAACAATAAGTTGGTATAATTTTTTCTCTTTACATGTCTTAATGTTGGTTATCACATAGAATGGGCAATGGGGATTCTCATACAAATCAAATTTAATGGTACCTATGTACATCATATCAACGAATGAGCAACAAAGAGCACATCCGTACCAACCATTTCCACTCATTTTTCAATCCTATGTCCCTCGGAATTAAGAAAAGAGACATGGAAAAGAGAGAAAGGAAAAGGGATGGAAAACATTGATGCTTTTCTCAAGGCAATCTGATTTTCCTGAATATTAGTTGGTGGACTAGTCAAACGGACCCCCATGGTGCATGTCCTAGCACCTTTTATACATATCTTCAAAGTACTAGTTAAATAATAATTGAAAGCATAGTTACTAGCACTGAATTCTATGAATTGAAGTCCACACACACACACCTACATGCAAAGTTTGCCTAAGAATATCACCTACATGCAAAAGAAGACCACAGCCTAGTACCTGTCATGACGAAATAAAAGAATAAAAGGCCAGTGATTTGAAATTCTGTATTACCTGGTTTTCAACACTCATAGGATCTGAGTTGGAAGCAATAGGTACACTAAGTTTGCCACCATGGGTTTTATGCCTCTCGTAATCAAGGAGAGCCTAAAAAAACTCAAGAAGTTAAAACCAATAGTATTGTGTTATATAAATATGCAATTATATATTCTTTTTCCATGATTTTTGTAAGCGGTAGATGGACACACTAGAGTCTTGACACAAAAATAAGGCACAAAAAAGCGACCAATGAAAACTCAGATTGTAAATTGAAAACAACACTTACTATGGATTAAAAATCTAATCCATGATTTAACACTTCATCCATTTGGAACAAGTGCAATGGATTAAAAATCATCATTACAAAAATTCAAAGACACCAAACCCACCAAAATGCACATCAAATTACCCAAAAGTAGTTTTAACAATCCCATAACTAACATTAGCCATCAATTCAATAGAATGTCTTCCCAAATATGACCCAAAGTGATCATCCTCGAATACAAAATATAGATATGAATATATCAATGATAATACACAAATATTCAAAGAAAATGCCTTTCCACCATCACCTTCTCATAAAATCCTCGAAATGTCCATGACACTGTCGTACATGTCCTGCAGAACAAAAAAAGGGAGGTGATGAAAAAAACTATCATATCCAGGCTGGAGGATAAGGCAATACAAAAGGTCCAAAAATCCTTCCCCAAATGGAGGTATTACAACTCACGCAGTTAGAATGAAATCATTCATTCTTCAAACTATTCAAAGAACTCATCTACACTGATTTAATATAAAAGCAAACCACCATATGGTTGGGCATTATGCTAGGATGTTCAATGACTTCAGACATTATAACAGGTTTTACTATTACATTTACGAAAGAAAAGGAAGGTGAAAAACATAAATCAAATGAACAATTCAAAATAATATTAATAGGCAAAAGCAGCAACTTGTCTCTCACAATGTCATGTAGAAAAATTTTGATATCGTGAGTAGTTCTACAAATTGTGTCCATACTTTGGGGGCTTGAAAGACTCTCCCACTTGCCGCCACAACTTGCATGAAGTCACCTATTCAAAAAGGACGCCAGTTATGGATGTGTCAGAAATAAGATTGCAGAGCCTCAAAATTATATAATCAAATGAAACGAAGAAATATCATGAGAAGAAAACAAAATAAAAACATGGATAATAGACCTGTAGTTTTCTCCTCTAACTACCTAAGTTCTAAGGTTGTTGGAAGAGTTCAAACATTTTACAGAAAGTTGTACATATCAATCACATTTTTTCAACCACTAAATTTTGGCACATTACAGATTTCATTAATGTAGTCATCCACAACACAATATGAAGTAACCTCTCATTCAATATGAGGCTGCTTTTCTGTCCATAAACAAATAGTTGCATTGGAACTATCTTTAAAATATTTGATAGTAGAGTTTAAGCGATTCAAACATCTTGTCATTGAAGCAATAAACAAAATTTCAACTTCAGGTTATCTTTCATAGGAAAGATATACATCATACAAGAAACACAGTACATAAAAAACAACAAAACATACCTTGTCATAGCCTCCCAATCTAGTCACGGCCCTCCATAACCTTATAATAAAAAGTTTAAAATGTGAGCTAAAAACTCCAATTCCCACTGGATGACGTAAATCATGCTAAGTAGTGAAGAATAAAAACATTACTTGAGGCAATTCAGCCCCTCTCCATAAAACTTGGGAGGTTTGAATTCCAGGCTTCTTTCTCTGAAGAAGTTCTCAAGCTCCTTCATGAAAGCAGATTGCTCTTCTTCTGTTCCGGATTCACTACCTTCAGCAATATGGTTTTCATCCAAAATAAACGAGTCATTCATTTTGGAATGCCCGTTATGAGGTATAGTAACACTGTCTTCATTGACTTTCAATTCTAAGGCATTTTCTGTTTCGGCTTTAATATAAGATGACACTGGATGGGGAGTTAAAGGTTCATCATGACTTGCTATTGAAGCATCATCAAGAGAACCAATTTTAGTTTCAGGCATCCCAAAGGCCTCAGATTTGACATCCATGGAGGATTGAACGGTTTCCAGGTGAGTGTTGGAAGTGGAAGCATCTAAACCCGACTCCCTTGGGGACAACTCATTAGGCCCAGTCTTGACATCAGAAGCAGGTTCTGCATCAAGCTTATCCAACTCTTGGTCGTGATCTAAGGGAAGTGAATGCGCAGAATATTGATTTGATTGCTGAGGAATCGTAAGTTTATCTAAATCATCCTCAGGAGGTGCAACTTCCTCTGCATGAGTGTCAGGTGAATCAATCTTATTTTCACAAAAGTTTGAAGCTGCCTCAGCTGGAAAAAGGAGAGAAACATAGAGCTCATCTTTTGAAATAACTTGGATGCCTTCGCTTAAAGCAACTGGAACATCTTGTGCAGATTCCCGTTTCTCCTTCGCATCACACATTTCCGGTTCCAAGGGGAGAATATTCTACAACTAATGAAAGTTAGGTTTTCAGAAGAAAGTTAAGTAAAGAAGGAAAATAACGCAACTCATGGAATTTAGGTTTTCAAAAGAGAGTAATGGAAAAAAAAATGCTACATTGAAATAAAATGGAAACCAAACCCAGAAATCCGGGGAAAAAAAAAAGTTGAGCGTCTTTGAGAAATAGTACATGAAAATAATAGCAATACTCGCTAGATGGAAGCAACCTCCTACCGAAAACGCTCGAGTAATCATGACCCTCATCTTACTTTTTCCTGCAAAACCTAACCCTAAGATTCGATTCGATTCTCCCGCTCTCCCGGGAATCAAGAAAACGAAATAGAATATACATTTGCATCAAATGCGTACAACATCAATCGAGGCTTCAAAATGAAAGTATGCATTTTAAGGGGGTTGCCTCGAAATATCAAATGGTCACTGCCTTATTCGGAAAAGAAAAGAAGCAGCATGCCTCGAAATCCATACCTGGAAACAAGAACGAGCTCTAGAAACAGAAATTGCTGCTTTGATCTTTTGTACGCACATGCAACCCATAAAGAAACCCTAAAACCCCCACCTATTCGTTACCGTTCTTCTTCTTTTTTTCTTCTAGCCGCTTGTAGGGTTCAGGTGAGATACGTGGCTCTGAAAATTGAATTCGACGTTCTCTGTTTGTACTTTCTCTCGCGCAGGAGCTGCACCCCTTGAAGAAGAACGATCGCCATCAGGACTTGAACCTCCAGAAGCGGTTGCGAAACATCTATGGGCTTTTATTTTGGGCGCCTGATTGTAAAATATTCATTAAAAATGAGGGAAATTTACCTGTGTTCCGACGAAGGTTTAAAATGTCGATATCGATGTAAATATGGAGGTCTCAAAAATGCAGATAGAAATATAGAGAAAATGTCGATATCTATAGATATTTTGAAAAAAAAATTTAAACTAAAAATTTTAAAAATATATTTAAATTAGAAAATAAACTTTATACACTTTTTTAATGTGTTAAAATAATTGTTATAATATTATATTCACATTATGTTACATTTTGTTGCAATTTTATTTAATATTTCATCAATTTTGTACGACATAAAATTTAAAACCATGGTTTCGACTTCCACCGACATTTTGTTACGGAGATTCCAACTTTATAAATTTTTAATAAATGCCTAATGGATTTCTAAATAAAAAATTGACGTCTTTAAATTTTTTATTTTGTAATAAATCTTTACGGTACAAAAATATTTTAACTTTTTATCTAATATGTCTTCCACCTTTAGATTTAATTTTGTATATAATATATCATTAGCATATTTGAGATTTTCAAACATTTTAATAGAATACTAAGACCTCGTTTGATAACCATTTGGTTTTTTATTTTTCGTTTTTAAAAATTAAACTTGTTTTCTATCAATTTATCTGCAATGATTTTTTTCGTTTTTAAAAATTAAACTTGTTTTCTATCAATTTATCTGCAATGATTTTCATTACTCTTAAGTAATCATTTGAAGTTTTAGCTAAATTCTAAAAACAAAAACTAATTTTTTGAAAAATATTTTTTTTAGTTTTTAAAATATGGCTTGATTTTTGAAAACATAGATAAAAAGTAGATAACAAAAACAAGTAAATTCATAGGTGTAGTAGTATTTATAGGTTTAATTTAAAACCAAATGATTATCAAACAAAATCTAAATTTTAATTTTATGTCAAATAGATTTGTTAAATTATAAATAATATTGAATAGAACAACGTTATATTCAACACAAATTTGAAAGTTTGAGAAGCAATTAAACACTATTTAAAATTCAATAATCTATTAGACACAAAATAAAAAATGGAAAGATCTATTATACCCTTTTTAAAATTTATGAATTTATTAGAGGTAAACTTGAAAGTTTATAAGCTAAATATGTAATTTAGTACCATCTAAAATTTCTATTTTTATTCTTAAACTCATATTTTTAGTTAAAACATATGGAGATTGAGGATCAAACTTTTAACCTATATTTCCTCATATTTTGAGTTAAAACATATAGAGATTGAGGATCAACCTTACTTATTGAGAGAGTTATAATTGAATTGACATTTTATTCTCATGTTTGCTAACTTTTAATCATAAACACTTTTGCACCTAATCCAAAACAACCTCATAAATCACGTGAAAATTCAATCAACAAAACATTCAAAACCAAGCAAATTACTCAAGCTTAGAAACACAACCAAGCCAAAAAAAAAAAAAAAAAAAGCTAAATTGCAAGTTCAATCCCCGAACTTTTAGGATTGTGTCTATTTGATCCCCGAACTTTTTATAATACGTCTATTAACAAACCTATTATAAAAGATATATAATAGATCTCTAGACTTTCAATCTTGTATCTACTAAATTCATCCATAGACTTTAAAAATGTCTAATAAGTCATTAAACTTTCAATATTGTGTCTAGTAGGTCCCTCAGACATTCAAATACTTTAAAAATTACCTTGAGGGGGCAAAATGCTATCAACACACTACAGAATTGGATAACAATGATAATTATTTTCTTTTGTACAAAATACCTGTCCGATTGAAATGACATGTATTGGAGAACATTACTTGCTAATACAAAACGAAGGAAGCCATTATCATCAGGTCATATAGTATACATGATTAAATTCATTAAGAAAGAGTGAGCCCCAAACATGTATAATAAAATATATCAATCCTCATCACTACCGTAGTGTTGGCACAATGACTCAAGTCCATCATTGATTTGAACTTCTAACCTTTGTTTATTCTCCACCCGAGCAGTCAATTCTGGTTTCTTAATAATAGAAACCCGAACTGGCAAAGATTTAGAAACAAACTTAGCATTACTAGACGTGCCGACATTGCCATTGTTTCCTGTTCCAACAAAAAAGATACATCAAAATTTGAGCACTCCATTTGTCATAAACTTACCAATGCAATTGTATCTCTCACATTAATTAGCGTCCTACTTTTTTTTTTTTGAACAAAAAACAAAACTTTTCATTGATAGAAAAATAGACTAATGTTCAAAAGATACAAACTCTGCACAATGGGTGAAAACAAAAAATTACAAATTACAAAGATAAAAACAACCCAATTTAAACAAATAACCTGAAAAGAAAGACCAACAAGGACTAGAAAAAAGAGCACTAGGAGGAAGCCTTTAAACTCTCAAAGAAGCTAAAAACCATATTCTTGAGACCTCAAAACAAAACCCCAGAAAATGTTGCTGCCAAACACACCAACAGAAGTGACAAAACAGAACATATATTTCCTTTCCTTTTAACTGAATTCGAAAATTAAGAGTCATGCAAGGCTAGAGGGAACCCAAAGGCCAAAACACAAGCAACTTTCGGAGCAAAAACTCCAGCTTCTTGTAAACCATGAATTGATCATCATTAGAAAACCAAGAAGTGAGAGCGGTCACATCCAAAATCCCTAAATTAGACCTTTACACAGACCTTTGCTTCTGATGATGGAATAACACAAACTTCAAGAAAGAATGGGAACTTGTGGAAGGAGAAGAAGAAAGATCATTACCGTTATTATATCTTCCCCTTTGAATAAAGAATCAAGAGCCTCTTCAGAAGAATCCTCAATAATGTCGTCGACTTGCAAATGATTGGTTAAGAGAGGATTTTCCAATTCAATACTATTAAACTAACTTCTGATTCATTATTAGAGTCATCCAATACGTTCATGGAAGAGGGCTGACTATTTGAAAGCCGAGTTAATAACTACTAAACACAAATTAGAATCTATTTGACCCATTTAAAATATTGGAAACCATTTGAGGAGGTCATAATGACGGTTCTGAATTTGCTTTTAAATCTTCAAAGCAACCGTTCTTTTCTGTGAAGCTCGAGAGACTTGAGCAAGTCTCTTCAACAAATAAGGATTGAGGATGTTATCCTTGGAAATAGTAGGGCAAGATAAAGCTGAGATCTTTTTCCTTATGTAATAAGAAGGATGGGCTTCAATAAAGGATTTTTTCAATTCCATAAGCTGGACTCCCAAAAAGTAATTAATAGCGTCCTACTTATTTTCATAATTGCCAAGCAGCAGTAAGATAGATAGAAAATGAATTGCCATCATTTTGGCATCTTTACAATATTCTAATATATTGTCTCCTGAAGACTTATTTTCTTTTTTAAGTTGTGCCCACCCCAATGTCCAAACTCTAGAGAAATTAAGAATTTTCCTTATTAAACTCACTTAAAGAATTAAACACGCAACCATAATGTAGGCATTAAACTCAAAGACCGTGAACCTCTTCTAACTAGAGACCGAGTACGAAAGCTACCCTCATTCAATAGGTTTGTGATTGAGTCAATAACATGCTTTGGGTCGGGAATCTTTGCTTTTCTCTTTTGCATTTCCGCTGCCTGCATTCTTTTTTGTGTCCGTCCGTATCGCAAAGCTAGTCGACGCCAACTGTAATGGTTGAAAATAGGGGATCAACTAAGACCGCCTAATTAAGCTTTGTTCGATAACGCAAACGATACGTTCCGACAACTTTGGATCAGAAAAACCCCTTTGAATTAGCCGATCTTACAAAATCGATCGGGCGGGCTGGTTGGGAAGGGGTTATTAGTGGAGAAAAGAATCGCTGAAGATAGATTCGATTATTTGGTAGGACGAATGAGTGGTTGTGCAGCATGCTCCAAAGGAGATTGACCCTGAGAGTCAGTCCAGTCAAAAAGGGAAGGGCCTGCTATCTAGACTACATTTCGGGAGTTTGAACATCATCCCATTTCAACAAAAAAGACAACCCTGGCCGAAAGGCATTGGGCCAATGGGACTGGAGGCACCTTCAAAGATTTTTATTAGAAACATGTATCCCAACATATTTTACTTATCAATGGGATAGTTCATCAAATATGAGACATGATCAACTTGGTTGGAACCTCAAGGTTGAATAGAGTTTCAAAAGGGATCTTGTAATATCGCTTGGCCCCTTACCGAGCAACTAGAAAGCACAGACACGTTGGTTTTGGCAAAGTGTCTGTGTAAGACATGTGTCGAACATGCTTCGGACACGTGTCCGACATGCGAAATTGCATGTCTTTTTTTTAATTATTATTTTTATTTTCGGACACGCCACAAACACAGCTCAAACACGCACTGGACATCTAAAAAGAAAACCCAAAATACTTTTTTTTTTTTTACGTACAGTAACTATTAAAAACGTGAATAAAGGGGAAAAAAAGGTGCTCCTTAATCTTCCGTTATGAGATAAAGAGTTTTGAAGTAGTCTTGTTTCTTTGTTGTGTCATGGAAAATTTAGCTCGAGAGGAATAGCAAAATTTTATGAGGCCAACAGAATGTAGGAGGCTGCGGAGGTAGCTAGATTTAATGTCTTCACCTTTTGATCGTCTTGGATTGGAATTCGTTTCTGTAGTTAGCATTTGGCTTCCTTTTTTTGTAGGCTTATTTTTTGTATGGCCTCATACAATTTTTTTAATATATTTCTCAACAAATCAAGACATTAAAAATCTACGTGCCAAACTATTTTAAGAAAAGTGCCGCAAAAAATTCAATAGTTGTAAATTGTTTGTTTTCTTGATATATGGAGAGAAGGGGGAATTAATTAAAGATATCATAGTCGTATCATGATATCATCCACTCCATTTGTAGAAGATTCATTCTTTAGAAAAGTAGATAGAATAAAAATAAAAGTAGGGTTACCTTCACCCGTGAGGCTATGGAGAATAACATCTTTTGTTGAAGTATTAGTAGGATCATGAGGAGATTCTTCCGAAACCTTTTGCTTCTGCAATTAATTAGATAGAAATGCTAATGAGAAAAGGAATATGCAAATTTGAATGCTACAAATAGGTTTAATTAGCAAAGAAAGTATCCTTATGCATAGAAATACAAATAGGTTAAAATTCCATGGCAGGGACAATTCTCAAACATACTTCACTTCTTATCCTCCCGCAAATTTAGTCACCCTCAAGTGAAGTTCATGCAAGCAAGCAAAAAAACAAGTTTCTTTATGCATAGAAATAATACAATTAGGTTAAAATTCAATGGCAGGGACAATTCTCAAGCATCCTTCACTTCTTATTCTCCCACAAATTTAGTCACACTCGAGTGAAGTTCACGCTAGCAAGCAAAAAAACACGTAGGAAGTTTGTTATATGTAGAATTCAAAGATTGACGAGGTTGACAATGAAATTTAGATAAACCCATAAATTGAATGAATGTGCTCTATACTTAATTCAGATACGATCTATCGTATTTAATCCAACAATTAATTTATGATTACCAAAAGTTGATGATTAGAATAGTTGTTAATCCATCTAATAAGAAACAAAAATTGTGTCCTACAGCATAGAACAAAAACAGACAGAAAACTTATAACCTCATTTTGCAAAGTTCGCAATAAAAGCGTCATATGTTTTTGGATAGAGAGGAGCAGAGAGTGTTCAGGGAAAAGGATCATGGGAGGATGTTCAGTTGTAATTTGTTTCAAGATTTCCCTGGTCAATTAATGATATTTGTAGAGAAAGTAAAGATTTGAAAAGACCTTTCCCAGAAACAGAAATTGAAGCTGTGATTGAGGAGTTCGGGAAAATAAAGCTCCAAGGGCCTATGGATTCATAGTGGAATTCTTGAAAAAGTCATGGAACATCACTAATGAGGATGTTCTGAAGGTGTTCCACAAATTTTTTGATAAAGGCATCCTTAACTCTTGTATCAATGAAACTTTCTCTCAGCTTCTAGATATCCTTAACTCTCGTATCAATGAAACTTACTTGTGCTTGATCCCAAGAAGATGAGAGAAACTAAAGTTGCAGGATTTCAGCCTGTTAGCCTTGTTACTAGTGTTTATTCTACACAATTTTTTAACATCATTCCAAAGCCAACAAAAGACATTTTAGTTGATTTACCCATACTATATCTCAAAGAAATAGGACATAGTTGATGTCAAAAGGTCTTGAGACTTTCGGTTTAATCTCATTCTCTCTAAATTGCTTTTGACAATCAGGAAAATTCTTCCTAATCACCATATTTACCCTTGATTAATCAAACATCCAAGACTCTCAAAAACTACACAACCAAGTTTCCACAGAGTAATTAAGAACCGCACAACTAGCTTCTATGCCAAGAAGTTAGAAGAAGCTAAATGGTTGAGATTCACAGAGACCCAATCCGGTTTATAGATGTATCACTTGCACCTCTAATGTTCACTATTTATCCAGATCTGCATATTCATAAGGAATAAAAAGGAGCTTCACTTACTACTTTATTACCTTAGCAGCAATGTTGGATGTTTTTTCATTGTTGGTCGAATGTTGTACAAAATGACTGCTATCATCAAATTCATCGTCAGAAATTCTTCTAACATAATTGTTCGAGTTCTGCACAAGAATATTGACACAGGTATATTAAACTTCTTAATTCCTCACAGAAGGAAACAAAAAGAAATAATTATAAATGGAAGAGGAAAAACACAAAGAAACGATGAACTCACGTTGAAGACTATTGATTTTATCAACGCCTCATCCTCTTCTTCTAACTTCTTTTCCTGCAAAGTACACATTTTTCAATTTGTCAGAATGGTGAAATTGACACCCTAAAATAAAAGAGAGAGAATCTAGGTTTTTGTTTTCAATATTATATCTCATCCATTTCATGTCCAAATGATTTCCTGCAGGCGGTGCTATACTATACGTACCTTTTCAACGGCAGTTTGTTGCAAAGCCACAAGCATTGAATCAATACTCACAGTTGCATGTCTGGACTGCAGAACAAACACCCACCAAGTTGCTTAGAACAATAAACTGAATAATAGAAGATGTTACAAATCAAGAAACAAATTAGAATCTCAATCAAAGCCACAACTACAAGAAACATATCACCTAAGAAGCACGGACACTTTAATTTGGCTAGCGTGTCCGTGTCCAACACGTGTCGGACACTTGAACACTCCGACACTTGTTGGACACGTATCAGATACTTGTTAGCATTATAGATGTGTTAGAAACTAGATGTACAAAGTCAATATAGGTCAAGTATACTAAATAGGTACATGTAATATAGGACAAAAATAATAAAGTTTGAGAACGAAATACATCAAAATCATTTTTTTAACCATATAGATACATAAACTTATTAACTTTAAATTTCTTTCTGATATAAAAATGATATATATTTTAAAAAATGTATATTTAATAAACGTGTCCTATCTGTGTCCATGTCCTAGATTTTTAAGAAATGGCGTGTTGCCGTGTCCGTGTTGTATCGTATCCGTGTCTCGTATCTGTATCCGTGCTTCTTAACATATCACAAACCAAGAATCTTAATGACAAAACAATGGGTAACAAAAGGAAAACCTTCATAGACTTCATCTCATCCAAAGCAGCAAGGATGTCCATCTCGCGTTTAGAATCCAAGGTTCTGTTCTCCAAAGATTTCATTGGGTCTCCCATCTCTTCAGCATTCCTTTTGTGTTTCTCCTTCTCTGAAACTTCATCCTCCTCACGCCATGGTTCAAAATTACGTGTGGCTCCCGATTCTACAACATAATCTGAGTTTTGGGGGTCTGTTTTAATGGTGAGCTCAGCAGAACATCTGGTACACTTGAAGTAGAACCTAAAGATTTGAATTCCCAAATATGTCTGAGATAAAAAGAAAAAAAAAACATGAGAAAATTAATTATAAAAAGAACAAACATATTTTAAGCCAAAAAGAAAAAATATCAAAAGGATTCGCTTGCCTCGCCAATGACGTCCTCCTTGCGAGAATTAAACTTGGTGCCCTTGTATATGTAATTACCACAAGTATTGCATCGGATGCTCATAGGAAGCATCATACGGACCTTGATTTGCTGGTTTTTGGGCCTACGAACCCTTGGCAGCTTTGATGGATCAAAATCCGGCGGGTAGTATTTGTTTAACACCTTCCTCTCTCCCATTTTATCTCACTGTAGGAGAAAAGAGGAGAAGGGTGTATCACTCAATATCTAGCACATCCCAAAAACCATGTAGATTTATATGACATATTTTAAAGTAATGCACTTGAGCATAGATATTTTTCAAATAATGAATTTTGCAAGTGAACAACCTAAGAACTTCGACAACATCCATGTGTTTCTAATCAAGAACAAAAGGATAGCTTTTGGGACCTTAAAAAATGCTGTGTGGACAAGGCATTACAACCAAGGAAAAAGAATTCTATGTGGAGGAAACTTATTGAAGAAAAATATGGCTCATTGACCCATTTAAATCGGGCTACCCTAGCCACTGCAAAAGGCCCTTGGAAGTATATCAAAAAGCAACAAAGCCTTATCACCAACTGAATTTCTCACCAAATAGGTGATGGAGCCACCACAGTTTGGACCGATCAAAGCTTATTTTCCCACGTTTGTTCTAAATAAAGTGAAGTACAGAGCATATAAACGGCTCTTATTCCAATAAATTCAAAGTATCAATGGTGATTATATTGCCAATTGTATTGGTTAATATGAGGGAGAGATTTCAATTTCAAAGACTCATTGGCTTCTTACCAACTATAATCTACAAATATAAATATGGTTGAGGTTGTTCGGTCAATCAAAACAACTCCTACAAGCTAATGTTATTAAAAAAGAAAAATCAGAACAACTCCTCCATTCTTCGTCTAATTTATGTTTTTCAAGTCAGAAGAAAGACGTAGATGGTGATTGAAAGAATAACAGTCACAATAAGAGAGTTGAAAATCGAATGACTACTTACCTTACTACGAGTCCAATAACAAGGAACTTCCAACTCCTGGCAAGGTGATCAAGTGCAAACCCAAAACAGTATTGACAGTTGTTGGACAATAGCTCGGATCGACCTGAACTCACCCAAAATGGCCTTGAATGCCTTTACTCAAAGCAACTTTAACATCTTGTGCAGATTCCCGTTTCTCCTTCGCATCACACATCTCCGGTTCCAAAGGGAGAATATTCTACAACTAATGAAAGTTAGGTTTTCAGAAGAAAGTTAAGGAAGGAAAAGAATGCAACTCATGGACTTTAGGTTATCAAAAGACAGTAATGGAAAAAAAAAAATGCTACATTGAAATAAAATGGAAACCAAACCCAGAAATCCGGAAAAAAAAAATAAAATAAGTTGAGCGTCTTTGAGAAATAGTACATGAAAATAATAGCAATACTCGCTAGATGGAAGTAACCTCCTACCGAAAACGCTCGAGTAATCATAACCCTCATCTTACTTTTTCCTGCAAAACCTAACCCTAAGATTCGATTCGATTCTGCCGCTCTCCCCGGAATCAAGAAAACGAAATAGAATATACATTTGCATCAAATGCGTACAACATCAATCAAGGCTTCAAAATGAAAGTACGCATTTTAAGGGGGTCGCCTCCAAATATCAAATGGTCACTGCCTTATCTGGAAAAAGAAAAGAAGCAGCATGCCTCGAAATCCATACCTGGAAACAAGAACAAGCTCTAGAAACAGAAATTGCTGCTTTGATCTTTTGTGGTATTTTGACGCACATGCAACCCAGTAAGAAACCCTAAATACCCCACCTATTCGCTACCGTTCTTCTTCTTTTTTTCTTCTAGCCGCTTGGACGTTCAGTTCAGATACGTGGTTCTGAAAATTGAATTCGACGTTCTCTGTTTCTACTTTCTCTCGCGCAGGAGCTGCACCCCTTGAAGAAGAACGATCGCCGTCAAGACTTGAACCTCAGAAGTGGTTGCGAAACATTGATGGACTTTTATTTTGGGCGTTTGATTGTAAAATATTCATAAAAAATGAGGAAAATTTATTTTACCCGTGTTCCAACATGATTGGGTTATGTATATATTAGATAGGGGAGTACACTGGTTTGATTGGGTTCAATAGGTTTTCGAATTCAATTCGAAAATTCGAGTCGAATGGGTTGGCAACCTGAATTATCCAATTAAGAGTTGCAACCCAACTCAACCCTATATTTCGAGTTGAGTTGGGTCGTTGGGTTGTTTTTTATTTTTTTAATAATTTTTGTAATAATTGAATTTATAACTAAAATCACATAAAATTCAATTATTAAACTTCAAAATTCATAATATTTTAATATTTGTAAATTCATAACATTTTAATATTTATTAAAATATTAGAAGTAAAACATTAAGATTGACAAACAATTCATTTATAAATATATTTAAAATTGAAAAAAAAACATCAATTTTGGGTTGAGTTGGGTTGGGTCAGGTCAACCCAAACGTAAGAGGGTCAATCCGAGAACTGATCCGAAGTTGGATAGTACGAATTGCTCGGGTTACCGGGTTATTTGTACACCTCTAATATTAGATACGAACTTAAAAGTGTAGGGGCTAAATATGTAATTTATCATATTAAAAATTTGTACTTTAGTACCATCTAAAATTTCCACATTTATTCTTATACTTACTTTCCTCTTATTTTGAGATCATAAAGATTGAGGTGCAAACTTTTAACTTTAAAAGGGTAACAGATCTTATTTATCGAGTTATAACTGATTGACATTTTATTCTATGCATGCTAACTTTAAATCACACTTTTGTGCCTAATTCAAAACCAACTCATAAATCACGTGAAAATTCAATAAATAAAACATTAAAAACCAAGCAAATTACTCAAACTTAGAAACAAAACCAAGCAAAAAACAACAATAATAATAAAAATGGCTAAATTGCAAGTCCGATCTATGAACTTTTAGACTCGTGTCTATTTAATCTCCAGACTTTTTATAATATGTCTATTATAGACCCATTATGTAGTTTTTATATTAGGTCTATAGACGTAATATAAAAAGTACCTAACAAGTCTCCAAATTTTCAATTTTGTGTCTACTAAATCCATGGACTTTAAAAATGTCTAATAGGTTAATGAACTTTCAATTTTGTATCTAGTAGATCCCCGAGATATTCAAATACTTCAAAAATTAACTTATCTATCATACATATTATAAGACCTTAAACTCTCAATTTTATGTTTAGTAGTTCTACGAATTTTAAAAAATGTCATTTAGGTCAAAGGCTTATTTATTATACATAAATTTAAAATTTTTAAAAACCTATTGGACACAAAGTTGAAAGTGTAAGTACATATTTGACACTTTTTAAAATTCATTGACCAAATATACACAAATCTAAAAGTTCATGACTTAGTAGATACTTCGTAAATTTCAAAGACCAAATAGATATAAAGTTGAAAATTTATAGACTAAATTTGTAATTTAACCACAAACGCATACGAATGCTTAAAAATAATATTAATAAATTGAGGGTAGCAGTTCCACACTATTCAAGTTCAGTGTTTTTTGTAGTACAATTGGGGTTGAGGGGATTCAAACCACATACCTCGTGGTCGTTAATACACTTACTATGTTAGTTGTTAATACATTTACTATGTTAGTTGAGGTATGCTTTATTTGACTCAAGTTCAATGTTTAATTTGATAAAATATTAGGTTTAAAGTAAAATTTGATCATATAACCAAAGGCTAGATTATGAACCTTAAACCTTACATTTAATCATGGCTTAAAAAATTGACATTTAATTCAAAAATACCACTACTTTCAAAAGTTGAAATATTACTTTGAGCTTCCATAAACGTTTCAAAACTACTGTTGGAGTATAAAAATTGATAGAATGCTAATGAAGAGTCAATGTATTTCTGTTGAAATTACCGCCACTCAAATTTTTCATCCAACAAATGACAAAATTCAAAGGTACCTTTAATAATTTAGTCTAATCAAAACTAACAAAATGCTCCTATATTTGTAGAGATTGTTAAAAAAAAAAAGGGATTTTGAGTTTTCGTTTAAAGATTTGAAACCTATTATGAGCATTTTTTTAATGCTCACATAGATTTTTAAGTGATTTTTTTTTTTAAAGACTCCCAAGTGATATTTTTTTGAATAAATTCTTAAAGTGATTTGATCTTGAGTTAGAGTATTTTTTTAATGGATTGGATTTGACTATAATTTAGTGATTGAATTTGATTGCTGGTGTGACATGATTTTGAATGTTGTTAGCCGAACTTGATGTAATTACTTTTTTGTTTTGGAACCTATCAAATTTTTAATATACATCAATTTCAATACTTAAAGTTAAATTTCAAACTCAATATAAGAAAATTATATATATTTTTTTAAAAGGAGAATCCTTGGGTTATTCTCATTTTCATTTTCTACCCAATAAAATAGTATATTTACCAATTAAGTGATTGAATATTGATTAAAAAAAAAACGCTTGATGTTACATGATATAAATTATAGCACTATATTAACATCATTACATGCAACTTTTCCTTTCGTTCTTCACATCAATTTTAGCTTTTAAAAAATATATGGGTCTTTAAACTATATATAAAGAAATCATTTTGATCTCTTTGTTAAAAAAAACTGTTCAACAAAAATTTTATATACACGAAAGGGACTAAAAAAACCTATTGAGTCGAGACTATAATAATAAAAAATTTAAACCCAGAATTTACCAAAAGGATAGCACCCAAGCCATATCTTAATTTGAAAAGTACAAAAATGGGCACTCTTTTTATTACTGCAGATCTTGAATACAACAAATGGGCGCACATAAGGCCTGGACCTAAACGAACCGGTTAAATTACAAATTTGGTCTTATGATTTCGAGAAAGTTAAAATTTAGTTCCTCAAATTTTAAAGGTTAGAATTAGTGATAAAACCCTAAAAAATAGTCCTTACCATAGAGTCTATTTAGGAAAATTTTATCAAACGGACTATTTATGAGATTTTATCAAACCAAAAGGACAAAATTCTAACTTTTAAAACCATAGGGACTAAATTCTAACTTTCTCCAAACTATAGGGACCAAATTTGTGATTTAACCAAATTTAATATATATCTCTCTCAATCTTTAATCAAAGAACTTTCAGCTGCAGACTATCATACCCAAGCTGTGCTTTGTACCTTTCAAATATGTCTACGAGAGCTTCAACAAACTGACCGTGTAAATCAAGCACCTGACAAACCAACCACGATATAGTTACATTACAAACATGATAAAATATGGGACTTACCAAGGTAACTATAAACAGCCAATGAATTATGGGACTTAGTCCCTCAAGCAGTTAGTTCTAAAGAACTTGGAAACCCGTTTTTTTTAAGGGTCGATGATATAAATCCTCTTCCTAATCCTATTTGTAACGTTAAATTCTAAAAAATAAAGCAACTAGTTTTGTCCCCTCAGCTGCACCAAACTATCTTCCTCGGCGTTCACCTTATCAAACCTTAGTTGGGTTGGTGGAGTTTTATAGAGGAGCAAAAAGGAGAAATTCTTTGTTGTCAATATCAAGAATGTTTAAACATTCGTTAAGAATTGCAACCCCACTTTTGAGATACCTACCTCATCACTTGTTGGATTTGGATTTTTCTTCACCTCGATGGGTCTCCCCACCACCACATGCATCCGCTGCCTATAAGGAAGGGGAGATCTGAAAACAGAACAATATTCAATGATAGGTGATGATGCAATGATAACTATAGAGATTATCTTATGAACATAACCAAAAGACCACAGACCCAACACCCTCGGATCCCAATACTGCAACATTCTATTGAATTTTTTCATGAATTGTTCTTATTCCTCTAAATCGCATATATACAACAGATTTACCAACCAAGTAAATTTTCCAGATAAAAAAAAAAGTAATTCAACATTGACTCTGTGGTGCTAACAATGATTTAATCGAGGAATGACGTGGTGGATAATGGCACATCCACCCCTCCTCCAAGGTTCGACCAATGCCTTTAATAGGTGTCCCTAATTGCAGGGGTACTTTATTAATTCACCAATCAACCAAAAAACTTAAGTTGATAGGATATGGTAAATTTAATTATATCAATACTTCAACACTCGCCCTCACTTGTGGACTTAAATTTGAAGAAAGACCCAACAAGTGGAAATCAATATTAATTGAGAGAGGCCGACAAGAGCATAGCTTAATTGGCATGAAGTATGAGCTTACGACCAAGAGGTCATGAGTTTGAATCCCCTCACCCCCAAATGTTGTTGATTTAAAAATATATATATTAACGGGAAAGAAACGACTTTACAGGGGGTTTGAACATAGGATTTCCTGCTCCGATATCATGTTAAATCACCAATCAACCCAAAAACTTAAGTTGATAGGTTTTGGTAAATTTAATTATATAAACACTCCACCATACTTATGGAGTGAGATGGATAGCTCAAGAGCTATGCACACATCGTTGTGTACGAAGCTAGACTAAAAATACCTACATTAATAGCATGTGGGGATGGGGGATTCGAACCTCTAACCTCTCAGGTAAGGGTATATGCCTTAATCAGTTGATTTATGCTCAGGTTGACAAAAATCCGCATGCATTTTAAGACTAGAAGTGATTTTCTTAAAAGAAATAATCAAGACACAACTTACAACCGTGGGTTTCAAAAAAAAAAAAAAACTTACAACAGTGCAATTATCCCATCATTTAAATAAGATGTAACCTTTTTTTTTTCAAGTAAGATGGACCTTTATTAAGACAAAAACACGCATAGTGGGGAAGAGAAGAGCATGATATTTGTGAGAAAAAACACACATACCCAAAAACTCCCCAGAAGACAATGGGTGTGAACTTGATCGCTCTAGAAAATTGGAGGAAGAACTTCCCACCAGGTTTCCACCAGTGATAGACATTTGACTACATAAATTTGGAGAAACTGATTAAAACAATTTCTAAAATACAAATTAAAATCAGAATGATAATGTAGCATACTAAAAAAGCAAAGAAATGCACGATAACACCACGAAGATATTAGAAAAACACCTGACCGAAGCAGAAAACTGGGACTAGGGGTGTGCCCATCTCCATGGCTATGCGAACAAAACCTCGTCTTGTCTTGAGGAAAACAGTCTACAAAGTGAAACTTTCAGAATTGTCAATCCTTCCAGGCTTTTTGAGGAATGACAAAGAAGCTGGCAAACCAAACTCTTAGTAGAAAAGCAAATAATCATACAAGAGCTCCTGAAAATATTGCTCCTTTTAGGTGTTAGAATTCAAGAAGTTTCACCAATTATATTTCCTCTCCCCCTGCTTTTTAGATAAGAAATATTTCATTGGAGAGACACACAAGATAAGATATCATCTCAGAACTTGACTCGATGTATTCATTGCTTGCTATATTCAAATGTCTATACATCTTGAGTGATTGATGAACCTCTAGGAACTTTATCTTGATGAAGCAGTAATAAGCAGCTTATCTTGCTTGACATCAACAATCCAAAGACAAGAAAGCATCGATTGCGCTTGCTAAAGCAAAAAGATTATAAAAAGAAACTCAAGTCACAGAATGCCTCAAGTAGCAGTAGTAATAGTAAATAGGAGGATAGAGGGGGAAAAGAGAGAGAATCCAACAATGTTCTGGCTAAAGTTCAAAATCGATGGACCTAAAGGAACTAAAATTTTATCTATCTTGCCTCCAGTATGCAAGTGCACAAGCACTAACCTTCTAGTAGGAAAGTGTAAAGAAATCAAACAAAAAAAAGCAGGATCAATGCTAAAATTTATAGGTAAAGAATAGATGGGGAAAGACCTCCGAATTACGCTCCATATGAAATGTCTCTTGTACTCCACCAGGCACAATGATGCAACTATAGCCAGCTGCCAAGAGGGAGAGAGAATTTTTCTTTGTTGCTGGCGTCAGACCCATCCATGTCCATATGTGCCTCAAAAACGGTGTATAAAACACCTGGCCAATACCCCCCACATGATGAAGCAATAAAAAGTTACAGAGGATACTAGTAAATGCCTATAATAAAGAGGAAGAAGTCTTACAGCGGAACTAGCAAGGACTTTTAATTTTTGGAGAGGCATGAAACCAGTTAGGTCGGCCAATGCAACAGCGCCAATAGGTAAAACTGAATGTGGCTCATACCCAAAAACTACATGGTGTAAAAAGAAAGAACATCCATTTGATGAAATGTTAAAAATTCCTTATACTAACAAAACAAAAGAGAAATCAAATATGAAATGACCATACATCATGTGAGAAGAAACAAAACTGAAGACTGGTTCCAAATAGCCAAAATTGCCATTAAAATCAAGCAAGCAACTAGCTATAGCATTGACACTTTCCTTTGAAGTTAATTATTAAAGGGAAACACCAACATAAAAGCTTTTTATTTCCACAAGAATCTAGGATTCGTACAAAAGTAATTCTCCAGGGAAGAGAAAGAGGAAATAAGAAAACACATAAATCCGAAAAGGACTAGCTAAAAAGAACAATGATTCAAATAATTTGTTCACGGAAATAGAAATCAGTCAAATGAGCAATAATCTTTTCAGATTCAGCTTCATAAACATTGAAATGGAAGGTGGATATTTATCATGATAGTGTTCGAGTGCTATTAGAATGAATATACACAAAAATTGAAAAAGAAGCAAAAATGCTCAAAGATACAAACTCTCGACAGAAATTGAATATACACAAAATCTATTTGGCTAAAGAAATTGAATAGATAAGAACAGTATACAGAGGAGAACGAAGGATTTCTCCTTTGAATTCAGTTGATGCCTCCATGCAAGGACCATGATTATAAAAAACAAAAAATAAAAATTTGTTACATTGTCGTTTCCTACTAATGTAATAATATACCAACTGTTTTTTTTTTTTTTTTGAGAACCAAATTTTAATTAATATAAAAGAAAAAAAGAACAAAAGCATTTGATACCCCAAAAAAGGAAGCAAGAAACAAAGAAGAGACCACCAAACACAATTATTATTATTCTTCTTTTTATAAGAAATATTGCGCAATTTCATTGATTGGATGAAATATACAAAAAAGGATGGAGAAGCTATCCCAAGCCTAGAGAGGTTACCAAAAGGATCTCCAATCGGCAAAAAAACCAACAAACAACCAAAGATAGGGGGAAAAGGGTTTAAATTTCATTTTTTAAAAAACAAGAAACAAAACTTTTCATTGATATAATTTTTTTGACAAGGAAACAAAAATTTCATTGAGAAATGAAAAGAGACTAATGCTCCAAATACAGAACGACTAAGGAGAATAAAAAACAGCAAATACACAAGAAAATAATGACAAACTCGAGATAAAACTTGAAAACAACTCCAAGAGGCCATAAAAAATGACAAAAACCAAACAACCACGAACTCCACTTCCTTCATCAACTGAAGACTCTACCAAAAGCCTTCCAAAAAAGGCCAAGCTTCAGACGAACCAAACGAATTAAAAAATCACCAGATTCGGAACCAACCCAAAATCCAACAAAAAATCAAGCCCCGCAGACAGCAGCTGAGAACAAAAATTCCAACAAAGAACAACAAAACCAGGCTCAAAGCCACACCTACCTCCCTTTCACCGAGCATGAAATACCCTGAAGGAGCAATACGAACTGACCCACAAAGTTTCCAAACTCTCACCCCACGAAACCACCTAGAAATAACAAAGAATCAAGCAAAAGAGACCAACTTATAATCCAACCCAAACACCTCAACCACAAAAAACTTCAAGCCCACACCCTTGGACCCGACTTCCAAACCTCACGTGCTCTAAGAAATGAATCTCAATGACAATGAGAGGAATGAGAGACAGGACCAATCCCTCTGAATTGTAGCCCGCTAGCCTTGATTAACGCTTTAAAAGTATCCAACTCCTTTGGAACTCGAGGGAATGAATCCTCCCCTTCCAACAAATTAAGATCCGGAAGCTCCCGACAACTTCCACCTCTGGCAATCGGAGAATTAAACAAAAGCGATAGATCTGCCACAGGAAATCCTTGGCCAAGGGAGAATCAACACGCAAATTCCACTTTTGCCTATAGCTTTCTGGGTTGCTTAAACTCACATCCGAACCCACCGACATCCAGAGGTTCCTTAAGCTGACCAAGCGAAGCCTCATTCTGCAGAGCAACTTTAAAAAGGGGACTGAGAAGGGCCCAGATAAACTTCTTCAAAACAGGCATAAACCATCTTCTCGAGGGATCACCCAACTTTCCTTGCCATCCCCTCTTCTTCTGATAACAAGAGCTTAGAAGGAAAAGAGACTATTTGCTCGAGATATAAACTCCGTAAAGGAGTGAAAATGAAAGAAAAGAGAAATCAAGAAACAATTACAATAGAACAGTAAAAGCATACCAATTAAAACAAATATCCTATAAAGAAAACCCATCAAAAGACTTAGAAAGAGTGCACCAAGAAGAACCCTTTAAACATGAGTCAAAATGAGTGAGCATAGCAACAAGTTGATGCCAGTTGAGCTATGGCCTATGCTATATAAACTAAGTTTATCAATATCAAATTTCATTTCATCTTAAAGTCAACTACTCAATCAATTTAATACGATTAATCAATCAAGCAGATAAGAGATAAGAATAGTCAGTAAACACAACGTGGAAACCCACCCAAGGAGAAGCACTTAGGCAATACAATTCCTAAGCAAATAAGATTCTGTAAAGACTGACAAAGGATCCCTAAGCAAATAAGACCGGCAATAACTACCACCAACAGTCTAGACGTGAGAGACAAGGGTTTTGGTCAGTCACTAACCATAAGCACGATTGGGATCAAAGGCATGTATATCTTCAACATGTAGAGTAACAGGAAAATAGCTGCAAGCACTTTGACATATAAATCTGGAAGCAAACGACAGAACGTAAGCAAAGAGAGAAAGAGAAAGGAGTTGTAATGTTGATGAAACTTGAAAGAAGAAGGAACATACCTGGCCAATATGCGGCCGTATTTGCTTTTATCGTTGACTGGAATTAACATCAATATCAAGAGTAAAGCGAAGACCCTAAAAGGGAAAAAGGAGATTAGAAAGTGACGCACTTCTGTAAGAGGCAGAGAAAAGGAAAAGGGGACGAAAGAAAAAACTCACAAGAGGGCTTTGGACAGGGAGAGGTAGAAGAGGGAGATGAGGCCTAAAGCAAAGTTGAGATGAATGCCGCCGAGCCAAATACAGAGGGCTAGAATTGTATGGACCATCCGCCATTTGGTCACCGACCCACCACCGCCGCCGCCGCCGTCTCCATTAAAAACTGTGACGGAAGGTCCTGAGATTGAGATTTTATCCATTTCCTCCCTCCCCATCCTACTCCGTCTCCTCCAGAAATGGAGAAGTTATCGGAATTCGCAACAGATCGAGCCGAAGGAAGACTCGTGGCCGAATCTCTCACTCTGCTCCCCTTGCTTTTGACTCTTTTGCCGAAGCAATCGTGGAAGGTTAAGCGTAAATCACGTCACACTTGTAACACTTCTATTTAAAGCAATTTTTCATACTCACGATTGTTCGAGAGTGATAGTTTCTTCAGTCTGAGAGTGATTGATTTACCATTTTCATTAATTTTCTTCTTTCTATGTCTCTAACCAATCTTTGAAAATTGTGTAAATAAATTAATCAAACAATCACCGGCAAAACTATATAATGATGCTTAATAATCTAGGTTAAAATACTATTTTGATACGATTGTTCTATTTTGGTCGGTTTATTTTTAATAAACCTTAAAATTGGTTCTTATGATAGGTTTGAAGTTATTTTTTATCGAAATTAGTTATAAAATAATAATTTTAATATAAGAAAATGGACAAGGTAAGTTTTATTGAAAAAAATTATCAATAAACTAATGGTAAGAACCAATTATAAACTTTATTGAAAGTACAGAGACTAAAATTGAATATTTGAAAATATAGCGACCAAAACAATTTTCAAAGTGCATGGACCAAAATAGTATTTTAACCATAATTTTATGTCCTTAATATTATCTTTTAAATATAAATTCAAGGTACTACTCTCTCTTCATAATCGGAAAAAGCTGTTAATCAACTCGAATAAATTTTCATTTATGAGACTCGTTTTTTTTTTCTTTTTTTTTAAAGGGAACTTCATTAATAACCCAAAGCAACCAACCTCCTCATTTTTAATAGAGTAGACCGGGGCATATCAGAAACCCAAAGCACAAATTTTTATACTCATGATTGTTCGAGTGACAGTTTGGTGGGAGTGACTGATTTAAATTTTCATAAATTTTCTTGTGGGGAGAGAAACAACCATTTAAGTTCATCAATACGGCTGAAAAATTGGAGATAAAATAACATTACAGTAGTTCGAACTCAAGATTTCTTACTTTGATACTATGTAACACGTGTAGAAATGTGAGAAGAAAATTGATTTATTCCATTCATTCATTTGTAAGCAGATATTTATATCATACATGCTACAAGTACATCTTGGATGATGAGTTACATACTCATCTCAGAGACTCTTTACGCATGAGAAATTCATGGAAACAAATTGTTGATCATGAGTCAGAGTGGTCATTGCTGCGTTTGAGTTCAAAGATGTGTGTGGTCCATTTTTGCGTTGAAAACAATATTTGAGATCGAGCTAGATCGCCCGAGCCAAATTAAAAAACATGATACTTGATGAAATGCTTTTGGAAACTGAGTTCAAAATCCATGTAATGACAACATTGTTGTTGCAAATTCAGGACAGAAGAAAGATCGCCAGTCAACTTTAATAAAGTGTCATCGATGAACACAATTTTATTGTGGATTGAAAGAGCAAGGAGCATCGATTGACTCCAGGTAATGTAATTGACATTAGTCATTGGATTGGAAACAAAAACGAGATTAGCACGATCGTTGTGATGCAAGAAGTATGGATTCTAAGGATCCGAACTTGCAAGGGAAACTTGAGCAAACCCCTCAGGGTTTCGATTCCCAGACATCAAACACTGCGTACCAAACACTATTTTCTAATTCTCAGGGTTTCAAATCCTTAGAACAAACCCCTCAGGGTTTCGATTCCAAGGATTTCGATTCCGAAACGGTGCTCCAAACACCCCATATGTGTTTGAGAGGAAGAAGAAGGGAAAAAGATGATTTTTATTTATTTATTATTTTTTTTTTGGAGGGTAGGGGTTATAGTTCACGGAAAGAGGTGGAGGGAGAGAGGAGAGATTGATGCTTCTTTTTTTTCTTTTCCTTTTTCTTTTAGTTTCCTTTTCTTCAACTTCCAAGATTGCCCTTTCAACCCATTAAATCTCAATTTAACCCAAGACCAAAATAGATACTAAAAAAAGCAAACTTCGCTCTGAATTTTTTAGATCAAAATCTCTAAATAAGTTGGATGATACATTGTGAGGGCAATCTTCACCATCCTGAACCTGGGGCATTACAAAATTAAAGCTTCGTTGGATAACCACATGCATATTATCAAACACTAGCTTATTTGTTATTACTGGTTAATCTCTCCACACCTCTCACTAACTTCTACCCAATAACTGCTGCTAAAGTGTTGGAATGTATCATCAACCAAGAAATCAAAGTTCGAATCTCCTACCTCTCCACACCCACACACGATGCATTCCTTTTAATCTCTCCATTGCTCTATGGAATCAATTATCTAATAGTTCTCCTCCCCCATGAAAAATTTATCTACTAACATTATAGCTCAACCGACATGAAATATGTACCATTGACCAAAAGATCAGAGGCTTAAATTCCTCACCATACACATTGTTGAACTCGAAAAAATATACAAAACTTTTCTTGATATTTTGTTTCTTATTAATTACATGAATATTCTTGACTTTTTTTTTTAATTAAAAAGAAACATCAATATTCTTTACTCAAATACACAGAAATTGAGATGTTTCTAAACGAAACAAGAAATGTTGTATCATAATCATCAGGACAATATTCATTATTTAAGTGATATGATGACTTACATATTTGTCTACATTCTTAATAATACTAGACCTTGAAGATAATGATATCCATGAGAAAAGGTCAGAATTACACATAGAGAAGTTAGTTATAAATTTTGAGGAAATCAAATAAAAAATTTCATTTGATGTAAAGTAGAGTATTTAATCTAAACAAGGCAATGAATTTATTGAAACACAATGTTACCTCTTTCATAATCTCATGCGTGGGCCCATGCGTGCATACTATTATTAGAAGACAAATTTAAATCTTCAGCTTCTGTAATGATAGTCCACGTAGTTTCTCCATAACAGCTCGAATTTGATCTGAGATATGACCATACAAGAATCTCTGTGCAGCCTCATCCAGTCTTCTTGGTTCTTCTTCAGTGGCAGGCCATCCTAGTAGAGGAAATGACGACCAATTATGCGACATGGAAACTGCCATCTGCTTCATGTTAGGCAGGTCGAATTGAATTGGCTCACCCACAATAATCTCAATCTTCTTACAGCACAAGGGAACAGGAGGCCTCCTACCAAACAGATACTTTTCTGGCATTACCTGGGAATCCACATGGGTAATCATAAAATGAGACGCGATAAAAAGATAAATATTGGATTTCTATTCAAAGAAATAGGCTAAATTATAAATATATAAAAATATCCTTAAGCTTTGCTCATTGTTTCAACATACTCCTATTCTTTCAAAGACTGTGATATTACCCTTGACCTTTAATAAATGTTTTAAAACTATACTTGGAGTAGGAAAACTGTTAGAATGTTGGACAAAGAGTCGACGTGTCTAAATGTCATTCTTTCAAACTTAATCTATCTAAGCGTCCTAGTCACTTCCATGTTGTTCCAGGTCATAGCTATGTCGATTTTTCGTCCAACATTCTAACGGAATTCTACTCCAAGAGTAGTTTTAACACAGTTATAAAAGAATGTAATATTAGAATTTTTAAAAGAATAAGAGTATTTTTAAAACATGGGCAAAGTTCAAGAGTATTTTTTTTTTATAATTTAGCCAAAGAAATATCATATATTCTAAGATACAGGCCCAAGGTGAATTTTTTTAAGACAACCATTTTCATTTGGAAGAAGGGGCAATGATATAGCAAAAGTGAGCTTAGCTCAGCTAAATTGGCATATACCCTCGACCAAATGGTTGCAAGTTCAAATCCCCCCACTCCCAAATATTGTTGAACTAGAAAAAAGAAGGGGTAAGGATATACTAAATACGTGTTTGAGAATGATTTTGAAATGGTTAAAATCACTTTTGTCATATTCAAAATTACTCCAAAACATTTAAAAGTGTAAAATCAATTCTTAAGTTGATTTTGGAGGATTAAAACTATGTTTCAGAGTAATTTTCAAACGAGGTTCACAATCACTCTCAACCATTACCTTAACTAGTAAAGAAAATAAAATTAAACTTTCATCGAGCAAATCCTATCACATGACTTAGAGAGAGACATCAAATAAACACTCCAACACTCTCCCGCATTTGTGCCCTTGAAAATTTGAAAAAAGGTCCAATAAGTGGAAATCAAGGGAGGAAACAATTTTACAGGGTTCGAACACGAAACCTCATACCTTGATAATGGTTTTGTTAAATCGTCAATCAATCCAAAAGCTTAACTTGACAGGTTAGTGTAAGTTTAATTATATCAACACTTCAATAGAAATGGACAGGTAGAAAAGAAAATAACCTCCTCAAAGCCGCGATGGACGATGGGCAGAACTATTGGTGTTACAGGAGAACGAACAATAAGGCTAGCTGTTCCCCACTTTAATCGTCGAATGGGCACATCTTCTTGGGTCACTTTACCTTCCGGAAATGTATGGAGCTGCCAGATGTCCATGAACAAAACATAAAAGAAAAAAAAAATCTCATCTAGAGGTGGTTGCAATCTAATGAATGAGCTTTAAAATTCTAGAGTCATATATCGAATCTCTAAAACAACGTCAAGAATATGATTTAGAAACAAGGCACATATATCAACGTAACCTAACATGAAAGGTTTTTTTAATAAATAAAAAACCACACTTTCATTTAGATCAAATGAAAGAATACAAGGGAAATTATAAAAAAAAATAGGAAACATAATTTCATAGTTATCGTGACAGATAATTATAGAGAACTACCCATTCTCCATTCCTCAAGTGCTCAAGTGCTTCATCCATATATTCTTGATGAATTCCAGCACCCCTAGTAATAGGTATACATTTTCCTGCATAGTTTTGTGTGGGAAAAAGAATTGAACGTTTTAAAATTTTGAAATGGAAGTTCACGATCACATAATTCACCAGACACTTCCCATAATTATGTATACAACCATATATAATTTCAAAAATTAGATTGCTATGGTCATGTTTCTGCATTCATGTATGAGCTTGTCCTCTTTAACCGTCCCCTCAGGTGGTAAAATTCCCATGTTGTTATAAGTGGGAAATGGTGACTAAGCCTTTTTTTTTTTTACAAAGAAACAAAGTAATTTCATTGATATAAAGAAATGATACAAAAGACCAAAGTACAAGACTAAGTAGAATAAACAAATAACTGGAAAAAAAAAAACAATCCATTAACTCAGAAAGATAAGACCAACAAAACAACAGAATTTAAACCGAATAGCCAGCAAAGTCCTTGGAGAGAACACACCAAGAATAGGCCTTCAAATGTATTGAATCGAATCTCCTATCCCACTCCAATGTTTTTTCTTCAAACAATCTTTGGTTCCTTTCAAACTATCAGATAGCAAAGCTTTAATACCATTTCTCCACAAAATTCTTGCCTTAGGAGGCAGAAGAGTACCAGAAAGGAGTTGAGATACATTTTCTAAGACATTGCTTGAGAACACCTAACTGAAGTTGAAGGTATCAAACAATTTTGACCAACATCTCAAGGTATAATCACACTAGAAAATTAGGTGATTAGAAGTCTCCTCTCACTTGAAACAAAGATAACAAACCGAGGGTTGCAACACCATTGAGACTTGCTTTCTCTGGAGGACCTCCGAAGTGTTCAATCTTCCAACCATCAGAATGCACACCAGTACATTAACTCTTCCGACAAGAAGAGCACCAAAGGGCCTGAAAGAGCACCAAATGGTGGCTAAGCCTTTGAATCTTAGGGATTTCGGTATTGGTAACTTAAGGGCACATAAAGAGTCCTTGTTAGCCAAATGGGTTGAGGTGCTTTCCTCGGGAAACTGACACCTTGTGGCATAAGATTATCATAACTATGGTCTCCATTCTTTTGATTGGTCCTTTGGTCGGGTTCGAAAAACACTTTAAAAAATCCTTAAAAAGCTATATTTGAGGAGTTACCTTTCTTCTCTTCACTCATTCAACGTTCAGTGAGTGATGGATCCGATATGTATTTTTGGGAGGACAAGTGGTTGAGAGATAGACCTCTCTACCCTTTGTTCCCTCATCTGAACTATCTTTCCTCCATGAGATGTCATTCGGTGGACTCTGTTTCACCCTATCTTGGATATTCCTCCTTTTCTCCCTTGGGTTTTGTCACCCTTTGCCCCATAGGGAAACAATGAACATTACAAATCTATAGCCATTGCTTTGGGATTTTTTGGTTGTACTAGAGAGAAGGAATGTTCGTCTTGTGTCCTAGACCTCTAGAAAGGTTTTCTACCCTTGTCAAGCTACCTTATTTTCTCCTTTCTTTGGAAGGTTAAAACCAAGAAGGTCAAGTTTTTTGTGCGGTCTGTTGCCAATTTTACATGAGTAGTGAATATAAATTAGATTTTGTGCTTCAGAATGAATTTCTGAGGACCAATCAGTGAAGGGGTTTATTACAAGGCTTAAAATCTATGTGGATAGAGCCAAATTTTGCAGCAATGACCCTTCTCCATAAAGCTTCTTTTTCATCCCCCAAACCACCATAACCACTTAGCAAGAAGAGCCTAATTCTTTTTTCCCATCCCAGCAATACCAAGTTTGTCTTCGTCAATAGGGAGTTTGATATTGCTCCCTTGAGAAGGTGGAAACCCTTCCTTTCTTTTCCATGCCAAATAACGTTTCTGTAAAACTTCTCAATAGCTGCTGCTACCTTGAATGGGATGTTAAAAAGTGATAGATAATAAATAGGAAGATTGGTGAGTGTGGAATAAATGAGAGTAAACTTACCTCCCTATGGGATATTGGCAATTTGCCAACCTTGAAGTTTTTTTTCTACCTTTTTTATGATGTGGGGCCAAAAAGAAGGGGATTGTAGGTCAATTGAGGGAAGGCCTATATAAGTGCTCGGCCAGTACCTTTACAGTTGAAAGCCTTAGCGTGAGAGAAGATCAATTCAACGAGCATTTTATACCCAATAACTTAGGATTGTGGGGGTTTATGTTTAGTCCAACAACTTTATGGTAAGGAAAATGTTTTAAAGGTCTTTTTTCTCATAGGTTGAGAAGAGATGGTTAATGTGAATGGGGTTTCTCCCTACTTTAAAGCCTTTAATCAACCCTTAAGAAGCTGAGTGTTGCAACATTCTACCAAGGCAATCTATGAAAGGATGAAAGAGGGTCACCTAGTGAAGACCCCTAGTGGCTTTGATTTTACCTCTAGGTATGCCATTTATGATTGGAGAAGGTTGAGAAAATGAACCCACAAATCCAACCTCTTCAATGGCTACCAAAACCTTCTACATGATGAATATCATTAAGAAAATCTCAATCAACTTTGTCAAAGGCCTTCTCTATGTATACTTTGATTACAACTCCTTTCCTCTTCTTCAAATGTCATTCATCAATCAGTTCGTTGGCCATAAGCAATGCATCAAGAATCTGCCTTCCTTACAGAAAAGGGAAAAAAAAAGGAAAAACCACATCTTTGAAATCCACTCTTGTGATGGTCAAAGCATCCTCTGTGATAATACCATAGTACACGAGTTTATAGAACTCTACAAAGATTTATAGAATCCTTGCCAAACAATATTAAAAAGTTGTTATGAAAGTGTACGGATTACAACAACAATCTTAAAATTTACCAACCTTGTCAAAAGTAGGTCAATTTGTAAAATTGGCAAAGACACCAGTGTTAGCTTTTGGCATGCAAATGGACATCAAATTCTGGCGAATAACTTTCACAGGCTTTTCTCCATCTCCAAAAATAAAAACACCAAGGTTCATGAAGGATGATCACCAAAATACAATTCATAGGACTACGAATAGACACCTAAAAGAAAAGGGGCTTGAGGATTGGGTACTCTTTCTCAAAGGCCTGGGCCGTAAGGCATTTCAACCCAAACTCCAATGACAATGGCAACGGCAGACCTTGGCAGTGGTGGTGAAGCACAAAACCTAAGCTAGAAGACCAAACCCTTCAAAAAGGTGTTCCAAACCTAAAACCCTAATTGTTCACAAAACCCTAAAACTCAATAAATCCTAACTACCCTTGAAAAGACCAAGTAGTTCTGATACCATGTTATTGTGAGACCAAATATGAGAGCATTCTCATTCTATATAATAAACCAAATATATATATATAGGGATACATGGAAACCCTAAGCTAGCCAAAGTAAAATTATAATAAAGCACAAAAGATTAATAAGCTTCTAAATCTAGATATATACTATAACACTTTGCTATAGGAGTTAGAATGTCAACAATCACGGTTGAAAGATCATTTTCAACCTCCAAATCTAGTTCCTTTGGGATAGTTCTAATATCCTCTGCTATCATAACATGATTCTCGATCATTTATTAGATCGTAACCTCAGGCATTGCCTCGACTACCTCCAATGATGTTTTAGTCACCTTAATAGATAATATATCATCAATTGCAAACTTAACGAAATCATCATCCTTCCTGTGATCTTTTAGGACAAATACACCCTCATCATCCATAACCTGATGCAATTTAAAAAGGTCCAAAGGATTAGAGAAATCACTTAGTGACAATTCACCATGGGTAATGTGTGTGGAGGATCCAAAGGAGAAATATTCAAGGGCATCTTCCTTGATTAGGGTCATTTGTGCGGGAGGATTCAAGTTGTCAAGCCACTACCAAACATCAAGTTTGCAGAAATTAGGATAGGAGGATGTCAAAGTTTTTTTTTTTTTTTTTTTTTTTTTATGAATAATCGAACTTTGATGGGAAAAAATGAAAGAATACACTGGCATACAAAAATAAAGCCCACAGAAGAGAGCCAAACTACAAAACAGGCTCCAAACAAGTAAAATAAGACCTAGAGAGTAATTAAAAAAGGCCTTGTCACCAAAGTCCAAAGAGAAACATAGAATCTAACAAGAAACCAAACATCTCACCCCTAAAGATTCTATTATTTCTCTCGCTCCAAAGATCCCACAAAATAGCATATACCCTAGCTAGCCACAAAAACAATCCTGAAAATTGATGACACTGGGATAGGGACTAATCTCAGTCAAAGCAATTTTGAAAATTCTCCCTACATTAGTAGATCAGCCATAGAATGACAATGAGATCCAAAAAGGCAAAGTTTGGTATAACCATTGCAAGAAAACATGGTAAGGAAGAACTTTAGGGAGATACTGATAGGAACTTCAATGATTTATTTATTAAGCACACTTCAAATTGGAGATTACAGTATGCTCTAGTTGTTGCTGATGGCAAATTCTAGATGGCCAAAGTCTCTCCTAACAACAATTTTCTAGACAAATTAATCAAAATCGTATTGCCTATCCTATTCTTCCCATAACTACGAAAACTTCTGGTGGGAGATATCAAAATATCCTTTCTCATAACTACAAATAACTTACATAGGGAGTTACATCCCCATAACTATCCACAACTACAAATAACTTACGGTGGGAGCTTGTTAGGAACATTAGTAGGAAAACTTTAGAGATACAAGGCATATTTGTCAATAGTGGGAGTTGGGATATGGAAGGCCGATCTTGAGAATAGAAGTAACAAAGTAACACTGAAATAGCATTATGATATAAAATAAAGTACAGTACCGTCACACTTCTGGGGTTTCTAACTCCCCTATTTATACAATACCTTTCACTAACCAACTCCTACAAGCTCTTGTTCTTAAATCACCAATCAACTCAAAAGATTAAGCTGACAGATTGGGGTAAATTTAATTATATCAACATAGTCTAACACTATTCTTCACTTGCGGGTTTGAAAATTTGAAGAAAAGCCAAACAAGTAGAAACCATGATTAATTATGGAGAAAACGAATTTACAAAGGTTCGAACTCAAGACCTCCTAAGTTGATAGATTGAGATAAATTTAATTATATGAACATAGTCCTAATGAAATAACATTGCACCCAAATGAAAAAAAAAAAAACATTGCACCCAAATGAAAACTGTAAGAAGAAAGTACAAAAACGTAAGAAGTAAAGATTCCCTACCTAGTCGGAAGAAATAAGATAGCACTGCGTTCTTAAAGCATATATCCTCCGCAGCCAGCACCCACCTACCTAATGTTGCGTCAGAGGTTGGAAAACCTTTGAATCCCCACATAACTGGATCATCTAACCTGTAAAATCCACCACAAAAGCAACCTCAACTTAGAAATTCCACAGAGACAGAGAGTGAACACAGACAATAGGTTAAAACTTAATTCGGGAGGGGAAGCTAATGAAACGACGCAGCAGAAAGAGAGAAAGACGCGGACGTGGACATATGATTGCTAACAGTGATGAGGGGCACTCCGGGAGGTCGGTAGCGAACAAGGCGAATGAGAGTGTCGGCGTTGTGAACGGAAGTGGTATTTAGAAGATTTGCTACGGTCTTGGCAAAAGCTCCCACTGCCATGAATATCATTTTCCTCGGAATTCCCCACATATGGCCCGTTCGCCCTGCCCACTCCATATGTCGTCCCATTCCCGCCGTAGGGCTCCGTGTTCATGCCTCAAGCCCCTTGTTCTGCTTCGGCATCTACAGAATCGCCGGTCGTCGATCGAGCTTGTCTGATCCGGCCAAGCCGACAAAATGCTACACTTCAATCAAAGTTATAGCTGGTAGGTTAACGTTGCAAAATTAAGCGAGACAAATTTTCCCTTCTTCGGGAAAACATCGTTTCATGCCAAAACAAATTTTCACAATGAATCTTCTTTCAAGAAAAAATTTCACAATGAATCAATTTTGACTTTTCGTTAGAATTTCATTCTAAAATCGTTAATAGTAATTTTTACATGTATATAAGAGTTCTTTTAAATGAAGAAATTAATGTAAAATTAGAGAAAATTAATACATAGAAACAGATTTTCATCTTGGTTGTCTTTTTCTGTTTTTCTCTACTTATTTAGTCGGGTGATAGTCTTAACCAAAAACCGATCAAATCAAACCGATCCAATAGTTTGGTTTGGTTTTTTTAGAAGAAAATTGGGCATCTCAGTTTTTATTTTAGAAAAACTTAAAAACCGAACCAAATCGAAGTATATTTATATCAAAAACTCTCAAATTGAATCTCTATCCATTATTGTGTCGTTACATCCGTTTTCTTTCAATTAATTTTAAAGTAACAAAATGAGATTGTTAGCTGTATGAATTCTTATTGAGGTATTGAGAAATTTAGGAGCAAAAAATATTAAAATGACATGAAACTAATAAATAAAATAACATAAGATTTGTAAAAAAAAAAAAACCCTGAAAATCGAGCCAATGGTTTTGTCCTTTATTAGACTTTGGTTTGGTTGCTCCTTTGATGAAACCGATCAAATCGGTTCAGTTCTCGATTTGGCCTAAAATTGATGAAAACCGAACTAATATCTCCCCTATTATTTAGAAAGAATACCCTTAGTCATTTCAATCTAATTTTCAATTCATTTACTTTTATCTCACGTGGGAGTTGTCATTTGACACATAATCTTTATACTTACATTGTTAGCATGTCACATAAGCATTTAACTAAGGGAGTTTGACAAAGTTAACGGTAGGGACTAATTAGACACAAAATTGAAAATTCAAGGACCTAATAGATACTTTTTAAAGTTTATGGACCAAATAGACACAACCGTGAAAGTTCAGGGACTGAACGTGTAATTTAACCAAGTTCGAATTAATACAATTATCAGTTTGAGGTTTAATTAATACAACCTGAAAGTTTAGCAATATAAATTGATTTTTGCTCACCGTTAGGAAGGTCTGGATTTGGGATGATTTCAAATCAGTTATGATTTAAAATCATTTCCTATGTTTAGATGCCACAAAAAATGTGAGGTATTTGTTTTCTTTAAAAAAATTTACATTTCAAATAGGGCAGATTTGGTGGGATTTTAAGTTTTAAAAAATCGATTTCCAATTTTGTCCAACTACGATCGTTTCTTCATGATAATTTTTCTTTATTCAACTTCATACTATCAACATTTCTTCTATATTCAAACTCAACGCCAAAAGCAAATTTAATGTTAGATTTTTAATTTATTTCTTTACTCTAATTTTCTATTTTTTTTTAAATTGATGACAATAATTTTAATCTTTCTCTTGAAAAGTGATTTTTTTTTTTTGTTCTTTTTCTTAAACTTTTTTTTTATTTACTGATTTAGTCCCTTTTTAAATATATTGATTCAATGAATTTTTTCCTGCATATTTTTTTTAGTTTTGTGTTTTCATACCTTGGGTTGAAGAAGAAATCAACAACAAAAAAAAAATAATTTTTTTTCTCCATTGTTGCACAAAATAAATCAAATATCTTTGGATGGATTTTGTTAAGGTTTGATTGGGTTCAATTTTTTTTTATATTTAAATTAAAACATTTGTTTTTTTTTTATTATTTTTAACAATAATGATACCATTGGTAAATTTTAATTTAATAAGTTCATTTGTTTTGATTATTGGTATGTTTTCATGTTCATATGTATTTGATAATATTATTTGATATTAAAATATTTTATTACAAATTAAAATAATTTGCTACAAAATCCATAAGGGCATAGCAATAAAATATTATACTTTATTCTCATTTCTCATGAGCATCCAAACAAATAATTTTAATTTTGGTGATTTCAAATCAATTTGGTTCTAAACGCAAATATGGAGTTGAAATCATTTCCATTTTTTAGATCCTAGAATTTGAAATCATTTCTTACTAATTCCATCTGCAAAACGGAGCATAAAAGTTTACGGGCTAAAATGACATTTTAACCACTAGAATATTAATAAATTAGCCAATGATCTATTAAATTTTTTTTTTTTTTAAGAATATTAAACATAAAATTGAAAGTCCAAGTACCTGCAGTTTCATTTTTAAACTTTAGATATGTTTATTTGAATACAGGTTCAGACATATATTAGACACAATTGAAAGTTTATGGACCTATTAGATTCAAATCTAAATTTTCAAGGACTAACTTGCAATTTCATTTTTATGCAACAAAAAATTAAAATTAAAATATAAGTTTTACATTTTTCTAGTCAATTAAGTGTTGGGATATAAGGTGAAACCTTTGACTTTAAAGAAAAAAACAGTTTATATCTTATCTACTAAAGTATGTTCACTTAGTATGTTCACTTATGCACTTTTGGTCAAGTAATTGAAATTTTGTCTACTCGAAAGATTATTGTTATTGCTTCAACTTATATTCACATATTCAAAGTAGTTTCAAATAAATTAAATACGCGCATATTGTAGATAATAAAAAAGCAACCCTTTGTGAGAAACAAAAATCATCAATGGAAAAATTTTAAGCGTTGTTTGATAATTTCATTTAGTTTTTGGAAATACAAAAGCTACTTTCTTTCATTTAATTTTAAATATTAAATGACAAAAGAAGAAAACTATAGATGAAAGTTTTATAGGCTTGATGTTTAAAAACCAAATAAGTCTATAGTAAAAAGAAAAATGCCTCAAACATACTTTAAGTTTATTGTTTTTCAAAAATTGAAAATTAAAGTTATCAAATATTGTTGAATGAGAAATTTCAGTCAATCACAAATTGTCATATCATTAATTTAAATTAATGATTAAGTAAATTTGGGGTCAATTATAAATTTACATTTGTCCTAAAATTAAATTAAAAAACATGAAAAATTAACAAATTAAATAATGTCACATGTCAAGTATTAAAAATGGATTGGGCTCAATTTAAATAATGCAAACCAATTAAAAATGGAAGTCATCTCCGACCCCGTCCCGCCCCGTGGACATCTCTACTTGGTGGGTAAGGCTTTCACTCCATTTTTCTTTCATTTGTTTATTTCTTTTTTTTATTATTATATTTGGTGTTTCTTTTGATTTTATTTATGATCCATTATGAATGTATGTTGTATTACTTTATTAATTGCAAGAATCCAATAATTCTAATAATATATTTAAATGTGAAATATTGATAAATATTCAAAAGAGAAAACATAATTTAATTTAGGATATAATATAAAAAAATAAATTAGTTAATAAAATTTAGAATAAAATTATAAACGAAAATTATTTCATACGGAGAACCTGATCCTCGTGAATTTCCCGCGGGGAATCCCCCTCGGCAAAATTAAATAGGGAATTTTACAGAGACGAAGAATGAAATGGGTGGCGGGGATGGGGACGAGGAAGCCATTCCCCAGCCCTGCCCCGCCCCGTGGACATCTCTATGAACAAGCAATAGAGTTAGAGGGTTAAGACATAAAAGTCTTATGCTATGTACTCTGTCCTTGTTCTACAGTTGAGTAGTTGGCTATTAGGTTACACAATTGTTTCTATTCCTCGTGTTGTCTTATCCATTCATTTAATGCCTTGTAATCCTTATGAGCTATTTAAGAACCTCTTTGTATTGTAACAATAATTCAATTAACAGAAAACAGAGGAAACATCTTTTCAAGCTTTGCTCTCTCAAACTCTTTTCTGATAACTAGAACTGGAACTGGAACTAGAGTGAGAGATATTTTTCTTATCGTTTTCTTTTATCACTACTCCTTATTATCACGAGTGAAAGCGAAAGCCGAGACCTATAGAGTTAGAGCTAGAGCGCGATGTCCTCACGGTAATTTGGCTATAATGCACAATACTTTAAAATGGTCATATGTCATTCGTTTTAAAACATAGGTCAACGTTAAATCACATGAAAACAAGTCTTTCCTGCAAATTTCTCATGATCGTGGGTATGAATATAGAGTTAAGAACCAAAGAAAAAATATCTAGGATAATAAAATATACGTGCTTGAATATGAAAGAGGAGTTTGTTTGGTAAGTTTTGGCACTTATGGTAAAATTACTTAAATACTTATATTTAATTAAAAAATATTTATATTAGATAATTAATTAACCAATAAATAATAACTCAAAGCAATTAAAATTATTCTACAAATTAACCAGAAAAATAGTTAATGAATAATTTTTTCTTTCTCCATTCTATTTATTTTCCAAGAAAAGTTTCATTATAAGGATAATAAAATCTCAAGTTCATGAGTATTTTTTTTTTCTTTTTTGGTATTGGAAAAGGGAAAGAAAATTTCACCAACTTGAGATTTTATTCTAGGACAATATGATTTTTCTATCTTAAGATAATGATTATATAGGTTTAAAAAAAAACGTGACAAATTAAATTTGAAAAACAAACATGTTCTAAAGGTGAATCATCAACCATAAGTTAAAGTTAGGGCGACAAGATTTCCCCAACTCTATATTTCATTTGTTCATACTATACTTTTAGTTTGAATTTTTAATACGAGTTGAACTCTATACCTAACAAACATTCAATAAAAGTATGGTTAAATTACAAGTTTGGTCTCTGAACTTTGAGGTTTGTGACTATTTAGTCCATGAACTTTAAAAAATGTCAAATAGGTCTCTGAATTTTCAATTCAATTTTGTATCTAATAAGTTCATGAACTTTAAAAATGTCTAATTAGTATTTGAACTTCTAATAGGTCCCTAATAAATTCACAATTTTTTAAAAATTAAGCAATCTATTATATATAAAATTGATTTTTTTGTCTAATAGAAGCTTAAGTTTTCAATTTTATGCCTAGTAAGTTCATGAATTTTAAAAAAGTCCACTAGATCAAGGATCTATTAGACACAAAATTGAAAATTCAAGGACCTATTGGATACAAAATTGAAAATTTGAGGATTTATTAGACACATTTCAAAGTTTAGGGACCAAATAGATACAAAATTGAAAGTTCAAAGAGCTATTTGACACTTTTGAAAGTTTAGAGACCAAATAAACACAAACTTCAAAGTTTAGGGACTAAACTTATAATTTAACCTAAAAGTATTATGTAAAAACTCTAGGCTAGTACTAAAAATTTTCCCTTGATGATCTTACATTGTGACGAACACAGAGCTTTTGACACTGACACTCACACCCACGCAAGTGAATAATAACATAGCGGCGAGGCTATTGTACAATTGCAACAAACGAAACCAAAACAGAAGAAAGGGGCTCTGTTTTTTTTTTTAATTAGCGCCCAATCCCGCCGTGTATTTGACACCCGTGGACGGCAACCACAAGTTCCCTTCAATGAATTGCGCTACAGTGAAGTTCGCAGCTTCCATCGATTGATTCAATCGATGGTAACCAGGCCAATTGACACGCTTCGTCAAGCCTGCCCCCGGCCCATAATTCATAAACTCAGCGTAGAACAGTGTATTCAAAGCAAACCCACCGCCGTTCCACTCAAGCCAACCTTCTGGCCTAATGGCATTACTCATGTACGATTGCATAATAATGGTTCTCGAATACTCCTTCCATGGCCTCCCAAGGTACGTAGCCGTGGCGTTAACCGAGGGTTGAAGGTCTGAATCTGCAGAGATGTTGCAGAATTGAATGGAGAAGCCGGTGGGTTGATTTGGGTCTTTCCGTCCCTGAGCTGTGATGGTGTTCTTCTGGTTGGGAAGACCCTTCTTGGCGAGGATGCTGCAGTTTTGAAAAACGACTGTGGCATCGCCGAAGAGAAAGTCGACAGTGCCACTGATCTCACACTCGCGGTAGAATTGGCGCATGGTGTGCGTATACAGAGTGTCTTGGTATCCTCGAATACGACATCTAAAAAATACCGATAGATCGGAGTCCGATCGAAGTGCCACCGCTTGATGTTTCTCTGCGCCGGCGGTGTTCTCGAACGTTATGTCTCGTGCTATGAATCTTCTTCCACTAACGGCTGCAAAATCAACCACACCCATTCATTAATTTCATGGTTAAATTATAAGTTTACAAAAGTTTATGATATAAACTTACAAAAAAAAAAAAAGGTAAAAAAAAAGGTTTTTAATAGATTTATGAATTTTCAATTTTGTGTGTACGAATTTTAAAGAGTGTTTAATAAGTTCTTAAACTTTCGATTTTGTATATTTTAAGTCTTTTTCAATTTTGTGTCTAACAGATCATTCACCTATTCGATATTTTTCAAAATTCATGAACTTGTTGGTGAAAGTTCAATATACTATTAGACACAAAATTTAATATTATGCTTAAAGATTCATTAATTTTAAAATATTTTAATATGTCAAGGACCTAATAGATACAAAATTGAAACTTTGATGACCTCTTTGACATTTCTAAAGTTGAGGAGCCTATTAGACATAAATTAAAAGTTTGGGGTTCTATTAATACTTTTTTTAAGTTGGGTACCTATTAGATACAAACATAAAAATTTAGGATCGATTGATAACCATTTAGTTTTTAGTTTTTTGCTTGTTAGAATTATACATGTTTTTTTTCACAATCTCTCTTATATACTCTACTCTAAAACTCTGTTTCATAACAATTTGATTTCGTGTTTTTTAAAATTGTATTTATTTCTTAGCTTTTTGCTACAATGGTCTTCATCTTTCTTAAAGAAAGATTTGAATTCTTAGGTAAATTTTAAAAACAAAATTTTGGAAACTACTTTTTTTAATTTTTAAAATTTGGCTTGGGTTTTTAAAACACATCTAAAAAGAGGTGAAACTCATATTAACAGGGTTAATTTTCAAAAATCTAAAAAATAAAAACAAAATTGATATCAAACAAACCTATGGTAAGTACTACTTAAATTCATTGATAAGTACTACTTCATATTGGGTGTGGGTCCTTTTTTGTTTTTTTGGTTGAAAATAAGGGTCCTTCACTCCTTCCTGTTCTGTCTATACTGAATCATATTCATAAATAAAGTGAACTTTTCCACTATTGAAGGGTCCACAAGAGGACTGCAAAATTAATTGCCCTAAAAAAAAACCCCAAATCAAACTAGAATAAGGGAATGAAAGCATTACCGAAGGTGGCTGAACGGAATGTGGTCCAACCGTCGATGAAACTCCGATTACCCGAAATGACGGTGGCGTCTATTCCATCTCCAATCATCATGAGATTCCATTTCTTCTTCTTAATCTCAACGTTCTCGAAATACACACCCCTCTTTATGTATATGACATACCGTCGGGCGCTATTTTCGGGGGCCGCTAGCACTGCATCCATCACATTGGTGAAATCTCCCGTCCCATCGGCGGCCACAGTCGCATCGGCGGCCAAGTCATTTAGTTGCAGCAGGTTCCGGTCCTCCGATTTGACCCAGGAAGGGAACTCGCTCTCCAATTTTCGACCCGGCTCATTGGGGATTGATTTCACCATGGAAAGAAGCTCATAGACCTGTGAAGTTAATTGGTTGATGCCGGCAGACGCTAGATCTTTGACAATGCTATTGGTGCCCTCGAATCCGTCCATGCATGTTTCTGGATTGACGACTGCCGCGCTCAGCCATGTTTTCAGATCAGAACTCAGATCTCCGGTGCTGCTGTTGTTTTTAGCTATAATTAAATGGAGGTTAAATCAGAAGTTGTGTCTTTTCTAAAACTTTTTAGAAAATATCTAATTTAATAATAATTTGATTTTTTATTTTTAAATACTACTTAAACTAAAAAAAAATTCTTATTTTATCATTCATTTTTAAAACCAACCCAACTTTTAAAAACAAAAAAATGGAGTTTTCAAAAAATATGTTTTTGTTTTCATAATTTAGCTAAATATTCACATTTTTTCTCAAAAAAGATGAACGATACCATAAAGAATTATGGAGAAAAGTTGAGAAAACAAGCCAAACAAAAAAAACAAATAGTTATTAAATGAGACCTAAACTTTCAATTTTATATCTACCCTAAACTTTAAAAATTTTAAATAAGTTTTTCAATTTTGTATCTAATAGGTTTTTCAAATTTTAAAAATTAATGAATCTATTAAACATAAGATTAAATTTTGTGTCTAAAAATATATTATTTCAATTTCGTGGTCAGATCATGAATTTTTAAAAATGTTGAATATGTCAAGTACTAGATACAAAATTGAAAGTTGAAGAATACAAAATAGAAAGTTTATGTTTCGTTTGATAACTATTTGGTTTATTAAAATTATACTTATTTTCTAACCATTTTTCTTCGATGGTCTTCATATTTCCTATAATAATTCTCAATGGTCTTCATATTTCCTACAATGATTCTCACATTTCTTAAGAAAACACTTAAATTCTTAGCTAAGTTTTTTTAAAAAAACAAGTTTTTAGAAACTACATTTTTTAGTTTTGAAAATTTGGCTTGGTTTTTTAAAACACATTTAAAAGGTAGACAAAAAACACAGAAACCCATTGGTAGAATTAGTATTTATAGGCTTTATTTTCAAAAGCAACAAACTATAAAACAAATGGTTATTAAACCGGGCCTTAGATTTATTAGATATTTTTTAAAATTTAGCGACATATTAATTTTTTTAAAAAAAAATTAGAGAAGTTCGAGATTAAATGTAATGTTCAAGGGGCAGGGGGGGTTGAAGATTTATTGGATTGCACAATTAAAAAATACGATATACACTTGACATTGACATTGTCCTGTGAACCAAAAAAATAAAGCTAAGAGAAATTCAATACAGAAGAAGAAGAGTACCCTTGGGATTTTGAGTGGCGGAGAGGGACCAACTCAACTGATCAACAGAAGAGTCAAGCAAATCGAGACAGTCGGAAATGGCGGTGGAAAGTCGTGAATCGCCGAGCAATTTACTGAAAGGAGAGAAAATGGCCATAACCTGGCGGACGACGCCGATGGTGGAGAGGAGTGAGTTAGAGAACTCAGAGGAGGGCACTTTCAAGCACTCTGTCTGCGCAAGATCCGCAGCCGGAACCACGATCGGAAACAGGATCAACAAGCAAAAGTACAGAAGTGGTTTTCTGGTTAATTTCGCCATTAAAGGAGCAATTAATTTAAGTGGAAGCAGAGTTTGATTTAGAATGAATGATAGAGAGGAAACAGAATCGCGAATAAATGAAGGGTTGAGGAAGATGAGGGAATTTAAGAAGGGGCGGAGGAAGGCGGAGGTTGGGGAGATGGCGCGTTGATTTGAATGGCGCATCGCTTTCACGTTTTGTGGGGAAGCCATTTGTCGGCACTCATAAAAGCTATAGCTTACACTCACTGCACGCCCTCGACTCATACTTCAACTTCAGCCCCTCTCATATCTTCCTTAATTTTTTTTTTTAAAAAAAAACTTCTTTTGTTCATTTACAATTTGTCAATAGTAAATTATTATTATTATTTTTAATTTTTTTAGATTAAAATAACATTTTGATTCCTATATTTTTTAAATATCCAATTTTAATATATCTACTTTTAATAAAATTTAAAATTGGGTTCTGTAATAAGTTTGAAGTTAATTTTTATTAAAATTAGTTACATAATAATACCGGAACATATTTTTAAAATTTGTAGAGAAAAAGTTAATAGAGACTAATTTTTTAAAAGAAAAATCAACAGTAAATTAACATTATGGACCAATTTTTAGCTTTATTGAAAGTACAAGTACTATAATTGGACACTTGAAAGTACATGATCAAAATGGAACAATACTCAAAAGTACATGAACCAAAATGATATTTTAACCTATTTTTGTTTATTTCTTCTTATGGTGGAGTGGAGATAAAAATGATGCAAAGAGATGGATGCAAGCTGCAATTAAGTTTTGCTCGATTTTTTTAGGGAAAAATTTCTAACACTACGGTCGTAACATACTCCTTATGTTCACACTATGTTTTAATACTAGTGGAGCCAACATAATTTTCCATAAATGAGAGAAGTATGCAAAATTTTTCATACTACCATAGTACTAGAATTTTTCCAATTTTTTTAGAGCAAAATTTGGGTGTCTCTTTTTTTGGAGGAGAATGGGTAGTAGATTCTACAACGATTTCTTTGATGTTTGTGGATGTCAAACCCATACTATGTCTCGTTGGCCATGCCAATCAATCTCTCTGCTAACCATAACAAATGATATTTAATGAAATAATTTGACTATGATTCTACCGGTACTTCTGGCAGCGTCTTCATTGAGTTCCTCTTCTCATTAATGCCTAAATTAATATGTTTTGTGTATTGTCTGTTGCTCAAACAAAATAATAATAATAATAATAATATGTTCTGAATTTCATTCCATTTGTTTGTTTTTCTTCTTTTTAGTACGGTTTCATTTGCTTCCTATTTAGGATTTTGACAAAAACCAACATCCTAACCAAAAAAATTTAAAGAGAGTACTAAATCTAATCTCTTAAAGTCATTTCAAAAGGAATTAGGGGAGTCGCAAGGGCAGCATGGCGGGGTAGCCGAAGTAAGTCCCGGATCGCAGAACTCGTTTACTTTTTCCTAAGAAATTACTCAAAGTGATTCAGATGAAGTCCGATGCAGGCCATTCAATAACAGCTGGGTATCATCACCAGATCCGTCCAAAGAAGAGAAAAAGACGAACGACAATTATTAAGTGCAGACAACTATCTTTTCCGCTTTTTCTTTATTTCTTGTCGCGTGTGCTTTGCTTTTCCTTTCTTTTACTTTTTGAAAAGGTAAAGTGGGGGTCCTGTCCCACCAACCTATTGTATTATTTGCTTTTCAAAAAGAAAAGATTCCAAAGAGATAAAGATGGCAAAGCAGGGGTCCTGTCCTGTCGGCCACTCTTGGAATCGATTCTTATCTTGTAAATTATTGTCTTGATTGGTGCTGCCCTTATACTGATGTTATAAGAAGGGCATCAGTCTCGACCCTGAATGGTATCAGAGCCATGAGCTCAAACTTCTCTTTAAGAATTCTCTCTCTCTCTATGGAGTAGATATCTTCTATGAGCTTAAGATAAGTAATAACTTGTTTCTATAATTCTTTTCTTGCTTCTTAGTCGAGTTCTTAAACTAACACTTTTAAGTTATATTTGATAACCTTTCGATTTTTGGTTTTTAGTTTATAAGTAGGGTACTTATTTTTCTATATTTTTTATTTTTTTTAATGAAAACACTTGAATTCTTAGTTAAATTTCAAAAATAAAAACAAGTTTTTGAAAACTAATTCGTTTAGTTTTCAAAACTTGACTTGATTTTTGAAAACACATATAGAATGTAGAGAAGAAAACATGGAAAACTATAGATGAAAGTAGTATTTATCAGCTTAATTTTCAAAACCTAAAAAAAAGACGCAGTCTTCCAAGTTTGCATTTAATTTTTATTTGGGATTGAGATTTCAATGTAGTATGTTTGACCTTCCACGTTTGAATTTGATTTGTAATTAGTTCATGGAGTTTGATATTGGTTTTAATTCCTTTTGAGTATATAAAAAAAATCCAATTCATTTATATATATATATATATTAACAAAGTCTAATTAACTATCGTCTATTATTTCATTAGACCAACTAATAGTTATCTCTACTCAATGATCACTTAAAAATGATTAAAAATCAAATTCAAACTTTAAGAACCAAACATGTCAATTTTAATAACTTAATGTCCAAATAGAAATTAAATTCAAAATTGAAAACTAAGGCTTCGTCTGATAACCATTTGATTTTTTGTTTTTAATTTTTGAAAATTAAGCCTAAAAATACTATTTCTACTTACTATATTTTCTTATCTACTTTGTATCTACGTTTTCAAAAATCAAGCTAAGTTTTGAAAACTAAAAAAATAGTTTTCAAAAACTTGTTTTTGTTTTTAAAAGTTGGTTAGAAACTTAATGATACCTCGGGAAAGATGAAAATTATAGAAGAGAAGATGAAGAAAAGTCGTGAAAAAATAAACATAATTTTCAAAAACTAAAAACTAAATAGTAATCAAATAGGACCGTAGTTTTCAAAAACTTGTTTTTATGTTTTGAAAGTTGAGTAGAAACTCAAATGATATATTTCAAGAAGATGAAAATCATTCTAGAAAATAGGAATAAAAATTATAAAAAAATAAACATAATTTTTTTTTTTTTAAAGTTATCAAATGGAACGTGAAAGTATTAGTTTTGAGACAAACAAAATATATTTAACCAAAATGAAAAACAAGAAATTACTGCGATTAAGGGGGAAACTTACAATACAAATTGAAGATAAGAGGTTTGTTTGTTTCTCTGTAAAACATTTTTCTAAAAGGAAAAAAGTCGGTGGATACAAGTTGGAGACTCGAATCCTTTTAGACTTATTTTTTTATGTTATTTAATATAAATGGTCGGAAATTGAAATAGAAACAAAATATATTTTAGGTACTAAAATACCTATTCCATATTTTTTTAATTAGTAAAAATGTACTATTAAATAGTATGATAATATAATTTTTAATTAAAATAACAACCAACCATAATAAATTTTAATTATTTTATTTTGTTTTTTATAGTTATAAAATTACATCAACTAACAAGTATTAACATAATTTTTATTAGGACAATAATCATTAATATAAATTTTTAGTAGGATACTATTTGATACTAATGAACCAAGTACTAACTAACGAAATAAAATTACATCAACTAAAAAAAGGAATAAAATATTTTTTATTATAAGAATCTAGATCTATTTGATTTGCAAACACTATTCAATAAAAATATTTTATTTTAATTTCATAAAAAAGTACATGCAATAAAAGAATAGTTTATTTTTATTTTTTTGTTAAAATAAAAATTATTATTAGTACAGATAAGAGTGAATGAGTCTTAAAATAACTCACAAGAGACAAGTTGGGGTCTTATTAATTATTAGATTAGAGAAAAATAATAAAAGTGGTAAAGTAAAAGGTTAAAATATTATTTTCATTTATGTATTTTGAGTTTTATTCTATTTTAATTCATATACTTTCAAGTGTCTAATTTTAATTTATGCGCTTTTAATAAATCTTAAAATTAGTATTTATCGTTAGTTTGGAGTTAATTTTTATCGAAATCGGTTAAATAATAGTAATAATTTTCATGCAAGGAAATATATAATCTGTACATACATTTTTGTCATTATACTTTCAAATGTCTAGTTTTAATCTATGCACTTTTAATAAATCTTAAAACTAGTCTCTATCATTAGTTTAAAGTTAATTTTTATCGAAATTTGTTAAAGAATACTAATTTTCATGCAATAAAATATACAATGTGAATATATATTTATAAAAGAAACGTTAATGAAGGCTAATTTTTTTCAAGAAAAGTTTATAATAAACTAACAATAAGGACCAATTTTAAGTTCTATTGAAACGTCATGGATTAAATTGGGACATTTTAAAATACATCGACTAAAATTAAAATAAAACCCAAAGTATATGAGCCAAAATGATATTTTAACCTAAATTATGACAATAATTTGGGACCCACAACATAATGTTTAGGCACATGTTATAATAACTGTGGAATACTTTGCACTTCAAACACAATCTATTATAACTCTAGAATATACTATTCTACATTTTAAATAATATTATATGATTCCACATATTATAATAACTTAGGGTCTGTTTGGGGTACAGACTATAATAACCTGTGTTATTATAACCTGTGGAATACTCTGTACCCCAAACACAGACTATTATAACCCCAGACTATACTACTCTGCATTTTAAATAATATTATATGATTCCACATATTATAATAACCCACATACTATTATAACCTCCCATTATTATAACTCACTCCAAACAACTCCCACAAACTATTATAACCCCTATTATTATAACCCATTCAACGCCTCAAACAACTCGTAAAGAGAAATGAGATCACTTTTTTATAGAGTGTTGTATATTTTAGTAAATACTATTAAAAATAATGAAAACTCATTTACAACACACAATTGAAATAAACGGAAGTTAGAATGAAAATTAATCGAAATAAGAATGTTTTTCCTTTTGTGTTGTTTCTTAGAAGGTGTTTGGAATCAGAATCAGAAACAAAAACTCATTGATAGTATGCCTAAGTACTATCACAATTCAGAATAAGAAATCAAACATAATATATAGGGTCCGTTTGATAACGTTTTCGTTTCTTGTTTCTCATTTTTTAAGAAACAGACTTATTTGATAATCCATTTTGTCGTCTCTTGTTCCCAAAATTTAAAAAACGTTTCTAAAATTTAGACTAAATTTTGGAAACTACAAATAGTAGTTTCTCTATTTCGTTTCTGTTTATATTTAAACGTTCTTAAAGTGTTCTAAATCTTTCCATTGTTCTATTGGTGAAGTGCACATCTACCTTTCTTTATCATCTGTCAGGTCGCGTGTTCGACCATAAATCTTCTCAACCTCAATTATACTGAATAATTAAAATCAACTTAAAAAAGATTTAAATAGTTTTTTTATGAGAATAATATAGATTTTTTTTTGTATATGTTTTCTAATTAAAAAATATTTTATTTGAACAACATTTAAACTAACTACTTATCAAATTAAATACAAAATTTTAATTTTATACGAAAAAATTACATGTAATAAAAGAGACAGATTAGTGTGACTTTTTGTTATAAGAAGAGAAATTCTTAGGTGTAAAGTATGTGTACTAAAAAAAGAGAAGGAGTAAAGTATAGAGAAAGGAAAAAAATATATAGAAATGGTGAATTTTCAAAAAGATAAAAAGAGGAGAAATAGAAAAAAGAGAAAAAAAAAAAGAGGGATCGTGAGTCATGACACATGAGGATGAGCCAGAGTAAAGGATCGAGAAATGGTAAATGGAGTAAAATAATAATAAAAAAGTTAAAATACCATTTTAATCTTTATACTTAGAACCAAGGTTTAAAATGTCGATGTCGATGAAAATATCGAAGTCTCAATTTCATAAAAATGTCAATGGAAATATCGATAAAATATTGATGCCAATAGATATTTCTAGGAGAATTCTAAAAACAAAAAATTTAAAAAATGTATTAAAATTAGAAAATATATCTTCTACACTTTTTAAATGAGTTAAAATACTTGTTATAATATTATATTCATATTATGTTACATTTTGTTGTTATTTTCTTTAATATTTCATCAATTTTCTACAATATAATGGAAATGTCGATTCACTCTTGGTGTCGATGTCAAACCCATGGACATGTGGAAATTAATATCTATGGAAATGTCGACATGTCGACGGAAATTTAATACCATGCTTAGAACATGGTTTTAGTTTGGTCTATGTTTCAAATATTTAATTTTAGTTCCTATACTTTCAATAAAGCTTAAAATTGGTCCTTACAATTAATTTATTATTATTATTTTTTAAAAAAATTAGTCTCTATTAGCTTTTTCTCTAAAAAGTTTGAAAGCATACTCACATTGTGCATTTTCTTGTATTGAAATTATTATTATGTAACTAATTTTGATAAAAAAATTTCTCAAATTTATCCTAGAGACTAATTTTAAGATTTATTAAAAATATATGGATTAAAATTAAACATTTGAAAGTACAACAAAATAAAACCAAGTTCAAAGTATAAGGACCAAAGTGGTGTTTTAATCTTAGATGGTCTGAGCTCAAATAAACAACGAGATTGCATTTTTTTTTTTTTTTGTGTAATTCTCAAATTTGAGATGAATTCATATTTTATTCTAATTTCACAATTTTAGTAATTAAACATATTGGAATAAAAAAAATCATTTTCAATCATGGATTCTCATCCACGGTGAGTAAAATGAGACTTTAATAAATAAAAAAAAAAGTTTCATCAAAAAATTATTTTTTAGTGGTCTTGTTGAATATATTCTATTAATATTTAATAATATTTCTGTATATTTAACAAGGAATTTCAATCTCCCAGCTGGCTCATTCCCACTTTTAACCTTTTTTTTTTGTTCCAAATGCAATTTAATCGTTTTGCATGAGGAAAATGACACTTCTGTCCTTCTTGTTATATTCAATTCTCATTTTTTGTTTTCAAACTCGTTAAGTATAGATATATATGTATTATGGAAGATAAAGATTTTTCATTTTTTTGGAAAAAAACTTTGATATTTTTGTGCTCGTGCATCTTGTTTTTTTTGTCAAGTGTATTACAAACTTGAAGGGTGGTTCAAGGAAATAACGTAACAAACACTTCCTATTCCTCGAGTAGGAAGACAACATTTTGGTATAGCTAGTAGCTAGAAGTAGGGAGAAACCAACCTAGATTTAAGAAGAACTCGCTTGGATTTATCCATTGTTTGTTTATTTCTTATCCTGGAAATCTTGTTTCGATCAGATCAAAAATGATTTAGAATTAAGAAATAGGATTTGATTTGTTTATATTTAAATCTAAAATTTATCTGACATATGTAATTTTTCATCTTCCCTTAGATTGCAAAAGAGTGACATATGCATAAACAATTGGTTCGATCTATTTCTTTATCTTCCCATGAATCGTACGTTTGTAACTGACAATTTTGCACAGTTAGATGTGATAAAGAGACAACGACCTTCAACATATCTTTACAATAATATGATATTGTCCACTTTGGACATAAACACCCTCATAACTTTGTTTTTGATTTCCAAAAGGTCGCATACCAATGAAAATAATTATCCTCACTTATATGCTCTAAATGACGTTATCATTCTCTAATCAATAGGGGACTATGCTTATACTGTTAGGATGTAGGACAAAGAAATTGCAAAAGTATTTTGATTTTGTATTTAACAATTTTTAGATATCCTCAACATACTCACTTAAGATAGTGCCTTTTTGAGTTCCGAAGAGGAGTAACCTCATGTATAAATTGTGAGATCACTCTACATTTGATGCCTTTTTGAGTTCACCATTCTTGGATCGGATTCCAATTTCAATTTTTTGGACCGAATGTTCGTTTAGGTTTTATGGGCTTTGACACTATATTACATTACACGATCTTATAAATTGTGAGGACACTCTACATTTTGAATAACCATTTGGTTTCTATAAGCTTTGATACCATTATTAGATTACATAGGGTTTCATCTCAAAACCAATTGGTAATGAGAGAAGTAACTCATATATCTTATAAATTGTGAGGTCACTCTACATTTTTCTAATGTGAGATGCTCAACATTTGAGATGTTGAATTATAATAACATGAATTACAATAGTCTGTGGAGTTATGTAATTTGCGTTTAGAATGAGAGTTATTTAGTTTGAATTATTATAATTTGTATTTAGAGTGCAGAGTATTCTACAAACTATTACAACTCATGTTTCAAACAATTTCGAAGACTTTTAAATTTATATCATATAGAATGTGACGACTTCATTTAATAATTTTTCGAGGAGTAGAGGGTCGTCTCTTTTAGCTTTTGGAGGAGAACATGAACATGTTAATCTTTGTTAGGTATCAGAAAATGAGGATTATTAAAAAGTTTATGAATAATGAAGTCGCAGTTGCTTTACAAAAGGATACCGAACGCGTTTAGCTCAAAGCAAAAGGTGGTTCGTATCGCTATCGCCATAATAAATTAAACAAAAAAAGGCAAATAAAAATAACGCGGTATTATTATTCTTGAACGTGGACATTAATCGGTAGCTAAGCTAGCTTTCCATTTTCATGATGACTTCAATTCTAACATTTGTTTACACCACTACACTCTCTCTTCTTTGTCTCTTTACATATTTTTAAGGCAGATTTAGAAAATGTATTTTGTAAGGTTAAATTAATAAGATATTAATTAAATTGTAAATTTACGTTTCTTTCATAATTATTTAATTTTTTATTTTTAAAAATTAATCCTAAAAATACTGCTTCAACCAATCAGTTTTTATGTTTTTTTAATTATCTACTTTGTATCTATGTTTTAAAAAGCCAAGTTAAACTAAAAAAAGTGGTTTTTCAAAAATTTGTTTTTTTTTTAAATCTAGCTAAAAACTTAAATGATACCTCAATAAAAATGGAAATCATTGTATGAAGAGAAATTGTGAAAAAACTAACATAATTTTCAAAAACTAAAAATCAAAATGGTTATCAAACGAGTTCTCTTTAATAACAAAATTTGTGCTAATTATTATTATTATTTTTTTATATTTCTCTACCATGAATTTCATTTTTTTAACGAAAACAATTGAATTCTTAGCCAAATAAAAAAGCAGGACTCTTGTTTGATAACTATTTGATTTTTTGTTTTTTATTCTTTAAAATTAAGTATATAAATACTAATGTGTATCTTTTTTTAATCTATTATATATATATATATATACATATGTTTAGAAAAAACAAGACAAAATTTGAAAACTAAAAAAAGTAGTCTTCAAAAATTAGATTTTATTTTTGGAATTTGGCTAAGAACTCAAATGGTTTCATAAAAAAGATTAAACTTATTATAGAGAATTCATTTGAAAACAAACCTAATTTTAGAAAACCCAAAACAAAAAACGAAGACTCTGTTTGATATCCATTTAGTTTTTGAGAATTAAGCCTATAAATATACTACTTCTATCTATCTGTTTTCTTGTTTTTACCTATGTTTTCAAAAACCATTCCAAGTTTTGAAAACTAATTAAAGATAATAATTTTTTAAAACTTGTGCTTGTTTTTGAAATTTGGCTAAGAACGCACAAATGTTTCCTTAAGAAAAATACACACCGTCGTTGTAGAGAAATTATGATAAAACAAACACAATTTTGAAAAACAAAAAACCAAATGAAGATACCGAACGTATTTTTTCAATTTTCAAAACTCGACTTGATTTTTGGAAAACATACATAAAAGGTAGATAGCAAAATAAAGAAACACATAAGCGAAAGTAATATTTATAAGCATAATTATCCAAAAATCAAATGACTATCAAATGCGATACAAACTTTCAAAACCATGTCTTGAGCTTTAAATACGGTTCAATAAATCTCTAAACTTTCAATTTTGCTCTAATAGATATTTAAACTTTCAATTTTATTTTAAGAAGTTTTCGATTTATCACACACTTTTTAAAATTCAGGAACTTAACTGAGAGTAAGAATATGCACCGGAAGCTAAAGGACTTTATTCCTCTACTTACACCTTTAATTTGGTGTTAAACTCTCTCTAACCTCCCTTTGAATCTGCCTCTCTGTTGTGTTGCATGTACAGGTAATTAAGAAGAAAAAGAAAAGACGACCCAGAGTCTAAAAGTTGAAGATCAAAGAAAAAAAAAAATAATAACAAACAAACAAAAAAATGCCTAATCTAACAGTTATTTCTAACACTTTTCAGCCTATTTTAGAGGTGTTAAGTAGGTAAAAAAGACAAATGATTGGATATAAATCCAAAAATATATCTACCTCTAATAATTATTGGATAAAAAAATGAAGCATTTTTACAATTTCTCTCTCACGCACCTCCAACAAAACAAAACTGAGAGCCACGTTACAGTGTGCCAACTCCATCGAATAATATATGTTTAAGTATTATGCTCTAATTATAACTAAGGCGTTTTTGTTAAATTTCAAGAAGTGTTGCGGTAAGAGAGTGTTCATTGCTGAATTTTTAAAATGGTTGTTAAATCACAAATCAACCCAAAAGCTTAAACTGATAAATTATGGTAAATTTAATTATACCAACATTTGAACACTCTCCTTCGTGAGTTTGGAAATTTGTGAAATGTCCAACGAGTGAAAATCAATATTAATTGGGGAGGAAAGACTTTATAGGATTTCGAACACGTACAAGACTTTTTCTGATACCATAATAAATCACCAATCAATTCAAAAGTTTAAACTGATGAGTTATGATAAATTTAATTATATCAACTCTCTAACAATTCGTGCAACGTGAGAGAATAACGTTTTCAGAAAACATGGAGCTCGCACGTGATTCGGCAACTCATTAAATGATCTAGACGACAGTTGTTGAATCATTCACCTATGGAGGAGAATAATACCCACCATAGCCTTGAAAATTTCTTAGCTTATTAACACAAAAGAGAGTTATTTGGGAAAGGAGAAAAGAAGAAGGTAGAAAGCAATACTCAACCATTCCATAAGAGAATTCTTCTACTTAATTTTCTGTCATTTATTCCATCTTAGCTTAATTTAATTTTATGTATTTTCTTTATTATATGACGTGTAAGCATTTATTTGCCAGCTTTTATTTATTTATTTTTAGTTATGGGCTATAAGTTAATTACATTTATGTGAGGATTTAGAAAAATTATGTACTGAACTATTCTGGAGGCAGTGATGTTTTTAACGAATTATATTTTGGAATTTGTTTGGCAAACTCACTTACAAGTTCTCTTTTATTAATTTCGAAAGAGTAAGAGAAAATGAATGTCCTTAAACCACGATTCAAGCCATTAAAATTTTTAAAATTAAGCCTATAAATACTTCTTTCTACATATAGATTATCTTATGTGCTTTGTTATCTACTTTTAACCTATGTTTTCAAAAATCTGACCAAGTAAGTTTTTAAAAACTAAAAAAAAGTAGATTTTGAAAACTTATTCTATTCTTAGAATTTGGCTAAAAATTCAAATGTTTTCTTATTCTATTGTAGAGAAATTGGAAGAAAACAAATTTAATTTTCAAAAACTACAAACCAAATAATTATCGAGCGGTACTTTTGAAATGAATGTTATGCAACTAAATATATGTGTTAAATTTACTGTTAGCATTAAATGGAAATTTGTGTTACTAAGAAAGACCATTGTGTAAGCATATTTAGATTAGGGGTGAGCAAAAAAAGACCGAAAATCGACCGAATCCGATCGAACCGAGGGCAGTCGGTCGGTTTTATGCCTTTTTCGATCGGGGTCGGTTTTGTGCTTCACAAAACCGACCGATAATTTAAAAAAAAAATTATATTATAATAATAATAATTAAAAAATAAAAAACCAAAAAGATTTTCTCAAAATATATTAAATAATTATTAAATAATAATTATAAATTATTAAATAATAATAAAATATTAATTATAAATATTTAAAAATATATATATATAAACCGACCGGTCGGTCAGTCGATTTTGGTAAGTTTTTTTTTTTAAAAAAAAAAATTCCGATCGAACCGACCGACCTTGGTCGGTTGGGGTCGAAAACCGACCCCGACCGGCCGATGCTCACCCCTAATCTAGCTGGTTTAAGTTAGCACACAAAATTGCTACAACATCACTGCAATCTTTGAGTTTGGAACACTTGGCCCGTTTAAAAACCATTTGATTGTCCGCTTTCGGTATTGGAAAATTGTGTTTGTTTTTTTTCATAATTTCTCTAACATTGTGTTTAAAAACGAGTGAAAACTACTTTTTTGAGTTTTCAAAACTCGCATTTGTTTCTTAAAACATATGTAAAAAGTAGATAACAAAACAAGAAAATCATAGGGTGAAAGTAGTATTTATGAGCTTAATTTTCAAAAGCCAAAAACTAAAAACCAGTTTAATAACTATTTGGTTTTTGAAAATTAAGCCCATAAATACTACTCTCACCTATGAATTTACTTGTTTTATTATCTACTTTTTATCCATCTTTTCAAAAACTAAGTTATGTTCTAAACAAAGTAGTTTTCAAAAACTTCTTTTTGTTTTTAGTATTTAGCTAAGAACTCATATGCTTCCTTAGAGATGAAAACTACTATAAAGAAATTGGGAGAAAACAAGCTTAATTTTTAAAAACTACAAAACCAAAAATCAAATGGTTATCAACAATATATCAGTACTTCATATTCAATATATTAGATATACCTAAAATAAAATAAATTATGCTCACATTCGCTATGCTCTCTTTAGCTATCACCAGTATATTATTAATGTAGTTCTCTTTAGCTATCACCAGTATACTATTAATGTAGTTGATACACTAATGAGGGTAAGATTACAATAACAAAAAATAGAAATCATACTTAAGATTTTTTTTTTCTATATTTGCAAATCTAAAAAAAACTATGACTAGATTTATAATATTTTAATATTTTTTTAGTCCAACAAAAAAAAATTCGAGTGAACTTTCACCTTGAGAGATATTTTATTCTAGGTGTACTCTTACGAAACTTATTACACTATAGGATGAGCTCATGGTTTACTACTAAATTATTAAATAATAGTTAGGTGTATAAAATAATGTCATAAATAGAGTGAAAATAGTTATAAATTATTATTAAAAAATTTAAATTAATTCACTGATAGTCTAGAGTTTAAATTGTGATACAAAAATATAGTTATTAGTTTAGAATTTTAATTAATACAACTTCAAAGAAGAAGTCTTTATTATTTTTTCATTTACAACATACACACTTCTATATCTGATAAAAATTAACATTTTTAATCCTTTTCAAAAGAGGCTAACAGAATAAAAATATATCTTTTAGGTTATTCTCAAATTCATCCTTAAATATCTTCAATTATGAATTTTAACCTTCATATTATAATTTTTTTAATTAGGTCATTTGTTTAAAAAAAATTCAGAATTTCTTAAAAACAAAGTTGCTGAATGACCACGTTAATGTTTTATTAACCTACTTAACTATATACAAACATGAGTATTTAAACATATAAACATGTCACCGAAGATAGCATAGCTCAACTGACATATAAATGTGTTAACAATCACGAAATTTGTGGTTTGAATCTCCCCAACCCTCCCTATTATAGTAAAAAAAACGTTCACACCAAAGATACCAGAAAAAAGCTCGTATGATAGCCAACCAAAGCGTCTTCTTTACTGTTTTAAAAGGGTATCCCACAAAAACCAAAGCCAAAATATCAAAGATTGAATTAGGCATGACCAAAGACCATCCAAATGTTTCCAAATCACAGAATATAAATTATTTCTTTTTAATCCATCAGAATGAATTAAATCCACTAACAAAGAATGAACCATAAAAAATTATCCTTCGAATTACAAGTTCTAGCAAGTCAAACAATTGGAGTTGACTACACACAATATCATGAAGACAGGAAATGGATTTCCAAAGAGATTTGGTAGATTGGATGAAGGCCAACCATTGAAATCATCTCTAGCATAGTATTTTGCAACAATACTTTTCCTCCATAAAGCATTTTGTTCATGTAAAAATCTCCAAATCCACTTAGCCTTAGAATGTGGGTGAGTAAAATTACCAATACTAAGACCTCCCAATAAATATTTATGTTATGCAACCCACCATCAACTTTGTCCATTTCTTTGGCCACCTTTGAAGGGAGTTTAAATAAAGAAAGATGATAGATGGGCAAACTTAAAAGAGTACCTTCCTCCTTTTGAAATATAAGAATATTTTCAATTGTGCAATTTCCCTTGCATTCTCTTCACTACAATATTCAAAAAGTCTAATGACTTTGGATTACCACTTAAGGGAAGACCAAGGTATTGTGTTGGCCAAACTCCCTGCTTACATCCAAATTTTCCTGTCAACAAATCCATATCCAACTCATTTGTATTCAAACCCAACATCTCATTTTTACAAAAATTGATATTCATTCCAAAAGCAAGTTCGAAAATTTTCACAATATCCCAAAGTTGAATAATAAAGTATCATCAACAAATCACTTGAATTACCAATAGGGTGACAGTCTTTCCCATTTGTTCACTATGGGTTAATAACCTGCTTAGACAAACCGTTACCAAAATAAAAAGAAAAGGGAAAAGTGGATAATGATTTTACCACGAGGACATCCATCAATGATAATGGAATAATTGGCACTAGATAAGTAATCTAGGATCCATTTTGGTCCTATAAAGCCCAATCCTTTCTCGCATTCAAAACTCCATCCATAAAATCTCAATCTACTTTATCAAATACTTTCTAAATCAAGTTTGATAATCACTCCTTGTTTATGAAAAAAATTCCAATCATCAATCAATTCATTTACAATCATAGAAGCATCCAAAATTTGTCCATCAGATATAAAAGTCATTTGATTGTGAGAACACGTTTTAAACGATTAGACAAAACCTTCACAATAATTTTATATGCACATGAAATCAGGCTGATTGGTCGATAATCATTAACTATTCGAGAGTCTACCCTCTAAGGAATAAGATAAATATATGTTTCATTCCGGGTCAAATGAAATCTCTAAATCTTTTGCTTTCATCGCTAATCCTCGACCTATCAATAAACTCCCCCTCAATATCACTAGCCGTTAACAAACTCACCCCTTCCCATGATAATAATTCAGCAATAAAACAAGAATTTAGAATTCTCATCACCTTTAGCTACAAACGTTGTCGCCAAAAAAAAAAAATGTTCTTGGTCCTCCATAGCATACAACAAGTTCAACTGAGTTAACAAACCTTTTAAATTAAATGATGTTGCCTCCACACTCTTTAAGTTTCATCATCAACCCATGTCCTGTCCCGGCCAGCCTTGCATAGGATTGTTGTTCCACCAGGAATCCACTACGGAAGTATAATCCTTATGCATTAACCATGAATTTTCAAAACGAACCCCAAATCAAACCTGAAAATTCTAATCAATCTGAAAATTTAGCAATTCACATTTGGTAATATAATATAATGCTTCAAATCTACACCGGTACAAATCAAAGGAAAAACTAAAGTTGTTCAACTATAAATGGCCAAATTATACAAGTAAACCTCCCAAGTAAATGTATGTCCTTGGGCACTTCCTGAAGCTAATTATTTAACCTTATAAACATGGGGTACACATGGTACCGAAAGATGGGGTATTTTACAGATCAAAAAGGAAAAATCAATGATCAGGGCACGGGCATATCCATATTCATTAGAAGCATGGTCAGTGGTAGAGATGAAGAAGATGGTAGCTGCTGCTCGGATCGCTTACTTTTCTGTTGGGGGAAAAATCAAGTCGTAGATATAGAATAAAAGAATTGCTCCCTAAAGCTGAATATTTAACCAATATGTAGTGTATAGTTCTACCGTTTCCAGTCTACATCCACTCTGTGCTGCTGTCACTGGCTTATTCCCTTCCTTGGCAGTGCTCTTCAAAGAGTGGCTTCAAATTTTTTCCAACCTCATGAGCGTCAAAGATCCTCAATGATGTAAACCTACAAATTGGTTACCCAGTATTGTTCAGTTCTGCAGCTCTCTGTCTCATCATTTCCATCACAGCTGCTCTTCTCCGTGAATCAGACTGCTGCTGCAGCCGCCTTAAGTGCTCTTTGAGATCTCTGGATTACATTAAAAACATGATATTATGCACACGCGCACAGAATCTGAATAGCTTCACGGATGCATATACCCAAAAATGATCAAGAAAAGGAAGGCACATAAAAGACTCAAGGTAGTTCTTGTAAAAGAATGTCAGCATTACCTGCAACGGGGTACATGGCATTGAGATTCTTTGCAAGCTCGAGCATGTAGTTGAAGGAGATACCACATTTTCTTGCAGAGAACACAACCACCAGATGCACGTATTTTGCATTGTATCCCATGTCGAAAAAGCCCCTTCACCTTCCGACAATTTGGATATTGACAGTGTGCAGAGCGACATTGAGAAGCGTGCACAAGAAGATCGAGCATTTTTCTAAGCTGCGACATCAAACTAAAAAGAGTGAGCCATAGAAAATGAAATAAGAAATTCATGGATGCAAGACCACATGGGATAAAACTAAAATGGAACATGATATTTCATTAGTCAAGGTGATCGCCAAAAATAGAACAGATAAGAGGAAAGATGAGCACCACAAACACTGCCAAATGATGGTACAGGTAGAATTCCGCACTACGGCCATGCTATATTACACACTGTTGAGACATTGCAATCTGAGTTATTAAATGTTTGACTCTGCTAGGAACACTGTCAATAGTATCAAAACCCTCCTGTAAGCTAGAATCCTGCATCCCATCATAATATCCCCCAGCGACCCATATTATACCAAAGACTTCAATATGAAAATAAATTACTGTCCCTATGTCAAATGTCAAATGTCAAAAAGCTAAAATGAATCCTGAATTTACAATGATAAGAACCCTCAACAGGAAAAAAGGATCTATAGATTAATAATTTAACGATCGAAACTCTACTACTCAAGAACAGTAAGATGACATCGCTGCCAGCCCGTATTAGAGGAACTAAGTCAAGGAATTTGGATTTATTCAATTCTCTCTGCTACGGGAAGTGTGGAGGGAGAATAAACTTTTTAAAGATAAATGAAAAGATAGATTTCAAATTGTGTGCAGTTTAATGTTTCTAGTGATTAACCAAATACCCTCTTTTACTGATATTCGACAATCCAATTGGAGTTTTTCTTTCCCTAATTTCCTAGACCCAAAACCTCAAGTCTTTGGTTTGGATTTGTCAACCACCCTTTACCAGATACGAATTCTTTCTTTCTGATACATGTGCTTCTTACCCCTTTCCCTCAACAGCCATCTCAAGTAGGCCACTGACCTCAAGCAAATAAAATAATGATAATGACAATAATAAATAATAACAATAAAACCACACTACTGAAGACCAGAACAACAATCGAATTTTAGTAAAAACTCAAAGGACAGTAGAACATCATTGATATTAAAAAGTTTTAAAAGACCTGAACCATACATCCGGTGCCTGCTAATTAAAACAAAACAAACTTAAAAACGGGCCTTTATAATATTGATAAAAAGAAAGAATCAAACAACACTGAAATGATTAATTGTTAACTTCTTAATCAAATCATCTAATTAAATGCAAACATAAACTAATAGCACATGAAGTAGAACATTTTCCTTGTTCTACATTTATAATTTCTAGACGTGGGGAAATGATTGGGACCACTAAATGCATAGATGTTCTTTTCACAACATCAAGGAAACCGGACATAATTGAAAAGCCAAAAAGAAGTATGTTGGACAACATACAGCATGCAGGTTCTTGGTTTAACAGAATATGCAGTAAAGTGCAAGAACAAGAATATGTCAAGATGAAGAAACAAGGCCAAGAGTGTATGCAATAACAAGAAAATATCCACAACACCTGCAAGACTCGAAGTTGCCGAGCTTCTTTATTTTGTGCATCTCGATCAACCACGGAAGGATGATTAGTCAACTTATGAGGATGATCAATACCCCCGTCCTTTTGGTAACATGAATTACATACATCATAATCAGGGCAAACTTCACAACGCCAACCTTGACCAGTTTCTATGTCCAGATGACATATATTGCAAGTTGTGACAAAAGCAGGAGCAGTTGGATTATGAAGATGGTATAGAACCATCATTGAAGAATGCTTAGCCCGCCGAAGAGTATCGTACTGATAATGATTTCCTTGACACAAACTCAAAAATGCTTGCCTGGTGTCAAAAAATTCACTCTCAAGAATCTCATCTTTATCCTTGGTATCAACAGGCACGTCATTGATTTCATCCTGCAGATTTCAGTTCAGCTATCCCATATTAATTCCGAAGCAAAAAAATATATACCAGATTAATTGTTCAAATATATATATACACACACACAGAGAGATGAAAGGTAGATAGATGCTTTAAGAACATTTTCATGCCTTGGTTGGACAGAACGTTAATTATTTTTACAGATAACAGTTACTTCAACAAATGTACAAAAATGCTGAATATATTTCCACGGACTCAAAAACATACAGGATAGAGGGCATGCTTTTCTCTTTGATTTATGGGATGTTTTTCTCTTTCTTCACGTTTTTGTTCCACCTCATAGCACCTGTGATCAGATCATAGCATCAGGGAAAGAAAAAAACATAGGTCTTTTCAAAATAAAAATCGACAACCATCACAAAAAGTTAATAACCACACAAATTCAACTAAACAAAAGAAATAGATGCCAACTTGGGTATGGTCGGTACTATATCTTCCCATTTCCATTTTTTGTACCTCGACTTCTAGACCTAACTAACAATTTCCTTGTCTTTTTTTGACAAGGAAACAACTTAACAATTTCCTTGTTTCTTACATTCAAAAAATAAACATAAAACGGAAAAAAAAAATGAGAAAACAACTGGACGTCACCTCATTACTTCAGTGAAAACAAAACTCTCAAAACAAATATATTCCCTAATCTCCATGAATACTAGACATTACTTCCAATTCATATTGATATATGAATATAGAAATGTCTAGAAGCCACTATCAGCAATTAAGTAAACTAAAAAATTATTAAGCAACAATTGGGAGGTTTTCTTGTAGATTGTTTATTTCTTTGATCTTTGATTCATTTTATGTTTATGTTTTTCTTTTATTTCCTGCTTGATTCCAGTCTACGTTTTGTAGGCTGTTTTTTCCATTTTGTTTGTTCTCTCTTCTCTGGTAATGAAAAGAGATCTGTTTAAAAAAGACAAAACTGCAGCGAATAGCTGGGAATGGACAAAGCAGCCATCACCTTCCAGCATTCACCTGTTGGTTTTGAACGTAAGAAAAGGTCAAAAAACCAATGTTTAAAGTTCATAAAATCAGGTCAAAGAATCTAAGAAAACGACCTAGAACTTCTCCCCATGACTTACATTGAAACAACATCTAGACATCATTTCCAATTAATTTTAATGGAAGGTTAGAAACATATAGAAAAATTAGATAAGCTACCAACCAAACCGCGAGAGAGGCTAAAACATTAAATCTATATATATCATATTGCAGCAAAAGAAACGAGACAACTGGGGGCTCTTACTTATCACAAAGCTGAAAGTTTTTGCATTGGTTGCAAACCCAACGACTTCCAGATACCATAAGAATACAACAGTGACTGCAGGCGTGCTGTAAATGAACCATGATAAAATCTTCCTTCATTGGAGAAATGGTTTCACCAAGCTGGAGAAAAACGGAAATCAATTTAAGATAATAGGTAATGCCACCTCACTGGAGCATCACAATTAAAATTGAACCCAAGTAAAGAATATATTGAAGGATAGAATATGTGATTTCAGTTTATCAAGAATGGACGAAACTTTTTAATATATATATACATACATATAAAGTTGAAAACACACCCCCTTTCATTAAATTGATTATTAAATCGTCTAAAAAATGGTTATTTATGCTCATATTTTTACAATTTGCAAAACTTAAACCTCTGCCAGCAGAGCATTTAATCATAAGGATGCATTCATACTTATAAGAAGTACAAGAACGTGTTCAGCAAAAATGAAAATGACGTGACATTACAAGGTGTGAAAGAGCAAAATATATGTGGCCTAAAAAAACACGGTCAAATGACCGAGCTTCCCAAATGTCAATAAATATATTTAAATACAATTTTTTTAAAAAAAAAAGCTATATTCGTCCAAAGCATTAAACATAGTCAAATTCCATGCCCCATCCCAATTATATTTTTCTATTTATCATTTTTTAGATTGGAAACTCTTTTTTTTTTTTTTTGATAGGAAACAATTTTTCTATTTATCATTAAAAACAAATAATTATGTTTAAAGGTGTCTTTTACATTTATCAATATCTAATTGCAGCACCACATAAAAATATGAAAACAGAAAGTTCTAGATAAGAAATAATACTTTATGCATTAGTAGCAGATCCTTTGACGCGTTACCAGAAAGATCAGACTGACCAGATGCTTTTAGAGCTCTCTTTGTTATTGTCTTTTTAGTCATTCCTTTTTTGTTCTGTTTCCTCCCATCCTCTTCTTGGCGAAGCTGATAAATCAAATCCTCCGCAGCACCAGGCCAATAATCACCATCAAAATATGGCAGCCTGGCTGCTGTAACCTTAGCCTTACACTCACCCGTAGAGACAAAAAAATGGTCGTATAGATTAGTGAGATCAACAACAATATTTTCCTTGGAAGCTTTTCTCAACATTGATAAATACCTGAAATTGAACAACATGCCAAATAAGGAGTTAGAAAAGAATAAAATGCTTATATCCGAAACTAGAAAAAGCAGAAATAGCATCCATAAATTTTATCTAGAGGGTTGATGAACTCTCTCTTACCACTCCCGAAGTTTATCAGATTTTGGTGTTTTCTGGATTTCTGGATGACAATATAATATATAATCTTCACCCTTCAATGGAGGACAGGCCCATATATAGCAGCTTGTGAAGCCCCTTTTTTTGCAATATTCAAGGTATCCTATCTGAAAGGATAAAAAATAAGGATAAAATACAATAGCTCCCTGTAGATAACTAAATAACAAAGGACATGACTAAAATTAGCCACAGGAAATATGAAATAATACTTGTTCAGATAAGGGTGTTTGAAATAATACCAAAATTTCATGGTAAACAAAAGTGCGGAGAGCCTCCCCAGTGTGTGTCTTAATCTCAGGTCTGAAATACTTCACTGAATCGAGGTATGAGAGATAAACACGGCGCTGATTAGGAAACTGACATTCAGACCCAAATTCTTGAACATACATGCCAAACAGGCACACTTCTACACCTTCAATCTTCTGAAACAATAGAATTGCCTGGCAAGAGATTTTATAGAAGATAGCTTCAGATGATACTGACATCAAATTACCTAGCAACTCATGTTACACTTACACTAGATAGAAGATTATATCTATATATCTAGAAATTAAACGATACAATGGTCCCAATAACAGTCCATTGTGCTTTTTCTTTGTACCTTAGATTTGTAAGGGAACTCAAACGGATAGTTTTCTTCTTGAAAAATTTCTAGAAACCTTTGCTTAACTTCCAACTTTTTGTCGACGGAGGAAACAACTCTGATGACAAGTCCATCTGCTCCAGGAACCTAGCAACACACCAACAGAATAACAAGTTAGTTAAAGAAACTGAACACGTGCTGAAGTTCAAGTAGCAGTCAAAATAGATCTTGACCCTCGGTGTTTTCCACAAGAAAATAAGTTAGAAATTCACCCCAAAAAAGTACACACAACTGAAATCTGAGAATCTTATTCAAGGATAAAACACCTGGCAGTACTCCATGACTGCGTATCAAACGGGAAAATGCAATTACGGACCCCCATGCCCCGGGAAAGAAAAGATTAGGAAAGAAAAAGCCAAATAGCTTCTATTAGATTATCTTAATAACAAAATTAATGATACATACACTTCGAGAAAATCAAAAGTTTATGCAGGGTGTTTCAGCTCAAATCCAACTCCTCCATTCTTAAATTAAACAGCTTTATGTGAAACTAAAAAAATATTTTTTTTCATTGAACAAGTGAATAAGAACGTAATAGGTGCAAGACTTCAATCAGTCCACAAAAAAATTTACTCCAATTAAAGAAAATTAACAAAATAATCTAATAACAAAAAAGTGGAAAGGATACACCAAGAATAGCCCAAAAACTTAATTTCCTCCAAAATTCTATCCAATTGTATACCTTTTTCTTTGATTCTTGGATTAAAGAATCCAGCTTTAACAATTTTTAAAAAAAATGAAGATTAAATAGATTAATAAATAAAAAGCAAATATTGTTAAATTTTCAATTTTAAGGATTGGCTTCAAGATCATGATTGTTCTTTTGACAATCTGAAATTGCAACAACCCAATCATTTCAATATCCAGAAAGAGAAATCACGTCCACCTTCTTTTATAATTATTTTTTTTCATAACTCTGTGTGTCCCAGACAAATTATCCACACCTTGACTAATCTCATCCAACTGACCTTATGATATTTGGCATAAAGAAGTTGATAGATATTTAATATCCTCTATAGGTAGCCACAACTGAACTCAAACCTCAAAAACATTTAGGTTCACCACTTGTCCCTTTGATACGATGGTTTCCTTCATCATTTTCTTTTAACTAGAAGCATATGGTCAGAACTACTAAACGATAAATACAAAAGAAAAGGGAGGATCAGGCACCTTCCGAACCAAATACCAACGGGAGTAATAAAGAAAAAAAACATTCAATTAGTTTGAAGATAGAAGGCAATCCCATAAATAAGAAGGAATAAAAGGAAAAACATGCCCTTTTCCGAAGCCACAAAAGAAGTTCCAAAAGGAATTATATTAAAAGGTGAGCGTAGTTACAATTTTTCTTTTATCTCATTTCATAGAAATTCATGATTTAAAAAGAATCATACGGAAGACAGACAAGAAAGATAACTTATATCCAACAAAACATGCTTCCCAACATTTTTACAAGTCAGAGATCGGTTAGTTGAAATCACCTCATCATAACTTTTCCCTTGAATCCTTGCCCTTTCCTGTCTTTCCTGTTTCAATCTCCTAACTAACCGCTGTTCTATGTGATCACTAAGAATTGTTCTAGGCAAGTCTTTGGCGCCAAGAACAGCACTTTGAGGTAATGGTATACGCCCTCCTCTTTCAATTTCTTGAATGTAACAATTTGGACACGTATACTCGGCTTGACCACCATCATTTCTTCGACCATTGAAAAGAGCACAGATCTGATGTTGCCATGCTTCACATTTATCACATTGAACCCACTGAAAGAAAGCATCGGGGTGGTTGAAAAAAAAAACTAAAAGAGGAAGCATGAGAAAATAATCTAAAATCAAACATAGCATAATGCACATAAAACATACCCATTCCTCAGTCTCTTCATCATTTTTCTTCTTCTCTAACCTTGACTTGGGAATGGCGGTCCCATCAACAACTATAGCGTCTCCACGGGCATCATTGTAACATGGAATACAAAAATAATGCCGTGTATCACCAGCACCTACCGTATGATACATTACATTTCGCTTTATACGAGCACCACATGGTGTGCAATATATAGGCGGTGGCTCAAAAGTAAGTTTCTCAACTGCACACAATTGACAGGAATTCTCACTCATTGATTGTTCCATTGCTTGATTCTTCTCAGCCTTGGATTTGCTCTAGAGAAAAAAAATTGTAAAAGAAAGAAGTTTTAAGATAGCAAAGTGCACTTGATCACAGGTTTAGTAACCCATAATACATACAAATAAAAAATGATTTTTGAAAAATTCTCAACATAAATGAAACAAAGGGTCCCACCCAGGGAGACGAAAGGTCTACTACACAAAATCAAACATAAAATACCCCCATCCACATATGTACTTTACTATTTTCATCAAGATTGCAAATGAAAAAGATCTTAGAACTCAAGGATACCGTTTCCGGGTTTTCAATTGACGCAAAAACAAATCTTTTGCAGAACCTAATGTATTAACATAAATCCCTTATAAGTTCCTAAATGAAGTATAGAACATATTTTTTCATATAAATAAAATTTTGTTTTTATTTTAATAAACATATTCTCTAATGTATCTCTATATTCTTTACCCCTGCAAAATACCAAAAAATTGAACAATCTTAGATCTTGGAAGGGATAAAATGAAATTTCTTGATTGGTTCTTCCCAAGGTAGTAAAAAGATCCAAGACATTAAGAATCCAAGAATACATTTCCGATGAAAAGTTTGTTTCCTAAATTAAAATAAAAGCAAATAAGAAAAACCAAGGAAAACATCCCTGATCGTTGACGACAAGATATTAAAATTAAATAATTAATTGACTGATCTTGAAAAACAAAACCTTGTTAACTAACCTGGCCAACCCACTGTCTGAGACTGATGATATGTTCTCTCACTTGTTCTGGAGTGAACAATTCAGTTAGTGACACCCCTTTAATTTTTGGCTTGCCTGACTTGGTGGCGGCTGCATGCTCAGTGGCATGTGTTGAAGGATCTTGCATGCTTGACTCAGTCTCTTTCTCAATTTTAACATTCTCTTGCTTGGGTAAACTAGAAAACTCATCAAGGTCACCATCAGACCTTTGGCTGCAATTATTGTCTGCATTAGCCTCCTTCAAATCACTGTGGCTTTCAAGAGTTGAACTCTGCAGCACATCCATTTTCACATCTACATGCTCATGCTTAACAGCCATAGTGACATCGCCATGCTGATAACTTGGGCACTGCACATCCAAAGACATGTGTAGTTCACTCATAGCAGAAGTTGAAACTGCCGAACTCTCACTCTCGGGAACAAGAGACTGAGAGGACTGCTCTATCTTCATGCGTTTGAGAGAAGATTGCAGATCTTTTGAAGTTTCAGTACCCTGAAGAGTCTTCAAAATAAACCGAGTGGAATTATCTGGGGTATCACAGGATTTCGGGAATCCATTGGTTGATTTTTGCAAACTTGAATCAGATGCATTGTGGGCACGCACTTTCTTTCGACTCTGGATATAGCTTCGGACAGGAATACAAACAGGACAGTTTGGATCCCTACATTGCTTGTGATGATGAAGCAATACCTTGGTATGTTGGCAACGGGGATATCTGCATGGAGAAGAACTGCATTTATCAATATGGTGCCACAATTTCTGAACAGTGATACAGTTACGTTCTGGACATTTCCCTTCAGGAGCTCCACAGCGACGGGCATGTCGCAAGAATAGAAGCCATTTCTGCTGATTTCTAAACTGACGCGCGCTATTATTATTCTGACAGGTTGCACTAAGGGGATTAGGAGGCTCAGATTTGGTTCTAGTAACAACAGAGTGCCCAATTGTTGATCCTTCCGTAGGCAAATTATCACACTGCACTTTATCATGACCAGATACCTTTTTATGGAAATCATGTTGGACATTTTGCTCATGAACAATGCTCCCTGGCCTGTGATTTCTATCTTGTGATTGAGCATGCCATTGACCCTGCAAAGTTCCATCTGATAGAGCTCCGGCAGGACTGCTAAAACGATTATGAGAATTTGAATTTAATAGATGCGGATGCAAAAATTGTTGCATCTGTTGAGAGCTTTGAGAAAGTGGGGAGCAAATATCACTCTGGCTAGATGAAACAGAAAGATATTGAGCATTCCTCACACAGTCTTCACTAGGATTCTGATGAAATTGGTTATGTGTCTCAGGTAGCGGGAAATGTTCGGTAACTTGAGGCTGATAAGGCCCACTATGATGCTCCCCACCAGGTTCCTGCTTCACATGATTGCCTAGGTTGGACGCTAACTGAACCTGACTATAAGAATCGTCATTTAATAGGTGCTGCTGAGGTTGAATTTGCTGTTTCTGGACACTTGACTGTTGAAGAAATGGTTGTTGTGGTTGGAATTGGTGATGCTGTTGTTGAAACTGCTGCTGCGTATGAGAATCAATGATGTTTTCCCTGGAAGATAGTTGAGGTTGGAAATTCATCTTATCTGACCCATCAATGAGGGGGGAGTGAGTGCCCTGTTGAGTTCCATGAAAATTTGGCTGGTTAGTGGAGAAAGATGAATTGGTTTTAGATATAGATGGCAAATTAGCCGAGTTCAGGTTGTGAGCAGTCATCATTGATCCAACAGATGTTGCAGGGCCATAAAGATTTTCAGACCCAAAAGAATCAGTAGTATTCATTCCATATCCATCACCTGCCAAAAGAAATTGATTGTTATCACAAATCAAGACATGAAGTGATATTTCATCAAAAACTGCTATACAAAAAGGGTGGAGCCAATAAAGATACAGAGAGATAATACCTTGCACCAACAATTTCTCACTCTGATCGAAGGATTGTTGTACAGGTTTGGTTAAATTACCATAAGACGTGACAGTCAGATAGCCCTCCGAGGTGCTAGATTCTTTCAAAAGTTGTACATTACCACCAATTAATCCTAAGCTACCATTTACAGCTCCATTTGTAAACCCATAAGATTTCTGCTGCAAGCCAGACCTTATTCCACTACCCATTTGGCTACCAAGATTGTGTAATATACGACTGTTCTGACCACCAATATGCTGCTTTTGCAATTGCACTTGAGACAACCCTGTAGGTTCAACGCTGGGAAGCCCACTACCATTACTGGAAGAGTCCCTGCTCGCATAAGACTGGTTGCTGCTTATATGGTTAATGTTATTACTGAAACCAGGTGTAGGAATCATTTGACTAGCAATTCTTTGTGCACCAGCAGATGATATATTTCCACCAGAACCAACCGAATAACTAGGAGACTGCTGATATCCATTGGACAAGGGACCTGCAAAGGAAGATGTTAAAACTTTTTTCATAAAAGCAGAACTTTTGACATGGGGAAAGAATTTTATAAGTGGAAGGCACCATCAGCTCTGTTGAAGGAACCACCATTTATTCCACCAGTTGGCATGATGCTTCCTGTGCTAGCAGTCGTAGGTGCTAAGCTAGCACTAGCAGAAATAATTGAATCATCCGAAGACGCAACCATCATTTTTGAATTCCCACTGTGATCCATACCAGGAGTCGGAATCATCTGACTTATTGCAGAAGAAGAACTGACCACCTGCTGATATTGCTGGTTCTGATTATTCGGGGGTGCACGCTTGATCAAATTAGCCAGACGAGTTTCCAGAGTATCCAGGTTTATATAGTCATCCTATGTCATATTAGCGTAACAGCAAAGTTTATTCACAGAGAAAAATATATGAACTTTAAAGTTATTTAGCACCACAGTAAGTAAAAAGTTAACATGCTTGTTTATTTGGAGCATATAAAAGATAAAACCACATAAGAGGTGGTCTCTCCATTCTTCTTCAACATTTTAGTGGTAAAGAAATTTGTTCACTATGGAGTGGGGGTGGAGACCTTTGTAAGAGCAGTTTTAAAAAGGCCCTCCTCTAAGCGCTTCGCGATATCCTTAAACTTCACTTTATGTATTTCATCGACGGGTCGTTGATGCCGCTGTAATAAAATCCCAAAGCTGAAAAACAGAAGATAAAGTTTAAATTGGCAAGACCAAAAATATCTTGAACAACAGTTTACTGGAAAATGCAAAATTATCATATATAAACTACAAAAATTAAGGCCTAAAACTTATACCGATCAAAAACTAGAATCTACAACCATATAAACTTGAAAACCAACCATGTAAACACTAAAAATAACATAATATCAACAAAATGACAAGTCACCAATGCTTGCAAGGCATAAATATGTTGATAACAATGCCTATTAAAATTCAGTCAAGCTTGCTTGACAACATGCAAACAAATAAAAATACGATAAGAATAATAGGAATAGCATACAAATGTTAAAGAAGAAAGAAAATTATCAAATTAAGTTTATGCTGCAATATCGTTTCTCCAAAATGTAACCTATGCTACAACATCATATAAAAAGACAATCTTAAACCGAAAGAAAACAAGTAAATGATGAACTGGCCCAAGAAACAATTGTTTCCCTTCCCAATCACTGAAGAAGAAAGCAAATGGTAACAGATACCCCCAGTCACACAAACAAAGTTTATGAGAAAAAAGCAGAACAATGTCTACGCATCCTTCTGAATTATCTGACAAAGTCATGAACCTATTCATCTCTAAAGAATATTGAAAAAGAAAAGCTTTAGAGTTTAACGATTTCATAAAGATTAAAAAAATAGAATATGAAAACTTGGACCAAGGTAAATGCATGAATCTTAACTCAATAAAACCAAAATCGAAGATTGAGGCACAAAGATGTCAGAATATAATAGGACTGAAGATCACCCCACTACAAATGCCCAATTGCACAAACTTTCTTTCTGGTTTTATTTATAAAGAATTCCATTAAAAAAAGAGAATAAAGTAATTAGCATTAATATGATAAAGTAAAAATAGAAGTTTGAGCTGTTTCATGATTCAGGCTCTCAGGACACCATCTGATTATAAAACAAAAGCTCTAGCTTTCATGCCCTTATTGTAGAGCATTTATAAACAAGTGAAAAATTATACCTATAAGTCATTAGGTTTTTCAGAAGCTGTGCGAAGTAGGGGGAAGGTGCAATTAAGGGACAGAAAGAGGCACATAAACAAAAGAGAGAGCCCCTGAGTGCCTGAAGTCTCATCAAGGATAGGAGGGGAAAATGAGCAGACATCAAACGATTCATTTCGATTTCTTGTTATCGTGGAATTTGTGTTACTAAGAAACTGAAAGAAACGGAGGAAATATAATAAGTCTTACATTTTCTCTTGCATGAAGATACGTGCTTTATAGAGTTCGGGGTCCATATTGAACGTAGCACGTGAAGGACCGCCTCTCCAGATAACTGCACACCAGCTTTATCAGGCACCTGCCCAATATGGATGCACGGTCATTCTCCTTATCTTATGATTCTCTAATAACCAGTATATAACTCGGACAAGGTCAGAAAACTACCCCATAACAATCATTCAAGGCAATGGAACTGATACATAATTTAAAAACTAAGTCCCATTTGATATTTTTAGTTTTTTATTTTTGAAAATTACGCCTATAATTTATGTAATTCACCCATAGGTGCTTGGAGCCTTATCTTCTTTATTTCATTCATCAATGAAATTGCTTCCCTTATCAAGAAAATTAAGCCTATTCCTTGTTTTGTCATCTAGTTTTATCATGTGTTTTCAAAAATGAAGGCAAGTTTCGAAAATTAAAAAAAATAGTTTTCAAAGACTTTTTTTTTTTTTTTGAATTTGGCTTCAGAAAGCAAGCATAATATGTTTTTGGAATTTGGCTTTAAGAATAATTTTCAAAAATCAAAAACCAAATGGTTACCGAACGGAGCTAAATGAAAAAGATTTCTCTTTAACCAAAATGAGAAAACGTAAGTGCCCAAGATAATATCGCGCTGATCCTATTCCAGGCAAAAACAGCTGAACTTGAAAGAGACCAATAATAAACCAGTAACATATTGAGCGGAGTTATATAACACAGTGGAGAGCGCAACTTGGAAGTGCTACAGTTTTTTACTTAGGAAGTGTAATAAAATGTCAACTGATGAGACGACATAACCAAGAGCAGAGTAGTACAGATAGAATTACCATTTAAAAAAATGGGGGAAGTACGGTCCACAGGATGTATAGGTTTCAGATAACAGAAATTCTCTTCCTGTTTTCTTTTTTACTAAGAACCAAAGAAATATCATAGCAAACGAAAAATTGAAAAGCGAAATTAAAAAAGACCTGATAAATTTGTTCAATTGTTCCAAATTTCCTCTTCTCCTTTAGATTGTGCTTTGTTTACTAATGAGTACCACCAGCAGATCAGACGAACTGCGCTACAAACGAATAATCAATCACGGAAGAATGGGGGGCTTATCGTCAGACATCTGATTTCTAATTCATGGACGAATCGATCAGCAGCTTCATCTACGATTAGGGAAATCAGAGAGCGCGATTCTCAAATTTAGGGTAAAGAATCGATCTATGCTCAGTTACACTAATCGATCATTAAGGAATCGATCTGCAGGGGGAGTTTAGGGTAAAGAGAGAAGGCAAACTACGAGAGATTGAGGGCTAATTTTTTTCCTTTTTTTTTTTCGGCGTAATACTGCAGAGCGAACGAGCAGGCAGGCGAACTTCGCTCGTGTTTTTGCACGTTTCTTTTTCTCTTTTTCTTTACTTCTTTATTTATTTTTAACCTTTTTTTCATTTTTTATTTTTTTGGTAAATTATCAAAAGGGAATGGGTAAATGTAATAGGTAGTAAAAAATATTGATATTTTTAAATCCAACCATATGATTAAATTTACTAATATAGCAAATTTTTTAAATCTATTTTTTATTTTTTTTATTATTCTAATTTTACTCATTGATATATCAACGTTGTATATATACTTAATATTTTGTATATCAATCAATTGATATATATTTAAAACAAAATATATTAATATCGTATCATATTCTTTTAATGTTAAGTATATCGATGAAATAAATATGCCTAAAATGAAGTATACCAATGATATATCAACTACGTAAGATACTTAAAATGAAATATATCAGTTATAGATCGAATATTTAATATCACGGATATACTTCATTTTATTAATATAAAATACGAATATACCTCAAATAAATTATATTAGAGATATACTAGTATCTAAGTAGTATGTTACCGATATAGTTTATTTTATGCACATCTGATATATTGAATATGAAATACATGTACAATTGATATACTCTATATTTAGACATAAAAATAAAATAAAAGCATATTAATACCATATCATTAATTTATTTTATTGTTATAGTGCTAAACAAGTATATCCACAAAAAAATATTAATAAATTCAACAACTAAAAGTGGCTTCACAATTTGATCACGTTGCATTCTGAAATAGATAAAGGTGAAGACAATATTGGAGGAGGAGTGAAGCCAAATAGAGATGATGAAGGTGATATGTGTGTGTTGTGTGTCTATTAGTAATTAAGTTTTGAATATTAATTTTTTTCAAATGTCCACGTGTTTAAGTGTAACGAGGCGACACAAAGAAAAATGAAGGTAATTGAGTTGAAAAAAAATATATAAATGCTCGGTAAAAATAAACTATATCAGCAACATATTATTGATATACTTCGTTTCGTGTTAGGTATATATATCTGATATATTGAATATGGAGTATTTATACAATATTAATATGTTTCACTTTAGGTATATCAATAATATACTTCTTATTATAAAAATACAAAAGAAAAAAAAAGACTATGGTTATTTTTTACTTTTCAGATGTTTAGTTTGAGTTGGGTCGAGATTTTTGCCATATTTGTTCAGACACCTCATTTGAATGAAGAAGGTGTAAATATTTGTTCTCCTTGAAAAATGTTTAAAAAAAAAAAAACAGAAGAGATGAACAACACTAAGGTGAGATCAACAACGCTAAGATTCTATTTGTTAATTGTGTTCTCTCTTCTTAACGCCTATTTTAAAGTTATAATTGTTGTTATATCTTCATTCAAGCTTAAGTTGTAGTTCTATTTTGTAGTGAATTCAATTTCTATGTTGTATATTTTATTTTAAAACTTTAAAGTGTATTCAAATTTATCTTTTTAATGAAGTATATTGTTCTTCATTCATATTTTGGTCAAGTTTTGTATCCCAAAACCTCATAATTAATATGTTATTGATCATTCTTATTTATGGGGACTATGTAACCCTAAATCAGATTATTCTTGTCATTTTTCTATGTTTCGTTGAAAACCGAACTAACTAAAAATAGTGTTTATGAGGAAAATATCTTGCAAGCTTGCTGGGTAGTGGGTAAATGAAAATAATTGAAAAAAAAACGACATTTAAACTAATTTGTTGTGTTTTTTTGTGCAGACTTAAAGTTATACGAAAATGCATTCCTTTGAAAGAGCGCGATGGTGAGCAAACCTGAAAATGCAATTGAATTTTCTAGAAATTTTTGGAACTGGTGAAAATCATGGAATTCCCACAATTGATTGAAAAATTGCACAATTTTTGGAGATTTCTCAACTTGTTTTAGTAAAAACAAAGCAACAAAGGGGACAGGTCGTGGGTTTAAAGTTCTCAAACATTAGTTTAAAGTTTCCAAATTTTCTTTTGAATTCTAGTATCTTGTTCTTATCTTTTACCTATGCTATTTCTAGAATTGATCCCTCCTCAACGAAAGTAGAAGAGTTGAAGACTCAATTGCTCGTAAAAGGAGTAGTTAGGTCGGCTAGATATGGTCCTTCATTATCCACGTTAATGTTTCTTTATTTCTCCTTGAGAAGAAAAAGTTCATTCAATTCTTACGTCTATTTTCTCTCATTTTCAAAGATGCTCCCACAAGGTCTCAATTATGTTTTTTAGACATAGTTAGAAGATTTTGTGGAGAAGACAAAAACCTGCTAGAACACCTCCATCAAACTAAAAGTATGCAAGTTTTCTTAACCCTGTAATGTTTATATTTAATTTTTAATAAATCAAAGGCGATCCAATACTTCTGTTGCGGATTAAGATTTCATTTATATCAGTTACTTACTCTCTTTTGCACTTTTATTTCTTTTAGTATTTACTATAAGGAGCTAAACTTCTTGGGGTTCAATCATGTGGATACCCTAAGAAGGGAGGTAGCCTCATGTTAGACTATGTTGATATAATTAAATTTACCCCAACTTATCAGTTTAAACTTTTGGGTCGATTGTTGATTTACGATGATATCAGAGTAGGAGGTCTTGATTTCGAACCCCTGTGAAATACGATCATTTAACTAATATACATAAAAAGAAATGTATCATTAATATACTTCGTCTGATTCACCCATGTTTTGATTAACAAATGTTCTAATATTACAAGTGAAAGTTTTGATTTAGTAAGAGTTTTGACATTTAACCATTTGATATTTAAAGTTTTGATTTAGTGAGAGTTTTGACATTTAACCATTTGATATTTAGTTGTTTATTTTTGAAAATGGAGCTTATAAATACTATTTATACATATGATTTTCTTTATTTTGTTATCTACTTTTTATCCATATTTTCAAAAATCAAACTTAAAATCAAACTAAGTTTGGTAGTTTTTAAAAATTAAAAAAAAAAAAGAAGTAATTTTCAAAAACAATTTTTTGTTTTTAAAATTTGGGTAAGAACTCAAGTGATTCTCATACAATTTTCCAAAATAAAAAACCAAATAAAAAAGGTCCTTGACAGATTAGACTCACTAGAATATTTTCATGGTTGAATTAGAGGTTATGTAAGGATTTTGTACTTTATTTGCAAATGCTTTGAGAGAATTAATTTCAAAGTTTGATGCAGAATTACTTATTAAATCTTTTGTACCCATTTTATTTCCCAAATGGATTACTTGGACTAAACTAGAATTTTGTCTTGCAAGAAATTATTTCGACTGATTTGTTCAAGTTTTTCTCAATATTTATATGATACACTTTGCATTATTGACAGAACACACAAACTTTAATTAAATTTAAACGTTTTTTAATTTAAAGGAAAGCAAAAAGAAATGTCACTAAATAGCACAAATGTAATATGTATACAAAATAATAATAATAAAAAAAAAATCACCATTTTCTTACTTTTTTTAAAAAACATAACATACGTGTGACTTTTCTCATAGTATCTTATATTACATTTGAGTTTAAATTTGATTTGGATTGTGCTACGTTCGTAAAATTTCAAACTTTCTATTATATTTAAAATTTATATTATGCTATTTATGTAAGTGCCTAAAAATTACATTTGTTAACTAATAACGAAAAACGTAAACATTATATTCAAGTCATGAAATATAGCTAGTTTCTTCAAAATCGTCCAAAATTTCCTTGCAAAAGTGTTGATTAGCAATCAAAAACAGTATGCATTTCATGGAAGATGCCCAAGATACTCCTCCTCTTTTCCGTGCAAAACTTCATTCATCATCATGATATTTGACATTATTAATCACCTGAAATATAAGCCTTATCTTCATAGTATCTTCTTTCGCTATTTGCCTTCTTTTCATTACGTTTCTGCATAAAATTTTCTCGTCTTTAGAACTTAAGAAGTGAAATACAATGGAGCATGTCAAGAAACGAAACACCCAAAACTTTCAGACGTAACATCAATCTAAAGCTAATTATATGAATTAATCAAAACAAACATTAAATGTCTGTGTGAGACGTGAGTTATAATAGTCTTTGCATCCTAAACACAAATCATATAACTCCAGAGACTATTAGAACCCACTTCGCGTCTTAAACAACTCCTAAGAGAGGATTAAAGGGATAGGAAGCTTTTATTTTGGACTTGGTGAAGAGTTTAAAATCTTCCCAACTACTCAGAACTCTGAAGCTTATTTTGCACTAGAGTGCTTATCTAGTTTAATCTAACTACAGCTACCATACCACCCCTTCTCTGTCACACCTTTCATTTCTACAATTGTGTTGTAGTTGCCAATTCAAAGAAGATACATTCTCCCTTAATGGTGTCTTCCATTCCCACAATTGAAACTGGTTATAGAAATTGCTGATGATATAACCTTCTCCCTCAATTGGCTAGCTATTAAAGAAGCTCGAATCCAAACTCCAAAGTAATAAAACCTGACGGGTAATTGAAAAAAATTCTTCGGAACCAACTTCCGAATAGAAGCATTAAACCTATCAAGTGACCAATCCTCCTCCACAATCTCTCCAACTCCAAAAAACTATATTTTTCCTCTCAATAGAGTGAGGAGGAGGGGATAAAACTTAAAACATGTAATGGTACGTGGTTTAGGCTAGCAGTTTACTCAAAAGAAGGTTCCAAGTTTCTCTACCTATTTGAGGTATTATCTTTCTGTATTTTCTTATTCTACCAATTATATTTTGTACCAAAGGGAGGTTCTTCGCCATTAGATTGAACACCAATCAATGATCTTTCCATTCCATTTTCATGAAGGCACGTCTACCTCTTTTTTTTTGGGTCTTGTAATCATTTACAGAACCCAGATTCATGTGACAAACACAAAACCGTAGCAAGTTATCGAACACCAGTAAATATTAGATAGGTTAGAGCGGATAACCTGGTATGCCTCGTGATTGGATACAATCCTCCTAATAATAGTGGTTGTTGTGATATCTAGCGGGCTGTCTAGAATTTTGAAGATGCCCATACTAATAGGGACAGCATATGGATTACATTCCCTCTGTAAAAGAAAAAAAATGTTACGCATTTGATAGTTATTTGACATCCACCCAATAGAGAAAAATTCAAAATACGATAAAAATAGAAATCCATTGTCGTCGTACATTACAATTATACCTTCTGAAAATCATTTATTTCGGCTATAGTTCCATGGACTACCAATGAAATGTTAAAAGTTGTAATCTGCAGCAAGAGAAAATGCAAATAAAATCAAGCTGACGTAAGAATTTAAAACTTCACCATCTAAATTCCAACCATTTATGAAAGACAGCTGCTCAGTACTAGGTTACAGACATCTTTCGGGCATTCATTTCGAAGCAACTGTTATTTCATTACTAGCATCTTTTGTCCAACTACTGCGTCTACCACCACCACGTTCTTTATCTCTTTTGAAGATTAAAATACCCATATATTAAAGCTAGAAACAGGAATTAAACTGCCTTAAAGGTGACGTGAATCAGCAAACACAAAATCAAAACTAACCATGTCTTTAGACACTTCCCAAGGTGCACCTATTATCACCTCATCCACATAACGACATGCCAAAACACTCAAACTTCTCTCGTGCAGATTCATTATTGGGCGATGAGCTCCTCTGTAGGCACTGTAAGGCAACCACAGACAGGAAAAACACATCCATCTTTCAAGATAGAAAATATATCTCAAGAAAACAAAATATTTTACTTTGTATGGGTTATATGATATTAAAATTTATCAAGGTTCACTTGTCAAAAATATATATATATATATATATATATATATATTTTAAAGAATAAACTGAGCTTTCATTGAGGAAAAAAATGAAAGAATACAAATGCATACAAAAAAGAAGAGCTCACAAAAAAGGGGAGGCGCCCTATAAAAAAGTCCTCCAGTCAAGCAAAATAAGACCTAGTGTATAATTACAAAAAAACTTAGTCATTGATTCCCATAGAGGAACATAGAACCTAATAAGAGACCACACATCACTAGGAGATCTCTCAAGCCCACGAAAGATTCTACTGTTTCTCTCCCCCCAAAGCCTCCCACAAAATAGCCCACACCCCAGCCTCCCACAAAAACTTTCCTTCCTCCCAATAAGGAGGAAAATGGATGAACTCCTTTATCATCTCACGACAATCCCTCTGTCTAGCAATAACAAAGCTGAACCCCGCAAAGAAACGACTCCACACATCATATGCCAACTCACAGCTCCAAAGCACATGATCAATATCCTCGGCAGTCCTCCGGCAGAGAATGCAACACCACGACCCCACTAAGGAAAGCACTTTTCTCACCACTCTATCTAAGGTATTAATTCTTCTGTATAAGCAGGGATGGATTTAGTTAAGGCTCCAGAGGAGGCTCGAGCCCCCCTCCCCCCAAATTTTTTACTTTATGTAATATGTATAGGAAAAATTAAATTAAAACACAAAAAAACCTTCTGACTTAGTGATTAGTATGTTTCCATCCCCCTCTCAAGTCCCAGGTTCAAACTCTAGTATGGACAACTTTGGAATTTTCACCTTCCACAATGAGCCAAAGATAGAATCCCCCGGAAGAGGTAAGAGAGGGATGAACAAGGCACAGAAAAAAGGACTTACACGAAAAAATCAGTAGATGGACCTAGGGCTCCTCCAATAGTGAAAATCCCTCCTCAAAACACAATGAAACTCTCCCAACAAAGAAAGGAGGCCAACGACATCCACCATTTCATGATATAACTTAGTTAAGACATGGTGATTATTTAAATATTAGCCATAATAAATAGTAACAGCTACCATAATAAATAGTAACAGCTTTAATGGATAGGAAGTGAGAAGGCTCTCAAGTCTCAGTAAACCTACATCTAACAACTCATCTTATTCAGGTGGTACATTTTTAAACCTTCCAATTGTAGACAGAGAGCAGATCTGTGTTATTGTGAAGTGCATACATGTTCTGGTCTTGTTTTCTTCACATATAAGACTCGGAGATGGCTGCGAAAAATCTAGATATACAAGATGCATGCAAGAATCAACATATATGTTCGGATATTGTTTTCTTCACATAGAGCACCACTCAGAGCTACAAAAGATTTAGATTAAAAAAATGCATGCACAAATAATCAATTATGGCGATCTTTTTTTAACAGCAAATTAACTTTTAGTTGATGATTGAAAAGTTACAAATAATCAATTATGCCATGGCAATGAAAGCTGAAAATTGATGAGGTTGCTCAAGAATGCAAATTAGTTTTAGTATAATGAAACACCAAATGACAGACCAATATAAATAAATTCATGCGAGAGATGTCACCTGACAGTCAGATCAGTATGTATTCCAACCAGAAGAAAATCTCCCATAGCTCGGGCATGCTTCAAAATCTATAAAACACGACATTAAGTTCAGAAATGTGAAGTCAAATTTGCAACACCAAATTTTAAGAAATTCATTCAGTGACCTGCAATATTTCTATGTTTAGGCATGTGAAATTCCTTCAACTTTGAGTTTTTGAGTAACCCTTATTTCTTCTAGAACTTCCAAGTGTCCTAACTTTAGAACCCAGGACCCGTAAACTTCAAGGGAACGAAAATGGAGGAATAGGAGTGAAAATTTTCATTTCCTTTTATGGTGTTCACTAAAATTCTGGAATGAAATCAATAATTGGGACACACCGCCCATTTGGGAATCACTCACCCAAAAAGAGTGATCTCATTCCTCTTTACAAACCCAATTAATCCCATTCTCATTCTTTATTTTCATTAATTACTTTACAACTTTTACCCTTTTCTCTCTCATCTATTAGTGAGACCCATACCATTTTTATTAAGTGTTTACAACTTTTATTCTTTCTATCTTTATTTATAGTTTCAAAAGTTTCTTCCCAACTGCATATGATTTTTTTATAAAATTACAAATTTATATCTAATTTGTTAAATATTTAACTTTAAGAGAAAAAAATCAATCTATACTCCAAAGCTTTGAGGATGGTACCACTTAAAACCCCAATCTAATAATTGTATGAATTAAAATCCAAAATTTTCATAAGTGAATCAATTTAGACTCTCCTCCACTAGGATTTTATTTTAAAATTGTTAATATATAATTTTCAGGTGTATAAGACTTCTTTAAATGCAAGGATTAACATAATATTAAAGAGAAATGCTAGAATCAAATGGATAGTAGCGATTTTTCATTAATATGTGTGGTTTTTCATCTTCTCGCCCTCGCCTATTTTTCTCCGGTAAGAATTACGCGATAGTTTTTCTTTTTCTTAGTACTTTGGTAGGATTTTGGAGAAGAATAATTTTATTTAGGTGATTTTGAGTTGATTTTAAATGGAATCAAGTGTAGATGGTCATAAATCACTAAAGCAGTCTACATTGATTCACTTATGATAGTCATAAATCACTAACGCAGTCTAAATTGATTCACAAAGATTCAAGATCCACTGCTGAGACGTCTTCAATAAAAATATCTTCCAAAGCATTACCATTATGCTGCTGCTCAAGCTCTATACTACTTACACCAACCTCAAATTCCCATAAGAATCAATAGAATTAGGAACAATCTGAGATGATGTTATTTCTTTGGCAGAATTAATAAAGAACTTTATCAAAAAGAACTCCCAATAGAACAACGACTGGTTTCTAAGACCTGAGATGCACCCTTTGGGTTATCGACATAATCATCATCTGATTGACCTTCGGTATCAATATTCTTGACCCCTCAAGGACATCTTAAATAAAGTTGGGAACGGCTGGAATTTGGGAGGGCCAGGAACTATTTTTCTTGTGTAAACTTTTGAATAAGTTTCATTAAACTGATCCTACTTTGATACTCGAGGAACTGAAGAGTTCAAAATCGTGGAAAGCACTTGGACATTAGTCTTGGAAGAAGTCCCTTCTTTAATTATGTCAACCTTGGCATTAAATAGAGCATCTGACCAATCATTAGACACTATTGTTTCATTAAAGTTCGATGGCTCGTGAACGGTTACTAAAGGAAGTCCCTTCTCGTTAATTACAGCGTCCTCAACATGCAGATTAGGTGCATTAAAAGCTACATCCCTGGCTTCAACCCCTGCCTTATTAACAATGTTCACACTATGATCAAAAGGGTCTTCGGGTAACAATTCAGTTTCGTCATCTGATGTAATTAAAGGACATTGCCATGGTTCTCCACTCTTTATACATTCCACACATATTTTGGGTGAGATAACTAAAAAAGCAGTTCTGTTTTTGCAACTTGTCTTATGTATTTAGGCTTTATGTAAATCAGTATACAAAATTTCACTTTTCTTGGGCTCTTCATTCTAATACAAGTAAAAAATTTGTCCAACCTAGGCATCAAGGGAAAGAACTGATTATTTGCTCTAACTAGACTGTGAATTTCAAAAAAAGTTGAATTTGATGCGAACCTATTGGGCACTTACACAAAATCGAAAGTTCAAGAATCTATTAGACACGTTATAAAGTTTAGGTACCTATCAAATAAAACCTACTTTCAAGGACTAAACTTGTAATTTAACCCCCAAAAAAAAAAAATTGAACAAACAACCCAAAAATTTTCCATTGATAAGGAGAAGAAGAATTACAAGCAGTAAAAAGAGTTTACCAATAATCAAATATCCACGAACATTCAAAAAATGAAGCATCATTTACCTCCACATGTCCGGCATGGAAAAGATCAAATGCACCATCTATATAAACAATGCGAGCATCTGGTCCTGGCCCCTGCAGCCACAAGCAAGGACATATTGTGATAGTTTTCTTCCTATCCTTTTGATGAGAGATTATATAATATAGTGGCAATAACAAATTTCCTGCAAAGAGAGAGGAGCTAAAAAGTTTGAAACAAATAAACAAAGACTCCTCATGATTGGACATGGGAGGGATGAACATAATACCCAAGCTTACGAGTGATCTCTTAAAACTACATTTTTTTTTTGTGATAATAATGAAATCGTACTAATAATTTTAATATGACGGGAGAATTTCAATTTTTACTCTTGGACTTGGTAATAGTGTTACAGTCCAAAAGTGTTACAATGTTTACCTTCCGTTCAACTTTTGCTACATTCGCCTATTAACTTTAACAAAAAGCAACATGAAAATCTTCAAAAAAGCTTGTTCAATAGGAAAAACAAGGCTCTTCTTGCAAAATGAGTTTGGCAATAACATGAAGAAAAATATCATTATTAGACCATTTTAGAGTTCAAAAACCTATTATACCCAAAATTGAAAAATCAGAGGTCTATTAGGCACTTTTTAAATTTCATGGACCTTTCACACATAAACTTGAACGTTCAAGGACTAAACTTGTAATTTTTAACCTAGTTTATATGATATTAATGATTAATACAATTTTGATAAATTCTCACACCAAACCTTTAGTTATGCCCTCTTTCTAAGCATGGAGGGGAAAGAGTCTAGGAAATCTGTCTATCGTGCCAATTATCAAACAAAGTATCACTTTGGTCTCTAATTTTGAGAGAGGTGTGTCGTTTGACAATGTCTTCCAACCTCATAACACTAGCAAAGTGCTTCTTCAACTCTTAAATTTACAAATACAGAAAATCAAGCCAAAGGAAGGCAAGACATATTTAGCATCAATCACCTTACTCCAAAGGGTAGTAAGCTCATCATCAAAACAACAACACCACTTGGCCAAAGGGGATCTACTATGATCCATTGTCTTGATAAACGCAAGACCCCCTTGATACAACAAAAGGAGAACTATTTTCCAGTTGATTAGTGGGAGCCACTCTTGAACTTCACAACTTCAAAAAAAAGACTTGCACCAATTTATCGAGACAATTAAGAGCCTCAAAACTAATGAAAAATAAATGGGAAAGCTGGACAATTTAGCCTAAATGAGAGGAACTCTACCACCTTTGGAGCATAGCTCTCCCTTGAAGAGATACAACTGGCAGCCTTTTGCATAACCAGCTACATGAAGGGAAAAGGAAAAAGAAGATGGGTTCCCACTCAAAGGTAAACTAAGTAGGAAGTCGAGGGAGAAGATGGGCTAAATAAGCTCATCTTTAATTTTTGCACTTTGAAACGCCTTGTACCAATAAAATATGCATCTCCTTGTTTTTACATAGGTGGCACACATTACTAGGGGTGACAAAAAAATTGCAAAACCAACAAACTGAACCGAACCAATTTAAATTGATTGGTTTGGTTTGGCTACGTTAAAAAAAATTGGACATCTCAGTACTTTTTCTTAGATAACTGAATTTTGAACTGATTTCATGAATAAATATATATAATAAAAAAATCCTAACTGTCCCTGATTATCATCACATTAGATCTCCCTCACGCTATCCCTCTCTCTCCCACCTTTGTCTCTCCCCTCCATACCTCTCGTGTTCAATTCCCAGCTCCAGCTTTGCTCAGTCTACGCCTCTGACATTGGTTGTGTCTCTATTTCAGTCTCTAGCTTCAACTCCATCATCAATCCTCTCATAGAGACCCAAGCTAGAATCCGTCTCAGGCGCCAATGACCAGACCTTTGAAGTTCACAGTTTGGCGCTACATTGGACCATCCAACTTCATTGATCGACCTTTCATAGAAAGAAAATCGCTCCCAAGGCTCAGACCCTTTCCCTCCCTCTATGTCCCTCCCTCAAACCCTCTCTAACCCATTACAACTCTCCCTCTCTCACCTTTTCTCATCTATACATCCTTCGAACGGGAGGATTCCAACTAACTCATACCATTAATAGTCAAATTCATCATTTTCTTCTCAATCTTCCAAGTGTTCACATCTCGCTAGGAAGTTGAAACGTTTATCTAGAATAGTGAGAGAAAAAAAATGGGGGAAAACCCAAATCATCAGGAGAGAAATAAAAAACATCAAGGGTTAAACTGAAAGAACCCAAGAATCGAACCGAAGAAAACCAAACCAATTGGTTTTCAACTTAACTGGATTTGATTCGGTTCTATATTTAAAATGAAATAAAATAAAATTGATAACTTTGGTTCGATTCTTGATTTACACAAAACCCAAGAGAACCAAACCAATGTGCACCCCTACACATTACATTGCTCTTTCCATCAAAAGAAACCAGGCTTTACCATCCTCTAAAGTTTAGCATTGGTAAATTTCTTAAATGTGGTGTCCCCACAGTTCAATATTAGAATTGAATAGTGAACTGTGCTAGAGCCTTGAACAAGCCCCAGTTCGATTTGCACTGAGTATGTCAACTCTCGATTCGAACAAAAGCCCCAAAGAATCATATTTCAGGAAAGAAAAAGAAAAACCAAATTATCTTAAGAATCTAATCGCAGAATGATTGAAAACACAACCCAAGACGCTGAACAGAAGCCTAAAGAAACCCAGGGCCATGAAGAAATCTGATTGAAAACCACTGCACGCTTATTTGGCCACGAAGAAGAAACCCTCAAAGACAAAGCATGAGAAATATTGGAGTTTAATCCACCCCAAGTCAACCCGGGCCAACCCAGTTTATTTGGTAGCTTAAATGACCACATGATGCTTACTCATCTCATAAAGAAGTGTCACGTCGTCAATATGTTAGTTTTTTAACAACATACTAATAGTAGGGACCAAAATGTACATATTTTAAAATTACAGAGACTAAAAGTAACATTTTTAAAGTACGAGGACTAAAATGAACTATCACTAAAAGTATTGGGACTGAAATAGTATTTAAAGCTTATTTTTTCAATGAAAAACCATACTGTGGATAGAGGTATTGAATCTTATTGTGGATCAAACCTCCTCCCTATACCTCTCTTCCCTACAAAAAAATTGTCTTATCGCTCCCAAGCCAAATGTTCCATAAAGATGACAAAAAGAGAAATCTCCATAAAACACCCCTTAAATGGAGGATGGAACAACACCTCTACTACTGTGTGACAAAAGCTATTACAAGAAAAATAAATATCAAAAGACTCCACAAACACATCCCAAATCATGAGTTCCAAGTTCTCCAAGGCATTCTTACACAAAACACACCACCGGGACCTAAAAGGAGTGAGGAAGGCCTCTATATTGAATAATTGGTAGTGTTAATCTCATCATGAATGACTTGCTAGGCAAAAACACGAACCTTCCTAGGGATCCTCACTTTCCACAACAAGGAAAACAAGGAAGAGTATGATAGAGGAGAGCTATACAAGAGGGAGAACAAGCAAAAAGGAGTTAGGAGTCCATGGTCAAACATCCTTGGATCAAGAATGAAAGCAAAAGCCTAGTAATAAAGAATCAAGGATTTTCATAATGCAATAAATCAAAGTTGAAATAACCAAAATCAAATCTCATTTCATGTAAGACATGGGAAATTGAAGCAAATTCCGAAGAAGACAAGAAATAAAGATGGGGGAAATGACAACAAAGGAGTCTCCTATCCACCAATATTCCCAAGAACAAGTGTCCATACTGTCTTTGATTGAAACTTAATAAATTTACAAAAGAGTAAGTAGAAGAAAGTTCCTACAAGTGTCTTTCACCCATGAATTTTCCCCACTCAAGAAGATTAGGAATGTTTATGCTTATAATGTCTTGTGCCACAAGGTGTTAGGGCTGCAAAGAGAAAGGCTATAACCACTTAGCTAGAGGGTCTTTGTGTACTCTCTGATTTCTATGCCTAACCCACCTCCTCAGTTGGCTTTGAGATAACCTCCCATCTATTCATGTGACATCATCAAGATAGAAATAGAAAAATATGGCAAAAATCTTTTAAATTTCCGAACTTTAATGGTATAAATCATAATCCATGCCATCTGAAAAGATTAATAAAACCATCCATACACAAACTGCAAGAAAGGAACCAATAAAGAATAAAATCAAAGAGTGATCTCAAGAAAGGGGGGAGAAAGGAAACACTCGTTTGAACTAGCTGACTTTTCAACCATGATTTCATCATTTGTATCACAAAACACCATAAACCAAAATTATCACTTGTGGGGACTACCATAGTAGTAGGAGCTTGAAATGTGTGGAGAGAAGTTCCTAAAGTCATAGATTCAAGCTTCCAGGTAAAAAGTTCAATAAATGAAAAAAGTGCATGTCCCTCTAAACTAGCATTGGGGCACATGAAGTCTCCTCGTGGAATGGTGGGGTGCATTCAATACCATAGTGATGTAGCCATAGTTCCTGTTTAGGCTCGGTTCTTTACTAAAGCTCTTTTTATTCTTTTTAGGTAACTCTTTGTTACCGTGGGTTATTACCATAATCCTTCCAATAGATTGTTAGTTGGTTAAGGATTGGTTAGCTTGTATATGCTTATATAAATAGGCTGGTTTAGCCTACCATTTGTTTCAATTAATGAATCATTGAGTTCCTTGGAGAGTGATACATCACACAGATGTCGGGAAAAAATAGAGAAGGAAAAAGAAAATCCCAACTACGTCCTATATACTAGCATATAATTCAGATCTGAAGACCAATGTCAATTCCAAAGAAGTATGAAATATAATGAAAATTCAGAGAGAGAGACACTACCGTTGCCCATATTGATTCAAAGAACTAACATTGAGGGAAAGCACAAACCTTCCCATTGGAAAATTGAACAATTCTACGAGAAGTTGGTAAGAAATGAGAGATGCGAGTTCCACTTCCAGATCCACCATCATCAAGTTTCTGGCTATGACCATGGCTGAACTGTCTTTGTAATGATGAATGATTCTGATTGTCACTAATAGATCTCTCTCTTACACAAAGAAGCATGCGACCTGTAAATGATTTGATATTATCAAGAAGACCAATCAAACAGGATAAAACAATCAAGAAGCAGATTTCCAGGGCTTTATGAATTTCTTTAGTCCAAACATTATAAGTAAACTTATCTACTTAATATGCAGTAAAATGTTAGACAAAAGACGTTGTTTCATCTTTTGTCAATTTATACCGTAAATGAAATTCGTTGTTGTAATTATTTTTTCTTGATATCCGTGAGTGCCAAGGCCAGTTTGCACGCATGGGACAACCACCCAACACTACAGTTGATTGTTCAGGTAACTCGTAGAATATTAAATCCTAGATAGCCACTATGACTATGACTTAAAATCCCCCTCTACATGGACTTTTTTTTACCACTACTTCAAGTCATCGGATTTCTCTGTTGTAATTGTTATTATTATTTCATTTTTCTATAAAGAAAAATGCAACAAACTAGGCTAGAGGCAATTCTACAAGTCTGACTTTCTTTGGAAAAAATAATAAACAACAAAACAGGCCAAAGGCAATTCTACAACTCTTATCTTTCTTTGGAAAAATTAATAAGCAGAAAACTCATTCGGAGTAAGAAAACAAAGTGGCAACAGTTACTGACGAAGATGCTGAACAGATCTCCACGTCTCGTGAAGTTAATTAAATAGCAGTCAAATACCAACCTACAATATCCGTGCTAGACACTCCTTCTGTGCGCTTGATCTGCTTGTAGCGACCTGCCTTCTTAGCTAGAGCATAAGCATCAGTTCCATCAGGGAGAACACAAGGGTCGTCGCCATGAATGATATAATCTATCTTGTACTCGTCAAATAGCTTTCTCATGAAATCTTCAGTTATGGCATAGGGCGCGTCCGGAATGACCTCATCAACCCATTTAACGGCATTGACCATAGTCATCCTAAAACATATATTATAATGATTAAGTACGTAACAACTTTCATTCTCCAGACCCAAATAAGGAAAATTACATGAAGACTACGTTCAAGGCGAAATACATTGAAACTGAAATCCATCATTGTTTGCAAGAAACACATAAGAGAAATGATACAAGTCGCATAAGACAGAGGCTCGAAATGGCATAAACATGCAAACACCCACGTTCACAGGAAAGCTAAAAGGGCAAAAGGGATGCGAGGAGTAACAGAAAAATAAGATAAGACGACAACCTTTCGTTAAGAGGGGTAACAGGAGGACCCTTGTTGGCAGTTATTTCAGCATCGCTAACGACGCCAACGACCAATTGGTCGCCGAGGGCTCTAGCCTGACGGAGGGCATTGCAATGGCCGTAGTGCATCATGTCGAAGCATCCATCCATGTATACACGAACGGGCTTCTTTTTCCTCCGCCATATCCACAACGACGGCTCCAAACGTAAACCCAGTAACGATATGCCAATCACTGCACCTCCAATCAAGCATGTGGCAACAAATCTCGCCCAACGTTGTGTATTTTCAGAGGGAACTGCATCCAGATCCATGCTTCCTGTTCTAGCACCCTTCATTTCGCGCCAAACTCGCAATTGGAAGCAATCTTGTTCATAAAATCAAGCTGCAGCTTGAGAGAAGCGCGATGCGAACTGCGAACTATTTCCTAATTCCTATTTCTTTACTCTTTTTAATCTTCAAAATTCTTAACGTGTGTGCATGTCTAGGTATGTGGCACCATGGCGTAGCGGTGACGCGAAAATCAAATTTAGGGGCGCCAGATTTTCGCGTGCAAAAATTACAGCTAGGTTTCTATGTGACGCTGTAAGTAAGTCTAATTTCTTGTTTAAAAGCTCGAGTGCATATTTCATCCACACAAATTGTTACCTGTTCAAATTAATGGAATGAGATATTATATTGAAGGTTAAATTATAAGTTTAGTCCCTCAATTTCTTGTTTAAAAGTTTGTGTCTATTTATTTTTTGAACTTTCAAAAGTATCAAATAGATCCCTAAACTTTGGTCTCTAAACTTTGAAATGTGCCTAATAAGTATTCAAAATTCCAATTTTGTATCTAATAGTTCCTGAATTTTCAATTTTGTGTCTAATAGATCATTTACCTAGTTGACGTTTTTTAAAATTCATAAATTTACTAGGCACAAAATTGAAAGATTTAAGCTTCTATTGGACAAAAAAATCAATTTTATATATAATAGATTGATTAATTTTTTTAAAAAAATTGTGGATATATTAGGGACCGATTAGAAGTTCAAGTACTAAGTAGACATTTTTAAAGTTCGGGACTTATTAGATACAAAATAGAAAATTTAGGGATTTATTTGACACTTTTTAAAATTTATGGACTAAATAGACACAAACCTCAAAGTTCAATGACTAAACTTGTACTTTAACCTATATTAAATTAATACAACATTATCAAACCTTTTAATGCCCACAACAACATAGCTCGATTAGCATCAACTAAGACTTATGGCTAAGAGGTCATGCGTTCGAATTCCATCATTCCAAATGTTGTAGTACTAAAAAAAATAATGACCAAAATAAGCATAAGAATAGGTACAATTCAAACAAATTCTCATTTGTATCAACCCAATCGAACTCAAATAAATTGATAATCTAACTCAAATCACTCCACACATGATATGATATTGTCTACTTTGGGCATAAGTCCTCATGGTTTTGTTTTTGGTTCCCACCAAAATGTCTCATACCAATGGAGATAATTGTCCTCACTTATATTCTCACGATCAATCTATTCTCTACCCAATGTGGGACTTTTTGTTTTCCATCGAACAAAGTACCACAACTTGAGCCTCCCTTCCAGTCTCTCTTCGAACAAATCTGCTTGTTCCTTGATCATCTCCTCAAACAAAGATCTACTCCTCTACCACGCAGCTTGATAGATTTTACTACTTGCTTGCCGCTTCAAGCACTTTTTGTTCGACTTCGGGGTTCATCCACAATGTCCACATAAGGCTCATTAATATTTGTTCCACTTTGAGGATTCTCTCCGGCACACAACTAGGTTTTATCATGGCTCTAATACCAATTGATGAGGATAACGAATTTCCATAATAGTATGATATTGTCTACGTTGGGCATAGCCCTCATGGCTTTGTTTTTTTGTTCCCACCAAAAGGTCTCATACCAATTAAGATAATTGTCCTCACTTATATACCCACAATAAATCTATTCCCTAGCCAACGTGGGACTTTTTGTTTGCATCCTAACAGATTCTTTGATGGCGACGTTCGGGAAGGGAGAATGAAAATGAAAGGAAAATAATGTTAAATCATCAATCGACTAGAAAACTTAAATTAATAGTTTATAGTAAATTTAATTATATCAAAACTAGTTTAATACTCTCCCTCACTTGTGAACTTGAGAAGTTGAAGAAAGACTCAACAAGTGGGAAGAAACGACTTTATAGGGGTTTAAACACATAACCTCCTATTTTGATACCATGTTAAATAATCAACCAACTCAAAATCTTCAATTAATAGGTTATGGTAAATTTAATTATATCAACACTAGTTTAACAAAGAAAAAAAAATGAAAAGGAAAGAGGGTGGCACCAATAAAGGGAGGGTGACAATGGTCGATGTGACAAACACGGTTGGCAAGGAAGGAGAAGGATAGATAAAAAAATTGGGGATAAATGTCACTTAACCTAAATAAATTAGAATAACTTGCAAACTCATTAAAAAACATATATACGTCAGGAAACCGAGTGAGCGAGATAACTGTCAACTCATCTATCTGTTAGTCGACTAACGTAAGATTATTCATGAACCACACTTCTGTATAATAAATAAGGAGTTTTTTGAGGCGTGAGTTGTAATAGTTTGTAGAATACTTTGCATCCCAACCACGTGCTAAATAACTATGTATTATAAACACAATTTACATAAAATCCACAAACTATTATAACCCACTCAGTGCCTCAAACAACTCCTTATAGATCAATGGCTACTAGTGTTCACTACTAACATGTCAAACCCCATTGGCCAATTGACAACCCGACATTATGAAAATGATGTTCAAGGAATGCATAACCAAAACAACATCTGGAAATACGTTCATGTGCAATAAAGATCCTGAACTACACAAAATAGATACAACTCCACAATTTCGTATCTCCTTGCAACAAAGTAAAACACAGTTTCTATTTGGGCTCCACTTTTGTTGAAAGAGTGTATCCACCACTGTAATCAAAAGCATTACTGTCATTAGTGTCCTTTTTTGTTATAGGATCATTATAAGGATGCCTAGGAGCAGTTTTGGAAGTCCCAAACTCGGTTGCAGACGAGGATGCCGATGTCGTGTTCGTGTTTATTCCATCACTCTGCAAAATACTCTCAATTATCTTCACCACTTCACTCATCGTGGGACGCTCTTCAGCTGATTCTTCAACGCATTGCATTGCCAACTCCAAGAACCTTCCAAGCCCAATAATAGTCGTTGTATTGTTGTTTACTATGTTTGCATCCATTATCTGCTTCAGACCGTAATATTCTTCTTCATTTTTGTTCATCAGCATACGCACCTCACGAACTACATACTTTCCTTTTTCAATAGGCAGCTTAGCAGTGAGCAGTTCAAGCATGACTACTCCAAAGCTATATACATCACTTTTCTCAGTCAATTGTTGAGTCATGTAATATTCAGGATCCAAATAGCCCTACAAATGAATGGCATGGACAATCATTACCATCACAAGGAGATAACATAATAAAATGTCTTGCCTAAAAGTCTCTGGTCTATACTAAAGGTTTGTTGAGGTATCCTTAAAGTTTTGGGAATCCACAGAATTCCATCCTCATTTCATAATATTAATGGGAATGCAAGGTTGTTTTAAATACAACCATAATGATCTAAATTACTTGAATCGATGGTCCTTCAACCACAAGTGATTCTTATTTTCAATCGAAGAAACTAAGGCCTCGTTTGATCCCTATTTTATTTTTGGTTTTTGGTTTTGAAAATTAGGCTTATTTTCTCATGACTTCTCCGTAATGTTTTTCATATTACTTAAGCAAGCACGCGAGTTACTAACCAAATTCCAAATTCCAAAAACAAGTTTTTGAAAACTGTTTTTTTAATTTTCAAAACTTGACTTGGTTTTTAAAAACATATGTAAAAAGTAGATAATAAAACATAGAAGATCATAGGTGGAAGTAGTATTTATAGGCTTAATTTTCAAAAACCAAAAAGAAAAACCAAATGGTTATAATTTTTGGTGTTTGGTTCTAAAAATTAAGTCTATAAATACTACTTCCACCAAGGGATTTCCACGGCTTCTTATCTACTTTTACATATGTTTCAAAAAGTAAGTCAAGTTTTGAAAACTAAAAAAACATAGTTTACAAAAACTTGTTTTTGTTTTTGGAATTTGAGTAGAAACTCAAATGTTTTGTTAAGAAAGATGGAAACCATAATAGAGAAATGATGAGAAAACAAGGACAATTTTCAAAAACTAAAAACGAAATGATTATCAAACGGGGTCTAAAATTTTTAAGTTGATAATTACTTGCATATATAAAATGCCAACCTCCATATTAATTTTCCAAGTAGCCCTATGCTACATCATGGTCGATAATTTATGATAAAATGCTTGACGGTACAACAAAAACATGATGTTTAACTACTTACCAGTGTTCCTTTAACTTGAGTAGAAACATGTCCCTTTTCACTGTCTGAGACAAGCTTTGACAAACCAAAGTCTGCAACTTTTGCATTTAAATGTTCATCCAACAGAATGTTGGTGGACTTAATGTCTCTATGGATTATGGGAGGATTAGCAAGTTCATGTAAGTAAGTCAATCCTCTGGCAGACCCAAGTGCAATGCGAAGTCTTCTCTTCCAATCAAGATTGATACCAGATTTTCCTAAATTCAATGTTGCACATGTTATTTTCAATTAGATATTCAATGAGGTAGTTAACTATAATTTTATTAACTGTCAATTTAAACATAGCTCAACTAGTTAAGGCATACATCATTGACCAAAATATCAGATGTTCGAATCACTATCCTCACATCTTGTTAAACTCGAAAAATAAAAATAACAATGAACTATAGTTTCAACTGTAAACAAGTTTTTTCAGAGGAAATGAGACTTTTCAAGACCAACACACCAAGTGGTGAAAATAAAACCTCAATAAAAACCCAGGAACTAATTATAGTACTTGGGGTAAGACTTTTCACCTTGCACAAATCATCCCCCAATCATAAAAAATCAGGTGTAAAGAAACATCACTAAATATGAGGTGGATAGAGGCCCATAATGAAACATTATATCAAACTAAATTTCACACGACCTCCTCTTTTTGATCTATCGTCAACGATTCTCGTATTAGAGTACATTCCAATCATAAATCCCAAAGAAAGCAAAAATCTAACAAAAGATGGTTCCAAATTATTGTTTTGAATTATAACATCATTAAAATAGTTAACAGCATGGTTGTATACATACAGCCATGAGATATCTTTTTCATTTTTAATACCGCAATCCAATTAATCCTAGGGACAAGTCTTACGTATAATATTTGTCTTTCACTTGTTAGCGATAGCCTTCAAGGTATTGAGCAGTAAAAAGAATCTAGAATCAAATATTCCTAACTTCATTTTCAGGTCACTTTTCTGACATAAAATCAGTTAAACACCCCAAAAGATCTGAGGAAACTTACCAGATAGGCTATCTCTAAGTGTTCCATTAGGCATAAATTCATAAACAAGCATCTGTTCTCCTTGTTCAAAACAAAATCCCACGAGGCCAAGAAGGTTCTTGTGATGAACTCGTGAAAGCAGTTCGATTTCCGTCTTGAACTCAAGGCCACCCTGCATTGATCCTTGTTGAGCTCTTTTGATCGCAACTACTAGTCCATCCACAAGCAGTCCTCTGTATACCTACCAAGGATGATAACAGTGCTAATACAACTCTGAAGCAAATCGTAAAAAGAAAAACAAGAAAGGGCAATCAGGAAAGCAAGTAACAATCATTTGTACATTTCATTTACCTTGCCATATCCTCCAGATCCTATTTCATTGCTCATGGAGAAATTATTTGTGCTTTTTTTAAGCTCATCATAAGAAAACCATCTGGCTCCCTTCAATTGTGGTGCACCTCCACTATCATTTCCACTTGGAGCCCAAGAAGCTGGAGTAGTATAAGATTAGTGTTATTTGGTCAATATTTAATATCTCTGAATCTGATCAACCAAGAACCATGTAAACTACAAAGTATGGATGGTGATAAAAGCAACAATGATCTGTCGCTTACCAAATGGACGACTCAATCCAATGGCCTTTTCTGCACGTTTCTTTTGCCGAATCGCATATATTCCGACTCCAACGAGGCCTAGAACGAGAAAGGCACAACCAATAGCTACCCCAATTATCACTCCATGGCTGATTGAACTTCCCCTAGCCGTGTCTTGAGACATTAATGTTTTTAGGATCAGTTCATCTCATCATAGCTAATGCTGAGTAACATTTTTATGTAAAATCATTATTAAGATTACCTGAAAAACCATAGGGAGATGCAATGAAATAATATGGCCCAAATTCTGGGGGAGGTTTGTAAGTTTGATTACTCAAGTCAAACCCAATCCTCTGAATCTCTGACCTATTAAAATACTTTCCATTGGGTGGAAAAAGTGCAAGCTGCATCTGAAGATAATCGTCAACATTAAAGAAAAGGTTTTGAAGAGAAACTGAACCAGGCGTAAGCTTTAGTTTTTCCCAAAGAGTCCGTTCCAATGAGTTAAACAAAGTTGCATTGGACAATCCCCTGAACGAGGGTGCTCTGAAGTATAAAGTCCCTTCAAATGGATAGGCACATTCACAACTCTGAGGGTTTAACTCCTCGTCAGGAGGACACAACTTATTTCCACACGTCAAAAGGCTGGTAGAATAGGGTTTCACCGGATGATTTTGAAGCTGGCAATAGTCCGTATTTGAGAGGGTACTATCAGTGATACACACAGGATTCCCTATCAGCCTAAAACAAGCAACACTCATATGAATGAATAAAGGTAAGTGCAAAGAAAAAAATGAAATCTATAAGAAAAATGGCAAGTATTTCTCTCACATCAAAATTTTGGAATATCCTGAACCAAAGGTAAATTGGGAAATATTGTTACTTTGCAAATCAACGAGCTGCAACTGTTGGCTAATTTTGTTCCCCATATCTAATGTCCCATTGAATGCGTTGTTCTTGAGTTTTCTGAAACGAATTTTTAAAATATTAAATTAACATTTTTGTTGCAATTCATAATTCAACTTTTTATGATTAAATCAAAGCTTACATTTGTTGTATTTGTGGTAAGCTAAAGACTCCTTCTGGCACAGATCCTTGTATTGACCCATGTTCAAAAACCCTGGAATCGTGTTAGAACAAACAGTTCAAAAACTTCTAAAAATTTCTCACACATCAGAATTGTCAGAAACACATACGATAAGCTTTAGAGATGACGTATGAACTTACAGAGTGGTGAGCAATGGTAGATTTGAGAACCATTCCGGAGCTGCTGATGAATCAAATGAGTTGTTACTAAGGTCCCTGTAAAGACAATGTATTGACAAAAAATCACCATAAATGAACTAGTATAAGATCATAATGGAAATGATAGCTCCCTGCTATATGCTTACACATAATTTAGGGAATTCATTTCAGTTAAGTTTGGTATTGGACCAGTCAACTTATTGTTGGCTAAATTCCTGAAAGAAGTACAGAACAGTAGAGACAGAAAATAAAGTTAATTAACTACTCATAAAAGAAGATCAATAAAATATTAACGTAGTCTTCAGAAGAGTACCCACAATTCATTGACTTTTGTTAGGTTGTTCAGATTTGATGGGACAGGTCCTGTTAGAGAATTCCGATCAAGTCGACTGTTACATATTTGAACAACCTCAGTAAGTTGTAGAGATAAAATTGCGAGAGAAAAAAATTAGTACACTAAATGCAAAGTAACTTGTACTCACAGAACCTCAAGGGTCTTAACAAGTCCCAATGTTGGCGGGATACTCCCAGACAATTTATTTCCATCAAATAATCTGATGAAAGAAATTGAGTAAGATTTGGGACAAAAGAATTGTGGAACAGAGTATTGGATTTCATTTACATCCACTTACATGTGTATTAACACCATTTCAGAGCTAAAAAGTTTAGGTGGAATGGAACCTGATAGCTGGTTTTTGTTGAAATGACTGTAATTCACAGAGTAAACTTTCAACTTGGAAGTAATAGAGGGTGTGAAATGAAAACATCTAATTTTGTAGATATATTTGCTTTTCCTTTCACACTAGATTGGGTTTCTTGGAAAAAAGAATACTCACAAATGTTTAGCCTTCAGAAGGAGGTCCAAGCCAGGAGATTGGGAAGTTGAGACTGGGAGACTACCTGTTAATTGATTATCTGCCAGGTCCAGCCAATAGAGATGGGAGAGTTTACCCAGAGATGGTGGTATGGTATCAGTGAAGTTGTTAGAATTTAAAGCCCTGAGATAAATGAGACTCCACTTAAAGAAAAAACAAACAAAATCCTTGTTTTCCTATCAATTAATAAATTTTATCTATGAAATCTCACAAGAAGGATAGCTGAGAAAGATTGCCCAGTTCTTCAGGAATCTTGCCACTGAAGCCACACCCAGCTAGGATCCTAAAAGTTGAAAATTGAAAATGCAAAAAATATATGAGCTCTTTAAAAACAATGACATAAAAGTTTAATTAATAGGATCACATGGGGTTTCCATAATAATTAGCTCTTTACAAGATATTCAAATTCTGTAGATCCCCTAATGCTGGAGAGATTGAACCAGTGAGATCTTTATTGAACGAAAGGTCCCTGTAATGAAAACATTAGAAACTCAGGATCTCGATGAACAAATAAGCATGATATATAAGAATGAAACCTTGCTTATAAGTATGGTTAGAAGTCATGCCATTGCATTTTGTAAAATGTAATATGCTCCCATTAGTTCACCCTAACATAACAGAGATTGATGCAACTCACAATGATATTAGTTCAGTCAGGCCTCCAATGTCACCACCAAGTTGACCTTTTAGGCCCATAGTTGATAATCTCCTAAAGAAATATGTTGACACACATAATGAGTAGGCTTAACCAAAATATAAAAAGGGAGCATAGCTCAACTGACATATATCGAATGTACTCACGATCACGAGTTCAGTGGTTTAAATCCTTCGACCCCTATTGCACAAAAAAAACAGAAAAACTAAAATATAAACTCAGAAAGGATATTTACAGTGCAGTTACTCTCGAATTGTTGCAAGTCACTCCTTCCCAGGGAGTTCCACAAGGATCATTTGATGTTCCCCAGCTTGGTGGTGTATTTTGCCATTCGTTTCTCAAGGACTCCAGCGCCACATCTGCACCAACAACATTCCAAAGCTTATCAGTTTGAAAAAAAAGGGTCGGAAAGATGGTCTTATACAATATTACATATGAATTCTAGACTAAAGAAATTGACCACCAATTACAGAAATAAAACGATCAAATTACAAAACTGGATGCCCATGCCGAATTTCTACGTAACTGCACCCAATTTCATGCACTATTGCCACAGCTCGAATTTTAAGCTTTTGCGCTCAGGATGATGATTCAAGCAAAAAAAAAACACACACACACACAAAAAAAAAAACACAAAAACATTAACTTCTGTTAGAGACTTAGATATGATACTGTTCGTCTTACTTATAATTTATCTTTAATAAAAGATTTTTATTAAACCATCTATCAACTCAAAGCTTAACCCGATGGGTTATAATCCATTTAATCTTATCCTAATACAGTAATAATTTAACAATTTTATTTCTTGTCTAAATTTATCTTTTTTTAACGAGTCTAAATTTAAAATGTTCCTCAAATGGAGGGATTATCTGATCTTGACATTTTTTTCCCACAGATAAGAAACATTATATCTAAAACACATGCACACCAGAAAAAAATACAGTAGATTATAGCTAATTAAGGCATTATATATTCGTCCTACAAGTTAAAAATCGAATCCTGTCACTTTCCATGTTAAATTTTAAAAAATATAATTAAATTTACCTTAAGCTATCAAATTAAGTTACTATAATCTATTAGATTGATTAACATGCAGCCATGCCTCCAACTTTTTAGAAAGTGTGTTCCATCTCTGTAAAGTCGTTTTTATCCCATTGGTCCACAATATGTAAGCCAATAATTTGAGAAAGATTAAAAAAAGGGATGCATTTCTACCATAAAAAAGAAATGATAGAATCGAGAAGTCCAGCAAATGACAAACCCTTTGTCTTTTCTCTGTCTTCTTGTCTTGATGCGAATTGCGAAAGGTAAAAAAAAAAAAAAAAAAAAGGAGACAGATAAAACAAAAGAAACAGGGCAAGATAAGGAGTAGAAACTCACAATCGCGAGGATCAGTAAAAGAAGCAGCGATATCGATTCCCGCGTAGACGAAAGCCAAAAGCAGCAGCGTTTGCAGAGCTGACGACAACAACATCGCCCCAATTTCCGATCGACGAATCGACAAAGTCAAGGAAGAAGAAGAAGAAGAAGTTATTCTGCAACTGGTGAGGCGTTCGATTCAATTCCGCGAAGGATCATTCGTCGTTCCGTAGCAGGAGGAGGAGGAGGCAAATGATGGGCATGGCTTGGGCAAAAATAGAGGGGCGACTTTTTGGGTCAAGTGAATGATTTGGCTTGTCTTAAAAGGCAATCAAGCTTCCGACACCAACTAAAGAAGAGGTAATGCTGGTTCATCATGGGTGAGGGTGACGGCGACCGTGGTTTCTTCATCTCTCATCGAAAATGAAATGATGAAGTCCCGATCAGTGATTGGGAAAAATAAAAAGCAATTGACCTTTTCTCTGAGCTTGGTCATGGACGGAACAGGAGAGGACTACTTCAAAAATGGAGATGCTACTTGAACTTAAATAAACAAACAACAGTCAGTCGCATCTCTTCAATGCAGGCAGGTTGATGTAATTATCACTCCTTTTTCTTTTTTTTTTTAATAATAATCTAGCAATTAAAATATCACAGCTGGATTTTAGGTGCAATCTGTCCCACCAACCCATCAAGTCAAATCTTCCATTTTCGCTTACAATTCATACCTTTTACAATTTTTTTGGGTGATTTTTATTAATATTGTATTTTTTAAAATTTATTATAAAAATATTGTAATTTTAAAACTATTTATATTAATATTGTTGTTTTTTTACAGGTGACAGAATGTCAAAAAAGCGGAAGATGGTCGTCTCTTGAAGAGACGATCATGTCCAATCTGCAGATGGTCGTCTCTTGAAGACACGACCATCTCAAAATTTTAAACAAAAGTCACATCTGGCATAGCGGTTGGATATCTTTTTAATTTTATTTTCTTTTTATTAATTGAATATCAACTCAGAATGACGTAAATAAAAATGTTCGTTTCTCAAAACCTTATTGAAGCTATAAGAAAATTTATCTATTTATTTTTCAAAAAAAAAAGAAAAGATGACAATATAATATTCAATTTACTTAAAATGTTAAAATATAATAACAAATAATAAATTACAATTTACTTAAGATGAATAAAATTAAAATCAACCTAAAATGACGTAAATGAAAATGTTCTTCTTCCAAAGTATTATCATAGTAATAAGACAAATTATCAATTTACTATTTTATTTGATTTAAATGATAATTCTTTGCTATTTTATTTGAAAAAATAAAAGAAAATATGTCTTATTGCTATATGATTTAAATGATAATTCTTTTATTTTTCCTATATTCTATTTATTTTATTTAAATCAAATAAGATATTTTTTTTTTTTTAATAATTTAAGTAAAATGAATATTATATTACAATTTATTTTTTAAAAGTAAATTAATAATTTGTCTTATTGCTCCGATAATACTTTAGAAGAAGAACATTTTCAAATAAAATAATAAATTACAATATAATCTATATTTTAAAAATTAAAAATATTTTATTTGATTTAAATAAAAGAAAATATAAAAATAGAGAAAAACGGAATAATGAAATACTAAATAAACAATAAATAGAAAAGAAATATTAAAACTTGCATTTGGTTGGACTCGAACCCAGGAACGTGATTATAATAAATTACAATATAATCTATATTTTAAAAATTGAAAATATCTTATTTTATTTAAATAAAAGAAAATATAAAAATAGAGAAAAACAGAATAATGGAAAAACTAAAGAAACAAAAAAGAGAAAAAAAAATTTAAAACTTGCATTTGGTTGGACTCGAACCCAAGAACGTGGGTATATTAAAAGAATATTCAACCGCTATGCCAGACGTGGCATTTATTTAAACTTTTGAGATGGTCGTCTCTTGAAGAGACGACGACCATCTGCCAGATTGGACATGGTCGTCTCTTCGAGAGACGACCATCCTTCTTTTTTTTTTTACCTTCCTTACCACGTAAAAAAAAAAAACAACAATATTAATATAAATAGTTTTAAAATTACAATATTTTTATAATAAGTTTTAAAAAATACAATATTAATAAAAATCACCCAATTTTTTTACCATACCACTTTTTTTCTTTTTTTTTTTATTTTCTTCAAATACAATCAAGGTTTAAAATGTCGATGTCAATATAAATATCTAGATCTCAATTTCATGGAAATATCGATAAAATGTGGATGTTTCTAAAAAAATTTAAAAAATAAAAAATTTTAAAATATATTTAAATTAGAAAACAAACATTCAACCGTTTTCAAATAAGTTAAAATACTTGTCATAATATTATATTCACATTATGTTACAATTTGTTGTAATTTTCTTTAATATTTCATCAATTTTGTAGGATATAATGGAAATGTCGATTCACCCTAGTGTCGATGTCGAACCCATGGACATGTGGAAATATCGATAGAAATACCGACATGTCGACGGAAATTTAATACCATGAATACAATATAGTTCAATTGGCTTATCAACATGCTTGCAACCAAGGTTTAAAATATCAATATCGATGTCGATGTAAATATCAAGGTCTTAATTTCTTGAAAATGTCGATGAAAATATCGATTAAATGTCGATGTCTATAGATATTTTTATGAATTTTTTAAAAATAATTTATTTTAAAATATATTTAAATTAGAAAATAAATATTTCATATTTTTTAAATGAGTTAAAATGCTTAGTATAATATTATATTCACATTAGGTTAGTTTTTATTATAATTTTTTTTTAAATATTTTATCAATTTTGTAAGATATAATGAAAATATCGATTCACCTCTAGTGTCGATATCGAACTTATGAATATGTAGAAATATCGATGTAAATATCTACATGTCGACAAAAATTTAATACAATGCTTGCAACTATAAGATTTATGATTTTTTTAGTACAATTAATATTGAAAAATTGGAACTATCAATTTTGTGGTCGTTAACATATCTATGCCAGTTGAGCTATACTACAATTGTTTTTTTTTTAATTTTATTTTTCTTTGTTCACTAATATTCTAAAAGAGGAAAATTAGCTGCACCCCAATCTACTGTACTATCCCATTTTGAACTATATATTTTTCTTTTAAAAAAAATCAATTTTTTTATACAGTCATGAAGTGGGTAGCACACTAAATACGCAACTGCCCCCAAATATTACCGATTCTAAAATCTATTTAAACACTTTCATTTTTTTTTCCATCTTCTCTCTTTTTTATTTTTCCTTTTTCTTCCCATCGAAAAGAAATTTAATAATTAAAATAAAACAAACCAATATATTTTCTTATTTTATTTTTGATAAAAATACTATTTTGGTTCATGTATTCTGAACATTGTTCTATTTTGGTCTCTATACTCTCAAATGTTCAATTTTAATTTATGTAGTTTCAATAAAATTTTAAATTCTTACTATTGTTCTTTAAAAAGATTAGTCTCTATTGAATTTTTCTCTACAAAATTTGAAAGTATGTTCACATTGTATCTTTTTCTTGTATTGAAATTATTATTATTATTTAACTAACTTTGATCAAAATTAACTTCAAACTTATCATAAGAACCAATTTTAAATTTTATTAAAACTACATAACTAAAATTAGATATTTAAAAGTACATAAACTAAAATAAAACAAAGCTTAAAGTCCCTAAACTAAAATGATTTTTTAATCTTTATTTTTTAAATGTGTAATATATTTTTAAATAATAGTGAAAGGAAAAAGACAAATAAAAATTGAGAACGTAGAGAAAAAACTAAAAGTGGTGAATAAAGGGAAAAAAATGATTAAAGAATGTAAAAAGTAATGTTGGAAAAATATCTTTAACTATAAATAAGAGAGAGATATTTTTTGGGTTCTTTATTACTCCTCAAAATCATGGGCTCCATGAAAATTTATGTAAATTTTTAATATGAAAACAATGAGTCATGTGCAGCAGATAAAATGAAAGAGACAGGAAAAATCTTCCTCATGTGACTAGAAATTTTCCCCAATTCATAACCATTAAAATAAGAAATTATCTTGTATTTATCAGTATTATATTTATTGTTAAAATATCAGTGTGCTTCATTATATTTTAGGGTTTGTAGTTTCAAACATCTAATTTTAGTTATTGATGAATCTTAAAATTAGTTATTTAAAGTTAATTTTTATCCAAATTTGTTAAATAATCATAATAATTTTCATACCATGTAAATATTTTTCTAAAATTTCTAAAGGAAAAATTAATAGAAACTAAATTTTTTTTAGAACTTTTAACAATAAACTAACTTTATGGAGTTATAAATCAATCTAGAATTTGTATGCTAATGACTTATTTACCACTATACCATAAGACTTTTTTGTTAGACTTTTTTGTTATTTGTTCTGACTTTTTCTATATATATTATTAAACGTAAAAAATTTGAGAGGGGCTCGAGCCCCTCCTAGGCCCATCGTAAATCTGCCCCTGGTCGTTAAGGGCTTGTTTGGTAGGCTATCCGAAAACAAAAATTTGAAAACAATGAATTCAATGAAAACATAGTTGTATTTCATATTTTCAAATATGTGTTTGGTAACAGATTTAGAAATTTAATTGATTTTAAACAGTAATTTAAATTGTGTTCTGTAATATATTTATAGATCATAAAATTAGTTGTAGTTGCAAAACTAAATATTAGAACATGTTTTTAATATAAATTTTATATAATTATTATTTTATAATTTATGATATATTATATTATATATTTTTTAATTTAACAAAAGTAAATTAAATTTATAAACATGAAATACTATATTTATTAAGATTTTTATTTTTATTTAATATAATTCTTCATTTTAAAATTTAAATTCAGAATCGGGATATAATGAAAACATAAAAATGTTGTTTTTAAAATTTTTACTATTTGGATCACAGAATCCGAAAACAGTTTTCGAAAACACGTCTACCAAACAAATATTCACTGAATCTGAAACATAAAACAAAATCTAAATTGCGTACCAAACAAGCTCTAACATATTTATCATGTCAGCTATACTCTCTTTATTTTAAACTTTTTTTTTCGAAGAAAAGAATGTAGGAAAAAAATAAAATAAACATTTTCTTTTTTTTTTTCAAAAAAATAATGTTTTAACCATGGTTAGGTTAGCAAGTATTATTGTAAAAGAAAATAGAAAATAAAAGCCTTTGCAATTGCAATTTGAGTGCGCAATGGATATTTGATAATTAAATTTCTCTTCGTCAACGGAGATCTTACCGAGGATAGGTCTGACTTTTTTATTATGTGCGTTGTTTTACTTTTTCTTAAAAAGTTTCTTCTTGGATTGAGAAAGAAGATTTATTTATTTTTAATTAATATGACCGTACAAACATAGGTTAAATTATAAGTTTAGTTTTTAAACTTTAAAATTTTATGTATGTTTGATCCATGAAGATTGAAAAAAAATATGAACTTTCAATTTTATACTTAATAAGTCCCTAAACTTTAAAATGTATCGAATAAGTTATCAAACTTTCAATTTTGTATATAATAGACATATGAACTTTCAATTTTGTATCTAATAAGTCGTTAACCTACTTGACATTTTTTAAAAAAGATTTATGAATTTAGTAGACACAAAATTGAAAGTTTATAATCATATTAAACATACATGTCAATTTTATATCTAATGAATCAGTTAATTTTTTAAAATTTTAAATATGTTAGAGATTTATTAGATATAAAATCGAATGTTCATTGACCTATTTGACACTTTTAAAAGTTTAGAAACTAAACTTGTAATTTAACAAAGTTATTATAAAAATGTAGTACTTTTTAAACTATTTATAAAAATATTGTAGTTTTTATTGGGTAGATGAAGATGATCTATTCCAAGAGACTACTTACAATATGTGGTTGAAGGTTGTTGCAACATATACTCTGTTAAAAAAAATAGGTGTACATGTCGTATCCTTTAAAAACTCGAACCCAAGCTTGCCTGTAGGCTAATGATGTTGCAACCAACTTTACAACAAGGAGGCTTGTAGTTGTTTTTGTGTAGAAGAGACGACCTACATCTAATTTTTTGTAAATGTCGTATCGACCTTCCCACGTGTTGTTTTTGTTTTTGTTTTTTCTAATGGAGTATATGTCGTCTCTTAAGTGATGACTTCAACCACGTGTTGTATTTCGTTTATTCAAGACGATCCCCATCCAGCTAAAAAAACTACAATATTTTTATAAATAGTTTGAAAAGTATCATATTTTTATAATAAATTTAAAAGAGACGACCTACATTAGATTTTTTTTTAAAGATCGTCTCGACCTTGACACGTGTTGATTTTTTTTTTAAATGGAGTATATGACCTCTCTTGAAGTGATGATTTCAACCACGTGTTGTACTTCGTCTATTCAAAGACGATCTCCATCCACCTAATAAAAAGTAAATAAATTGAAAAATATCATATTTTTATAATAAGTTTTAAAAAATGCAATGATATTGACAATCTACTTGTTTTTTTTAGTATAATAGAGATTGGAGATTTAGAACCACAAATCTCGTGATCATTCACACATTTGATATGCATAAATCTTATAGCTAGCATGATCTACTCGTTAATGTAAACTAGTTAACAGTTAAGAAAAAATTTTATTTTTTCCTTTGAGATGTAAAGTTCAAATTTACACATTCAAATGGTAAAAGAACTAAAATTATTTGATATTTTGCGAAACAGTACTTCAAATCTTCTCCCCCACTTTCTTTTATCATTAATTGTCTGTACAGACTTATTTAAAATGATTAACATAATTGAGTTTTTATTTAACGGTTATTTAATTTTATTAATTAAAATTAATTAGCTTCTTTATTAATAGTATAAAACTTAGGTGTAGTTTCATCTCCAACTACAAAATTTTTCTATTTAAAAAGAATGATTTTTTTCTCATGTGATTGTGATTGCAAAATACATGGGACCAGGCTACACCAAAATAATTTTCTTATTAATATAATAAGTAAACAAAAAAAAAAAAGTAAGTTCATTCGCCAAATACATTATAAAAATGGAATATCTAAATTTAACCCACCGAACTTAAAACATGTCCAAACAAGTTTTAATTTGTAAATAGGACTAAAACCGTTTTTAACTAAATTTTACTAGCTGCTTTGGGACGAAAATACCTTAAAAATTTATAAGTTTATTCTACCTCATAAAAAGTTTGCATCGAGAGGATACGTTAGATTTTTTTTAATTAATTAAATCTTTGAATTGAAATTTTGGAAAAAAAATCTAAAGATGAGAGACCGACGTTGCCCAAACAAGCATAGCAACGAGGAATAAAATTTAATGATTTAAAGTTTGAAAACAAATATTGAAGTAAGATAAAATATATAATAATTGTTCACCTAGATAAGATGTGTAATAATTGTTACACTATAATGATCCACCCATAGCATATATATCTCTATTTTTTTAATGTAATAAATGAGTAAAAATATTGTAAGAATAAACTAAAAAAATTAATCTCTACCCACCCAACGTGCAGAATAAATGGAAAAAATTATTGACAAAAGGTAAATATGTGTAATTATTCACTCTCATTAATGCTTCACCTAAAACTCCCTCACTTTTCTCGAACTTAATGTCGTGTGTGTATATATATATATATATATAACATAATAAATGAATAGAATATGTGCAAATACTCACTCAACATGCAAGATTAACAAAAAAAAAACAATCTTCACCCACAAAGTATTTTACTTTTTCAAGATGACAAAAAAACGACAATATATTTTAACATTGGTGTCATATAAGGAGAAGAATATTCACAAAATATTAATAGGTCATTAAAGGCCTATTTACATGATTCCCGAAACATAATTATGGTTTACAAAATATAAGTAATGACCAACAATGAGTCAATGTCACAAATTCGAAGAAAGACTGTTGGAGCATAGAATCAGATTAACTAAGTACATGTGCATTTCATATTATTTTAAACCATGAGAGTGTCATTAGTAGCTGAAAATTGTGGAGGACGATAGTTGTCAAGAAAGGTACTGCCAATTGCCAAATATGGTCGCCAACGATTGTCATGAATCGTAGAAGATAGTTCGAGTGGTCGTCGATCATCAGAGAAGATTGTCGGAAGTGGCCGCCTATGTTAATAATATTATTGTACAAGTCGGTGGAGTGAATATCCTAACACTATAGCAAGTCAATAGAGTTGTCTTTTTTTAGGAAGAGTTAGGGCCTGTTTGGTAGGCAATCCAGATTCTGTTTTATGTTTTCAGATTCACTAAATTCAGTGAATACATATTTGGCATACCTGTTTTTGAAAACTGTTTTCGGATTTTGTGATCCAAATAGTAAAAATTCTGAAAACAACATTTTTATGTTTTCATTGTATCCAGATTCTGAATTTGAAATTTTAAAATGCAGAATTGTATTAAACAAAGATAAAATCTTAATAAATATAGTATTTCATGTTTATAAACTTAATTTACTTTGGTTAAATTAAAATTATGTATAATATAATATATTATAAAATATAAAATATTATATTATAAAATAATAATTATATAAAATTTATTAAACACATGTTCATAAAGTAATTAATAATGTCTTATATTCAACCTAATATTTAGCTCTGCAACTACAACTAATTTTATGATCTATAAATATATTATAGAACACACTTTAAACAATAGTTTAAAATGGAATTAAATTTCTAAATCTGCTACCAAACACATATCTGAAAACATGAAATACAACTCTGTTTTCATTGAATCCCTTGTTTTCAAATTTCTATTTTCAGATTGCCTACCAAACAGACCCTTAATTTCTCTATGGGCCAAGCGGTGAGTTGGGTTTAAAACCCAACTCAACTCAACTCAAGGGCCAAACGAACTTTCAATTTTGTGTCTAATATCATTGAAAAATTCAAATGTTTTAAAAATTAATTGATCTATAAATATAAATTTGTATTTATGCCTAATAGAACCTTAAAATTATAATTTTGCATCAAGTAAATTCATGAATAAAAATTTGAAAGTTCATGGACTAATTTATAAATTTTGAAAGTTCAATAACGACACAAACCTAAAAAGAAAATATCCATGAAACAGATAGATTTTTATATCATTGACAAAACTCAGGTCAAAACAAACATGGCCAAGAAGATCAAAGAAATACATAAAGTTAGAGCGATGAGTCCATATAATAATTACACTTCCAAATGTTCTACACAACACATGGCCAAATATTACAACTCCAGGTTGGTGACCAACAGTGTCGAATGACACTGCGATCATGTACAAGACAAGCAAGACACCAATGTAGTACGTCTTACAATGGACATTCTGATTTCAGTAAAGGCAAAGAAGAGCAAGCCAAATACAAAAACAAAGATGCATTTTTATCTAACCCTACATGCTGCAGGGCCGGTCGGAGAACAGTTGGAGTTAGGAGACCGGCAACTAGACCCCGGACCGACGTTGTCCGTAAACCTTTGCCGCATCCTGTAATCAGGGATGCCTCCCCTAACAAATGGACTAGTTCCTGCTGATGAGTATTCAGTTGCACCGTTACTGCTCTGTAATGGTTCCAAAGTTTCGACCACATCACTCATTAATGGTCTTGCTTTGGGATTCTGGCTCAGGCAATAGTACGCCAGGCTGCAGGCCTTCTGTGCTGCCCTTATCGAGTATTGGTTTTCTAATCTGGGGTCAATTATTTGTAGCAACTTCCTCTTGTCATTTAGTTTAGGTCGAGCCCAATCTACCAAATTCTGCTCCTTGCTTGGTTTTGTCTTGTCAACAGACTTTCTTCCTGTCAAAAGCTCCAGAAGAACAACACCGAAGCTGTATACATCACTCCTTGCTGTCAAGTGCCCTATAGGTTTCAAAATGGAAGCTTGGTGACAATGAAATCCTTAATTCACTATATCAGAGAAAAAACTTACTCATTCTCAGCACTGAAAACAAGCGCAAATTACTGTAAATATTATATGTGAAGAATATACCAGGTGAACAGAAAATGGAGCAGGTTGAGTTCAATATCCACTTTCCAACTTAAGAATTCTCATTTAAGTGGTGGAAGTTGTTGAAGTGGACTGAAGACTACCATTGTTATTTCAACATCACAACGTCGTGATGATTGGGAAGGCAATTTCTGCAACGCTTAAGAAGGAAATTGCGGAGGATTGCTTGATCAACCCTTCCCAAATTGAGAAAGGCTTACTAAAATCTCATAAAGGTCAGATAATTGAAGAGAAATGGGCAAAAGTTGGAAATTTCATCCTTTAACTTGAAAGATGAAAATAAAAAGTTGCAAAGGCAAGTTTGATGACAAGTTATGGTGGTTGGATTAAAATCAGAAGCTTACCGATATCGCTGTGGGAAAAAATAATCTCATGTTGCTCTTGGGACAATCGTGGAGGCTTTTTGCATAGCTCGATGTTTGTTCTTTTTAAAACAAGAAACAACAGAGGAATATATTCCACAAAAAACAGGGAACAACCTAAGGCCGGGGTAACTCGATGAATAAGTTGAATTTGCTAGATTGCCACAAAATGTGTATTAAGGTTAGAGAAAATCAGTGTGGGTTTTTTCGGCTTAAATAGAGATTGAGATTCCAAGAGAAGGCAATTTTAGTGCTCAGCTCAAGTAGTAGTAGGCGATGATCCAAGAATCAAAATCAGTAGTAAGCAGAAAAGTAGAGATTTGTTAATTTCATCTGCGGGGGATCGAGATGATCAGATAGACATGGAAAGATGGGGGCTGATTATGGAAGATACAAGGCTATTTGATTATTTATTTATTTATTTCCACAAGGTAATTTAAAAAGCAAAAGATGGTAAAAATTTGTAAAGCCAAAGCGATTTTTTTTGAGTCACTGTTTTTTATTTTGAGTTGTTAAACCAAAGCAATTGAAGTGAGTACTCCACCATTTATTATTATTTATATTTGGGAGTTTTTCTTTAAATATTTGCGTCTCAGCTAGTTACTGCACCTCAATTAATCTTAATCAATCTTACAAGACAGTCAACTTTACAATATTTTGTGGTCAGAAAACTGGTATCCAAAAGTCAATTTTATTTTCTTCACATGTCTCAACAGCACTCCAATCCATAGTGGTTATTCCACCATTCAAATAGCTTTTCATTTTCCACCCATCTACCATAGATACAAAAGTTTCACATGTCATTATCTCACACCAAAACCAGCCAAAGACAACAAAAGCTATATTCTAACCTTGAAAACTTTAGACCCAATGTAATTCCAATCAAATTGACTAAAGAACCTACTAATTCCTTAACCAGAAGAATGTCATCAACAGCTTTTGATATAGTAAACCTCTCCACCTAGCAAGTTTCCTTTTGGATTCTTTCACAAACCGGTTCCCAAAACAATAACCACCCAGTGGCAAACCAAAGGGAAGGCCTGAACCAATTCTTCCTTCTCCCTTTAATGAAGTTCAAATCTTCAAAAGGTCAACATGAGCCTAACTCAATTGGATAAAATTTATACCCTTAGAGTGAGAGGTTCGAAATTCGAATCCTCCCACCCCACATTTGTTGAACTCAAAAGTGACCACGTGGACTAAGGCAAGAAGACTATTGACTTGACAGAACTCAATCTCTGCTGAAATATAATCGCAGTTTTTTCCTAAAACGTTAGCAACTGCTTCCATACAGGCGGGCATTTAACATAGCATTCAATGAAGCCACCACACGCATCACCCATGGCCTTAAAAGTCCCCAACCACCATAAATTCAAAGGGATATTTCAAATACCATCCTCCGTACAATGATGCAATATGTATTTGTAAGACCCCCGATTATTAAGAAATATGTTAGAAGGGGCAAAAGAGTAATTGTTTCTGGGGAACGTGGGACCACAGGGGAATGAGGGCAGACGTGTAAGGGTAGCATGGGAGTGAGGGCTTTATAGTCTGTCGGGGTACAGGGGAAGGGTATCTTTTTGGAGTGAATCAGTCTTGTGTAGTGGAGAGAACCAGCCTCTCGGTTAGCTGGAGAATGCTTGTAACGATTTCCCCTTCTATATCTAATGAAATAACCCCTCCTTAATATCGAAGAACTCTCGATATTGAAGGAGTTGGGTCCTCATTTCCCTCTCTATTACTTGTTTGTTGTATTCTCAATAGCATTGTAAGTGTGTGTCTCGTTAGTAGTCTTACAGTATTCTTCCATGTAACTCTTCATTCAAAAATTCAAATTTGACCATAGAAGATCCTATTGCAGTTCATCCCTTGTTTAGGGCAACAAGGCCGTAACTAGAAGAGCTTCTACTATCAGGAGAGCTTTGTCAGGATGGTATGAATTTATGATCAAATCTCTTTGAAAAGCAACTAGAAGAGCCTCTAATATTGTATTTCACTTGCCACGAAACCATCTTCAAGTCATTATCGAAACTTCTTCCCAACATATCTTTTTAAACTCTTGTCGGCCTGAAACAAGGTAAACCGTTTGGAGAGGGGTGACGGCTGCTTTCGAGTCTCAACCTTGAAAGGATAATTATGCCACTACTTAGGCACCTCTATAAACAAATTACCTTTATATTCCGTTGAATGGGCCAAAGAAGGGCTACTGTAGGATTTAGAGAATAATTTGTCTACGGTGTTGATAAAATCTTTTCACCTATGAGGAATATTTGCCTTGAGGCATTAGCAGATTTTCCTTTGTTCCCAATGAAATTCTTTTGAAACTTTTGAGAAACTTTTTGAACTCATATAATACCATTTTTCAGACTTGAGTTTTCCATTTTTTTTTGAAAAAAAAAAAACTCTACTCAGAGGAGTAATGAGGAGATACATCCAAGTATCAGTTAACTAGATGACTAACGTAACTTCCAAAAATGATTTCGTAGAAGGGGGAGAGTCTTTGAATAACAATGCTCCTCACCGAGGCTTTCCCTTCAATGCTACACTTTTGAAAAAGCTAGAATTCATGGAGACAACCTCAAAACCTAAAATCTCAAAGAAATCTATGCTTTGAGCATCGGGATGGACAGACTGAAAGTCAGGGCAAAGGGGCTTGGGAGGAAGGGTGAAACGGGCAAGAGTGCAGGACATTCCAAAGTTAAGGCCTGAATTATGCCCAGTTATTTTCATCACATGGATTGTTATTTCAACATCAAAGAGTTGTATACTAAAACGGTTAAAAAAGAGGAACAAACTATTGTGACAATTAAAGATACAAATATGATATAATATTTTCCATGACATGGACTGTTATTCGCAAGAGTGGACACATTATCACATGGATTGTTATTTGAACATCGAATAGTATCCATGGTAGTTCTTTTTTTGATTGGCATTCCGTGGGCAAACATTTTTCAAGCCTTAGAAGTCCATTAATGAACATTTCTAAGTCTTGGGAACGTTTTGATTCCTTTGCTGCCTTCAAATTATGCAATGGCAGGCACGTTTTCTTTTGGCAGGATCTTTGGATTTTGGGCATACACCTGTGAAGTCCCGTTTCCCAGTCATTTGCTATTTCTTCTTCTCCTAATGGGTTGCTCTCGGAGTTTTGGCATTCTCATCTTCTTTCCTGAAATATTTTCTTTGGATGCTTCTTGAAAGATGATGAGATAATAGCTTTGCAATCTCTTTGGGGTATTTTGGATTCTATGTACGTTGGTTTTACTGAAAATTCTAGAATATGGTCTCTTGAGCCCTCTTGTTTTCAGTAAAATCATTGACTCGGCAGATTGCTTCAGCCTCTCCTTTGTCTTCGTCAAAGAATCTTTTTAGGGCTATTTGGAAAAATTCAAAAGCCCTAAAAGAATCAATATTTTGATATAGATTATCTTGAATGGGAATTTAAATACCTCTAAAGGTCTTCAACAAAAGTTGCCTTTTCTACAAGCTCATATCATCGATTTGTCCTTTTTTCCATACGGATGAGGAGTAACTTTTTTCATATCTTTTTTGGTTGTGTTTATTCGTTGAATTGTTGGTTCAACTCTTTTTAACATGCATTCGGTTTTCTCAAATGTTTTAAAGGACAATATTCTTCAGTTTGGCAAGTTGTCCACAGGCCAGTTAATACCATTGACAAGCTCTCAAGAAAGTTGCCTTCTTTGATTGGGTCGTTTTGTTGCATCCTTTGTTAGAGGGCGGAAGAAGACCGGGGATCATATCCATTTGGTGTTGTGAGGTGTTTGGTATTCAGTTTGCTAGGCACAAAGATTATAGGGAGATGATCGAGGTGTTCCTTGTCCATCCACCCTTTTGAGAGAATGGGAGGTTTTTGTGGCATGCAAGAGTATGTGCGGTGTTGTGGGGTCTTTAGGAGAGAGAAACAATAATCTTTAGGGATGTTGAGAGGGGTTATTGTAATATTTGGTCCCTTACTACGTTCCATGTGTGTCTTTAGGCGTCAGTGATGAAACTATTTTGTAATTATTCACTTGGTCTCATTCTTTTGGATTGGGTCGGGTTGAGGTACTTTTTAGACCCAACCCAATTGTTCAGGCTAAAAATTTTTTGGATCCAAACAACCTTTATTAAGTAATGAACCCAATCCAACCCAACTATAAAACAGTTGGATTGGGTTGGTTCAAGTTGGTTGGGTTACATACTCAAAATTTTATTTTAAGAAAAAAGTTAAGCGTTGATATGTAAAATATATGTTTATTTATTTTTAAATATTGAATTAAAATTAGCAACTCAATTTCAATTTATCTTATGAATTCTTACCTTTCACAAACTTAAAAACTTATTTTAAAAAGTTGTTGAAGAAAAATAATCTAAAAATAATTCTAAAATTAAAATAAATATATGTACATATAATTGTAATATAAGTAAAAAATATATATTTAAGAAGTTCGAGTTAGTTCAGTTCAATCCAAACTAATTTTTGGTGAACTCACAAACCAACCCAATCCATAAAGTTTTTCATTTGTTTGAACCCAACCCAACCCAAATAGTAAAATTGAGTTGGATTGATCAGGTTTTTCAGGTCATCGAGTTTTTTGAACACTCTTAGTGAATGATATCACATATGGCTTACACATTAGTCATTGCATCAATTTCCATCTTATTTTAACGAGAAAACACTCTAAGGGTATCTTTTAAAATGAAACTTTTCAAAGTTTAGAGGCATAATTGAAACTTGCCACAAAGTTTATGAGTATTTTGTATATTTAGCCTTTTTGTTTTTCTTTTTTCACTCCTTGGTGAAGTTTGTATTTTTAGAGCATTAGTCTCTTTTCATTATTTCAATAAAAAGTTTCATTTTTTTTGTTTCAAAAAAGAAAAATATGGCTATGATAGAACCATCCATACCTTCGGTGCCATGATGTTAGCTGCTTACTTGCATGAATCATCAATCAGTTTTTAATTTCAAGAGAGTAAGGGAACAAAGTCCAATTGGGAAGGGGGAGAAAAAACTACAAAACTAGATCAGACTTTTTTTAATTCTACCGATAGTTAGTTCTTAGAGCCTTAAGCTCTTGCGTTTTGTTCCTGCTAAGGATAGCCTCTCCCTTCATAGAGGATCCTATATTGAAAATGGCTCCCCCCCTTGAAATAAAAGGCGGGGCTAGAAAGAGTAATAAAGATGGAAGGAATCCTTCATAAGGCCATAAAATACAAAAATTCAACACGTACATTTGCATAACTGGGAAAAAGAAAAGATCAAGCAAATGAAAAGTTTGTGCAAGTTCAAATCACAAAGAAAAGATCGTACCAGTCATGACATATTCAGGGGCAGCATAACCATAAGTACCCATTACTCGAGTTGAAACATGTGTCTCATCACCTTGAGGTCCAGCTTTTGCAAGCCCAAAATCAGAAAGCTTGGCTGTATAGTCCTGCAGAAAAATCGGCCAGGTGGAACCAAATGAGAAGAAATACCCTCTCATGAACAAGATTGAAAAAAGAACAATAACAATGTTGGTGCACAATAAACTTCACATACAGAGTCCAACAGTATATTAGAGGTTTTAAAATCCCGATAGATAACGGGCCTTTCAGCATTGTGTAGGAAAGCAAGTCCCTTGGCCGCTCCAAGAGCTATCATCATTCTTCTTGCCCATGGCAATGGAACAGATGTCTCTGAGTCCCCACAGGAAAGATTATGTAACATTTAGTACGACAATAAATCAAAGTGGAGCCAGTCCAAGTACTATAATTTTTTAAATAATCACTAGTAGCATAAATATTTTGTTTTTTTAATAAGAAACATAAACTTATCATCACCGAGGGAAGATGACAAAAGAAGGTGAACTATCTCTAATTTCCAAAGGACCCCCAATTGGCATCAAGCATTTTATGTAAAGAGCACCAAGTAGATTATGACGTCCTAACTAAATCCCAAAAAATCGCCAGTAGCATAAATTATACAATTGAAGTTACTATTCAATATGCAAATGAAGCTATCCTTTTTCTTACCAATAGAACATTGCAGTAAAAATTTGAAGCAAATCGGTGCCTTTTTTTTTCCATAAAAAACTGAGCTTTCATTAAGAAAGAATGAAAGAATATAAAGGCGTACAAAAAACAAGCCCACAAAAGAGAGGGGGAGCTTACAACAAAGCACTCCATCCAAGCAAAACAAAATCTAGAGGATACTTACAAAAAGACTTAGACACCGAGACCCAGAGAGAAACATAGATACTAATAAGGGCCCAAATATCAAAGAAGGAACGCTCCAACCCTCGAAAAATTCTATTGTTTCTCTCCCCCCAAAGTCCCCAAAGGACAGCACAAACTCTCACCTTCCATAAAAACGCCTCTTTCCCCCTAACTGGGGGTTGCAAAAAGAACTCCTCCAGCCTCTCTCTTCAAATCCCTTCTCCCTTAGAAAAGGAAAGCCCAAACTCACCGACAAAAAGATTTCAGACATCCTCAGCCAACTCAGGACTCCAAAATAAATGGTCGATATCCTGCCGCCCTCTTGCAAAGAATACAACACCAAGGACCAACCAAGGATGGTAATCTTCTCGAGACCCTATCTAGAGTATTGACTCTTCCGTGAAGAACCTGCCAAGCAAAAAACTTTATGTTCTTTAGGATTTTCACCTTCCAGACTGAGGCAAAGATAGGCTCACCCCGTGAAGCAGAGGAAGAAGGATTAACCAAAGTGAGGAAGAAGGACCAACACGAGAACCCTGCAAACAAGCCCAGAGAAAGAAGGAAAACCCTCCACAATACCTGTCCAAGGGCATCTAAGAGTACCTCTACTACCACTATTAATCCACTCAAAAGCAGATTAAAAACTAGTTGATCTAACTGTCTAGCCATTGTACCCACCATACATTGAACTTTCATCAAATTTCTTTGAATTTCTCAAAAAGATGCCTCAACTGACAACAAGCATCTAGTTGATGTTCTTGATGAGAGAATGGTTTGTGGATTTTGGTGGAGCTCTGCTAAAATCCCAAGAAGAACATGAACAGCTTAAAGAAAAGAAACTGTCGAGCACGGAGCACGAAGGTACTGAAGCGACTTTATAGAGCTTCTTTATGTTGTTAGTTGTCTATCTTTTTGATGGTTGTTCAACTTGTTCTCTTAATGATATTAGTAATAATTGGGGGCATTTTGAAAGGATTGTGGATTTTAACCATTTATTTCTCTTTGTTCTTTTCTGCTTCCTGTTTCTTTTCCATCCTAAGTCTAGTCTTTGCAGTATGTGGATGTTGTATTTCTCTCTCTGTCATTCAACTACGAAACCTTGTTTCTTGTTAAAAATAAATGAATAAATGCAACTAAAATAACAATTAAATCTTTGAACTTGTCACTTGAATCATTGAACTTGTTGTTACTTGAAAATTTGTTGCAAATAAATAGGCATTCTTTGTGTGCAAACTAAGAAACATTGAGCGTTTCCTTATGGACTTGAATTCCAAAAGAAACCTCAAGTTTCTCAAATAACCATCCTCAATAGGGGTGAGCATCGGTCGGTCGGAGTCGGTTTTCGACCCCAACCGACCTCCGAACCGACCAAGGTCGGTCGGTTCGGCCGTGCTATTTTAAAAAAAAAAAAAAACTTACCAAAACCAACCGACCGACCGGTCGGTTTATATATATTTTTTTAGATATTTATTTAATTAATTATTTATTATTTATTATTATTTAATATATTTTGAGAAAATCTTTTTAGCTTTTTTTTTTTTCATTATCGGTCGGTTCGATCGGTTTGGGGTGACCGACCGATCCCGACCGAAAAAGGTACAAAACCGACCGACTGCCCTCGATTCGGTCGGTTTTTGGTCTTTTTTTGCTCACCCCTAATCCTCAAGTACTTTTCTAGATTGGCAAAAACGATTCAAGGAAATTTTAGAAAAAGAATTTAACAAGAAGCAAACTTTCCATTGATGAGTGAAAAGTTACAAGTATGTCCAAAGATACAAACTCCCATTAGGAGTTAAATAAAAATAAAATACAACCTTTTATATAAAGATCATCACCCTAATCATGACAAATATCATTGAAAAATTGAAAGAGAATAAAATCTTCTTATGGCCTTTGGTTATTTTTTTTAATATTTTATATTTCTCTTCAATAATTATAAGAACCATGATGGAGTGATCTAATAATCAAAGAGACAGACCACAAATTTAGAAGATTTTGAAGTAGGGTTCAAACTTTGGTGGACACCAAACAAGTTTATAGGATGAGTTTCTTGATTCTAGATACGATAAACCAGTTGAGGTAATACAAAATGCAACCCAAGAAAAAGATTGCAGAAAGGGAGGACAATGGATAATAAATCTAACCATTATCAAACCAAATGGCATTTTTTTCTAAAAAGAGGGAAATAAAAAAAGACCTCCAATTATTGTACATCAAAAAATAGGAGTAACTAAAAATAATTTGGACACTGGACAGTGAATTCTTTTTCTTCTTCTTGAGTTCTTTTTCTTCTTCTTGTCTTTTTCATTTTCTTTCTTTGACTTGAAAGAAATCTTCAATTAGAAAACGAAGGAAAAGATTTATGAGAAGATCAAGTAGGAAATTGGGGGCTGAGAAGGCATCGTTTTTTTCCCCTTTACCGCAACCTGTAGAGGTGGTAAGGGACAGGTTTTGGGATAAGGTTTATGTAAGAAGATCAAGTAGGAAATTGGGGGTGGAGAAGGGGTTTCCAGCTAGGGAGCTCTTTGAGCAAGCAGATGAAAGTTTGGAGTTTTGCATTCCAGCTGCTCCGATAAAGCCTTGGTCGAAAGTCAGTCCTTGTCGTCCCTCAAGAGTTATGGCTGCCGCAGTTGAAAAGTGTCAGTTGGGAGTTAAAGAGGTTTCTTTTGTTAAAGTCTCTTTCCAGACTTCTGCTGGTCAGGATAAAGGGAGGTGCTTGTTCTCTCCAGTTTTCGGGCAAGACTCTACTGCTTGTTCGGAGGTAAGTCTCAGTAGCCTGGAATTGAGCTCGATAAAGAGGGGAGGTCAGATTATTTCGAATGAGTTGTCCCCAGTTATTAACCTCTCTAAGTTGTTTGATTCTACCGATTGTGTCTCTCCCTCTGGAAGCATTGTCGAGGATGGTTCTTTTAATTGCCCTGTTGGTTTGTCTCAGTTTGATGCCTTAATTAAGGCGAGCGGCTTGCAATTTAAGGAAATCCCTGCAAAGGGGACTCTTGTGCTATCAAATTGAAATTCTGTTATTTTGATAGGGAGATGGTTCAAAGAGGGTTAGTTTAGAGATGGTCCTTGAAAAAAGTTGTTTCAGAGGTTGCCCCCATTCAAGCTTTATGGTGTTTTGGTTTGATGGTAGGTGTTTATACCTTTTTGGAAATTGATGCTTTTGGCTGGGTTTTCGGTGAAGTTGTTGGTAGTTCAGGGGGTTTGTTTTTTTTTTGTGCAGTAAGCTAAAGTTTTGGTCACGATTTTGGTAAAAGAAGGGCGTCTGTTGAAGGATAATGGTTGTTTTCTGATAAGCATGATGAAAGAGCTTCAAAGATTGGTTTTTTCTGGTGGTGGTATTGGGTCTCTTTTGGAAGGGCTGTGGGGCTTTGGGAATTCAGTGCTCCCTCGGTAGTTTGTTCGTGTGTTTGTGCGATGCAGTTTTTATTTGTTGTGGTTCTCTATGTCTTGCATTCTTTTGCTTATCTTTATTGGAGCTTGTATTTTGAGCAGTAGTCTCTTTTCATTTATCAATGAAATTCTCTTGTTACCTTTTCAAAAAAAAAAACGAAGGAAAAGAAGAAGCTACAAAGCACCAAAGGGCAAAAAAAATCTCCAACATGAAACCAAACAAGGAGCTCCAATTGAAAACGGAAAAACAAGCCAAAAGCACCTCTTTCACTTCTCTATAATTACTATTAAATTTTGTATAGCTATTTGTAACCAAATCTCCCAACAAAAGATGTTAAGAGCTTTGTGTTAGCTTATAAAAAAAAGAGCTTTGTGTTAGGCCTCCCATTGTCAACACTTATGTTAGAAGGGGTAGAAGGGGAAATTCGCCACCCTGTTTTAAGAAGACGGTTTGCGTAGTTGGTTCAATAGTCGGTTTGAGGAAGCCAGTTTGGGTGGGTTTTGTTATAAGCATGTGTTCTGGGTTGTGTTTAGGGGTATGTTCTTGGTTTTTTTGGTGAGATTAAGCGTGAGAGAAGATTGCCCACATTCTCAAAGTGATGGAAGAACCTCTTGTATTTTGTATTACTTTTTGTGAAGTAATAGAATCGTGTAAGAAGATACTTACACTTTGCTAAATGGTTTTGGCCCAACCCTGTAAAGAGAGTGTTAACATTCGTAAAGTCACCAAAAAGAACGCCAGAAACTCTAGAACAAAGACAGAGGAAGAAGATTGGTCTAGGACTTCTCCACTATTCCAAGAAATAACACCGCAATTTGGCAAAGAGCAAGCTTTATGGGATCTCATTAGAAGTTTGAAGGAACTGACCTTACAAAGATGGAGGGTCCATATCCTTGTGAATGAAACTTATATGTTTGAGGATATGTTTGTTTAATTCTCAAGAAGGCGAGAGTGAGGAGAGCGAAGGAGTTTGGACCAATTAGCCTTGTCACGAGCTTAAATAGGATCGTTGCTAAAGTTTTAGCCAATAGGTTGAGGAAAGTCCTTCCTCAAGGAGTTGCAATTTTAAATGACCTTTATTGTAAGGAAACATATTTTGGTTCAACTTTTATTGCTAATGAGGTTACTGCAGAAAAGCGTATCTTTAATATTGACTTTGAGAAATCTTATGATCATTTAGATTGGTTGTGGTCCTTCGGAAGAAAAACTCCGGATTTAAATGAAGATCTTGGATTGATTTGAAACTATATTAAGATAGCTAAGTATTCTGTTCTAGCTAGGAGCATGTCGAGGAGTGGGGTTCTTGCTTCTAGGGGTCTTAGGCATGGTGACCTTCTATCTTTTTTCCGCTTTCTTTTGGTTGGGGATATTTTAAGTAGGTTGGCTTTTGTAGAGTGGATAAGGATAGTCTTGAGATGTTTCAAATGGGAGGGACCGAATCCACCTTTTGCATCTTCGGTTTGCTAATTCCCTAGAGTTTCGTATCATTTTGGTGTCAAAGTTTCATATCAATTCTCGGGAATTGGATCTAACAACTTGGCTAAGAAACAAGACCTTTAGATCTAAAATCCAAAAACTTCAAAACGTGTTTGAAATCAACCTAAGGAAAATAAAAACTGAATTACCTTGTTGATCAAATATCTCAAGGCAAGAAATCTTATTTGAGATTTGAATAACTCTACCGGCAAGATTGATCAAGTCAAGCTAGAATGATTCTAACCATGCAAGCTAAACTAGGTAAAATTACGAAGAAACATAGTTCTAGATTTTTGTAAAAAAAAGCACAAATGCTGTTTTTACTATATCTTAAATCTATTTTTTTATCATAGGAATTAGCTAGGCTATATATAGCCTCCAAATAAACCCTTAAAGTAACCTATTGTCAACTTAAGGGTTGTAACTCCCAAATACATGAATGTCATAACAACCACTAACTCAAAAGTAACCTAAAACAAATAAATGAAAGGTTTAAAACTAAAATTACATCAAATTGAGCCATAAATCCGAGATTCAAGTCTACCGATTAGCCTCCCATGTACATGAAGCTCCACTTGAAGTAGTTTGAAGGGTAGTTTCCATTAATTGATATTTGACTTGCACTGAATGAAACTTGAGATGCACTTGAGCTCATTTAGTGCAACTCAATTTCCTTCAATGCTACTTGACTTCATTTAAAATAACTCGAGTTTAACTTTAGTTTGTCAGAAATGGAAACCCCTTCGAGGGTCACAGTGAGGTATTCTTTCTTTTCATGGAGGGTGTAGTGATGCATTCTTTATCGGGAAGCTAATGAAGATTCGGCTCATATCCTTTGGAATCGTGAGTTTATTCACTCCATCTGAGACTATTTCTTTGATTCATTTGTTACTTGTTTGGCTCATAAGTAGGGTGGTTGTTTCGTGATAGAGGGAGTTAGGTTGCACCCATCATTTTTCTTAAGGGTTGTGTCCTTTGGCATGCAGGTATTTTTGTTGTTTCATGGTGTATTTGACTTGGTTTAATCTCTAGCCAGGTTCAGTGCTTCTTTTTGTACATCAATTTCTAAGGATTATTGTAATTGTCCTTTGTCTTGTTCTTTTGAATTGGAAACCTTTTCCAAAGAATATTTTGGTTTGGCTCCTTTTGTTGGGTTGTCAATTTGCAGGCCCATTTGTATTGTTTCATTTTTCTCAATTAAAGCTCAAGTTCTCCTAAAAATAAAAAAGAGGTGTTCATATTACAAAGCTTGTCGATTATAAATTTTAGATCGAGAGTGAATAAGATATAGCCTATTTTGACCATGAGAACTAGATTATCATTCATCCCCTTCAATTTCTTTAGTTTTCTTCCCGTACACATTCTTTCTCTTGATCCTATATCCAGATTATGTCATATTGCAAGCACAAAGATAGTGCACGGAATACAGAATACTAGGTCAAAATGAATTGATTGAATAACTAAACGGAGATAGTGAGGTTATACAAGGTCATGTCTATCAAATGGTACGTGAATGCTTCACCAATAGATATGCCAGATGACCAGAAAATAAATTAAATGCTTCCTGTTCGGAGTGGCCACTGTCATGCATCCTCCATGCTAAGAATAAACGATAATGTAATCAAGGAAACTGGAAAATAAGTCACAAAATTTAAAAATAATGATAAAAAAAATTAAAAAGAACTGCACTGCATCTTCCGATTACATGGGATAAGTAATGTGCATACGTTGAACAAATAATATAAAGAATAGATTGTAGGTTTTGTAGGTTGGAGTGGGAGCAGAGACCACACGTTCAATTTAAGATGAAGCGTGCTTCATGCTTTAGTCCATAAATCTCTAATCATCCACATAACCTATTTCATCTACCGTTAAGTAGCCCACAGGATTAAATATAGTTGGTGCCAAGCCAATGCTAAGAGAAATGCAAGAGCAATTGACTAATAGAGGCTGAAAGTAAATGCATAACAGCAAAGTAAAGAAGAGCGAGAGCAAGATGAGAGTGTACTTCGAAAGAGGTGGTTTTCAAGGCTTCCTCTAAACATGAACTCGTAGACAAGTAATCTGTGATCGTCCTCGCAGCAGTAACCAATCAACTTTACAAGGTTTGGATGTCTTAGCTGACCAAGAAAGTTGACTTCTGTCTGCAATAAAGCAACAAGGGGAATGAAATAACAAAGAGAGAGAAGGGACATGGAAATATCACTTGTACAGTGACGAGAGAGAAGAGACATACAAGCCATTCTCGGTGACCCTGGAGGCCTTCCTTATTGAGAACCTTTACAGCAACAGGAAGAGATTTGAGGCCAACCCTGACGTTCTCGTCAATGTAGCCTTTATAAACAGTTCCAAACCCGCCCTCTCCGAGAATGTAATCGGAACGGAAACTCTTGGTGATAGTTTCCAGCTCGTATAATGTGAAGGCAATAATATGGGTGTAAAGCACCGAATTCTTTCTAAAGTCCTCGAGGTTACGAGGGGTCGAAGGATCGCTTAGATCTGATATGGACCGGTTATGAACATGCCTTTTATCTGTAGCATTGTTGCTGGCGTTTTTCACAGCCAAGGAAGACGATGAAGTATGCAGCTGTTGAACTGTACAAGAATGAATGAAAGCTACAATAATTGAGTTCAGAATTGCAGCAGAAACGTCCCCATTTAAAAGGCAAAGAACCCATCATCGTTTTAGCTCGATTCAGTTGGTTTTCAAAGTTGAACATTTGACAAAACTAAACCGAAAGCTGCGGATACAGATAATATGCAAGCACATTGCCAAAGACTGAAATGAGATTGAAAGTTGGGAGAAGAAAAAAGCCCTAGATCTGGGTTTTTTTTTAAGAAAAGAGGCGATAATTCATACCTTGAGCATTGGAAACAACTGCAGACTCTTCTCTAGTACCGCAGTTGCCCATCCCGAGTCCAGTGGTTTGCTGCGTGGGTGAAGTTGTGATTGATTGGGACTGTGATGAAGCAGAAGCAGAAGCAGTGCTTGCTGACGGCGGGTGGTGCTGACTAAGTGGACCAAAAAGCAATAAATGGACAAATTACTGTTGCAATGGTGGTTGAAATGACAGTGACAGTAGCAGTGGCAGAGCTCGGAGTGGGAGAGAAGAGATGGGATTGTTGCTCCAGACCACTATCATTCTTCTGAGAGAATGGTTTTATCTTTTTCCTTTGCTGGGTAACGCTTCCTCCTCCGGCTTTAAAACTTTTTGGCTTCCTTCCGCCATCGCACGGTATCAGTAGGCGCGTCTTCCAATCCTATCAAAATTTATCGGGAAATTTTTCATTTTTATCCTAATAATAAAGGAATAACTTCTGAACAAATTTAAATAAAAAACTACTTTTTTAACCAAGTTAATTTTCAGTAAACACTTTTAAGAAAAATTAATAATTTAATATATGTTTGGTATAATTTGTTGAGTGATTTTTATGGGATAAAAAGTGGTTTTTAAACAAAAAAAAAAAAATCTTAATAAATAAAAAATGCTTCAAAAAAATTGGTTAACTTAAAAACAAATTAAATAAGTACTGGATGGATGGATTATTCTAAAAATTACTTTAGAGTGATTAATAGAATCATTTTTAATATAGTGCCACCAAACAAAGCTTCCATTCGGGCTTGGAGAGGGGGTGGGTGTTTCGGGTATAGGAGGGAGCAAAGTTCCGACATGATAAGAAAAAAAATTTGACTAACCAACTCAATCAAGCTCATAGACACTTTAGGGGGCGTTTGGATTGAGGAGTTGGGGGAGTAAGAGTTGTAGGAGAGATGAGTAAAAGAAGTCATGCAGCATTCACACAAAAATGAGTTAAAAATCAGTGGGGCCCATAAAAAGAATTGAATAAATAGTTAATAAAGTTGTGAGGCGTACAATAAGTAGTTAATAACTTCTTGAGCCAAACAATTAGTTGGGGGAGTTATTAACTCCCCCAACTCCTCAATCCAAACGCCCCCCTTAGTCTCAACATACATGGGTCAACTCTAATTATATCCAATAATGAGGCAATCATTGTTATATAAGCTCCTATGATAATAGTTTGAGCTAAAATGTTTTAAGGAGCATTTAATGCTCATCTTAACGCTGAGGTGTTTACACAGAGTGAAAAGTCGCATCATTTGATAAGATACCTATAAATCTAATAGTCACAATGAATCTAAAAATTCAGATTCATTCACATATTTAATACATTATATACTTATTAAGTATGTGTATTTACATTTAATATGGATCGTGTATGGATTTTAAGCGGTGAGGGTTGGTGAAGGGTTGTGTTTTTTCATGGTGATTATTCAATTAGTATAAATAAGACTGTCATTTTGTCGTTCAAACACGAGTTGTAGTTGAATGAAATATCGTATTTGAGTTATCTCTCGAGCTTTATGTTTTTTTTTTTTTTTTGTTTGTATTTGTATTATTATGTTTATAATGCATATTTAGAACTTTCAATCTAATTTGATCAATTAGATTGTGGAGAGTCTAAAATATTGAAGATAGGAACAAAATCTCATTTCTTCTTGATTGTCGATCAATTTTTTTAAGTAAAATATGTTTAATTTTTTTGGGGTTGCATTATCAATTCATTATGGGAGTTGTCTTATTAGTGGAGTGGGGGTTCACCTGACATACATGGAGTTCTCAAGTATAATTGGGTTAGTTCCTTTATCACGACACCCCGTTATCATTAACAAAGTTGAAATAATGTAAAATATAATAACATTTTTATTGAAAATTTTAGTTTTCAAAATTGTTTAAATTAAAATGTAATTTGCTCGAGTTGTTAAGCCTACCAAAATAAATGTTGACCTTATATCCTTGAACTTCATATAAATGTTAGATTAGAAGCTCGCAATAACAACGTTGAGACATTTGTCATCTCGAGAAGTTTAGCTTGACTTGCTTCGTCCACATGGAGTTGAATCTCAAAACCAGTTGACAATAAAAATAGTAGTGTATATATCTTATAAGTTATGAGGTTTATCTCCACCTTTCCCGTATGAGATCCTTAACACTCTCTTTCACATTTAATCCCTTAACTACAATTGCAATTTTTTTTTATTATTAATCTCTCATAATTGTAAAAAAAATTGATTGTGATAGATTGGAAGATATATACATAGTATCATGCAATCAAGTATCTTTAAATTTAATAACGCCAGGAGTCGAATGACAATACATAATTAAAAAAAAAAATGCAGAGGGAGGTTTGGGAACCCGTGTGCACCATGTGTTTTTCCACTTTGCATACAATTCACTTGCAAAAACGCATTTACATTTTTTTCCCCATATTTTTTTTAGTTCAACAACATTTGGTTTGATTGGTTACTGCAATCCATATTCTATTTCATGTTTTCAGATTCACTGAATTTAGTGAATATGCGTTTGGCAGACGTGTTTTCAAAAACTGTTTTCGGATTATGTGATCCAAATAATATAAATTCTGAAAACAACATTTTTATGTTTTCATTGTATCAAGATTCTAGATTTAAAATTTTAAAATGCAAATTTATATTGAACAAAGATGAAAATCTTAATAAATACAATAATTTATGTTATAAACTTAATTTATTTTGTTAAATTAAAACATGTATAATATAATATATAATATATTATAAATTATACAATATAAAATGATAATTCTATAAAATTTATAAAAATCATGTTCATAAATTAATTAATAATGACTTATATTCAATATAATAATTAGTTTTGCAACTACAACTAATTTTATGATTTATAAACATGTTATAGGACACATTTTAAACAACTATTTAGAATGGAATCAAATTTCTAAATCTGCTACCAAACACATTTATGAAAACATGAAATACAACTCTGTTTTCATTGAATCTGTTGTTTTCAAATTTATGTTTTCAGATTGCTTACCAAATAGACCCTAACTTTTTAGTTATAAGTTCATATTTCATACTGTTATGTTATTGTTGGCTCGTATACATTTTCTAATAAAATTATGTTGTTTCATTTTTTGTTTCAGTTCGAAATTTAGAAGACTTTGCTATATTTTGTTAACTGGATGGTACAATAATTTGAATTAAAAAAACATCCAAGTTTTTATTTCTTTAATTAATATAGATAATTTTTGTTATGTACTTACCTTACATGCATGGTATTAAATTTCCGTCGACATGTCGATATTTTCATCGATATTTCTACATGTCCATGGGTTCGACATCGACACTAGTGGTGAATCGACATTTCCATTATATCGTACAAAATTAATGAAATATTAAAGAAAATTACAAAATGTGAATATAATATTATGACAAGTATTTTAACTTATTTGAAAAGGGTTAAAGGTTTATTTTCTAATTTAAATATATTTTTAAAATTTTTTGTTTTTTAAATTTTTCCGAAAATATCCATCGACATTTTATCGATATTTTCATCAACATCGACATTTTAAACTTTGCTTACATGACATCATTATTGTCTTTGTTTCTGTATTCACCTTTTATCCTGTCTTATATCTTTAAGGAAATATTTTTTAGGAATAGATACCCGAATCACACATTGTTATAGGCAAGAACATCACATAAATACACTGTATATTAGGGTTTGCATATTGATAGTCTCACAAGTAGGTTATAGATAAAAACTATCTTCAACATTTAAAAACAGATAATAACAATTTTAAAACTAAAATATCACTAGGATGAGACATGTCACTTTACAAAGCTCCTAAATACAGAGATATACTTTTAAAATGGGTAACAAAACCATATAATAAGTTTAAAATTCTTAATGGACCGATTTAGGGCACAAATTATAATAATTTGTGTTGTGATAATTTGTGGGATACTTTATACCATAAACACATATTATTATAACTAAATACTAAACAACTATGCACAGGGGCGGATTTACCATAGGCCCAGGGGGCTCGAGCCCCCCTCAAATTTTTACCTTTAATAATATGTATAGAAAAAGTCAGATTAAATAACAAAAAAGTCTTATGGCATAGTGGTTAATAGGTTAAAAGTCTTCCCTCAAGTTTATTCAAGCCCCCCATCGATACAAATTCTGGATCCGCCACTACTATGCATTTTAGATATTATATGATCTCACATACTATAATAATCCAAAGACTAGGGGTGAGCATCGGTCGGTTCGGTTGGAATTTTTTTTTTTAAAACCTTACCAAAATCAACCGATCACCACTTCGGTTCGGCCGGTTTGGTTTTAGTTGGCTATATATATATATATATATATTTAATTAATTATTTAATATTTATAATAATTATTTTATTATTTTGAGAAAATTTTTTATTTTTTATTTTTTTAATTATTATTATTATTATATATATATATATATTAATTTTCGACCGACCAGTCGGTTTTGTGAAGACCAAAACCGACCCCGACCGAAATCTTCACAAAACCGACTGACCGCCCTCGGTTCGGTCGGTCGTGTCGATTTTCGGTCTTTTTTTACTCACCCCTACCAAAGACTACTATAAGTTTATAACACATGTTATAATTGTATGAGTTTGGGATACAAAAGTATCCCACAAATTATTATAACATAGGTTATTATAACTCGTGCCCCATACAAGTTCTAAAAAAGTCGTACATTTGAAGTCACCCTTTTAAACAAGGTTGAATCCGATTATCTCCCTATTTATGGAAGATTGAAATTTTGTATTGACAATCTTGACTTGAAGGATGGTCGAAATAGTTTTTGGAGAACACAATCTTTTTTGTAAAAAAAACAGGCTAAATTACAAGTACAATCCATGAATTTTAAAGTTTGTATCAAATAGGTTCATAAACTTAAAAAAAAAAATGAATAGGTCCTTAAACTTTCGATTTTGTATCTATTAAGTCACTAAACTTTAAAAAAGTGTATAATGAGTCTCGACATTTTCGATTATGTACTTTATAAGTTCTCCAACTTTCCATTTCGTGTATAATACGTACATCATTGTCGTATCTGACATTGTTCAAAACTCACGAATTTGTTGGACACGAAATTGAAAGTTTGATATATTTTTAGACACAAATTTCAATTTTATGTCTAATAGATATATTAATTAAAAAAAATTAAATATGTCAAGGACTTACTTGACATTTTTAAAGTTTAGAAACCTATTAAACACAAAATTAAAAGTTCGGAGGATCTATTAGATACTTTTGAAAGTTAAATAATCTATTAAACACAAAAAGTTAAGGATTAATCATTTAACAAACCAAAAAAACCCTAATTTTGCAAATAGAATAGTTAGATGCTACTATCGTCTAAAGAGCCATTCATCTCTTATAAAATCCGTAAAGACATAACAGTAAAATATTATACTTTATTTTTATTTATGACGAACCATTTTAATTTTGTTGATTTCAAATAATCTTCGTTCCAAACACAAATACGAATTTAAAATCATTTATGAATGTTTATCCTAATTTAACCGCCAACTTATATGTAACTGGTCGCCCCTCCTGAAGCCCTTGAGCAGCATATCCTTATCTTGTTATCCATATTCCACAGACTGGGACGCCCGTAGAATGGCAATGACGATTCCGACGGCAACGGCGAACAGCCGATGGAGCTTAACAACATTGAGGTCAGCGCTACCTTCTGTGGGAGTAGGAATTCATACTCCATCTCGCGTCAGCTTCCCGTCGTCCAATGGTCGAGTCAGTTGCAGAACCTGCAGCAAACAGATCGCCTCCTTTTCGGGTCTATGCCCTTTGAATCCTCTCATTTCTACTGGCTTATCAGGTAATTCTATTTCCTCTCATTCGCTGCGTACGTAGCCCCGTCTATTTTGACGTTTCGTCTGCTAATTCATGCGTCTATTCTGCTTCTGATCGCTGATTGATTCACGTCCTATGAATTGAATGGTCCTGCAATAGTTTATTGTTTTCGATTTTTGATTTCCATTTCAATCGATACGTCCCTTTTATTTGGAAGTGTTCTGCTACTCATATCATACTGAAGTCTCCTGCTAATTTTGGTAACAATGCGAAATCTTGAGTTCATATTCGCGGAAAATGAAACGTTGATCATAGCTTGTTGAACGGTTATTGAGTAACAATGGGAGATAAAACGTGAAAATCTTTAACTTCTTCTTTATGCTTGACTAACCGAGAGGGAGACTTCCTTTCTTCCTTGGTCAACCCCTGCGAGTGAATATTTATTTCCAATCCCTGCAGCATTTTTGTCTGTGGAATAATTGTCAACTGTAGGATTGGATTGAAGCAGGTGGATTTTCAGGATTTCTATCATTAAGCATCTATCCTCCATTAACTTTCATTTTCTACTCCCGTTGCTCCTTGTCTTAGGTTTGCCTTGCCTCTAATGTATTCAGACATGAATTGAACACCTTTCTTTTGGGCACTATAATTTTATTCCCAACATTTTGCGCCCATATTTACCGAGCGGTCAGTATCCTTTGCTTGCCCAGTGCTAGGTTGAGTATAAACTTTACATATTAAATTAAAGTCTCGTGCAGATGATATAAATGTTATCGAATATTGCTCTCATGGAGCTTATTATTACTTTCACATGTCACTCGATGAGCTAAGTTAACGTTTCAACATTATTATATGTAAGATAATATAATTTCCGAGATGCATTTGTTATACAAATAATCTGCATTCGAGGTTATGAATTCAACTTTTCAAGCCTTAGTGGCTGAGGATTGTACAAGTTTCTTGTTGACTGTTGTAGAGAGTTGGGTAGTTGGCTTGTAAAATTAGATGATGTATGTCATAAGCTAGCCTAGTCGCCCAGTCCCACAATTATAATAAAAATTATATGTTGTCATCAGATAAAAAGAATTATTTTAAGATTATAAGCTAAATAGCACATGGAATTCCTGAGATTCATACAAGTTTCTGGGAGCAAGATCTTCAAACAGTTTCTTTCCTTGTACTAACTGTTGTAGAACCTATGATGCGCTTGTCCATCATGCAGATTACAACAGCTTTGAACATAACTTTACAATGGTTGATAGTGGTAGCCGATTTTTCGCCATGAGACATGGCAAGCGGGTACCTAAGCTCAATAGGCCTCCTGACCAACGGCGTGCACTATTGCGAGGGCTCACCACCCAACTCCTTAAGCACGGTCGGATCAAAACCACTAGAGCAAGAGCAAGTGCTATACGTAAGTATGTTGACAAAATGATCACATTAGCAAAGGACGGTTCTTTGCATAAAAGGAGACAGGCTTTAGGCTTCATCTACGAAAAGCAGATTGTTCACGCTTTATTTGCAGAAGTCCAAGATAGGTATGGGGAGAGAAATGGTGGATATACCAGAATCATAAGAACACTGCCTAGGCGAGGGGACAATGCGCCTATGGCATACATCGAACTTGTCTGAATATTTGTTGTTTATGTTTGTAGCAGTGAAGTTGAGCAATTCTAGGAATGGTGATGAACTTTAATCCTTTTTGAGGCGTTGCCACATATATGATTATAGACCTTGTATTAATATCTGCATATATACATGCATGCAGGTCATAAATGTTTTGGCAAGAATTTGGTATGCATTATGGGGCTTAGTCAATTTGTTTTTTGAATTCAAATTTAGATGATATTTAGTCAGCTGGAGGCTCCGATGACTGTGTATGTTCTAACCTCATCAAGATCATCCTTTGTTCACTTTGTTGTTGATCATCCTTATAATTTTACCTCTTTATTTTTTTTTCTCGTTACAAACCTTGCATAGGATTTAAGCTTCTTAATTTAAAAAGGGACTCAATGTTATAGTTTCTCTTTTAACTGGACTTGTGATTACCTGCCCTAGTTTCTCTGGACGTGCATGCATATCTCCATAGTTTACTGGAAATCAGGAATTTTGAATTGATGTTCGAAGTTTTTGAACTTTTAATTTTGTGTCTAATGGATTCTTATCGTTAACTATGTCCATTTAATGGTTATGTGACATGCCAGTTGTCATTTAAGGATTATGCTCAAATGTGCTTGAAATCAGCCTGTCATGTATGTAAGTATTAAACAGATATTTCCTTTTATAATACATAGCACTTGTATGTAAGTATTAAACAAATGGATGGTAAGTAGGTATTGGACACAATCTTGGAATGTATTAAAAACTAGTTAAGTTGATATAATCGTGAAAGTTTAGAGACCTAGTAGAAACTTTTATCCTATCTATTTTTACTAACTTTTTGTTCAGCCACCTGCACCTGCGGAATAGCTACTAGTATTGTCATTGGTTAGTAAACAGGGTTCAATTCAATTCCCATGTTGACCGCGGCCCTTTGGATAAATTCATAGTTAGCCTCAACCTCAACCACTTCTAATCAGTGTTGTGAGCTCGAATTCTGTAAGCTGGGTATGAAAGTTATGTTTATGGCAATGGAATCATCTCAAGCCAAATGGAAAGAATGCAACACGACCATATATATGAGAGCTCTCGTAAGTCCGATCAAGTTGCATATTATTGTTGCAGGTGATAGGTAGTCAAACCATCAGATGCATAAGCTTGTAGTTGTATCTGCTCAAAGAACTTCAATTGGAAGCAATAATGGAGGAGTCGGCCTGAGGACTGATCACACAGCAACTGATAACTATCATGAGTTGCGTTGGAATCAGCCCGAAGAGTTGTCCAAACTGATTGCGCTTCTGGTAATGTGTTTTGTCTTAAGTTTTATTTCTTGTTTGCTTTTTTTCTTTTTCAAGAAAAATAAAAATTTCTATAGTTTTTTTTTTCTTCATAGCTTAAATACACCTTTTGCCCAAGTTTTGAGGTGGGTGTTTATTTGATTGCTAAGGAGTTGTTTGGGTCGCTGAGTGAGTTATAATAACATGGGTTATAATAGTTTGTGGGTTATTATAATATGTGAAACATATAATATTATTTAAAATGCAGAGTAGTATAGTATAGTCTGAGGTTATAATAGTATGTGTTTGGGGTGCATAATATTTCACAGGTTATTATAACCACTGGGCCAACCAGGCCCTAAAATGATATGGGAGTGATGTGACAAAATATATTAACTTTATAATATTTGATATGTGATTTTATAATATTGTTTTGTGGTTGAGAGGTCTTGTGATGAGAATTGGGAGGTGATGAGATGTCATACGTCTTTCTGAGCATCGGTTATTAGTTCTTTTTGTAATTATGATCTTGGTTTGATTTTGTTGGATCGGGGTTGTTTCCATAGTTAGTTCTTGAACTTCCTTTTAATGTTGGGTTTTTTTATTCTTCTTCTTCTTGATGAAAGATCGGTTTCTTATAAAAAAAAGTAATCAAAATAGTACAATTAGGTGACCATTTTTTCCTCCCTACCTTATTCTTTCATCTACTTCTTCCCTCCTCCACTGATGAGGTTGTCCCTCCTCTGGAGAAGCTCGTCGCCACCGTCACCATCCCCTCCTCACTCTTGTCGGACGATGAAGGTGCTTCGCTAGAACAAGGGGTCTTTCACCTTCGTTCTTGGAACCAAGGACTCGATTTATTTTTGCAAAACTCCTCATAACTGACCTTGAAATTACAAAACCTTGAAGGGCAAATTGCAACATTGAAGCGATTCTGACAATGAAAATTATAAAGTACCATTAGGGAAAGATTTTATTTGTATAATTTTAAAGAGGCTTAATTTAAAACCAGATAGGTGAGGAAATATTGTTCCATTGAACCCTGTTTGTCTCTGAACATAGCCACTGTCGGGATTGGGAATGACTTAAAACAGTGAGAATTTTGTTGAAGATCAAGGAGGTAGAAGGTGGAATGAAATAATGAATGATGGAGTTTAGTGTACTCTCGGTGGTTGTTTCGTGTAACTTCATGAAGAGGAATCCGAGGAGATTTGGCAAAGGTCAAGTAGGGCAGATTTAAATATTAGGTTAATATTATATTTGTAATTGTAAATATGCCTTGAACTGTTATCTGCCGGTTCGAATGACCAAGTACGAAGGTATATTGGGCCTATTGGACCGACTTTGTATTAGGGTTTAGGAGGGGTGGCATATATAAACCCTCTAAACACCTATCTGAAGTTAATCTGTTCTGTGTAATTTTGTTCTCTCAGTCAATAAAATTATTCTCTCCCTCTGCTCGTGGATGTAGCTAACACAACGTTACTGAACCACGTAAGTAATATTTAGGAGGAAGAAATTTTGGCGCAACCATTTGTGGTGTTGAAGTAAGTTGCACAAGACTTGTGTGCAATCTGATTGTCCTCTATTCAAAATATGAGAAATAGTATGGCGGTGGTGGTAAGGAAAAGGGGCGAGTAAGGAAGAAGATGTCACATCATTGCCTCATCACCCAAAATTAATATATATCGATTACATCATTTTTTGTGAGGTCAACCATACTAAATAACAATTAGAATCATTTTGTAACTTTATGAACTAAAATGTCTCTTTTAAAATTTTAATAAATACTAATTTTAAAGACTAAAAATGTATTTTACTATTATTTCTTTTTTAAGTAAAACAAAAAATATATATTTTTTATATAACTATTTCTAATATTTTATTCTCTTAAATTTTGTATGGATTAATTTGAACATTCACCACCATTGAGGTATTGAATTTTAAAATATCTTAAAATATAAGAGAATATTTAAAAAAGTAAATAAAACGTATATAAGGGCTTGTTTGGGGCATAATCACTTTTGTTATTATAACTTTGAAATACTCTGCACTCTAAACACATAGTATTATAATCTCAGATTATACTAGTTTATATTTTAAATAATACTATATGTTTCTACATACTATAATAACCCATAATGCTTGTTTGGGCACAAATTATAATAACTTGTGAAATACTATGCACTTCAAATACAAATTATTATAACTTTAAAGTTCAAACTATACTAGTTTGAATCTCAAATAATATTATATGATTCCACATATTATAATAACTCATAACTCATAGACTGTCATAACTCCATGTTATTATAATCTACTTAGCGCTCCAAACAACTCCTAAACTATTATAATTCAAAGGGGTGTACATAACCCGGGTTGGGTTGGGTTGAGGGAGTTTTTTGGACCAACCCAAAAATTCGGGTTGGTCATTCCTTCAACCCAACCAACCCTATTCATGATAGTAACCCAACCCAATATTTTCGGGTTAGGTTGAGTTGGGTCGCCGAGTTGATAATTTTTTTTTTATAACTTTTTTAATTCTTTAAAATATGTATTTCTTGAATTAATAACTAAAATCACATAAAATTCAAATATCAAACTTCAAAATTCACACCATCTTAATATTTGTTAGAAGTCTAAAAGAAAACATTAAAAATTGACAAACAATTCATTTATAAGCATATATGTAATTAAAATAAAATTTAAAAAAAAAACTTTGGGTTGGGTTGGGTCAACCCGAGTTTTAAAAACCCAACTCGAGAACCGACTCGAACTTTTCGGTTCCCCAAATTTTTAACCCAACCCAAATCGAAAAAAAAAAAACATTCGATTTGGATTGGATAGTCCGCGTTACTACCGGATTATTTGTACACCTCTAATAATTCATGTTATAATCCACTCAGAGGTCTAACAATATAATTAGCTTTTTTTTTTTGAAAGAGTAGTAATTAAAAAAAAACATTGCTATTCAAAAGTTTAATTACTACTATGTCCTAGTGGTGGAAAAAATAGGAAGGGAAAAGTCAAAAGCTAGGTTTGGTAAAGGCCTAGTAGATGAGATCGTACTAAACCGCCCAAGAAGAAGGTGGATAATAATTTAATTTAAATGCGGCAGCCGCACCAATACAAAACTGAAATTGTAAATATAAAAATAGTAATAAGGAAATAAATATCTTAGGCAATGATGGGTGAAAGGGAATAGACGTTGGTCCTCAGCCACTCAAAATTTGTATAATTTATTTAACAAAGGACATACGTGTGGTTTTCGTAATAAAATATATTAAACTATTGGCCTTCGCATTTCCACTCTAAATTATAAATTATACGTATTTCAACGTTTTTCTATTTTGATTTAATCTTAGCATGTTAATAAAGTTTAAAATTAATCTATTATTATCAATTTTATTTTAAAAAATTAATTTCTATTAGCTTTTTTCTACAAATTTTAAAAGTAGGTTCATATTATGTCTTTTATTGTATTGAAATTATTATTATTATTTGACTAATTTTGATTAAAAAACAAACTTCAAACATATCACAAGAACTAACTTTAAGCTTTATTGAAAATACGCAACTAAAATTGGACATTTGAACGGAACAAAATTCAAACTTAGCATATAAATCAATTTTAAGCTTTATTTCAGTACATGACTAAAGTTGAACATTTAACAAAAAATAGCTTCAAACTTAGCATAAGAATCAATTTTAAGATTTATTGAATGTACATTTAAATTATATAAAAAAATACTTCTGGAACTATGAAAGTGGTTTCAATTATACTCCTAGACTTTAAAAGTTTCATTTTAACTATTGAACTTTGATGTTTGTTTGAAAAATATCTTTGAAGGATTTTTTCGTTAAATTTATGGACGAAAAATGATGTATTTACTTGTGTTTTGATTTTTTTTTTCAATGTATATATTCAAATAGGTTCACGTAAGCAACAATACAAATGCAAAAGTATCATTTTTCAACCATGAATTTAACTAAAAAAAACCTTCAATGATGTTTTTTAAACAAACATTAAAATTAAAGGGTTGAAATTAAGCAACAATACAAATGCAAAAATATCATTTTTCAACCATGAATTTAACTAAAAAAAACCTTCAAAGATATTTTTTAAACAAAAATTAAAATTAAAGAGTTGAAATAAAACTTTTTAAAGTCCAGAAGTATAATTGAAACAAACTTCATAGGTTAAGGGTATTTTTGATAATCTAACTTAGAACAAAACTCAAAATAGATAGACAAAAATAATATTATAACCTAAATAATAATAGAGTCGCGTAGATTTCTCTCTCCCCTCCGTCACAATTTTTGTTTGTTCTCATTGCATCTCACCCAAAGTCCAAAGTCCAAAGAATATATATATATATATATATATTACATTAGCAGATATATATAGACCAAGCTCTCTAAATTTGGTTGGTACTCTCGTTCCATTCGCAGATAAATTTGAGTTGAGTTGAGTTGAGTTGGGTTGAGTTGAGCGGTCAGGTTGAGACGATGACGAAGGTATTTCCAAACGCTCCTTCCTCCTCCTCCACCGGCGAGAATAGTGTCCTAACGGTGTGGAAGAAATCGATGTTGTTAAACTGCGACGGGTTCACGGTGTTCAACGGCAACGGTAATTTGGTTTACAGAGTCGACAACTACATCGCAGCCAATAAGGCCGAGATTCTTCTAATGGACGCCGCCGGCAATCCTCTCTTCACCGTCCGCCGCAAGCGCGGCCTAATCCTATCGCCGGACACCTGGCTAGTTTACGACGGAGAAACAGCCGCGAATCCCCGATTTTCAGCAAAGAAATACATGATCAATAATATTATTAATCTCCTTAATTATTATTATTATCATTCCAAGTGCTTGGCTCGTGTCAGTCACGTGACGGATAGGGGTACTTCTGTTATTAATTACGAAATCGAAGGGTGTTATGGGAAAAGATGCTGCGCGATTTACGACGACAAGAGGCGGATTGTGGCGGAGATTAAACGCAAGGAGGCGGCGGCCGGCGGCCGGATGAGCTTCGGGAGCGACGTCTTCCGCCTCGTCGTCCACCCTCCGTTTGAGACCGCTCAAGCCATGGCTCTCCTCGTACTACTCGATCAGATGTTTCCTCAATCTAAAAATTCTTAATTACCCTTTTGCCCTTTACCTCTGTTTCTGTAACCTCATCAAAATCAATCACATGTTCATATGTGTTGGTAACTGTAAATCAAGAATCTTGTTCTTAGTTAACAGCCACACCAGATGATAATTAATTACAATACCATAATTTTCTCTTCATTCTTCCACTTTTCTCTCGATCCAAATAAATTATTCGGGTAGGGCGTGTAATTTTTTTGATGTCGGTGAAAAATTATGGGTCCGATTGATAATGTTATCGTTTCATGTTTTCTGTTTTTCGTTTCTTAAAAATTAAAAGCAGAAACATGTTTGATAATTATTTTTATTTATTGTTTCTTTTAAAAAAGAAATAGAAACAAACATGTGTTTGATAATTTTTTTTTGTTTTTTAAGTAAAAATAAATTTAGTACATATCATATAATAAAATATATAACTTGCGTTAAAATAAATATAAAAATAATCCTAATAAGTTGTAGTATTTTATTCAAACCCAACACAAAATTAATAACAATAATAAAATTTATCTTGTTCAAATTTGATTTATAATGTCATTTCTCATTCCAATCAATTTACCTTATTGGCTTATACGAGTTAGTTCAATTAGACTAATTTATGAATTGTAAGGTTGGACAATCGAGCATGCCTACCTTTCTTTAATTGAATTATAAACTTTATTTTTATTTTTCTTTAAAAATGAATAGCCCTACACACAAAGTAAAATCATAAAAAGATAGTGAATACATATATTTTTTTTTTTTACATTTAATCGTAACAAAAGGAAAAAATAATTGATATTTTAATAAAAAATAATAATGAAAATAAAAAAGAGAAAACATAAAAGAAAATAGAAAATAAAAAAACGAACTATTAAAAAAAAACAGAGAGAGATTAGGATGGAAGAGAGATAAACCAAAGAGAATAAAATAAAATGAAAAAAATGAAAAAAAAAGACCGGAAGAAGGAAAAAGAAGAGATGATAGATAGATGTAGAGAATAGGGACATATGCATGAAACATGAAAAAACAAATAGAATCATAATTTTTTTATCATATGGTTTTAAAGATGTAGTCTTTATTAAATAATTTGTCTTCCACCTAATCTCGTTTTCTTTTTATTCTTTTGCTTCGTTTTCAACCCAAAAAAATTATTTGAGTATGCCGCTTGAGGCGGGTGGGTTTTACCATGAGTGAGAGAAATTTTAAAAGTACCTCGTATCTAATTTTATTTGTGATAAATAAAGTCTCGTTTGATAATCATTTAGATCTTATATTTGATAACTATTTAGTTTTTAAAAATTATGTTTCTCTCCCTAACATTTTTCTATAATGGTTTTCATTTTCTCTATAGAAATTTTATTTTTTTAAGAAAACATTTAAATTTTTAACCTAATTCTAAAAAGTAAAAATAACTTTTTGAAAACTATTCTTTTTAGTCTTCAAATCTTACTTGATTTTTAAAAACACGTCTTAAAAATAGAGAAGAAATCGTGGAAAGTCATAGGTAATGTAGTATTTATAACCTTAATTTTCAAAAGCTAAATAGTACTTATCAACGAGGCCTTAGTGTTCTGTTTTTTATTTTTTAAAATGAAGCTAATTTTCTCTCAATTTATCTACAAAAAATTTCATCTTATTTAAAGAAATATTAGAATTTTTGAACCGTTTCTAAAAACAAAAACTTGTTTTTAAACTTCTTTTTTTTTGTTTTTCGAAGCACGGATTGATTTTGAAAACCATACATGCTTGATTTTGAAAACCATACCTAAAATATAGATAAGAAAATACATAAATCTACACGTAGAAGTAATATTTATAGACTTAATTTTCAAAATAACTAAATTATGTTTATCCAACTGAGTCTAATTTTTAAATCTAAATGCGATAATTTTAAAGATATGGAATCGTTGAAAATTAATTTTGTTTCCGTTCATTTGTGGTTATCGGGTTTTCTGCTAATTTTCTTTTCTTGATTTTATTTTTACTCCGTCCAAATCGACAACCTTGGATTCCAATAACCAGATGATCCATTCACAAAAAGTCAACGCATATTTTTCTTTCCTGTTATGCTTTGACTTCTGTTTTTGCGCACGATTTTTATAAATTAGATGAACAATATCTCAAAATTATTCTTCTGTTTTTGTTTGAAATAAATTCTAGATGTAGAGCAAATTAATCTTTGTTTTTTTTTAATTTTAATAAATTGTCCCCGTAAGAGATCAATCGAAATTATTCTTCTGTTTTTTTTTTAATACATGGTTCCTTCATCAAATGACTTTAATTAAGTTATGCTCGGTCATAATATTTTCTTAAGAGACCAAATATTGCCGAATGATAACGTTTTATTTACATACTTTTTTTTTTAAGTTTGAGGTTCAAATTCTCACATTCGTTATTAGAGGTAGATTCAAGAAGGCATGTCTCCGAGCTCGAAAGCTTTATATTATATGTATGCATATTAGATTCATATTTAACAAAGATTGTTTATGGGTCTCAGTTGTGTCTTAACGCTAAATTTAGCTATGAAATAAAAGTTTTGTAATCTTCAAATTGATCCTCATTAATTTGATTCTTTTAAAAAAATAATCATCATTTTCATTGAAAAACAAAGAATCACAAATTAAGACTAACAATATAGCGACTAATTTTAAAAAGCTAACCCCAAAATAACGTGAAGCTAAGACTAGAGATATTTTTATACCCTATAAGAGGTTGTTCCCGGTATTTATAGTGTCGAGTCACTCTGATCATGGTATCATGGCTACACATGAGAGTTTTTCCTTCTTGGTGGTCAAAATACTCTTCATGCCAAACATCAACAACTAACAACGTGCTTATAAATAGAGCCATTATCATTTTTTATCATTATCAATGAAAGCAACCTTCTTAACTCTTATGATCATACTTTTGTTATGAATTGTTGTTGCCTAAATCCTTTGATTTATCATCTCATCATAAAAAACACATTTCAAAATTACTTTAAAAAAGCGTTATGTCAATTAACGATACACATAATGTTTAATATAGAGTATGTCCTAGAATCGTACTAACTTCCATGCAAGTTGAGATTTATGTCATAAAATCTTATAATCGATGTTTTATAAACTAATTATCGATTATTAATTATGTGAAATAATAATTATCCATCTTAGGAAAAAACTAAATTATTAATGTAACATCCAAGGATGCTTATATGTTTTCTTTTTAAAAAAAACAGAGTAATTAAAGAGTGAAAAGAAAAGAAGAAAAGTTAAAAATGGAAATAGAATTTAAAACAGAGGAAAAATGAAGATAGGAGCCCCTAATATTCAGGGAAGGGAAGTTAGTGATTCTTGGTTAACAAAGGCAAGCCAGTCTCTGGTACCCGTAAATTCACAACTTTTTTAATAAAAACAAATCATAAAAATAAAATTAATAATAATTGTTTTATGTGTAGGCTGAAACAGAGGAAGAGAGAAAGAAAAAAATTAATAATTATTGTCTTGTTGCTATGCGAAGACGAGATCGATCAGATTAATTGTTGAGTGTGAAATGGAAGGATTGGAAGGGCTTATAGACAGGCTGATGGAAGGAAGAAGAAACAAAGGCAAAAAAATTCAGCTCATAGAACCCGAAATCCGTCAGCTCTGTATGACGGCCAAGCAAGTATTTCTGAGCCAGCCCAATCTGTTACAATTGGAAGCTCCGATTAACATTTGTGGTATAAATCCCTGTTCTGTTTTCTGTATTGAATTTACAGAATAGAATTTGAATTTGAATTTGTGTTATAGGTGACATTCATGGGCAATACCCAGATCTTCTGCGACTGTTTGAAATGGGTGGGTTTCCGCCGGCGGCGAACTATCTGTTTCTGGGGGATTATGTAGACAGAGGAAAACAGAGCATTGAAACCATAACGCTTCTGTTTGCGTACAAAATAAAATTCCCAGACAATTTTTTTCTGCTGAGAGGAAATCACGAATGTGCTTCGATCAATCGGATCTACGGATTTTACGATGAGTGTAAACGGCGTTTCAGTGTGCGTCTGTGGAAGATCTTCACGGATTGCTTTAATTGCTTGCCGGTAGCGGCGGTGATCGACGACAAGATTCTGTGTATGCACGGGGGGCTTTCGCCGGAAATGAATAGCTTAAATCAGGTGGGGGATATAGAGAGGCCGATTGACGTGCCGGATCAGGGGCTTCTGTGCGATCTTCTATGGGCGGATCCCGATCGAGATATCAGAGGTTGGGGCGAAAATGACAGAGGAGTTTCGTTTACATTTGGCGCCGATAAGGTCACCGATTTCTTGAAGAAACACGATCTCGATCTCATTTGCCGCGCTCATCAGGTCCCTCTTTCTTCCTTTATTCTTCTTCTCCCATTAACTTAAAAGTTTAGTGTTCTTATTTGTGTCTATTTAGTATCTAAACCAACGTGTAAACTTTTAAAATCACTTGTAGATTTTTTAAGTTTTAATTTTGTGTCGAGATGATATGGTTTATTTTTAAAAGTAAATTAATTAAAATGTTAGATATAAAATTAAATTTTATCTTTAATTGGACTTTAAACTTTTAATCTTAGGTTGGTTACGGGTTAGGTCAATGAATTTTAAAAATCTGTGAATAAGTCCAAGACTATTTGACACATTGAAAAATTTCCACAAATAAGGGCAATCAGAACCACTCAATCCAAACAGTAAAAGTTGGATTAGATTAGTTTTTTTTTTTTCTCAGTTTGGATTGGGATGAATTAGAATTTTGGAGAATCGTAGATCTCGGATTGGCCTTTTTTAGTTCGGATTGACCCTAACTCAACCCAATTTTTTTTTAAAAAATTATATATATGTTTAATAAATGAATTATTTATCAAATTTTAATGTTTTTTCATCTAAAATTATAACAAATATTAAGTTGTTATGAACCTTGAATTTTGATAATTGAATTTTATGTAATTTTAACTAGTAATTCAAGAAAAAATTATTTTAAATAATTAAAAAAATCAACCCAACAACCGAACTAAAAAATCTAGGGTTGATTCATGTAGCCAACCTAACCAACCCAAATCTCCTAAAAATCCTTTCAAATAACCCAACCCAACTCAACTCGTTACACCCCTAGCCTATGGAATACAAAAATTTAAAGTTTAAGGACCTAAAGTTCGATGATCTATGAGATACTTTTTGAACTCTATGGACTAAACAGAAACAAATATGAAAATTCACAAACTAAATTTATAGTTGGTCAAAATACCATTTAGACCAATGTACTTTACATTTTGTTCGATTTTGGCTCATGCACTTTTAAATATCCAATGTTAGTATCTATTAGTTTTGACTTTATAGACACTTCAATCAAGCTTAAAATTGATCCACGATATTAGTTTATCGTTAATTCTTCATTTAAAAAAAAAATAGTCTTTATTAGTATTCCCTCTATAAATTTCAGAAATATGTTCACCTTATATCTTCTCTTGTATTAAATAAAAAAAATAAACTTAACATCATAACATTTAAAAGTATAGGGACGAAAATAGAACACTATATAAGCTTATATATGTATATATATATATATATATGTGTGTGTTATTTGTGTATGTGTGCATGTTTATGATGAATGAATTATTAATGGTGATAATGTTTAATTTTGAAATGAATGGCACTCTCAGGTAGTTGAGGATGGATATGAGTTTTTCGCAGACAGGCAATTGGTTACAATATTTTCAGCGCCAAATTATTGTGGTGAATTCGACAACGCAGGAGCTTTTATGAGCGTCGACTCCAGTTTGCTATGCTCTTTTCAAATCCTTAAGCCTTCTAAAGGATGATCATCATCTTCATCATCAGACATATATATATATACTTATATATATATCACTGAGGAAAATTACCAATTATTCTTCTTCTTTTTTTTTGCCCTTTAATATGTAAAATCAATCATCATCCAAATTTAGACTACTAGTGCTAATTCCCAATAGATATCATTCAATCCATCTAAATCATCATGTATTTCTTCTTCTTCTTTTTTGTTTTTTTTTTTAAAAAAAAAATCCAAATTCAATCCTGATCAATTCCCAGGATTTGTATATATCGAAAGAGAGACCGATACCCATTTTCAACTCTGGGATGTCATCATGTATATACATGAAAACACCCTCCTATTAATAAAACTAGAACACAGAACAGTCCATTTTATAACTCATATATATATATATTACAAATTCAACTTCTGCATTTGCAAATCCATGCATTGAGGCCTACCTAGCTAGTTTGATTATCTTTTCCTAGCTACCATTGTTTTCGCATTTGTTACTGAAACACTTTGAGCGGCATGGTTTTGAAATGGTTAGAATCATTTTTGTCATGTTCAAAAATAATCACTTGTAACTAAACATGTCTTCAATTTAATTTGTTGTGAAGATATGAAAATCGTGTTTAAAAGTGTAAAATTCAAACATTAGTTAGTTGATTTTGAACGATTAAAGGATATATGTTTTAGAGTAATTTTGAATTTGATCAATGTAATTTTAATCATTTCAAAACTACTCCTAAACACGTTGTTACTCAATTTTCAAAACGCAAAAACAAGTTCTTAAAAACTACGGTTTGTTCTTTGAAAACAATGAGTAGAAAGTAGATAACAAAATAAAATAGTAGGGTTTCCAAGCTTAGACATTAATGGAGTTTGAATACAGTGCTTTGATATATCATGTCAAATCATCAATCAATCTAAAAGGTTAAATTGATACATTATTGGTAAATTTAAGACTCAAAATATATGAGCACACATAAAGTGAATTTGTATCACCAACAATCCCAATTTTTTATGGACATTCTGAATCACTGATAAAATCTTGTAAATTTTTTTGGCAAGGGATGTTCTTACGAGTAAATTTGGACCATCACAAAAAATGCTTCAAGGGGTGGAAGAAATTTGTTAGACTATGTTGATATAATTAAATTTATCCCAAACTATCAGCTTAAACTTTTAATTTGATTGGTGATTTAAGATGGTATCAAAACTATAAGTTCTTCCGCGCCATTTTTCATCGCACCTTTCTCTCCTTCTTCTCATGTCGAAGACTCCCATCGATGACTTTTCCCTCAATTCAATTGATGTACATATGTTGAGCCCTTTGCAATTATATGTTTTTTTTTATCAACCATTAGAGTAACAGGTTTTCTCTAGATTTCTCCCTCAAAAAATACCTCTTTCGCTCGATTGCTCTTATGAGTAAAAGGTGAGGACAAAATATATATAATATTGAAATGTTGTTTGTTGTAAGTGATTCCAAGAGAGATGGACTATAGACCTAGTAAATTTATTGCACTAAGTTTTAAACATTTCTCATTAACATAATCAAGTTTCTCTTGATTCCCCCTCCCCCCACCCCACTTGTCATTGTCGTTTATATCAATTTTGATCTTAAACTTTCAATTTCATCTAATTACGACGATCCATACTTCGAATAAGTGTTGTAATTTTAACCCACTAATTAGTTTCTTTTTGAAAAACGGTGGAAAAAAATTATTTCCATATGTATTCAATGAATTCTAGAACTTATATATGGTACCAAATTGATCGGATTTAAAAGGAAAACAACATTAGAATTAAATTTTTATCGAAATTTGTGAATTTTCAAAAGATTATTCCATGCTTAATTTATGTAATGATCAAACTTAATTAATTTTATGCAACAACTTTATTTTATTGAAATGAGTAAATTTATGAAGATTTCTACTTTATTTTTGTTTGTTAAAAATAGTGAGCAAATTAGTAAAAATTACAACAATTATTTAAGTTTAGGATCCAACTCGAAAAAATTAAGAATTTAGAGCGAAAATTGATACAATTAAAATTTTTTTAATTCCATTCAAATTGAATTTCTCTCTTAATTTTAAACTTCATAGGTGTACGATGGAATTTACACCTTTCTATTTTACTTCCATTTTTTTCTTATTTTATATGTGTTCACCCGTACTCATGCAAAAGGATAGAATTATGCGATTGAGGGCATTTGCTCTAAATTAGATTTGGATTGTTTAGGCCCCGTTTGATAAGCATTTTGTTTTTTATTTTTAATTTTTGAAATTTAAACCTAAAAATACTACTTCTTGAGTTTATATGCCTTATTATCTATTTTGTACCTATATTTTCAAAAACCAAGCTAACTTTTAAAAACTAAAAGAAAATAATTTAAAAAAATTTGAGTTTGTTTTTAGAATTTGGCTAAAAATTCAAATGCTTACCTAAGGGTGATGATCTCTATTGTAGAGAAATTAGGTGAAATAAACTTAACTTTCAAAAACTAAAAACAAAAAACAAAATGGTTATCAAACGGGGCTTTAAAAATCCGAATTCAAAATGTTTTCTAAACCATTGTGTTCAAAACTCAACGAATTTGAAACACAACTCCATGATTTTGAACAACACTATTTTTTTGATTCTCAATCTTCAGAATATTGCACTTCAAATATTCCTCCGAACAAGTTCTTTAAAATTTTAATTCGAAGAATTCTAATTTTAAAATAGTACTTCAAACTATTGGAAAAGTTTGAAAGCAATTGGGACGTGGAATTTTTGTTCCATTACAAAGTATAGCTAATGGTGGGAGTAATTGAGGAGGATGTAGACATTCAACGTGACCGCCATTTCTTCATCTCCTCACAATAAATGAAGAAATAAATAAATTTATTTCCATGACCGCAAATTTTGACTTTTAAGAGTAGTTGAATTATTATATTTCAAAAAGAATATATTCATTGATTGAATAAATTAAAGGTGGTTGAGAATTAAAGTTTAGAACAGGTGGAAATAGAAAGAAAATTATTGATGATAAGATGACCGCGTCTGCGGCATTGACCGCAATATAAGTAAAGTTTAGATTAAAATCAACGGCGTGAAAATTAGACAGTTTTAATTATTTATTTATTATTTTTTTTGAAGTTAAATTCGAAGGTTTGGCGGATCAAGTTTCAGATTTATATTAGATATATCCAGGATCTATAATTTGTATCGAGGGGGCGAACTTGAAGGGAGGTTGATGACATATTTACCACTATGTCATAAGACTTTTTTGTTATTTGATCTGATTTTTTCTATACATATTATTAAAGGTACAAAATTTGAGAGGGGGCTCGAGCCCCCCTGAGCCCATGGTAAATCCACTCCTAGATATGTCCTTAAACTTTAATCGATCATTTGAAATACGGTGTTAGATTTGGATCGATCCAAACCCAAAATGTTGTATGGGTCATTGTGTTCAAAAGTCAATCTGTTTTAACACAACCTCATAGTTTTGAATAATGCACTCCAAATACCATTTGACTAATTCTCATGCTTCAAACATTGCATATCAAACACTATTTATTGATGCTCAAGGTTTCAAGCCCCTAAGAACAAACCTTCCTAGAATTTCAAATCCGAGAGGATTTTGATTCTAAGATGGTGTTCCAAATGTCCCTTAAAAAGTCTCTAGTAGATCCCAAACTTCTCATTTTGTGTCTAACAAGTTCATGAACTTTAAAAAGTGTCTAATAAACTCATAAACTTTCGATTTTGTATCTTTTAAATCCTTCAACTTTCAATTTTGTATCTAATAAGTCGTTGACCTATTCGACATTTTTCAAAATTCTATAAACCTGTTGGACACAAAATTGAAAATTTATTATACTATATTGAACACAAAATTCAATTTTATGTTCAATAGATTCGTTAATTTTAAAAAATTTAAACATGTCAAAGACTTATTTAATACAAAATAGAAAGTTCAAGACCTATTTGACATTCTTAAAGTTCATGCATTTATTAGACATAAAATTAAAACGTGGTTAGAGTATACGGGTGGAGCCCAACCACTACTAAATTTTACTCAATATAGAAATAGAAGATGAAAGACAAGGTCAATGATCCAAATGCAATGCAAATTTCCCCAAATTTATGTGTTTTAAATTTGAATTTACTAAAACTAAACCCTAATTTTTATATATATATAAATTGGATCTCTCAATTCCTTCCCATCCCACGAAAGATCCAAATCGAAAACCTTGACCACGAGAATTCTTACATTTCTCATATTAAATTAATTAGGGTGATGAAATGTAAAACGCCTCCCTTCATCTCTCCTTAAAAGTCTCTTCCTCCATCTCTTAATCCTTATCCTAATCCTAATCTTAATCTTAATCTTAATCTTGTTGAAATGGAAGCGGTGGCCTCAGAATCAGAAGTTACCCGACAAGGAGCCCGGTTGACGAAGAAACCATCGTGTTCGTCTTCGTCGTTCCAGCTTCGATGCCCGAGCCTGAATTCCCTCCGTCTCCGTCGAATATTTGACATGTTCGACAAGAACGGAGACGGCATGATCACGAGCGAGGAGCTCGGACAAGCCCTAGGGCTTCTAGGGTTAGATGCAGACGAATCGGACCTGGAATCGACAGTCAATTCCTTCATCCAACCGGGAAATGTGGGTCTAAGATTTGAGGATTTCGCCGCTCTGCACCAGTCGTTAAACGAGACCTATTTCGGAGAGCAAAGGAAGGATGAAGATGATGAGGGTGAGGACGAGAAGAGTGAAAGTGAAATGACGAAATTAGAGTCGTCGATGTCGCAGGAAGAGTCGGATCTATCAGAGGCATTCAGGGTATTCGACGAGGATGGAGATGGGTATATATCCGCCGCCGAACTTCAAGTGGTTCTGAGAAAGCTAAGATTGTCGGAGGGGAATGAAATCGATCGGGTTCAGAAGATGATTTTGTCGGTTGATCGGAATCACGACGGCCGGGTTGATTTCTTTGAATTCAAGGACATGATGCGCAGCGTTATCGTTCGAAGTTGTTGATTCCGTTCCCATTTCCGACTGCAACTGCAACCAACGCCGCGCCGCCCCTTCCTTCCACGTTTTTCCCCTTTGCCGATCCCATCCATCGATGTAACCTTTTGATATTTCTATTTTCTTTTTTTTTTTTCACTGTTTTTGTTTGCTTTTGGGTATTATTCTATATACCACACAATATATATTTTTTTTGTTTGAAAAAGCTTCACCCATGTATTGAATTGTGTAATTGTGTTCAATTGTATTCATAATCATTTTCATTTAGTTTGAGTTTGAAATAACCTGTCGTCTGGGTAAATATAAATCAAACCACATCATTTCATTCAATTTGATAATCATCTCTTAGGGGCGTTTGGATCGTAGAGTTGGGTTGAGTTGTGCAGAGTTATTTTGTCAGTGAGTTCTGAAAATCAGTGTTTGGTTTGCAGAGTTGAGTTGAATTGAGTCAGGAAATCAATGTTAAATCAATGTTTGGTTTGCAGAATTGAGTTGAATTGAGTCAGGAAGTCAGTTTGCAGAATTGAGTTGAATTGAGTCAGGAATTCAATGTTTGGTTTGCAGAGTTGAGTTATCATGTCAGGGGTATCTGATGTAGTTTTTTTGTAAAATGAATAAATCTGATTTTTTGTGACTTTTTTCTTTACTTTTTTTATTTCCACCAAATCAATTGTTAACATATTTGTCTACAATTTCAAAGCTTTATTATGAGATCAATTACAAATTTACAATATATATTACCATTTGCAAAATATATGGGATATTTAGAACAGTACTGAATATTGAGTTTGATATCAATTTTTCTTCTCCCCTAAAAATCATATTTATTGAGTTTGATATCAATTTTTCTTCTCTCCTAAAAATCATATTTATCTTATGTAAAGTGAAAGGTCTGATTTTTTTTGTGACTTTTTTTCCTTACTTTGTTTTCACAACAAATCAAATGCAAACACGTTTATTTACAATTTAAAAACTCAATTATGTGATCAATTATAAAATTACAATATATATTACCATTTACCAAATGTATGTTAGGGGTATTTGTAAAAGTAATGTATATTGGGTTTGATATCAATATTCATTTTCCAATAAAATTCATTATTTAGAACTTTTACTGTTCAATATGAACTTTATTTCTTTTTTTATGCACATGTTCACCACTACTTTTTATTTTAATTTAGGTAAGTCTTAATTTAGTATTAATACTTTGCATTTGAAGACTGTTTATTTAAATTTGTCTAAACACATGCATTGTCTATGAACATCTTTAGAATGGAATAAATAGTTTCACTCGTGAAAATGTTAAAAATATGTCAACATACTTAAATATTTTATGTCATATTAAAGTTGCATATCTACAAAATATTAGATATGTCATCAAGGTTACAATAAGCGTCGTTATGCTACCAAAAATTTTCTGTAGACAATGTTGCTTAAATAACGTCACTAGGAAATTTTGAGTTTGAAAAATTAGGGTTATTACGGTTGGTATCGGAGCATGGGTCTTGGGATTCTGCATACTCGCCACATCGTAGCGCAAGTGATCCTTATAAATTTCTCTCGCATGGAAGTCTAGTTAAAGTTATTTGAGTTCAGTGTGTTGACACTTGTTATGTTATGCGTTTGACTTATTTGTTCTTGTGCAAATGTAGTTTAGAGTTTAAGTTTAGATTCGACTCCAAGATATGACCGTTGTAAAAGTTTCAGCAACTTTCGAGAACGAAAGTTTTTCTTAGATGGGTATATTGTGGCGCCGTAAAATTAGATGCTTTAATTGTATTTGTTTTAAATTTGAATCTTTGGATAATCGTAATGAGATTAGAAAATGGTGTTTCAAAGTTTAAAAAGGGATTAGGATTTTTGTTTGTTTAGGATTTCTTTTTCTAAAAGGATTATAATTCTTTGTTCTAAAATGATTAAGACTTTTTTGTGTCTATTTAAACTAGAGTATTAGCAACTTAAAAACACACTTCAAAACTCTCCCCATCTTCTTCTTTTCTCCACTTTCTTCATCTCGCCGGACAGTCGTCAGAGAGTCGCCGGACCGCCGTCGGAGAGTCGTCGGACCATCGTCGAAGACTTGCCGGATTGTCATCAGAGACTCGTCGGATCGTCGTAGGAGACTCGCCGGACCGTCGTCGGAAAGTTGCCGGATCACCACCGGAAAGTACCGTACGGTTGAGTTAATAACTCAACTCCATGGGGTTTGGTTATTAAGTCACCAGTTATAATTGTTGGTGAAACAAACAAATAGTTGGGTTATTAACCCAACTCAACTCAACCCAACCCCATAAACCAAACACCCCCTTAGATAAATATTTTGTTTTTTGTTTTTTATTTTTTTAAATTAGATTTTTTTTTCATAATTTCTCTTCGTATTTTTTGGCAATTAATTCCACTTTTCTCGATAATTTAAGTTTATAGCTAAATTTCAAAAACAAAACAAGTTTTTGAAAATTGGTTTTTTTAGTTTTTAAAATTTAGATTAGTTTTTGAAATTATAGGTACAAAGTACCTAATAAAACATAAAAACTCATTGACAAAGATAGTATTTTTAGACTTAATTTTCAAAAACCAAATGATTATCAAATGAAAGTTTAGTTTTTTATTTTTGATTTTTGAAATTTGTACTTATTTTCTCACTATTTCTTTAGAATGGTTTTCATATTTCTTTAAAAAAAACACTTGAATTTTTGGAAACTATCTTTTTTTAGTTTTCAAAATTTGGCTTAGTTTTTTAAAACACATCTAAAAATTAGATAAGAAAACATGAAAAGTTATGAGTGAAAATAATATTTATAGGCTTATTTTGCAAAAAATCAAATGGTTATCAAACGAGACCTTAGTTTTTTGTTTTTGAAAATTAAGCTTAAAAAAACTGCTTCTATCAATGAGTTTTTATGTTTTCTTATCTACTTTATACCTATGTTTTCAAAAATCAAACCAGTTAAGTCTTGAAAACTAAAAAAATAAGTAACTTTAAAAATTTTGATATTGTTTTTAAATTTTAGTTAAGAATTCACAAATGTTTTCTTAAGTGAGATGAACCTCATTGTACAGAATTTGAGAGAAACCAAGCTTGAGTTTAAAAAAACAAAAAATCAAAAACAAAATAATTATCAAATTGGGCTAAATTCATTAATGGGTTAATTTACAAGTTTAGCCCTGGATTTTCAGGTTTGTATTAGATAAATCCTTAAATTTTAAAAAGTTTCTAATAGGTCCATAAATTTTCGATTTTGTGTCTAATAAGACCATAAACTTAAAAAATGGTTTAATAAGTTCCTAAACTTTCGATTTTGTATCTATTAAGTCTTTCAACTTTCGATTTTGTGTCTAATAGGTCAGTGCATATTCAACATTTTTTAAAACTCATGAACCTGTTGGATACGAAATTGAAACTTTAATATGATACTACACACAAAATTCAATTTGATATTTAATAGATTCGTTAATTTTAAAAAATCTGAATATATAAAAAACCTATTAGATACAAAATTGAAAATTTGAAAACCTATTTAAAATTTTAAAATTTTAAAATTTAGGAACTGATTAGAAGCAAAATTAAAAATTCAGATACCTATTAGATACCTATTTTACTTTTGACTAAGTATCATTTATTTATTTATTAATTAATATATCTTCGTTTACCAAACAGAGTATAGTTCAAGTGAAATATCGTATTAACAACTACGAAATTTGTGGTTGGAATCCTCCCACCCGTATTATACTAAAAAAAACTAATGTATCTTTCTCCACTAAAAATCACATCTCTGCCTCTCTCATTTTAAACGTTTGGTGGGATTGTAAGAAATGTTGTATTTGTACAAAAAAAAAAAAAAAAGTAATATATAGACAACGGGGCTTTGAAATTATATATAAAGAAAATTTTAAATTTTAAAAATCACATCTCTACCTCTCTCTTTTTAAACTTCACGTTTTGTGGGATTGGTAATAAATGTTCTATATTTGTTTAAAAAAAACGTGGTTTTGAAATTATATGTAAAGAAAATCATAAATTTGAAACAATAATTTTATAGTTTTTTTTTTCAATAGGTGGGGAGGGAGACTTAAACCTCTAATCTATTAATTAAGTGCAGTGATGCATGTTTTATGCTAGTTAAACTATACTCGTGTTGACAATATTTTTGTAGGATTTATACGAGCCTAAAAGAGAAAAAAATATTACCACGAGCATGATACCTCAAAATTCAAATTACAATATTTTACTCAGAAAATAACATGCAATCATATGTGAAAATGATAATTAAGCAAGGAAAAATGATAAATGGTGTGAAAAGGTTAGAAACCAAATTAAGTTAAAACATTTTTCATATGTAATGTTGTAATATTGACAAGCATTCTGACCATACATATGTTCCTCAACTTTTCTTAATATGTGAAACTGATTTATAATTTTAAGGAATTGTTGACCCCCTATAATCATGGAAGGGATGAACTAGATAACAATACAGATAATTAAGTCAATTTTACAGGTTTCCAAAAAAAAAAATATACTGTCAATTTACTTATACGCTTAAATTTCACAATTGCTCCATGATAAGCTCATTTCTGACATATAACAATAACTTGTACGTTAAATCGTTGATCAATTTTAAGAAGTCAGTAGTTCGAATCCTACGATTCCAAAAAAAATTGTTGATCAATTATTTTAGTCACATGTACATATATTTAAAATGAAAGAGATTTTTGGTGAAAATTGAAATTTAAGACGAGACTTGTATTGATATTGGGCCATTCATCACAGGGCTGGCCCATTTCTCCATCTGGTTTGTCATCAAATTTCTAACTTTGCATGCCTAACACGTGTCTAATTTTTACCTAAGGAAAACTGTGTTGATTCACAATAGAAAGGGAAAATTTTCTGGTACTATAACAATTCTATTTAATGTTTGACACGCTAACCTTCTTTTAAAAATTATGTGAGGTCTATTTATATTAAAATATTATTTATAAACTCAAGACTACAGCGTAAATACAGAGAGTATGATATAGCACTAAAAAAATTTATCTTAAAAAATAGTTACTCTTTTATGCCCTATGCTACTTTACTCAGCGTTCTATAAATTATATAATAATAAAGTAAAAATATCATTTTAATACATGTACTTTAGGTCTCATTCTATTTTCGTTTATGTACTTTCAAATGTCCAGTTTTACTAAAATTGATTTGATAATTATAATAATGTGGATACTTGTAATGGGTAGCAAATTAAAGTTTATTATTTGCAAATATAACAATTTTTTAAAAAACGCTATTACAACATCAGTGTAATTCAACGGTACCTCTTTTACTATTTTCAATATAGCAAATATTGAAAATTGTATTAGTAATTATCTTAAAAAATGTGCAGGAAAGCCCTTTAGGCTTAATATAGCATATTTACAATACATACAAAAACAAGTTAACTACGAGGGTTGTGTTCGATTTAGAACATATGTATTTAATTTATAAGTTACTATGTTTGATTTGGTTCTTATCTTTTGTTTGCTAAACTCATATGTATCCCTTACATATACTGTTGGTCCTTATGTTTTGGATATACATTCTTCAACAATAAATTGACATTCCTTTTTGATATTAGAGAGAAAATTGAGGTTATCATTGATAAACTTCACACATGCGACTGAAGTCTATTGTTGATAGACTGAATCAATGATAGGCTAAACCACAATACATGTAATCTATTAGTGATAGATTGTCATCGTTGACAAAGTGACATCTAATCAACAATAATCGCAACTGTAATTGAAGTCTATTTATGCTAAGCTTCTATAATCGATAGACTCCACTCAGAATGACAGTCTATCATTCGATAAATTGCTATCGGTGATAAAAGATGTTTTAGTCTTTTTACATGGATTAGATTCAATGTTTGCCATATTTACAAATAGTTTTAGAATTTGTTATTTTCTATTATTTTGGTTGATTTTGTCATATATGTAATCATCCCTAATAATTTTCATGCATGAAAATACATCGCGTGAACATATTTTAAAAATTTTATAAAATGAAACCCAATATAGATTAAATTTTTTTAGAAAAATAATAACATAGATCAATTTTAAGTTTATTGAGAGTATAATGATAAGAATTCAACCTTAAAAGTATAAAAACTAAAATGAAATGAAACGAAACTCAAAATAAACGAACGAAAATGGTATTTGAAGTGAATATACCAAAGAGAATGGAGTGAGTGAGTGACATTAGTTGCCAAAAATTGGGAAATCTTTTTTACGACCTTAATGTTAGCTTCCTTAGAAAGATGCGCCTGTTTGTCCGACACCCTCCACTCCACCTCTTCCCAGTTGTGTTTTCTGATTGTTTTTTCTCTTTCAATTATTTCATTTTACTTTTGTCTCTTACAATTTTGTCTCACAAACGGTGAAATACACAAATTTCTACTCTGGATTGGTAAATTCAAATCTATTACACATACCCAACAAAAAAAAAAAAAAAAATATTCCCTTTCCTTTCTGCAAATTCTCACTCTCGACAGAGCCCTGAGTTGAGAGTTTCAGCTCCCCTTTCTTTCCTTTTTTTTTTCATTTCCCTTTATTGGGTTGGCGCTTCTGTCTCTGTTCTTCCCTTTCTTCTTCATCAACAACACCTGAAAACTCTTTCTCTTTGTCTCTGTCTCTGTCTTTGTCTTTCCATTCTTTTGTTGTTGGTTGGTTGGTTGGTTGTTTCAGATTCCGAATCATTCATTTAAAGAAAGAAGAAGAAGAAAAAAAAAGCCCCAAGTAATGTCAGGTTTGTATAATCCCAACTTCTCTCCGGCAAGAGCTGCTTCTCCTCAGATTAGAAGCACCACCGATGCTGACAGGTAGCTATCCATTCCACTTCCAGATTCATTATTTCATTCCCAACTCCCAATTTTAAGTAGATGCCATGAATTTGTTGTTGCTGTTCTTCTTCTTCTGATCTGTGTTTTGGGGTTTCTTCTTTAGCCAGTACTTGTCGGAGCTGTTGGCTGAGCATCAGAAACTCGGACCCTTCATGCAAATCCTTCCAATTTGTAGCCGACTTTTAAATCAAGGTGTACTTTTCATTTCATTTTCCATGACTTTCACCAAATTTTGCTTTTTTCTCTCACCCCAACTCTACTTGCCTGTTTATGTTTAGATCGCCTTCATTAGCTTCACCATCCAATCTCTGGCTACTGACACCATAAGAATGAGATTCTTGCCATTTGTAAAATTGTCTGCCTTTTGAATCCAGTGACTATTCACAACTTGTAATATTTAATCTGAGATTTATATTTCCAAGTCCATTGTAAGGCCTATTTTAACTGCATTGCTCACAACTTAATAATCTCAAAGATACATGATGAGATTTAGAGATTCTAAAATGCTGGTTCTGGAGTACTGAGTATCCAACTCCCATGAATAGTGTGTGTTGATAACATTACAAGTAACAAATTTGGTAGAATAGTACCTTAAATCCTACTTGGTGTTTCAATTATTGATTGTAAATGTTGAACTATTCTTTAGCAATTACTCTGCTTTAGTGTTGGCTGTTCTTGGAGGGAGTGGCTTTCCGATACATACTGTAACAACTTTGAAATTCATGTTGTTTGTTTCACATTTTGTCTACATAAGTTGTTAGTCGTCATGAACTCACTCTAGTAACAAACTTGCAAGTTTTAAGTCAAAATCTTTTTCCTGAAGCATTTATGCAAGTGAGTGAGTATAATTGACACTAATTCACTTTTTGTAAAGTTTGCAGGCTTAACCATGATCTCGAGCAGAAAAAATTATAGTACAAGGCAGAGACATTAAATTGAACCAAAATCTAGATCAGTTGGAGTATTAGTGGAGAAATAGTGGGAGTATTATTATCAGTGACGTGTTTGTAATTATTTGAGAAGTTTGTTTGAGTTGATGGTTATATATAGAGTGAGTTAAGCATTTGTAGGCAGAATTTTGGGTATTAGTTTTGTAGGACAGTGATAACCCTCTTCAAAGGCTATAAACCAATGTATTTCCAATCTCAAGACAATTGGGTTCCTATCCTTTCCTTCTCCTCCCAAGAAATTTCCACACCCTTGAAAAAATTTCCTATTCCTTTTCGATCAAATATTCCAAATAATAGCCAAGAAACTAGCTTGCTACAAAAATCTCCCTCCACCATGGGACAATCAGTGGAGAAGGACCTCTTCCAACACAGATCTTTAGTTAAGCCATCATAATAGTCCATTGCATTTCAAAAAATCCAGTAAGCATCAATGCCTGACACACACACATATAATTTGGACTAGTTGAACACCAAAATTTTCACCAAGGAATAAGAAAGTTCAAAATGTGCATTAAAAACTGGAGTTGGATCTTCACATGAAAACGAAGATGTAAAATAGAAAAAAAAAAAAGGACTAACCCATATGAGACATGTTGCGCTAGGCAATGCTTCAGACCTCTGAAGCATTCAATTATCTTACATAAGAACCTAACTAAATATTCTGAAGCCTACCTAGACACTGATACAAATCAAGTCCTTGCTCAATCGATGAAGAACTAACCTGGTATCTATATTTGACTCTGTTAATCCATGTCATTTACTTTTTCACGTTCTAAACTTCAGAACTCTGGATTTTTTTTTTCATATGATAAGTTCCTTTTTGTGCAGAGATTTTGCAGGTTTTTGGAATGATGTCCAAACCAAAGGTTATTGTGATTTTCATATGACAAGTTACTTTATGTGCAGAGATTTTGCGGGTTTCTGGAATGATGTCCAACCAAGGTTTTAGTGACTTAGAGAGATTACGACATAGAAGCCCTAGTCCAATGGCCTCTTCTAACCTTGTGTCAAATATTTCTGGCACAGGTTTTGGCAGCTGGAATGGACTTCCTCAGGAGGTAAGTTTGTTCAGACCAATTGTGAATTTGTAAGATTCATTTGAACAGACCAGTAATCGATAGATTCTAGTGCTTCATGTTTACTTTTTGTTTGGTTGAAACTTTTCCAACTTAAAAATTACTTATAGGCGTATAATGCTCAATTGGCTTTTGACATTTTAAAGTTCTAACAACATTTTGATTGCTAACTTATCAGATGGTTGTCTCAGAAAACTTCCAAGTTTTGGAAACTTTCTACAACCATATGATTTTTTTTTTTTCAATTTTCACTTTACTTCACCAAGTTGCACGCTGAAGTGGTTGTAACTACTATATAAAGTAGGAATGAACTTGTACGTGAATCGGTCTTAGCTTGATTGGCAGAATTTATTTCTATGTCCTCGAGACTAGTCCTCTGTAGGCTGTATATTGAGCAACTCAGGACTAATTTGACAGTTTACTATGCAGGGTAGTTCTAAATACTTGGTTTGTTATCATGAAACTATTTACAAGCTTTTGTTTTGAAAGGAAGAATAATAATTGCCGTTCTCAAAAATAGGACACACGTGAGAACAAGCTATGGAGAAAATAAAGAAAACCACCTTTAAGAAAGAGTTAAATACATATTTCACTAAACTTTTATTTTAGAAAAAACAATTTTTATAAACAGCTCCTCTGTTCCTTTTTACCTGTTACTCAACTCTGCCCCTCCACATAATCATGGCTAGATAGCATCTTAAGTGATTAAGCAGGCAAATCGTGTAGGAAGTAGATATTATAATCAAATAAAAAAGGGTTGTGGGAGCTAAAAGGGGTGTCTTCATATAGAATTCTTGTTTGCACTGTTTTCAAGCAAGTATCAAAGCTTAAAATATTTTCTTAAATCTGTGAATTGTATTCAATAAAATATTTGTTTCCCATATGTATGTATATATAAAATCTATGAATTGTATTATAATCATGCTAGCATTCTGCCGTTACTCTTTCTTGAAAGAATAATCAGTTGTTGATAACCATGCAAATATGCCAGACAGTTTCCATTGTTGTTTAATTTTTGAAGTTAAAGCGCCCAAGTTCTCGTTGGTGCAAATTGGTTCAACCCTTTAGTCATTATACTTTGTCTTATTTTCTTTCCAATTGGAAACTCTTCTTGTAATTCACACTAAAGTGTGTGGCATTCTTTCTTGCCTTTATTTCATTCATCAATGAAATTGTTTCTTACCCCCCAAAAAAAAGTTCTCGTTGCTCACAAACATGAAAGAGTAGTATCTCAGAACAATAAACTAATCAATACTATTACTGCAAACTGCTACAGGTTTCGCAGTGATGTGGAATTGAGGAACTTGTATCTTGTTTTAATTCTCGAGTGGCATATTTATATGAAGCTGTATGCTAATCATCTCTCTCTCCTGTAAATCAGAAACAATTGTTTGTTCTTAATATGGAATTGTTTTCTTGGGTTCTTGGGAAGATAGTAGAAACTTCCATCTTGTCGTATACATTTATCTCGACTTGTAGGCTTTCTAGAATTTTGCCTAGTGTTATATGGGATGCCTACAACCCAAATTTGTGAAATTTTTGGGCCTTGTACAATAGCCTTTTTGTACTATCAACTTTGACCATTGATGCCACTTGTTTTCTTCTCACAGCCAAGATTAAGTGGAAATCCTGGAATGACAATGGACTGGCAAGGTGCTCCTGCAAGCCCTAGTTCATTTACTGTAAAGAGGATTTTGAGGTTGGAAATTCCAGTGGAGACATATCCAAATGTAAGTTCTATAAAAAAAAGTATTCTTGTAGTTTTTTAAAAATCTTATCAGAATCTGGATTACTATAAAACTTTTCTTTTTTCTGTTTCTTGGATGTTAGTTCAATTTTGTCGGGCGGCTTCTTGGACCTAGAGGCAATTCTCTTAAACGGGTAGAAGCGACTACAGGATGTCGTGTGTATATAAGAGGAAAGGGGTCAATTAAAGATCCAGAAAAGGTATTTTAGGTGAAATTGCTTGGATGAGACACTCGTGTAAATTCCTCTCTAAGTGACCACTTAAAATTTTTACCATTGGATGTTTCTTATTGTGTTTGATGGTAGTATCCACTATTGTTTAATATTGAGTTCTCTAATTATTTATTTCTTTATCTATGATTGTTTTAAACTCTCAAGGAAGAGAAACTCCGAGGAAGACTTGGTTATGAACACCTGAACGAACCGCTGCATGTCCTAATTGAGGCTGATTTACCAGCCAATATCATTGATATCAGGCTGAGACAGGCACAAGAAATTATAGAAGAACTACTCAAACCTGTGGTACTGTTTACTTTCCAACCTAGTCCTTATCAAGTTTAATTTGAGTTTATGATAGAGATAGGTCCAATAGCTGAATTATTTTTTTTGTCAGTGCATGTATTTTTTTTTTCATTAGATGATATGTTAACTGAAGCATGTCCTTGGGGTTAAGCTGCAAGGGTTTAGGTTTCCCTTGGAAGAAACTATGCATATTGGGAGTGTGACTAAAGTCTCACATTAGCTAGACAAGAACAAGATCGCGGGTATATAGGTGAGGGATAATAGCTCCCAAGGGGCAGCCTCATTGGCAAGGGCTTGGGGTCTCTTGATCATATTAGTTTAGAGGTCTCATGTACGAGCCCTCGGGTGAGCTTAATAAATTAAAATCCTTGATGTCTCCTGGGTTGGCCTTGGGGGGCGAATGCAGGTGCCCTTATGTATAGAGGAGCAAAGCTCTGACACCCAGTTATCAAAAAAAAAAAAAAAGTGAGGGACAATATCCCCATTGGTACGAGACCTTTTTTGTGGAATCAAAAGCAAACCATGAGGGGCACATGTCCAAAGTGGACAATCTCATATCATTGCAGAGATATGTGGAGAGTCATTGTCCCTAACAATGAGTAGGACTCAAATCCAGTTCATGGTTGAGATCCGCAGTCCAAGAAGAAGAGTTAGTTTCATTATAGGAGTAGAAGTAATGAGAAGAATGAAAGGGAGAGGGGGTGGTTCAGGCAACAAGAAAAGAATTGAACTTATTCTTCTTTGCTTCTTTAGAGAAGCACTTTTACGAGTCGCGTTACGAGTTGTGATTTTTTAACATCTAAATCTAAATGTTATCCCGATATGTACGCAGGACGAACCAAATGATTATATCAAAAGACAACAATTGCGCGAATTAGCAATGCTGAATTCAAATTTCAGAGAAGAGAGTCCTGGTCCCAGCGGTAGTGTTTCTCCTTTCAATTCAAGTGGGATGAAGCGCGCAAAAACCGGCCGCTGAGAGCTCACATTACTGTCCAATACATTTTTCCTCTCTATTATGAAAATTGATCACTGAAATGCCTGCCACCAGGTTAGGATTCAGTAACTAGCATAACTACAAAAATGGATGGTCAATATTCTTTTTTGAGTTTATTTATTATTTATTTTTAAACAACAGAAAGTTAAGAGATGTCTTTTTTTTTTTCCCCCTCATTTTCTATTGAGAGAGAGAGAGAGAGAGAAGGGCGTAGTGAGTAAAGGTCATGTAGTTTTGTTTTGGGAGGTGGGTTCTATCTGGTGAGTTCGTTCTGTCTTATAAACTGAATATGATTATTGAATTTATTCTTGTGCTTAGTGACTTTTGAGAAGTGTGTAATATTTATTAAAGACAAGTAATAGATAGGCAAGAACAGATAGTAGAAGGCTCAAGGCAGACTGATATATACTGTACTATAAGTTTTTTCGAGTTGGGTGTCGCTCTCGCTCTCGCTCTCGCTCTTGCTCGCTGCTTATAAAAGGCATTCATCTACCAGATTTTAGTCATTGAATACAGAAGTTGAAAGTTTGTCCTAGTTTTTAAGCATTTACTTTTTGTGGTTAAGTATACAAAGTGTAATTAGCAATTTGAATGAAGTTTTCATGAGTTAAGCTCTGAATAATTCAAGACAATTCTTGGCAAAAGCAAATTGTGTTGTCTTGTGCAGGGGGGGCCCAGTTTAGTCCCCTGAAAAAACCGACAACCAGAACTCAACTGATGCCACTGTCGGTCGGAAACGGCTAGCTGAGAGTTAATGCCTACGGCTACAAGGACTCGAAATGTCAAGTGGTACTGTGCTAGTATGCTCCTACGAGGAAATTTAGATCTCATATCATTTTTAAAGAGATTTTTAAAGGGATGTCGACTTAGCAAGCATATGAAAAATTTTCTATACTAAGTATTATAAAATTTTCATGCATCTTCTTGCTGTTATTTTGGGGTGTTCAAAAATCTCGACTCGAAGAACTCTATCAACCAACTCAATCCATACGATTTGAGTTGGATTAAGTTCAAATAAATGAATGGTTTAGGGTTGGTTTATGGATTCAGTTAAAATTAGTTTGGGTTGACTCGATTAATTCGAATTTATTATTAATTTTGAAAATTATTTTTTTAATTACTACACAATGATATTTTTATGGATTATTTTATTTTATAATTATTTATTCTTTAATAACTCTAAAAAATACATTTTTCAGTCTTTAAAGTATAATTTTTTATAATATAAAAATTGAAATTAAATAGTTAATTTTAATTCAATTTACGTATTAATATTTTACTTTTTCTTGAAACAAAAATTTTGAATAAATTACTCGAACCAACATAATTCAAATGTTTCATGGATGGGTTGAGTTGGGTTCATTATTTAATAAGAGTTGTTTGAGTTGAAAAAATTTACAACCTAAATAATTGAGCAATTGATTTTGAGTAGCTTTATCGAGATTAAAAGCGAATTGGGCAGACTTCTAATTTAGTAAATTGAGCTAATTTCAATTTTGATAAAAAGTGTCTCAACTCAAACCAACGCAACTCGTACCAAGTTAAAATTTATTGGGATGAGCATATTTCTACATACTTTTGCATTTTGAGGTGATTTTTTTTTTTTTTTGGTTTTGTGAGTGTGAGTGGCCAATCAAACAATGGATCCATCGGACACCATTGGTAATAACCAATCAATTCTTTATTCTTTATTGAGTTCCGTGCCCAATGTCAGTCCATTATATTCCTTTGACTAAACTTTTTACCACACTTCTATTACTATTCCTATTAGTCTAACTTAATAAAATATATATATATACATAAATTTTGCTCTTTCTTTCAAAAATATTTCTATAGTTAAAATCACAAATTTGGTTTATACAATTTCGAGAAAATTAAAATTTAGTCTCTATAATTTAAAGGATAGAACTTTACAAATAGTCCCTATAATGTTCATCCCTATAGTTTGATAGAACTCTCATAAAATTGTAGGAATTATTTATGGGGATTTTATTAAATCATAGAGACTAATTATAACATTTAAAACTACATAGACTAAATTTTAATTTTTTTCAAAATCATAGAAACCAAAATTTACAATTTAACCCACTTTTATTATTTTAAAAGTTAGAATATTATCTATAACGTTTCATAAACGTTTCAAAATTATCGTTGGAGTAGAAACCCGTTAGAATATGGTACAAAAAATCGACACGACGATGACTTGAAACAACGGGTAGTGACTAAGATGTTTGTCTAGATTAAGTCACAACATTCATAACTTCAACGTTAGTTTTAAAACATTTATAAAAGGATGAAAGTAATATTACAACTTTTGAAAGAGAATACGAGTATTTTTTAAACAAACGACAAAGTTGAGGTTTTTTTATTTTTTTTTATGTACATAATTTAGCAGGAACCATGGGACCGTGTGGGCGCTGAATCGGCTCCCACAGACCATAATGTCAGTGGGTTGAATGTAAAACAACGAGGAAGAGAAAAGAAGAAAAAAAAAAAAGAGGAAACTAAAATTTGAAATGTTTCTTACAAACACAATCAAACAAACAACAATAGGCCATTGAATGCCACAAATTGAGACAAAGCAATGAAGGGAAAGTGAAAGTGAAAGATAATAATATGTCAGTTAAGGCTGTTTTTTTTTTTTTTTATATTATTATTAAAAGAGTCCTTTGAATTTGATAGACCAGACAGGCATTGGCATTTGATACTAAAAAATTCAGCTGAATTGAAATTAAACAAAATGGTATTGATGTCTGAAAATTCAGGCGTTAGCAACTCTTTCACCACTCGGTATCTATCTATTGTCTCTGTTGCCTTTTTCTTTCCTTAAAATTATGCTTTAATTTCTTCTGTTCTTCTTTCTTTCTAGTATCTTCTCTGATGTTGCTGGTGACATTACAATTGCCATTGATGGCGAATCATTTCTTCTTCACAAGGTAATCAAGTTTTCGACGCTTTTCGTTTGATAACCATTTGGTTTTTGAAAATTATACTTTTTTTTTTCACAATTTCTCTTCAATATTTTTCATATTTCTTGAGGTATCATCTAAGTTGTTAGCTAAATTTCGTGAACAAAAGCAAGGTTGTGAAGATTACTCTTTTTAGTTTTTCAAAACTTGGCTTAGTTTTATAAAAAAACATAGAAATCCAGGATAGAAGTAGTGTTTTAAATCCAAAACCCAAAAAACAAATGGTTATCAAACGGAACTAAGCTTGTTTTTTTCCAATTTCTCTACCATAGTTTTCATCTTTCTTAAGAAAACATTTGAATTCTTACATTGAAATCGTAGAATTAGTATTTATAAATTTAAAAACAAAAAACTAAAAAAGAAATGGGTATAATTTTATGTTTGTTTTGTGGCGTGTTGTTCAAGTTTCCGCTGGTGGCTAGAAGTGGGAAGATTCGAAAAATGGTGGCCGATGGCAGTGGTTCAAAATTGGAGCTCGTGAACGTACCAGGTGGGGCTGAGGCATTCGAACTCGCAGTGAAATTCTGTTACGGAATGAATTTTGAAATCACGAGCGCCAACGTAGCCCATTTGCGTTGCGTTGGAGAATTCCTGGAAATGACTGAAGAATATCGGGAAGACAATCTAATTGCACGAACAGAGATTTACCTGAATGAGATTGTGATCCATAGCCTTGAAAAATCAGTGCAAGTTCTTGTTTCCATCTCTTCTGAGGCTCTCAATCTGAGTCCTGTAGCTGAGCGAGTAGGAATTACAGAAGCTTGTGTGGAAGCCATTGCCATGAATGCTAGCAAGGAGCAACTGGTTTCAGGTCTGTGTAGATTAGAATTAGATTATGGTTCTGGTTCTGGTGATTGTGATTGTGATTCAAATTTGGAGTGGTGGATTGAAGATCTTTCGTGTTTACAAATTGAATTTTATCAAAGGGTCATTTGTGCTATGGCAACAAAAGGGATTCGACCACACAGCATTGTAGCATCTTTGATGCATTATGCTCAAGCTTCATTAGAGGGAATTTGGAATCCATTAAATGACCAAAGCAAAGTTACAATAATGGAGACATTAGTAAGTTTAATGCCCACAGAAGACAAAAGTTCTATAATTCCACTTAGTTTTCTGTTTGGGATGTTGAGGATGGCTATCATGATGGATACTAGTACTAACATTGCCTGCAGGCTTGAGCTTGAGAGGAGGATTGCCTTTCGCTTCGAAATGGTTTCACTTGATGATCTCCTCAGGCTCGTACCATCCCCGAATCGAGTCGGGGATATGGATATGCGGCTGTTCGACGTCGATACCGTTCACCGGATGCTAGTTAATTTCCTACAGCGGGTAGAGGAAGAAGAAAATGAAGACTGTGGATATGAATCTGACCAGGGCCACCATGGTTGTTTACTAAAAGTTGGAAGACTTATTGATGCATATCTAGCTGAAATTGCTCCGGATCCTTATTTGAGCTTGCACAAATTCGTGGCTATGATCGAGATACTGCCTGATTATGCACGGGTCATCGACGATGGTCTTTACAGGGCGATTGACATTTATTTGAAGGTAAGTTCAATACATATACACTTTGTCAACAACTGGGTATGTTTGAAGTGCATGTTATTATAACCTGTGTTATAACAATCTATGAAATAGACTACTCTTCAAACACAAACTATTATAACTCAACTCTGCATCCTAAACACATATTATATAACTCCACACATTGATGATTTAAATAGAGTAGTGGTTTCATTTTAATTTTATTAATAATGAGACATTGTTCACATTCATCATGTTGATCAGGCCCATCCAAAGCTAACAGAACAGGAGTGCAAGAGACTCTGCCATTTGATAGACTGCGAGAAACTATCTCAAGAAGCAAGCAACCATGCTGCAAGAAACGATCGGCTACCGGTGCATATGACGGTACGAGTTCTCTACTTCGAGCAGCTGCGGTTGAAGAATTCGATATCGATATCAGGAAATATAGCAGCAGATGGATTCATGTCACAGAGAATAAGTAGTGGAGTAGCAAGTGCAGGTATGTCACCAAGAGACAACTATGCTTCTCTAAGAAGAGAAAACAGAGAATTAAAGCTTGAGATATCTCGTATGCGTGTGAGGCTAAGTGAGTTAGAGAAGGAGCAGTCGTTTATGAAACAGGGGATGATGCGTAAGAGCGAAAACGGAACGACTTTTCTGACTTCGATATCGAAAGGGATTGGAAGGATTGGAATTTTTAGCAGCCCCGGAGAAGGTAAGGCTGCACGAGCTCGAAGGTCGCGGGGTTCGGGGAAAAAGACCATTCATTAGTCTTCCATTCTTCAGCTGATTTGGCTGGTTTAGTACACAAGTTAAGTTAGAGATTTAGAGACTAAGAGCAGTAGTAGTTCATCATTCATTTCATTGAGAATTGAGATATATGTATGTATATCAACAGACAAGACAACTATCAGCTGGGCCATAGAGTTTAGTTATTGTTTATTAACAATTTGAGATTGTTATCCTATCTAGAATTAGATTGATTAATCAAATACAACAGCTCAATGAGTGAGTGAGTTTGTACCTGTGGAGCAGAGGGATTGACTGTATATATGCATGTGAGGTTTTTGTATAAAAGATCACTCTTCATGCGCTTTAATGCAATCTAACTAGTTAATGAAATATGACTCATTTTGACGTGATAATGCTTTCATAATTACTCAAAAAGGTAGTATGAGGTCGTCTCGTTTGGGCATGCTCTCGGATAGGTTACGCTCTTGCTACTAATTCTCGTTCTCGCTCTTTCTTGTCACGTCAACAAAATTGCTTTGATCTTAAAAGATGCTTGTTCTTGCTCATAATCACGAGAACCGATAGTATGATTGAAGAAGAACATATCGAAAAAAGAAAGGAAAAAAAATAGTCAAAGAGGAGTGAGAATGAAAACGAACAAAAGTGAAATTGAAGAAGAAAAAATTGAAAAGAAAAAGAAAAAAGAGATAAAATTAAGTTAGAGAATAGCGAAAACAAGAGTACACTGCCCTCACGATAATTTAGATAAGTTATGAAGTAGGTAAAATGTCATATATCATTAATTTTAAAATATATGACGAATGATATTAAAATACGGGAAAAAAGATCATCATATAAATTTTCCTATAATGTGGATGATAATTAAGTACAAATAGCTCAAAGAGTTGCCCTTTTAACTTCAATAATATGATGTACAATGCTACATTTTTCATTAATTAGTGTGTATTGTGGATTGAATCCATATGGGTTGCGTGCTAAAGCTGAAAAGCATTTGGACAAAAGTCAAATCTAATGGGAAAAAAGTGGTTCTATAGATTAGATGAACTTCACAATTTCCCAAGTGGTCAAGCGAATGGGTTGGGTTATTTTTTTATAAATTTTATTTGCCGAAAGTTTGGTCATATCATTCTTCAAACAATATTTGCTGTGATTTGTTTTGTGATGCTTTTGCTTTATCTTCACAGTGGGGACCAAACGCCATCCGGTTCATTGAATTCATAGTTTTCTTTTTATTTTATTTTATTATTTTTTTTAGTACCAGGTGAGAGATTTGAACACACGAGTCATGACCTCTTTATGTCAGATTACCTATACTCTTGTCATCAAAGTTTTTTTTTTTTTTTTTATTTCATTTCGTGAAGGTTGATTTTCTATATATTACGATGGTTTATGCTTATGAAAAAACAAATGAGGAGCTCTAGTTGCATTGTATTTTTTCGTTCATGAAATTATTATTTAACAAAATTAATCCTCTTTCCTTCTAAAATGTAATTGGACTAAAATTTTTGTGATAAAAAGTAGGATCAACTAAGAAGTCTTAGTCCACTTTTAAGATTGGTTAAAAAAAATATCATTTTGATCCCTATACTTTGCATTGTTCCATTTTGGTTGGTTCCTATAATTTCAAATATTTAATTTTAGTCTTCGTTCTTTTAATAAAAGTTAAAATTGACCCTTATGATACTTTCAAAATTTGTAGAGGAAAAACTAATAGAGACTTTTTTTAAAAAAAGATAAAATAACAATAAACTAATAGTAGGGATCAAATTTAAGATTTACTGGGATCAAAATGGAACAATACTCAAAGTACAAAGATCAAAATGACATTTTAACCTTTAAGATTTTTTGAAAGTACATAGACTAAAATTGGAGTTAGAAAGTAAATGAAATAAAAATCAAAATACAGAGACCAAAAAAGTAATTTAACCTAATGTCCATTCGATATAAGATGTGATTACATTAATTAGCTCAAAATTATGTGAAAATGAAGTCTGAAAAGTTTTGAATCGCACAATATTTTGGTATTTGAAAGAATGCCTTAAAAAAATCAATGGCACAATTTTCATACCTTGGAGGGTTGCTTTCTTCATTTCTGTCTCACAAAACTGAACTCCCGTATAAAAGAATAATGACTCAGACTTGAGTTGAGTTGAGCTCCTGGATGAAACTAAAATGGGATTGTTATTGTATTGCAATCAGCTTTTGCCAACCAGGTCAGCGCCGCTTACGTATTTAGCCATAAATGATATCAACCGATAAGGAGCCCCAATCAAAGGAGCATCTGAAAGCAGCACATCCTTCTCATCGCTCTCTGCAGCAAGCAATTCTCGGTCACTGTTCCTATCTTCATTTTCACGCAACGGCATTTGTTCGATTTCTCCCGCCTCCATTGGTAGTATTGAAGATGTTGGAGCCAGCAAATCATTGTCCAGGTTGTGGATTGGAACAGATTCTAATGCGTCCAAACTTTTTCTTGATGTAAAGGTATTCTGAATCAAGGGAGGCTCGGGATCGGTATCGTCGAAAGTGGCAGTGTCGGTAGTTTCGTTTCTCTGCTCAGGCTCCATGCTTGAAGATAGCTCAGCCTTTGTAACCCTTTCAAGCTCAACAAATAACTCATTCACCTAAGAATACCAAAAGCCAGATGTTAGCCTCGAAATAAAGCAATGACAATAATTTCATGACTTTTGTAAGAAAGGAATTTTTATCCAGCTACTCTGCATGTAATATAATATTACTCTATGAATTTGACACTAAAGTAAGACATTTCCTAAATGAAGTAAGGGAAGAGGAAGTATCGCAGATGTGCACTATAGATATTATCGAAATGATATTACCTTCCCAATAAGCTCTGCATTTTCTGTAATCAATTTATCAACCAGAATACGAGCTGCATCCACTTGTGAACTCAACATCTCCTGCTCATCTCGTACGCATTGACATGAGGAATACAAGGAGTAAATAATTATGCTTGCACTATAATTCAGAAAAATAAAAATAAAAATAAATCAACATTTTAAAGGAGACCAATAAGTCAACTGCCAAAATGAATTGTCTACAGATTGGTTTCAATAGATCTTGCAATGTTCTTCTAAGGGACTTTATTCTCGATGCAAAAATAACCTTGTGAAGTTTGACCATTCAATAGGTGAGAATAAGAAGTGAACCTTTGTGATTCGATCTGAAGAGTGAGTGTGAGTGGAAGAGATTTTCCTCTCAAGGTTCAGGATTTTTAACTGATAATCAGAAACACTTTCCAGCAGTTGTTTGTTCTCTTGCAACAGATCACGTCTTTGTTCTTCCAACTCCACAACCTGTCAGGCTTTGTTTTCAATTCCTTATCAGAACAAAAAGTAGTGTCCTATGTCGATAGCTCATAAATGAATGAACATGCGCCTGTAAGTAAATAAATGGTCTTGAACGATAAGTTCTAAATTAAAAACACCAACATCCTCCCGACCCTATTCAACTTGTTACTAATTCTTCCAATGACTATGGTGACATCACAATCAAAGTTGGTGCCTGTTTGAACAACTAGAAAACAACTGAAAGAGATAAAACCCATGATTATGCAATTTATTTGTGGATTACTAAAGTTAATGAAGCATTATACCTGTGCCTGTAACCTAGAGATGTCCTTGTTCTTATCCACTATCGTCTCCCTGCTTGAATTCTGTGAAAGACAGAACCCACCTCAGTAAGAATATAACCCCCTTTCAATGACAGCACACAATGAGAGTCCGTGTATCCAAACTAACATATATAATCAAGCTAAATACTGTCCACACCACAATTTTTTCCACTCCAACTAATAAAGAATTAAAAACCATATTTGTAAATATTGAAATTTTAATTACCTCGCCAATGAATTACTAATCTAACATCAACCATTATGCATATAATAAACCTTTTTTTTATCCAAAAACTCCTCAGTCCCTATATATTCATTGAGCATTTAAACACAAATGAACTTAGACGCTAGAGAAGAGTTTGCAAATAATCACCAGTCCAATAAGGAGTCATTACTCATTAGATCGACAAAGATGGAAGAAACTGTTAAGGGCTTATTTGGTAGGCAATTTAGATTCTGTTTTATTTTCTCAGATTCACTGAGTTCAGCAAATATGCGTTTGGTAAATGTGTTTTTAAAATAGTTTTCAGATTCTGTGATCCAAATAGTAAAGATTCCAATCTATTCTTTTGGTCCGAGAAATTCAGAATATTTGGGGCATGTGATCTTGGGTGAGGCAGCAAAGCAGATCAAAATAAAAGTAAGGTGATCGTTTCTTGGCCTACACCTGAAACCATAAGAGAGCTTCAAGGTTTCTTGGGACAAGATACTATCGAAAGCTTGTTCGAGGCACAGCACTGTGTGGCCTTTTAACTAAACAACCTGTGAAAATTAGAGTTTGGACAAAACCTACAAGCTGAAGAGGCTTTCCGAAGAGTCAAAACATCAAAGACAGTCCCTGTCTTAGCAGTCAGCACTAACGAAATTTGGCAAGGCCTTTGGAGTGGAAACTGATGCTTCAGATTATTAGGAAGTCATCGTGCAAGAATGTAGGCCTATCGCATGCTATAGTTAGTTGTAACCTCCCAAGCCCGCCAGATTTTGATTTATGAAAAAGAACTAATGACAATTGTTTTTTTTTATTCATAAATGGAATCCCTACCTTTTGGGCTGAAAGCTCTTGCTCAAAACCAATCAGTAGAGCTTCAAGCACATATTACAATACAGATTAGTGAGTGCAAAACACCAACGTCGGTTGACCAAGCTTCTAAGTTTTGATCTTGATTCTGTGGGAGGGGATGGTGAAGGAAAAGGGTCTCACCTAGTGAATTGGAGTGTGGTGACTCCGCCGGTGGAGCTTGGGAGCTAAGCATAGGCAATCTTAGGATGCGAAACAAAGCCCTTATGGCTAAATGGCTAAATCTTAAGCATAGGTAATCTTAAGTTGCAGCTCCTACCAGCGTTTGGAATACATCTCACCTTTCTCGTGTCACCAAATCTCCTTCCTAATTCCTTGCCTCATTGTTAACTTTGGGCTTGGAGTTTCAACTGTAATCAATGGCAATGCTAGGTGTTCAAACATCACTAAACTCAATCAGTGTTTTTAAGGCAACACATGCCTAAGTCGAAAGGCAAGCAACCTTAGGCATTGGCCAACAATCACCAACTTTTATCAGAATGGAATATACAACTAAAATCAGGTAGTAATGCATGAACAATTACCAACACCAACTTACTCGACCGATTATTGGTTAAGGAAATAGTAACCTCCTCTATAGGCTGAAGTTTGAATCTCCACCCTCATGTTTGCAATGTTATTAGAAAATAAATAAATAAATTTGTCTACCATACTCCTAATTAACACTTGAGTCTACTCCTACCGTTTCTCTTCAATGAATACATAATAAATAATATTAAGAACAATGTACGGCTTTTAGAAGAAATGTAGATTTTTTCCCACATAACAGGGTTACAAATGTAAAAGAGGAGAAGGTAACCTCACAGCATGTCTCTATCAAGCACCAACAATAAATTGATTACCTCATTAAGAATCAATGAAGCTTTATCTCTCTCTAGCTGCTCGATTCTGTGCAATAACCTGGCCTTCATAATACAAAATGAGGAAATTTAGTGACACAATAACTTCTGGGAAATTAATAGAACAAATAATTGTGCACGTTCACCAGGAAACAAGCTGAAAAATAGTTATGATTAAATAGCTTGAAAGATGAAGGAACTACGTAGCACAAAAAAATTACCCCTTCTAAATCCAAACCAGTCTTGTCCTCTTGTATCCTTCTAATTTTATCCACTAACGTTGCCTGCAGATTGTAAACAACTGAACTCCAATCTCTAAAGAGATAATAATAATAGATAGAAGGAATCAACAGTTGCATAAAAAAATCAAAATTGTAATGCAAAATGAATGTTGTACGGGAGCATGACCAATATAACAGAAGCGCAACACCTTCAGAGTGCCACATCGTGTCTCAAGTTTTCCTTATAACGAAATATGCAGTGTTCTCTAAAAGCCTGCCTTTAAAGAATCTCTTAAAAAGCCCTCATTTCTTTTAATTCTCTCTTTTTATTTTTAATACTTCAGTTTTCCATATAAAATGTTCTTATTTTTATTTTCATAATACGCACTTGACAATAACAAAAAATCCTTGCTTGTTCTTTTTGCACTTTGCACTTGAGTCTAGCAACTTATTGTACTTCAATGTGCCTCCTGCTTTTAAAAAATTAAATATGGCCACTTTAAATGATTAGATTGGTGCATAGTAAAAAGATATTTTAAGAAAAATACCTCTTTTTGAAGCCACGAGTGTTTTTCACCCTCAAATTCCACAAGCTTCAACTCTAGGTCAGCCTGCCAGAAATAATTATTCGAAAAACACACGCAATTCTGAAAGCAAAGGTAAAAACAAGCACATAGATCAGTTACTTGAATGTTTGCAAAAATAGATTACCGTTTTTTGTATATGTATGTTGTTTTCCTCATGCAAGTGCTTAATTGTATCCTCCAGCCTGGCCTGCAAATAAATAGCAAATGCATTAGTAGGGAAAACGTAAGCACCATATTGTCATCAGTGGAATTTGTGCAATGATGACATCACCTTATCATGTGCAAGCAAAAAGCTTTCCTTCCTCAAATGTTCGATTGTATCTTCTAAGACAGCCTACAAAAACCATGTTAAGTGTAGTTATAATATTAATAGTGAATTTAGATAACATGGATTTCATATTTTATTTATGTTGATCTATGGGACCATGGGTAAGACAGAGTAAAGGGCATCAATTTTTTGGGGGTTGCGTTCTGGTCTTTGGTAAGATGGTATGCATGGGATTCAAAGATAGAGCTGATTCATGTTTATAAAATAAGATGAATGAATAAATAGAAGGGGCTGCACATGTTCATGTCATCGTCCACTATATCCAGCAGCTGGCAATGAATCAAAGCACCCAATTATATAGAAGGTAATGAATCATTATTGAATTCAAAGGCAAACATACATCTTTTGTTCCACTGCTATGCTGGTAGGAAAGATCTACTGTATCAGAAATTGGATTTTGATCACTCTGTCCATTTCTCATGTGATTATCGTCCAAGGAAGTCGATTCTGATACAATTGTTTCATCTTCTGAGGTTCTAATCTGCTTGTTTTTCTTTTTCTTGTTTTTTCTCTTCTTCTTATCATTTTCCATTCTCCGTTTAAATTAAAATCCAACAGATGCAAGAGAAGGACCGATAATTTTAGACTTTCTTCACTTTACCTGAGAACAAAAAGGCAGGAAAAAGTTTCGCAGGTTAATCCAAGTATCCTGGCATTGTTACCAACAAGAACCTTCAATCCTCACAAGAATTGACGAGTGGAGAAAGAGAAATTAAAGCACTACTGTTAACTCAGAACCAGTTCGATAATCAAAATGTAAGAATGAAAAGAGTAAACGAATTATAAAAATAAGATAAAAATTAAAAAGGCTTTTCCAAACCCTAGCCGCCCTATAGTGGGGCGATATATCCGCATCAGTTTGATAACCAAAATGTAGGAACAAGAAGAGTAAGTGAGTTTGAAAAACAAAAACAAAGACAGACGAAAAAAGGAACAGCCCCAGTGATCTCGAAACCCAAATTAATAGCTTCTCCAAACTCGAACCATAATCATGCGACCACCTAGATCAAGCACTAAACCCAAATCTCAGAAAAACAAACAAACAAACAAACAGAAGCTTACGAAAACAAAACAATAAAGAGAGGAAGACAGATTAGTTTAATTATCCTGGCATTGCAACTAAAAAGAACCTTCAATCCTCATACGAATTGACCAAGTGAAGATAGAGAGTGCAAAGCACTACAATTAAATCCATAGCGGTTAGATTATCAAATGTAGGAATGAGAAGAGTAAATGCGCTGGAAAACCTAAGCGATCTCGAAATCCAGATGACAAGGAAACAAACAAACAAGAAGAAGCTTCAATCCTCGTGAAAATTGAGGAGTGGAGAAAGAGAAAGTAAGGCACCACTGTTAACTCCGTGCAGTGCAGTTTGATAGAGGAAATTGACAAAATGTAGGAATCGTGAAAATAAGGAAAACTGAGCGATCTGCAAATCCAAATGAATAGCTTCTCAAAACCCGAGCCCTAACAATATGGCCGCCTAAACCAAAATCTCAGTGACAACAACAAACAAGAAAGAAGAGAGTTACCGAAGACAAGAAAGAGAGGAAGACGACAGCGCCACAGCCTCCTGCAAGTATCTGGAACAGAGAAAACGAATATCGGCGTTCTTCAACGGATCGCCCGGAGACATTGTAATTTAGACATATCTGATCTGCACGTCAAACGAATAAAATTTGCTGATGGCTGGCTCCAATCTCACGAAGAAATTAGAGAGAAATGATCGACAGGAGGCCTCTTAATTTTCTCTTTTTCGGGTTCTAGCTTTACCGTCACTGCCTGAGCGATGAGCCGGAAAGGGAAAAAGTCAACAGAATTTTTAGACTTGCACTGCTCGCATTTTGGCTTAGTTTCAAATTGTTTGTGCTGTCTTAGTTGGGACATCGAGTAGTTTAATATTAATTAGAGGTTAAATTACAAATGTAGTCTCTCAAATTTGAGGTTTGTATCTATTTGTTTCATGAATTTTAAAAAGTGTCAAATAAGTCTTAAATTTTCAATTTTGTATCTATTTGGTCTATGAACTTCGAAATGTGTCTAATTAGTGTTCAAATTTTCAATTTTGTGTCAAATAAATCCCTGTATTTTCAATTTTGTGTCTAATAGGTCCTTGACCTAGTTGATGTTTTTAAAAATTCATGAACTTACTAGGTCCAAAATGGAAAGCTTAAGCTTCTATTAGACAAAATATTCAATTTTATATCTAATAGAACGGTTAATTTTAAAAATTGTGAATATGTTAGAGACCTATTAGATACAAAATTGAAAGTTCAAGGATTAATTAGATATTTTTAAAGTTCAGAGACTGATTAGATACAAAATTGAAAAATCGTGGACTTATTTGACACTTTTTAAAGTTTATGGACCAAATAGACACAAATCTCAAAGTTTATGGACTAAACTTGTAATTTAACCTTAATTATAATAGTTTGTATTTAGAGTGTACCATATTTCATATGTTATTATAATATATACTCTAGATCTCGTATTTGGTATGTATGTTATAATAATATGTGTTATAATCAAAGTTTAAAATATTGATGATGGAAAGATCGAAGTCTTAATTTCATGGAAATATCGATAAAAATGTCGATGTCGATGGATATTACTAATTTAAAATAATATTAAAATTATAAAATAAACATTTTCCATTTAAATGAGTTAAATACTTGTTATAATATTATATTCACATTTTGTTACATTTTGTTGCTATTTTCTTTAATATTTTACCAATTTTGTGCGATATAATGGAAATGTTGATTCATCTCTGGTGTCAATGTCGAACCTATGGACATGTAGAAATATCGATGGAAATGTCGACATGTCGATGGAAATTTAATACCATTGTTATAATAGTCTATGAAAAACACTCAAAACACATACTATTGTAACTTATACTAAATAATTGTGTATCCTAAACATATATTATATAATTTCACAGACTATTATAACTCACAAATTATTATGGTGTTATTATAACTCACTTGGAGGAGAGATGGAAGGCCTCTACTTTTGAACATTCTTCCCCTTTTGATAGTTCCTTAGTTTTTAAAATAACCGTTGTCCATCATTTAAAAAAAAAAACAAAAAAAAAACCAAAAAAACTAACTTGTAATAATTTTGGTGCATTTAGTTGGTGATGTAAAATTGTAAAATTTAAAATAAGTGATTCAACGAAAATAAGAGTTGTATTTTTATATTTTCAAATGTACATTGGTAAGTTCATAAACTCAATCTCAATTTAACAATAGTTTAAAATGTGTTTGATAATATATTTATAAACTATGAAAATAATTCTAGTTACCAATTAAATATTACGTTGAATCTCAACCATAATTATTAATCTATCAATATATTTTTAATATATTTTTATGTTATAAGTTTTGTATAATTATTATTTTACAATATCACGTGATTTGTAATATATTATAATATACATATTTTAATTTAACTAAAATAAATAATTTTACAAATATTTATCCAAGTTTTTACTATTTTAAGTGATATTTTATATCTTAAAAATTTAAACTCAAAATATGAATGTACTGAAAACATAAAAATGTTGTTTTCATTATTTTTTTTACTTTGGATCATCGAATCTACAACCAATTTTTAGAATACAAATTTATCAAATGCATATTCGTTGAATCCATTGAATTCAATGAATGGAAAAACATAAAACAAAATCTGCATATCCAACATGTGTTTAGTGTTTGGTTCTTAACATGACCATAAATTCAATGGGTTGAGATAAATGTCATCCATCAAAGGTCAACTAATTAGCTTCAAACCTAATAATAATAACAATAATAATCAACCTTATTTTCTACCACTTTATTTATTTATTTAGAGTTTTTGCCACTAGAAGTGACAAACTTGAGGAGCATTTATCCAAAAAGTCAGCTTCTTACTGTTGGTATTATTAGAGCAACAGTTTTAAGGGTTTGTAGACTCTTATGACGTGAACTTAACTTATTAGTATAGAGAAAAACATCGTTGTCGTATATAAAGTTGCAGATCACACATTAAAAAAGATTATTTATCTCATAATCAACTGGTTTTATGATGAAATCCTATGTTCTCTCTAATGCGGTATTAGAGTAGTATATGAAACCTAAATGGATATTGAAATACCATCAAAAAGGAAGAGAGAGAGTTTTGTGTTTTTCCGGCAAACAGATCGAGAGCATGTTTGGGAACGATTTTTAAAATAGTGATTTTAGCACAATTAATTCATTTATAATTGATTTATAAAATTGATTTCATACAATTACGTTGATGTTTGGTTTCAAACATTTAAAAAGCGATTTTTCTATATTTAAAAGTGATTTTGAATTATGTTTGGTTTCAAAAGTGATTTTATAATTAATAAATTATTAAAAATGACATTTTATATTTAAGAAATTATTTAACTAAATAATTGTGATAAATATTTATTTTTATTAATTTTTGTATTTGTTTTAATGTTAAACTTTTATATGCATGACTAATATGTTAAGTAAGAAAAATGTGCATAATAAATGTCAAAATAAAAATTTAAAAACCATATGTCTCATTCAATCTAGAATAACTATAATAAATAATCATTTTACATCCAATTTCGATTAAATGGCCAATTTCTTATGTGTCATTATTGTTAGAAGAGTTATTAGTATTATCCTTATCAATCATATAAGATGAGATCTATGTTAACAAAATAATCGTTTACAAATCCATTTATTACTTTTATCTTTATAGACGAAAACAAATAATCTAAAAAGAAAAAAGAAAGTTGTGGCAACAAAAGTGGAGAAATTGCAACTATAAATTGCAATAAAAATAGTGATAATTATATATATATATATATATAAGTACCTAAGTATGTGCTCCCAACTTATTCACCACACATTTTTTTACTTTTCTATTTTTTTTAAATACACACAAAAAAATTTGTGTGGCTACTAAGGGGGTTGAACCATATTTGGGTGTTGCCCAGGCAACACTTAAGTATTTTTCATACATATATATAAAGATAATGAAAACTCAAAGTGACCTATGGGATGGGAGAGATGGGAGAGGAAGTAAGGTACAATGGTATGGAAATGAGGGCAAATTTTGGGAGAGATTCCCGATCAATCACCTACCCAAAAATTACCTATCAACTAATTGAAAAATCAATTTCAAGTGATTTTTTATTTTTTCAAAATAAATTTTAACATTTGCCAAACATAAATATTTGAAAGAAAAGTTATAAAAAAATAATCATATAAATTATAATAACTGTAACGAGTCGCAAAATTAATTGTCATATTTATAAATATACTACACAAATAAATAATTTGTAAATATCGACAATTTTTAAAATTGTCTAGTGAGTGTATCGTTTTGTTTATCACAAATAAATGTTTATTACTAATGGACTATTTTTATATTAAGTGTAGTATTTGAATTTTCATATATGAGTCTAATATGTCCCTACACTTTTAAATATGTGTCTAATTGGTCCCCGATTTCTTTTATTTCAATAAGGGTGAGAATCAAACATTGACATCTGAAATGATAACTGATATTTTATCCAACGAGCTATGCTCCAATATAGATCTTCGAATTTGAAAAATGTCAAACAAGTTTATGAACTTTCAACTCCGTGTCTAACAAGTCACCAACGCATGCAACATTTTTTAAAAAAATTAATGATATTTGATATAAAATTGAATTTTATGTTTAATAAGATATTAAATTTTGAACCTTGAAATGAAGAGTTGCATGAATTTGAAAAAAAAAATGGTAAATGACCTAATAGACCAGAAAAATAAAAGCTTAAGGGCTCAGTAGACACAAAATCGAATGTTCAAAGATTTATTACACTTCTAAGAGTTAATAAGCTTATTAGATACTATTGAAAGTTGAGAGACTTTGTACTTTTTAAAATCTTATTAGAAACAAAATTTAGAATCCTATTTGGTATAAATTTATAACTTAAAAATTAAACCTCTAATTTAACTAAAATAAAATGTATAAATCGATAGATTTTTGAAATAAGAATCTTTTTTAAATTTATCCTCGAGTATTTGATTATATTTTTTTAGTACAATAAATATGGCAGATTAGAGATTTGAACCTTTAATCGGAAAAGAATAACAGAGACGTGGGAATGAGATGCTACTTATCAGTTATCATCATTATAATATATTATTATTATTTTTTAACTTAAAGAACATTAATTGAATGGCTATTATGAGTTATTCCTTAGTTGAGTCTAAGCATTTTATTTTATTTTCAAATGAAGAAAGACAAAGCAAAGCAAACAGTTGCGTTTACGCTACGTGTCCTCCAAACCATGCATTCAAAATTCCAAATTCTGCGGCTATACGAAAGTCAGAAATCAATCCATTCTCTATTTTCCTCGCATCCTGATCCGCTCTATCTGTGCATAATTTTTATATCCACTTGTTGTGTGCCACGTGTTTGCACAATCGATTTTCACACACGACTTCGGTTTTGGACAAATTATTCAATTAACACGTTACAACGTGGCTGACTCATAGTAACCGTCGAGATAAAAAATCTAATACTATTAGAGTATGAAGACTTTTCTTCCATGTGAGATATTCAACATGCCCCTCATGATAATGTCTCTTTAGGTTCACCATTATTTGATCGGATCTCAATTTCAATTTTTTTTATCGAATACCCGTTTGAGTTTAATGACCTTTAATACCATATTAGATTGTGTGGGGTTTCAACTCAAAACCAATTGACAGTGAGATAAGTAACTCATATATATATTATGAGATTACTCTTCATTTTTTAAGGTAGGATCCTCAACAAGTATCCTCTTGAAAATTATGTAGGGTCTACAATAAATTTTACAAGGTCTATTAGCATTAAAACATAGTGTGAACAAAGGAATATGATACTCACGTAGTATTAGAATGTTTTTGACATGAATCCAATAATTTTCATGACCCCTAATATCTATGGTATATAAATTCGAGTTAATTCGCTCTCTTCATCAAATGATGTAAAATTGTCGGCCATTGTGAGCCTGTTTTGTACACAAGTTATAATAATTTGTGGAGTATTATGCACCCAAATACATAGTATTATTACTCCATAGTAAACAACTCTATATTTTAAATCATATCATATAATTCTATAGAGTATAATAACCCACAAACTATTATAACCCATCAACAAAGTAAATATCAAGGTATGAATTTTATGAAAATGTTGATGTCGATGTATAGTTTTTAAAAAATTTTAAAATCAATTAATTTTTTAAAACTATATTTAAATTAGAAAACAAGCCTTCTAAACTTTTTAAATGAGTTAAAATATTTGTTACAATATTATATTTATAGACTGTAGGATGTTATATTTTTTATTATTTATTTAATATTTTATCATTTTTATACATAATAATGTAAATATGATTCACTTATTGTGTCGAATTCATGTAAAATATGGACATGTTGATGAAAATTTAAAAGTGTTAACCTAGGTAATTCATTCAACTGTCCAAAGAGTCGAAAGATGGTTTTTTCCGTTTCTGCCCTCCCCGAAGCTACGCATTTTATTTTATTTCTAATATAAAAGACTTTACATATAAAACCAGACGCCCCGGTGGATTCCCGTCTCCGACGCTCCCAATTTGTCTCCCGTCAGACTCCTCTCTCTCGGCATTCTTCTCAGGTACAATAATGGCAATTCCTCAATCATGCTATTCTTTTTCGTCTATGGTTTTCCTTTTTTTCGCTCGCTTTATTGTTTGTGTTTCCCCGTAGAACCCAAATTATCTACATTTTGCCCAAATCAAGATTTGAACCCTCATCGATCTTCACTAACCTTCGACTTCGAGGGCTGATGGAGCATTCAATTGTTCAATACTTTTGCATAGATCTATTATATTACATGTTACTGCTGGGATATCCTTTCCTCAATATGTTCGCCTTAATCTATGTATTATCTTTTCCTGGTTTTGACGATTCATCAATGTCTTCTCACTACCAGGGCGCAGCCAAAGAAGAAAGGTTACCCTTTTCTTAAAATGGAAAAAAAATTAAGAATTTAAAGTTTTTTTTTTTTTTCTCTCTAGTTTTCCCTTTAATTTTTAACTGAAAGATTATCATACAGGCTATGGCTCTCTGTTATTGGGTTCTTCCTTTCTGGAAAACCTATTTACTTCTCAAAATCATGTTTATGTCTGTCTCTTTTAATGTGATGATCTTATATCAGAAAGTAAACATGCAACAGTTATTGTGATTTGCACTTGGATTCTATTATTGGGATTTCCGTGTTCCCAATTTGGTGCTTTCTTTTTTAAGAGTCTGTTGTGAGATTGCCTACCTATGAACTCTTGTTTCATGAAATTGACATATTTTTGGTTTCACTTCAGATTTGTTAGCTCGATCTTCATGAATTCAGCTACTGTAGCACCCAACGTTCCCTGCAAATCGGGAAACAAGAACAACCTCTTCTGGATCTTGTCTTGCCTACTTCCTAAATTCTTGGGGACTCCATTTGCTTTTGTCAATTTCCTGTTGATCAAGGCCGTTGATAGGAGTCCATCTGCAGTGTTGGTCTAGGAGACCTCTGGGGGAAGTTATCCATAGCCCGGGATTTTCCAGACTGCTTAGCCCGTATCCCTGCCATTTACTTCCTATCATGGTTTCGTCTCAGTTTTGTGGCTTGACCAAAACTAGCAAGAGCAACCCGATTCGAAGTCAGCTTCTTTTCCCTACAAACATTACTGATTGCGCATCTCTGGATTCTGTTAATCTGGATTTCTCTGATGTATTTGGCTCCATATCGCTTCATGCCTCAACTGAAGTGGATGCTATTGATTTAGATTTTCCTGTATGCCAGGAAGATTCACGTGAACTTATATATGATGATCCTGAAGTTATTTACAACCGATCTCATTCTTTGGTTGGTCCCTCTTCTTGTGCAAGTCAAACCCTTAAGCTAAGCAAACTAACTATTTCCGAGACTGAGGGTTCAAGGGAATTAGTTGCATGTATCAGCGAGGAGACCAACAGCAAACTTCAAGAACATTTAAGTGATTCATTTACTGATAGAACTCTTGAAGATGTTGATAGAAGTTACACGAAAGTTGAGAGTGTAGGGATCGATGACTTTGAAGTTCTCAAGGTTGTTGGGCAGGGTGCATTTGCTAAGGTTTATCAGGTGAGGCGAAAGGGTACGTTAGAGATATATGCAATGAAGGTCATGCGAAAGGACAAAATAATGGAGAAGAACCATGTTGAATACATGAAAGCCGAGAGGGATATTTTAACAAAAACTGACCATCCATTCATTGTCCAGCTAAGATACTCATTCCAAGTAATTTCTGCTATCTCATATTTGTTAAGTTATGTATGCATGAATTGGGGGGCTCCTTTTATGCAAACCATTTTCTTCCATATGATATATCCCTTGAATTATATTATGGTTTTACAGATATTTATGCAATAAGTTTTTGGATCTTATTTTCATTCAAACTTGCTTTATATGTTCTGCTCTTTTGGACACCCGCACCAACACCAGAAAAAAAGGTTATTAATAAATGTTCCTTTTATAACTTATGGTTGTATCGTGATGCAGACAAAATACAGGCTATATCTTGTTCTGGATTTTGTAAATGGTGGCCATCTTTTCTTTCAGCTCTATCATCATGGGCTTTTCAGGTACATTTTTCTTAAGGAATTCTTGTTTGCTTTGGAATGCTACGCTTCTAATGCTGAATTTTGTCTGTTACAGAGAAGATCTTGCTCGTATTTATGCTGCCGAGATTGTTTCGGCTGTTTCTCATCTCCATTCAAATGGCATAATGCACCGAGATCTTAAACCTGAAAATATTTTACTAGATGACCTTGGCCATGTAATATTTCGTGTTTTTTGTTTGTGTGTGTTTACATGTGTGCACTTGTGCTAATTATCAAACTCAGAAGGCAGTGACGATGGTTCCACTGATATTGATTTCCCCCAAAACGTAGGTTATGTTGACTGATTTCGGTCTGGCAAAACAGTTTGAAGAGAATACAAGATCGAATTCTATGTGTGGAACACTAGAATATATGCCACCGGAAATAGTTCTTGGAAAAGGCCACGACAAGGCTGCAGATTGGTGGAGTGTAGGAATACTATTATTCGAAATGCTTACTGGGAAGGTTAATATTTCTCTATGAGATGGAATAGAAGGGGGAACATGGTTTGAAACGCCATTAATTCTGTTTGGTGTTTACCTGCAGCCTCCTTTTACTGGGAATCGTGAAAAAGTCCAACAAAAGATAGTGAAGGACAAGATCAAGCTGCCAGCATATTTGTCTAGTGAAGCACACTCTCTTTTAAAAGGGGTACGTGAATGGATGGTCATTTTTCAGTAATAGACTTTAATGCGTTTTTGTGTTATGTGAAAACTGAGATTGGTTGATGTACTCTGTTGCTGCAGCTGCTTCAAAAGGAGGCGGGTAAGCGATTGAGAAGTGAGGAAATCAAAGGCCACAAATGGTTCAAACCAATCAACTGGAAGAAATTGGAGAAGCGGGAAATCCAACCAAGCTTTCGCCCTGAAGTTGCTGGTAAACACTGTGTAGCCAACTTTGAGAAGCGCTGGACTGAAATGCCACTTATTGATTCTCCGGTTGCCAGTCCTAAAACTGAAGGCAACCCTTTCACTGGCTTCAGCTATGTGAAACCTGCAGCCTCATTTCTCAACCTCAACATCTATTGACAGTATGTAACTCTTGCATTTTCCATTTTAGCAGTGAATAGAATCTATCTATCTATTTGGATTGGGAGACAAATTTTCTTGGTTTGTTTGATTGACTAGTGACTTGGAAAAATGCAAGTGGCTGATTCAAAAGCCAATATGGTACAGTACATCTTTATTTAAAGTTTGATTGGAAATTTCATCTTTGAATATGTTGGTGGTGCATTCAAAAGTGTATTGAAAATAAAGGATGAGTGAGTACGTAAAGGAGTTGATGTCATTCAGGCGGTGGATTCACATGTGTCAATGGATCACTTTCCCTCCCTTGGTGCCCCTTTGCCTTTGTTGGGTTGGCATTGGCATTTGGAATTAACTTGGTCTTCGAAGTTTATGAACGTCTATTTGATAATCATTTAGGTTTCATTTGATAATTATTTGTTTTTTAGGTCTCGTTTTATAACCATTTGTTTTGTTTGTTTTTTAAAATTAAGCCTAAAAATACTATTTTTTCTATACTTTCTTATCTATTTTGTACCTATGTTTTCAAAAAAACCAAGCTAAGTTTTGAAAAAAAAAAAAAAATTAGTTTTCAAAAACTTGTTTTTGTTTTTACAATTTGGTTATAAACTTAAATGATAATTTAAGAAAGATAAATATCATTGTGGATAAGATGAATAAAAATTATGAAAAAAAAAACATAATTTTCAAAAACCAAAACTAAAATGGTTATCAAGCGGATATTTAGTTTTTAGTTTTTGAAAATTAAACTTAAAAATACTACTTCTATCAATGAGATATATTTCTTATCTACTTTATACCTATATTTTAAAAAACTAAGTAAAGTTTTAAAAACTAAAAAAAATACTTTTCAAAAATTTTATTTTTATTTTTCAAATTTGGCTAGAAATTTAAATGATTCTTCAAGAAATTTAAAAATCATCATAGAGAAGACAGAGAAATTGTAAAAAAACAAGCATAATTTTCAAAATTTAAAAATAAAAAATCAAACGGAACTTGATTTTTTAAAATTAGACTTATAAACACACTTCTATCGGGTTCTTTGTATTTGTTAGTAGAGAAATTAGAAGAAAATAAATTTAATTTTTTAAAATCAAATAATTATAAAAAAAAAAGCATTCACTTCATTCCTATATGAATTAAAAGTAAATGAGAATAATACACCATTAAAGAAACCTTTTAAAATAATTACGTGATGCCCAAAAAGAGGGGAAACCCACCAACTATAGAATATAACTATCCGAGTCACAAATTTAAAAATACTGCTGAAATTTATTTATATCAAATTTAAAAGCTTTTCCTCTTCTTGGTTTCTTTTTCCACATCACGTGTGAAAGCCTTATTACCTTTTCAACTTTCATTCCTATCCATTCACACTGTTTTTATTATATTTTGGTCCGTTCTCTAATTTGATTTTATTTTATATGCCAATTGCTCGCAATTTATTTCCCTCTTTTTTGTTTTCTTTACTAATTTAATTATACCATAAATCTGTCGGAAAAGAACCTATTTTCTTCCTAGAGTAAACCATAAGTTGAACTAAACTTTATTCTGTCATAAGTTTTTCAACTTTTAATTTTGTCTCTTCTAAATTCTTAAAATTTAAATGTCTCCTAAATTAAATTTGAAATTTTGTATCTAATATGTCAAGGCATACCTAACATTTTAAAAATTAACGAATTTATTAAATATAAAATTAAGTTTTGTATTTAATAGCATTATAAACTTTCAATTTTGTTTCTATTAGGTCCATACATTTTTTTAGACAATATTAAATAGATCAATAGATCTATTAGATAGAAAATTAAAAGTTAAAAATATAAAATTTAAATATTTTATTAAACATAGAAATTAAGGAGTTGTTTGGTGGGGCGTTAAGTGAGTTGTGAAGGCTTGTTTGGAGCAGATATTATGATTATTATAACCTATGAATACTTTACACACCAAGCACATACTATTATAACCACGTACTAAACAATTCTGCATTTTAAATAATATAATTATAATAACTCATATATTATTATAACTCACACAACGCCTCAAACAACCCTTAATAGTTTGTAGATTCTAATAGTATGCGAAGTTACATAATCTATGTCTAGAATAGAGAGTTATTTAGTATGAATTCTAATAGTATGTGTTTGAGGTACATAATATTCCATAGACTATTATAACATGTATCATTCTAAAAGTTTAACTTAGTTAATAATAAGATCACACGCATTCTAAAATAATTCGAAGATAAAATTACAACATTAACATTGCACGAGAAAATTTCTAGTACTACTGAATTATTATACTCCTTTTATTCATACTATAATTTTGAATTCATAAATAATTTGCAAGTAACATGAAAAATATTCTATAGTTCAGAAGTATAATTTTTCTCCATTGGCACTCCATAAGATGGAAACAAAGAAGGGTTTCTCTCCTGCCATTTCTTCTCGCCTCTCGGTAGTTGGTCGGAAAATATATATTAAATATTAAACGGAAAAAAAAAAAACCGGATGTAAAAACCCAAACCTGCCCCAAATACGGTCTTGGCGTGGGGAGGGTATGTTCGTAATTTGGATGTAAAGCAAAGACCAAAGGCGAAAGGGAAGGGATGAGAAGAAAGAAAGAAATAATAATTAAAAAAAAAAAGGAATAGAAAAGGCGAAATTGGGAAATATTAAATTAAAAGGCGACTGGAGAGTGACGATACTGCCCTGACCTCACCCGCCTTACCTCAGTTCTCATCAGCATTGTTTAGTCCACGCGCGCGTGGCCATTTTGCTCCAATCAAACCCGTCCATCGCTCGCGTGCACACCAAACATACCTGAAGGCGCGTGGGTTTTACATTTCCTTCTTGTGTGGAAATTTTGCATTTGCAGTGGGAGTTTCCTTATAACTTCCTTGAATTTGCATTGGAATAAATGAATTTGCCGAATAAATAGGAATATATCAGGCTGCTCTCAGAATCAGCTTCACTTGAGAGATCAGATATTATGGATTGTTCCTGGCCGGAATCTACGCCCTTCGATCGAAGAAAAGCGGCCGCCGAACTCCTCCGTGGCCGTGAATTCGCCCAACAACTTCGCGCGCATCTACGCCGGAGTACTTCCGGTTCCGGTGGAACCGCCTCCGACGATCTGGTCGCCAGAATCCTTTCCTCTTTCTCTAAAACACTTTCCATCTTGAATCGCTGCAGCGACTCCGACGACATTAACGGCTCTATTGTCGATTATTCGCCCGATGAATCTGAAGACAGTTGCAAGAGCTCCACCCCCAATAATGATCGCAGGGGTTGCTATAAGAGAAGGTAAATTTAATTGCGTTGGAGTATTGATATATTAAATTTAACCTAATCTCTCCCCTTAAGCTTATCAGGTAGAGTTATTTTACTTCTCACAGATGTTTCTTTAAATTTTCAAATCTACCATTGAAGAAGGACTCAAGTTTAATTAAATTCATCTTAACCTGTCAGCTTAAACTATTGTGTCCATTAGCGATTTAATAGTACCAAAACAAGAAATTTTGTGTTCGAGCCTATGTAAACTTGTTTCCGCACTATGAAAGGAGTGTTGGACTAATGTCATATAATTAAATTTATCACAATCTATCCTTGAGTCGATGAGTGATTGAATGTTTTTTGTGTTGTCTTAAATTAAATCAATAATTAAATTTATCCAACTTATCAATCTAAACCTTTAGGCTGATGGTTCATTTAAGATGATATTAAAAGAGTATAGGGTCATGAATTTGAATCCATGTAAATCGTTTTCTCGCCCATCAATGTTGATTTTCACCTGCACTTTTGGATTGATGGGTTACTATCGTAACTATCAAATTAGACTATTGGATTGATTTAGTTCGGCATTTGATAATGTTATTTACTCTTTCGATTAAGATTGATTTCTACTTGTTCGAGTTTTTTCAATCAACTTAGGTTTTTGGATTGAGTTAGTGTTAGTGTGTTTAATTTAATTGGGGTATGATGATTTGCAGAAAGAACTCACAGAGTTGGGCAAGAGAGAGCTGCAATCTGGTAGACGACGGGCACGCGTGGAGAAAATACGGGCAGAAGTCGATTCTAAATGCAAAATTCCCTCGAAATTACTACAGATGCACCCACAAATTTGATCAAGGTTGCCAAGCCACGAAGCAAGTCCAACGAGTGGAAGAACATCCCCCCAAATTCCGTACTACTTATTACGGCCATCATACCTGCACCAATTTCCTCAAGGCTTCCGAGATCGTACTCGGCTCCTCCACCGATTTCAACGATTCCGCCGGAGTCCTCCTCAGTTTTCACACTCCGGCCACCACCGTCGCACACGACAGAGACCACTTCTTCCCGCCTGCCGACGCCGATGCCATGGCGATCAAGAAGGAACTGATGCTGAAAGACGAACTTCTAATCGGAGCAACGCCGGCGGCGGAGGACGTCTGTTCCCCCTCCGATTACATGAGCGCCGGCCCCGCCTCGCCCGACCATTTCTCCGAGGTCATGATGGCCGGTTCCGTCATCGACTTTGAGGACGATGTTTTACAGTTCGACTTTTGAATTTTAATCCGGCCGGCATGGTTAATTTGAGATCTCCTAATCTTACTCTCCATAAATTATTCAATCAGGTCGTCACAAACAATGTGGTTGGATATAAATTTAATAATTTTAAATGTGAAAAATTCTCAGCTACATTGTGACAGCCTTATCGAATAATTTCTCCTTATCCCGGATAAATTCCTAGCTTATAAATAGTGTTTTTAACATATATTCGAATTTTAATGTTGAAAGTGCTTTTTTTTCCTCTCTCTTTCTAGAGCGCTGTCAATTGTCCCAGTGATGTAATTAAATAATTTGTAACTGTCTTGCCTATATGTGTTATGTAAATTAAATCCAGCCATTTTTTCGTGGGCCTTTTCCATTAGGTTTTTTTTTACTAGTATGGTAAGTTTGTAAATTTATTATAAAAATATAGTATGTTTTAAACTATTTAAAATATATTGTAGTTTTTATGTGGTGGAACTAGACTCTCTCTAGATGTCATACTATCCCTTAATGTCAATTTTTTAAAAAATTGCTCATAGGTCATCTCGTCTAGACAATTTATAACAATTTTGCTAAAATAGTTGAGACTCTGATTCATTAGTAACTTAGAGGGTGTGGTTTCACCCACATTATAGGGCTTGTTGGTAGGTCATTTGGATTATGTATTATGTTTTCGAATTCAATAGACTTAGTGAAAATGTATTTGACAAGTGTATTCTCTCGAATTTTTTTTTGGATTATGGGATCAAAATAATATAAATTCTAAAACATTTCATCCAAATTCTGAATTTCAAATTTTAAAATGCATAATTATATTAGAAAATGACAAAAATCTTAAAAAAAATAATTGTTCAGGTTGTAAACTCAATTTACTTTGGTTAAATTTATAAATAAAATGTATTCATAAATTAATTAATAATAACCTATATTTAACTTAATATTTAGTTTTGCAATTACAACTAATTTTATAATCTATAAATATATTACATAGCATACTTTAAACAATTATTTAAAATGGAATCATGTTTTTAAATCTGTTACCAAACGCATATCTCAATTATCAAAATATGAAATATAATTTTAAATTTATGTTTTTAGATTGCTTATCAAACACCTCTCGTTTTTTTTTCTCTATTTTTTTTATTGATGATGATTCCCTCTGATAAATTAGAGTTGCACTGTTTTTCTAAATGGTTTAAAATAAGTTATATTTCTATAATAGATTTATAAACTTTACAATACGGATAGAAATTGCCCTTTGAATTAGTTACTTGTTTCAATCATATTTCTACAGTGTGTGTTCCGTACATAGTTGTGTTACAGAAGGTTAGACATCTATAATAATTAAAATTTAATTATTTAAATATAGGTATCACAATCTTAAGCTTTCTAGACTTTCTCACAGACGTTGGATTTGGATCAGTTTTGTGGATACCAACAAATTACAGGTCAAAGGTTGAGAGTGTGAAACCGATACATGTGCGCCATCATTATATATAGAAAATCGATGGATGCTTTCGTCTTATTTGTAAAATATGTTTTTTTAAACAAAAAAAATATATATATCTGCCAACTTTTAGTTCGTTGATTAACTAAAAAAAAAAAAAAAATCAGTATCTACCTATATTTTGCTATGGGCCATTTAAGATATGACAAATGTTAGAAGTCTTTATTTTTCTTATGAAAATAGTACAAAAAATCGATGGATAATTAATTGGTATATTTGAAATGTTTTGGGAGGTAAAATTTTGTTCAGATGATCATTTTTTTGTTTACTCCATTGAAAAAATTGAAAAAAAAAATTAACTCTAGTACTATCTGAATATCGAAATTTTTTTATACTATTTCTATTGATAGCTTGCGATATCAGTATTTTTTTTTAAAAAAAAATATGTGAGTCTACTCGTATTTAAAAATTATTTATAAATCAAAGAATACAATATGAACAAAGAGGATATGGTACTTTCGTAGTATTTGAAAATTTTCCAGCAAACATAAAACACTTTATTATAGATTAAAACAAAATCATCAAGACCACAACTACAACACAACGAAGATTCTATTTCTATCACAAAAGTTGATGGTTGGTCTTGTTGTCATATTGTGATTGTCTTTTTATAACCATCGGATGCAAATCTTAAATTTTATTGACCTTCGATAACCGTCAAATATAAATCTTAAGAAAAAAAATGATTTTAAATAGATTAATTTTATCTTAAAGCAAAAACAAAAAATGGTTGGGATTAATTAGACGTGGCTAGCTTGAGCTCTAAACACTCTAGGCATTAGGGGTGTATAACTAACCCAGTAACTCGAGCAACCTAGACTATCCAACCCAAACCGTAACTGTTGGGTTGAGTTAGATATTTTTTTATAGGTTGGGTTGGGTTAGAAATTTGGAGAACCAAAAAGTTTAGTCGGTTCTCGGGTTGAGTTTTTTAGGCTCGGGATGACCCAACCCAACCCAAAGTTTACTTTTTTTTAATTTTATTTTAATTACATATATATACTTAAAATGAATTATTTGTCAAATTTTTATGTTTTTTTAGACTTTTAATAAATGTGTAATATGTTATGAATTTTAAAGTTTGATATTTGATTTTTATGTGATTTTAATTATTAATTCAATAAAAAAATATTTCAAACAATTAAACAAAATTATAAAAAAAAAATTAAAAAAAATAACCCGGCGACCCAACCCAACTCAACTTGAATAGGGTTAAGTTAGGGTTGGTTGGATCGAATGAATGATGGTCCGAAAATCTCTCCCAATCTAACCCAATTCGACATATGTACACCCCTACTAGGCATTTACCATGAGAGAGAAATGTTATACCTTTCTGTCGTAAAAATATTGAGAATATAAACCAGATAACTGTTATAGTATGAAAATGATTCTCTTGTTTTATTTTTCTATAGTCTGTCTCAAAGATGATTAAAATGGTATAATAACGGACAACAAAATTTTAAAATGTTAAAAAAAGAGAAAAAAATATTTTTAAAAGAATAAAAATTATGGCTGATGCGTTAGGTAAGTCGGCTTTGGCGGGAAATTATAGTCTTTGGACAACTATTCTACCAAATTGGTTCCTAGATTTGTTAGTTCGTGAGAAAGCTATTGTTGTAACCAATGGTACTTGACTTTTTCTAATGAACTTTCCGTCTCAAAAAACAAAAACAAAAAAAAGAATAAGAAAAAAGGCTAGAATTTTAAAATACTATTTTTTGTATCCTAGTCTATTTTAGTCTTCGTGTTTTATAAATTTATACGGAAGTAATGGTAAAAATGTGAACATGTTTTTAAATTTTAATATTTTATAAAGAAAAAAAAAAGTTAATAATTACTTTTTTTTTTTCTCCTTTGAAGTTACCAATAAACTAATCATTTTAAACTTTAATTAAAGTTTGGACATTTTCAAATATAGTCTAAAATAAAATTAAACTCAAATACATTGATTAAAAATCAAAATGACATTTTAACTATAAAACAAGATTAAAAATTCCCTGACATTTTCTATCACTCAGCCGCCCACGTGATTGCCCTCTTCAATACTATATTGCCAGCTATCGCTGTAAGTATAATTTGTAAATGCCTTTATTTATTAACTTACCAGTTACCAGCCATAATATTTAGTCAGTGATAAAAACATAAATTTAAAAACAATAAATTTAATAAAAAATAGTTATATATACATGCCTAGCATATTTAGATAAAGTGAATGTTTTTTCAAAAATTGTTTGATATAATATATTGATAAATAATAAAAGTAGCTGTAATTATTCAACTATTATTAATTAATTTAGGAATGTATTTGATATTAAATCTTTTGTATTATTATTATTTTATAATATTATATAATTTATAATATATTATATTGTACGTATTTAATATAATGTAAATAAAATCAATATGTAAGTTGAAATATTATATTTCATGCTAATTTTATTTTTTAATATAAATTTTTCATTTTTCATTTTTCATTTTAAAATCGAAATCTTGATATATTAAAAATATACCAATTTTGTTATTAAAATTTCCACAATTTGAGTTATATAAATCAAAATTAATTTTTAAAAACAAATCTACTACTTTGTATCTCAAATAGAGACTATTATAACTCAAGAAAATCAATTATCTTTATTTTTTTTAATACGTCAACAATTGAGGGTGGGGAGATTCGAACCTGTGAAATTTTGGTTATAAGTTTTACTTAATGTTAGAGCTATGCTTTTGTTGGCGCTATTCTCTTATTAATTTTTACTATTACATGCAGTTATTTTTATAAAATACTTTTAAAGTATTTAGAAGATCTTAATTATGCCTCACTCTTAAACTTTTGAAATATTTCATTTTAATTCTCTAATTTTAATATTGTTAAAAGAAAAATCATTTAAGAGTACTTTTTGTTATAACGAAGAACAAAAATTAGCATATCATGTATTAAAACTGTAAAATATATATGGCATAGTTTACAATTTAATTTTAATCATATAAAATAATACAATTGTTGTTACCCTCCATTAATGTTTTCTCTCCCTTTTTTTTTTTTTGTTAATAATTGAATGGTGTGATATGGAATGGAAGTGAAACTCATGTGCAAATGCAACCAAGTATTGTTCTTAAAAAAATATATTCATAGTTCACTTTATTTTATCTTAAAATCTTGAAATTTGTTTTCTTTCTAAATATATTGTCCATCTCTAACTTTATTTATCTCTAATTTTTACCATCCTCTCACATTTCTCTCTCTTTAAATTTGTATAATGTCTATCTCTAATTTTATTAAATTATTATTTTAAAATTTTTAAAATTTATTTTTTTATTTTTCTCTCCTTCAATAGTTTTTAACTCTCTCTAACTTTTGTTTATCTTTAAAATTTTATTTTCTCTAACATCTTTCTCTCTATAATTTTTGTATATTTTAATTATGTTCGGTCTCATTTTGTACCTCTTTCTCTAACTTTTTGCTCATAAACTTTCTCTAATATATATAAAGTCATAGATTCCATTTAACTAATTTATAGACAGAAGGAATTGGGAACGATGAATATAAATTATTCGATGAGACCATCACAATATAATTGTTTGAATAATCGTTTGACACGAATCCAATAACTTTCATGCCCCATAATAATTATTGAATATAAATCGAAGTACTTTTCTCTTTTCATCCACCAGTATAAATTGTCTGTTACATTATGGTGGTCTCACAGAATCATTTCTCAATAACGAGAGGAGATATTATGAGATAGAGAAAAATGAAAATGAGATAGAGAAAAATGAAAAAAGTAGCGGTCTATTTTCCTCCCAATATTAGTGCAATTTCATAGTTTTTTTTTCCTGTACTATTGCAAATTCATGGTTAAAACTTCAATCAATCATATCTTAAATTATAACCCATCATAAATGATTTGATTTATTAATTAATCAAAGCTAAAAAAAATGATTTGACTTGATTTAGTTTAATTAGTCAAAATTCAAATAAAAACCCAAACGAGTGATTTGATTGAATAATCAATCAAAACTCAAATACAAATAATAACACGATTGATTTGATTTGATCGATTGATCAATCAACAAGCGAAAATGAGAATAATCTAAGTTAAAATAATATTTTAATCTCTTACTCTAAATTTCGTCTTATTTTAATCTATGTATTTTAAATATTCAATTTTAGTTACATACTTTAAATAAATTTGAAAATTATAAATTTTAGTGAAACTAGTTAAATAATAACAATAAATTTCATGCCAAAAAAGACACCAATGTTTTCAAAATTATATATATATATATATATAAACAGTGACAAATGTTATTAAAAAAAAAATAGTGACAAGAATATTTTTTGGAAAATTGACTATTTTGAAGATTTAAAAATACAGTGATTATTTAATCTAAAATATATGGACTCAAATAATATTTTAGCCAATAATATATTTGACTTAATTAATATGTTTAATTATCTTTTCAATGTTAGTTCAAAATATAAAATTAGTGCCAACAATAGCATATTTCAACAAGCAGAATATATGGGTTTATAACCAATAAGTCATAGGTTTGAAATCTCTTAACTTTCAACAAGCATAAAATAAGGCTCCATGTAGATCCATTCCTAATTAAATCTTCATTCTTGTTGAACTAAAAAAAAGTTATCGATCAAAGGGTTTTTATTTTGTTTATTACCATTAACTAGGGATATTATTCATGAGCAGTATAGGGGTGGAGACAGTGGCGTATCCATAATTTGTATCGAGTGTGGGCTTGAATATGACATTGAAAAACTTGAACCTGAGATATGAGGAGGGGCTAATGACATATTTACCACTATGCGAGAATGTTTTTTTGTTATTTGATCTGACTTTTTCTATACATATTATTAAAGGTAAAAAATTTGAGAGTGGCTAGTAAATCCACCCCTAGGTAGAGAAGCCTTCTTTATCCTCATTCTTGCTCCCATTTAATTTATCACAATCGGAAATTTACTATTAAATTTCGTAGGAAAATTTAGTTTGATAATATATGTAAGATGGTGATTAAGGACCTTTAGAGAGTACATACTTATGTTAGTTAACTATATTCATTTGACAAACCTCGCTAGGAATTATTCATTATTTACTTAAAAAACTCTATTAGATTAAATTAATTCTTTTGAAAATTTTCAATTAAATATGTAATTTTAGGTAGAGAAATTCTATTTAAATAACTAATTCCCAAGAAATCTTTATCTAAAAAGAAAATTTTTTAAAAGTTAATATTGCATATCAAATTTTATTTATATAGTTCAAATGTTCAACCATATCATATCAAAATAGAAATTCCTCACAAAAAAAAAACATCCCTATCATCAATACTCATTTTTAAAAGAAATAAGGAAAAAAAACTACACCAATGCCTTTATTTTAACAAATGGCGAAAAAAGTAATTATAAACAACTTATTATGTACATCTGTTTGCTTGGAAAAGAATAATATTTCATTACATAAACAAAAATACTTGGATGCAACCGAATGAATAGCCACATAATTTTTTTTTAAAGTTATGATTAAAAAATGAAATACACCACAATGGAGTGTAACTTGGTCAACACCTAAGTGCAACCCTCACTTTGCAGTCGAATAGATAACCACAAATATTTTTAATTTTTATTAAAGAAAAAGTTATATGATTAAAAAATATCCAGACAACACCTAAGTACAACTTGAATGATAAAATCTAACCTAAAAGAGAAAAAAAAATAAAAGAAATAAAATGTGGGACAAGTTTGGGTAGTCTAAGAATTTGAAATTGGGTCTCTAACTGAAAAAAAGGCTTGATATACTAATAACACCTAGTTTTTGCATCAATAAATCACAACGAAACTCTTTGGACGTAGGTTACTTTTCATTCTAAATACAAACTATATTATAACTCATAACTATCCATTATAAACATAAAGTTTATTATAATCTATCATATTTTATAATTCACTTACCGCTTCAAACAACTTTTACACTCGTGAGTGTGATTTAACAGCAAATTAATTAAAATCCATGATAGAAAACCCCCAAACCAGAGCCAAGGAACAGAGAGCCACAGCAACAGGACCAAGGAACCATACCAATACAAGAAAAGTAACCCACATCAAACGGTTCCCTACAAAAGCCAATGCAAATCCTCTGTCGACCAGCCTCTGAATATGACCACCGCCGGTGACCGGCGGACGACAAATTTGAACCCGATCACTAACACTAACCAACAAGCCACTGTCGACCAAAAATCCCACCCCAAAAGAACTGCACACGAAGCTCGACACCGACACCACAAACGCAGCCGCATATTTCACAACGAACATCGCCCCACTACTGAATAATAACAATTCTCGAGCCGTTGCAGCTCTGTAAGCATTGTTGGCGAGGGCCGCTACGGAAATGCTCACAGTAATTGATATGGAAGCTCTGAGAATTATGATCATGAGATTGTTTCTCAGCGTCTGCACCGTCTGCATGCTGTCGACCGGCGGCTGCAGCGTCTTCTCGAGCCAGGCTCGCCGACCCAGCCGTTGGATTCCGATGCTCGTCTTCTCGGGGTTCTGCTTCAGGCATTGCCACAGATACGCGTGGTACCCGGCCACAAGCAACACGCTCATGCTCATCAATATGCAATCTAAGTAAAATTCTTCCATAATGGATTATTATTTACTGATTGAGAAATATTTGGCAAATTCAATTAAACCCAATACTCTAATTCTGTTTTATATGTGTGATTAATTGTGTGTATTTCTTTATGAAATTAATTGTTAATAATGGTATGTGAGGTTGTGCATTTCTAAGTCATCAAATTAGTTCACCAATTCAATTTTTATGTGTGTTTGGAATTCTATTGCATTATATTGTTTCAAAGCAAATCAGCGTTGGTGCATGTGCATTTCATTAATTTTAAATTAGGCACAACTTGGTTCCGTCTGTCTGTGCTAGCGTTTGGTGTACTATTTTAGATTTGAATGGTTTTGAAATCTAAATGTAAAATGTTGTTTGAATCACTGTGTTCAAAACTTATTGGGTTTGCAACACAACTCTATGGTTTTGTTTCGCTAATTTCAATACAATTTAATTCCAACACAGTTTCACTAATTCTCATACATCAAACACCGTTTTCTGATTCCTAAAGTTTCAAATACTTAGAATAAATCCCTCAGGTTTCGATGTCAATAATTTTGATTACGAACGGTGCTCCAAACGCCCCCAAGTGTTGTACAAGTACAACTTATTTTTCTCTTTAAAAAAAAATCAAATGGGCTGCAAAATATATGAATGTGGTTGTACCCAAGTATTTTCATTTTAAAAATGGTATGTTTGGTCTGTTGTCTAAAAATAAAAATTTAAAAATAGGAGATGCAATGAAAATTGAATTATATTTCATATGTATTTTATTTAGAAATTAGATTTAGTTGTTATAAACTATAAATTTAGTTGTAGTTATAAAACTAAATATTAGGTTGAAATGGAATATAAACTATTATTTGATATGGTCATTGTTATTGTTACAAGGCACGCACTAAAATTGGATTTGTGGCTGTGGGCAACTTAGCCATGGAGCCATAAAATAGAATTCAGTTGAAGCTACCCCTCTTTCCACTACTCTATATATATATATATATATATTAATTAATTAAACAAATGTAAAATTGCGGTCAGTGGCCATCTTCAATAAAGTTGTTTTTTTTTTTTTTTTTTTTTTTGTAAAAGTTGGGTGAATGAAATTTTAATATAATACTACTTTTAAAATCAAAGAAAGATTGAAAAAAAAATGTCAGCATATATACAATATTCAGAATTCCATGTTATAATAACTTGAGTTATTATAACCTCATGACTATAATAATAATCTGCACCTTTTGCACGAGGTTATTATAACTCATACTATAATAATCTGCACCCCAAACACAAACTATTATAACGCACAGACTAATAATAACCCACAGATTATATAATAACCAACTCTGCGTCCCAAACACCCCTTTAGGGTTTGTTTGGTTGGCCCACTGTTATAACCCGTGTTATAATAAACTGTGAAATACTCTGCACCCAAACACAGACTATTATAACCCCAAACTATACTACACTGCATTTTAAATAATATTATATCTTTCACAGACTATTATAACCTCTGTTATTATAACCCACTCAACGCTCCAAACAACTCCTTAGAGTCTAGTCTAAGTTCATTTTAATCGATAGTTGCTTACATTACCATCTCGTTTATTTAAAATTATATACAATTTTAAATCACCATTAAAAAAAAGAACATATTTAAGTCAAAAAAATATATGTAGTTCCATTATAAGTAACCCAATCAAACATATATTTTTAGTTCAACAACCTAACATATAGTTACGGAGATTTAAATTTCTAACTTTTTTATTGATGATATAATATTTTAATTAGTTGAATTATGTTAAGTTGATAATTATTTTGTTGTATAACAATTAGAAGTTCGGTTTGGTTTTAATGAATACCTTAATTTAAATTGTGTAGCAATAGAGTTTGTCCTTTTTTTTTTTTATAAAGCTTCAAATTCTACTGAATTTACAAACAACACTATCCAAAATAAATTAGGTCATATGTGTTATATAATACACACTAAAAAATAAGTCATACTTATATTTAGAGATGTCCACGGGGCGAGGTGGGGCCGAGAATGATTTTCCGTCCCCGCGAAATTCTCCATTTAATTTTGTAGGGAATGGGACAAGGATTTCCCGCGGGGAATTCGTGGGGATCGGGTTCCCCACGGGGAATAATTCCCCGTTTACCATTTATATTTTTCTACATTTTATTTTTTTGAAAATTTTTATTTAAATAGTTAATTACTCATTAGAAAATTCTATTTAAGAGACTTTTTTTTTTTTTCAATTTTCTTAAAAAAGTAAAATGATATTTAATAAATTTAGAATTATGGTTTATTATATATACATAAATATATATTTAAATAATAATAAAAAATCGGGGCGGGGACGGGGTCGGGAATGTATTCCCCGTCCCCGTCCCCGTTTGGCCCACGGAGAAAAAATCATCCTCGCTCCCTCCCCCATTCCCCACCTAAATGCGCGGGAAAATAGACATCACTACTTATATTCTATTTGAGAAAATGAAAAGCTGTGACATTTTTCAATTTAATTCTATTTATGTTTCATAATATTTTCAATACCTCAATCAACTGTATTAAATTTTTGTTGGCGTGCCAATATTTCTTTATGTCTAAGTTCAATATCAACACATATCAACATTTTCATTAGAACGTAAAATATCAACATAGACATTTGATTGTTTCTATTGACATTTCCTTAAATTTGATACATCTTCATTTCATCACAAAATTTTGAACATTGTTTATAGGCCTATAAGTAAAATATGCATAATTCCAACCCCACACAAATACATTTGACATTGCGAAAGATATGGGTGTTCACGATCACGATTCGGTGTGGTTCGATTTTAAAAGGAACCATGGACTAAACCATACATATTAGTTCTTGGGTATGTTAAACCGACCAAAATGGAAAGTCTTCGGTTTGAACCACCTTGATTCACTTTGGTTTATAACTGTTTGTTTTTTTTAATATTAAACCAACTTTTTTTTTCCAAACATAATACATTCAAATAAAGAAAAAAAACAACAGAAGGCTAAACTCACAATTCATTATTAAAAAACAAATAAGGAAAAAAACGTAGAAAAAATAAAAAATGGGTAGGGGCTTGACTTGAGTAAGGCGTGCTTAATAGTAGATTTCGGATGTGAGACACATTTAAGTTTCGTTTGATAACCATTTGAATTTATTTTTGGTTTTTGGTTTTTGAAAATTAATTAAGTTTCTAAATACTATTCCTACCTAAAGATTTACTTATTTTGTTATCTATATTCTACTTTTGTTTTGAAGAATCAAACCATGTAGAAAATTACACAAAATATCTTTTAAACACTTGTTTTTGTTTTTAGAATTTAACTAAGAATTCAAATCCTTCCTTGAAAGAGATGAAAAAGATGGCAGAGAATTGAAAGAAAATAAGTTTAATTTTTCAAAAACAAAAAATAAAAATCTAAATGACTATCAAACGAGATCTTAGTTTTTATTTTTATTTTTAAAAATTAAGTCGATAAATATCATTCATACTTCCAAATTTACTTATTTTGTTATCTACTTTTTATTTATGTTTTCAAAAACCAAACTAGATTTTGAAAAACTAAAAAAACGTAATTTTCAAAAACTTACTTAAGGGTAATGAAGATTATTATAGAAATACTGGAGGAAAAAAAATTAATTTTAGGGCTGTTTGGAGCGTTGAGTGAGTTATAATAACTGGGGTTATAATAGTTTGTGAGTTATTATAGTCTGTGAAACAAATAATATTATTTAAAATGCAGAGTAGTATAGTCTGGGGTTATAATAGTCTGTGTTTGGGGTGCAGAGTATTTCACAGGTTATTATAACACGAGTTATAATAACTCGTGGGCCAAACAAGCCTCATTTTTAAAATATATATACTATTAATTCAGTTTTCAAAATGTATGAACCTTGAAATCATTCTATTTGAAAGAAAAATCGAACCGAACTCCGGTTCGGTCGGTTTGAATCGGTTTTTTAACAGCCGGCCACGGCCAAAGATACTGCGTGATTTTCTCATGGGCTTAATTTACCGTCGCTGACGATCAGCGGACTACCTTTACCAAATGATTTATGGCGCGAGCGGCGAGTAGAGAGTTGGGGATGAATCACAAGGTGATCGGCAATGGAAATGCCTGGGTGCTCAGTTTTGTAGTTGGATTGACATTCTTGTGCGACAGATTCATAGAGGTTGATGCTTCAATTCACGAGTATCGAAATGAAGTTTTCATCCCCAAGTCAAATGCTTTCTTCTTCCATGGCGGCAGCGAAGCTCTTTTCGCTTCTAAGGTACATGATTCTTCTTCTCCAGATTCCACTGACAAATCCCTCAAAGGCAAATCCTTCATCAGGTAAACATTCGTCCCTCCACAAATTTGATAACGCTTTTCTTTCTCTTCCACGTTCCACCTTCGATTAACCGCACATTTGCTTCATTTTGCTAGGTTTTCTACTTCCTATTCACTCCTTAATTAGTGAGTGACAACTTTTTTCTGTTCTCTTCATCGTCACTATCCTATTTTCTTTACCTAGATCAGTTTCATTCTTCTTTTCATCTTCATTTAGAAACATGAAGGGGTACATTTTTATAGCTCTATCCATCAACTACCAGTTCTGCATATGAATATTTTTTTTTATTCTTCGGCCTTTTGATTTGAATTCCTGCTTCTTAGTTCGTCTGCTCAAGATATTACCATTGTATATCGTATATTGTATATTGTATACACAGGATTTAAGCCTCAGTTTTGAAATGGTAGGTTTGAAACTGTTACTTTCGTGAGGACGAAAGAATCAGCTAGTCAGACGAATGAAATGCAGCAATTTACTGGATTGGTGGAGGCTATCATCCTCGAGGTCAAAGATAGGGAGCGAATTGGAGGCTCCTTCCTCAAGTCAGATATGATATGCTGCACACGCAGTCTTCACGATGCTGGACATTGTAAGTCAGGCGAGGTTATTATCAATGAAAATCATGACAACCCCAGCTGGCCTAAACGCATCAAGACATTCTTTGTTGGGAAAGATGAAACTGCTGTCATTCCACCTCAAACTATTGAAATCAATAGTACAGGGATGTACTACCTGTATTTTATGTTTTGTGATCCTCAACTCAAAGGCACGATAATCGAGGGAAGGACCGTGTGGAGGAATCCGGATGGCTATTTACCAGGGAAGATGGCTCCTCTAATGAAATTTTACGAATTCATGTCTTTAGCATATCTTTTGCTTGGCCTAATATGGTTTCTATGGTTTGTTAAGTATTGGAAGGATGTTATACAGCTACATTACCACATTACAACGGTTATTGCTCTTGGAATGTGCGAAATGGCTGTATGGTACTTTGAATATGCCAACTTTAACTCAACTGGAAGCAGACCAATGGGAATTACTATATGGGCAGCAACCTTTACATCTGTGAAGAAGACATTGTCTCGTCTCCTTCTTTTGGTTGTTTCAATGGGCTATGGAGTGGTGAGGCCAACCCTTGGTGCTATCACTTTAAAAGTGCTCTTTCTTGGTTTTGTATATTTTGTTGCATCAGAGGCACTTGAGCTTGTGGAACATCTATGTAACATCAATGATTTCTATGGAAAAGCTAGGCTGTTTCTGGTTCTACCTGTTGCTTTCTTGGATTCATGCTTCATTATCTGGATCTTCTCATCTTTGTCACGAACATTGGAAAAACTTCAGGTATGCAGGCTTAAATTATTAATTATTTCTCGCATCCTTGCTATCATAACTTCATTTATGACGTTTCTGCATTAAGTCCTTTATTTTAACAATTATATAACGAGTATGACCATGTATTCCCTGACTCTGAGTGAATTGATTGAATCTCTGTGGTGGAATACTGTGTATATAACCGATAGACCTGCCTCCAAACAAATTATGGATTTGATTGCTGGGAATGGCTGGAGGGTAGCTTGAAATTTGTTATCTGTCAGATGCCAAACTTTCTTGAATTGACCTATTCTTACTGTTTCGAATGATGCAGATAAAGAGAAATATGGCTAAGCTGGAGTTATATAGAAAATTTACCAATTCTCTTGTCGTATCTGTTCTACTTTCTATAGCTTGGATTGGCTTCGAGGTAATGTTTTGTGGATTTAATTAATCATAATGAATTCTTCTATGGAGCACAAGACTTTACTGGTTTCTAGATTATTGCCCTTACGGCCCCACTATACTTTCTCAAATCGTGTTGGATATTTATATTTGCCACACTTCTAAAAGCACCTGGTTTGTTAACGAATAAAAAAGTGTGAGCAAATAATTGACTCATTTTTTCTCTTGTTTTTGACTTAGCTATACTTCAATGCAACTGATCCATTAAGTGAGCTATGGAAAATCGCTTGGATCATTCCAGCTTTCTGGACTTTCCTGTCATTTTGTCTCCTGGGCGTGATCTGTTTACTCTGGGCTCCATCAAGTAACCCCACGAGGTGCACATCTGTCTGGCTAATGACCCTGAATGCATTTTTTTTTGTTTTTCTGCATGCTCTATGTTTTTTGTTGGAATAACTTTTTTCAGTTTACCCACTAGGAAAAGTTTACCTTTCCCTTTTCTTGGTGGACGTGGAATCAAATCATGTTTCTAGAAAAACGCTTCCTGTTTGAATGAACTTAGTAGCCTAATCCGAATATTTGCTTTAAATTTGAGAGCATTCACTATTTGGATAGCAGTCAAAAGTATCCGATCCGATAGTGGATTTTGAACGCAAGATTGAGAGGAAATATAGGAGCTCATTTTAGTACACACATGGCCCTCATGATTATGATTATTTTATTATTAACACCAATTAGAGTCTTTTTTAGTATTCTTTATTCTCCTTTATTCTTTTTATACTATCAAAGAAAAGTTGATTGTATAAAGGTGTGGTTTGATTCTGTTGCACCACGTGGCTTTTGTATAATTGCAGGTACGCATATTCAGAAGAGACAGGTGAAGACTTGGAAGAAGAAGGCATTTGTTTGACCAGCGGAGGAGATATGGCTTCTACTAAACTGGAAAGGAAAGAAAGGAAAGGAAGGGACTGATAATTACGGGCGACCATTTATATGGCCACGGGGAAGACACTGAGGAGGACAAACGAGAATAGGTTTGATTTTGTATTACAGTTACAACGGCGTTGGTAAATTTACTTATAAAATCTAACTATGCAATCCTTGTATCTATTTGCATGGCCAAAAAGTATGAGAACCTGAATCATCGTACTAATTCAACCTCCAACCCTTTCTAATTTACAGTACACGATGTTTTTTTTTTTTAATGTGGAACAGATGGAAGTAGATAGGTTTATAAGTTAGAAACTTAGAGCCTAGTTGTGGTGCATGTTATAATAATCACTCGAAATATAAACTATTATAAATTTAGACTATGTACCTCTTAAACATAGATTATATAACTCCAAATACTATTATAATTTGCAATTCCTTAAATTTAAACTTAGTTGAACCATGGGAAAAAAATAAAAAAGAAAGAAATGTGCTCGTTGAATGTTGGATCGATTACTATATGATCAACAATTGAATAAATTTTTAGAACTAAAAAATTGATAATTTCTATCAATTCTAGTATTTTTTTTCTTTGAAGTTTTATTATTTTTGAATCATATATATAGTTTATGTTTTTTAAAAATGCAAATGAAAAAAGATTCATGGATGAATTCTCTTGTGAAAGTCTACGAGAAGGATGAATTTCCACGCTCTAGTATTGTTGAATTTAAAATTGGCTGCAAATAACTTAAAGTTTAGCTTAAATTACACCTTGAAATTTGTGTTTGGACTTTGAAATTAACTACACCTTAATTTTTGGATTTTGAAATTTGTGTTTATTTAGTTCATTGGCTTTTAAAATTATAAATTTAATCTTTGAACTTTTAATTTTTTTAAAATTCACACATCTTCTAGACACAAAATTACAATATTAGGACTCTATTAGACATAAATTTTAATTTTATATCTAATCAATCAAATAATTTTTTTTTTAAAAAAATCATGTTTTTCATAAATTTATTAAACGCACAATTAAAAATTCATGAATTTATTAAACACAAAATTTAAAGTTTAAGGACTTAGTCACATTTTTGAAAATTTAGGGTCATCTAAAAACAGAAATTTAAAAACAGGGAATTCAATGAAAGAAGTTATTTAGAGTATTCTATAACATATTTATAGATCACGTTTTCATAAATGTGATTGATACTAAATTTAGAATTTGATTCTATTTTAAAAAGTTGTTTAAAATATATTCTATAACATATTTATAGATCATGAAATTAGTGGTAGTTATAAAAATAAATAGTAGGTTGAATATAAGTCATTATTAATTAATATATGAACATATTTTTTTTAATAAATTTTGTATACTTACTATTTTATAATATAATATAATATTATTTATACGTATTTTAATTTAACAAAAATAAATTGAGTTTATAATCTCAAATACTATATTGATTAAGATTTTTATCTTTATTCAATATAATTTACCTTTTAAAATTTGATGAAAGAATTCAAAGTCAGTGAATTTGAATACATAAAGTCTAGATTGCCTGTCAAATAATTTCAAAAATTAAAAAAAATAGATATAAATTTAAAAGTTGATTGCTAAACTTACAATGGAGTAATTTAAAAAAAAAAATGTATCTTATTACCGTAAATAATGGAGTAGAAAAAATTGGGTAGCTGAAATCGGAGGCCTTCGCCTAAAAGGACAAGGAGTCCAAGTCCAACTATACATGCAACGCCGCGCCGTGGCGTTGCGTTATAAAATCTCAGCCGCCTGCTCCTCCCGTGTGGAATTTTCAAAAAAAAAAAAAAAAATTAAAAAAAAATAATTTCAATCGTCCAATTTGTCCGCATTTAAGTTTAGTTGCCTGTTACTTCCAGACGAAGGCACTGCCGATCTTCTTCTGCATTAGCTGGGGATTTCAGAATCAAATTGTTGCACGTCTTCAACCTCCATCTCTGACTCTGTTCGTCTACGATTCTCTCGACGTTTTTCTCCTCGGTTATCACTGCAATTGATTCGCACTTCTTTTAACTACAATTCCATCTCGCAAACGCCAACCCTAGTTTCGTTTCTTTCTTCCATTACCCGGAGGAGTTCACTTTTACAATTCTAGCTTCATCGGCCAAGTTCAGTCTATACTTATTGATTTTCTTCCGTGATCTAATCATGAGGGGAAAACCAAGTATTTTTCTCTCCGTTTGTTTTGTTCTTTGTGTCTCTTGTTTCGGTAGATTTGTTGTCGAGAAGAACAGCTTGAAGGTAACTTCCCCAGATTCAGTCAAGGGTGTTTATGAATGTGCGATTGGGAATTTTGGGGTTCCTGGATATGGAGGCACCATGACTGGCATTGTGCATTATCCTAAAGCTAATCAGAAGGCGTGCAAGAGCTTTGATGATGTCGATGTCTCTTTCAAGTCCAAACCTGGAAGTCTACCTACCTTTGTTCTCGCCGATCGAGGAGGTTAACCTTCTCAATTTGATTTCCATTATGTCCTCTTGATTGTATTATCTGTTTGATTCTTTAATTCATTATGCAAATCATGAATATCGTAGTTGTTGGTTTCTTCCAATAGTCGAGTTTTCCAACTCTTTTATGCATGATCGAATGGTGGGGGGCTGAAATTCCGTACAATTTTCTCCCTATTGTTATTTTGGTTCAAGGGAATTAGTAAATTAGTATTATATAGGTGGTATAGGGGTCAATTAAAAGGACTTTTGTATTGGTTATGCTCTCAATATACATACCCAACTTAGGTTTGCTTATCTTTGGGTTGGTATATGTGCATGTGTCATTCAAGCTATCAATATCTCATATAATCCCCAAATGGGGCACATAATTTCTCCAAGATATATTTTAACCGTTTGGCTCGTTGATTGAAACTCAAGATACGAGCTCTAAACTTAATTTTTGACGTTGTTATTCTCTGGAAAGGAATGTATGTCGTTATTTCAGTATGTAAGAACGTTCTTACTTTTAATTCAAAATTTACTACCATTGTATTCCCGTCTTGCTCTTATTCAATATTTTCGTTCTTTATTGAGGAATATGTTGTCCTTTGCTTTAGATTGTTACTTCACCCTGAAGGCGTGGAATGCACAAAACGGTGGAGCTGCAGCAATTCTTGTTGCAGATGATAGACTTGAACCATTAATCACCATGGACTCTCCCGAAGAAGAGAAAGCAGATGCCAATTACCTAAAAGACATTACCATACCTTCTGCTCTTATCAGCAAAAGTTTGGGGGATGACATCAAGAAAGCTCTATCTAGTGGAGAGATGGTTAATATTAATCTTGATTGGACAGAAGCTCTTCCACATCCTGATGATCGTGTTGAGTATGAATTTTGGACAAATAGCAATGATGAGTGTGGGCCAAAGTGTGATAGTCAGATTGAGTTTGTGAAAAACTTCAAGGGAGCTGCTCAGACTCTTGAGCAGAAAGGGTACACTCAGTTTACTCCCCATTATATAACTTGGTATTGCCCAGATGCTTTTACATTGAGTAAACAATGCAAATCTCAATGCATCAATCATGGGAGATACTGTGCACCAGATCCCGAACAGGATTTCAGTAAAGGATATGATGGAAAGGATGTAGTTGTCCAAAATCTACGCCAAATTTGTTTCTTTAAGGTTGCTAATGAATCTGGAAAACCTTGGCTTTGGTGGGATTATGTCACTGACTTCTCAATCCGTTGTCCCATGAAAGAAAAGAAGTACAACGAGGAATGTGCCAATGATGTTATTAAATCCCTTGGTAGGTTCATTGTTGAATATTTGTTTGGAATTCAATAAATTTTTTACTCAGTTGGAGCTACCAAAATCTTTCTATCTCTGATGTTACCACACTGGGACCGATCTCTAACATGCTTATTTTGGTTGCCTTGGCTATTAAGGAATCGACCTCAACAAGATTAAAGACTGTATTGGAGATCCAGGGGCTGATCTGGAAAACCCAGTTCTTAAAGCTGAACAGGATGCACAGGTGGAGTTTTGAATCCATGGCCTTTTCCCCCTTCCACCCTTTCTAAACTTGTGTCTTTCTGCCTTGGTATTTTTCTCCCTAGACTCGATGTTACACTTTTAGCTGTTTTGTCCTCAGATTGGTAGGGGCTCCCGTGGAGATGTTACCATATTGCCGACTCTTGTTATAAATAACAGACAGTACAGAGGTTTGAGTGAATTTGGTCCCGTTGTCCTTGCAAATTTTGACCAAATGTTTTTGCTATGTATATTTTTATTCATATTGTTTCCTTGATTTAGGCAAGCTGGACAAAGGAGCAGTTTTGAAGGGCATTTGTTCTGGATTTCAGGAGACGACAGAGCCTGCAATTTGTTTAACTGAAGGTCCTAGCTGACTGGCCCCTCTCTATAGCAAACACCAAATAAAATGAACCAAATAAAACATTCAACAATTTTCATTTATCCCGAATTTTCTGAGTGTTTTCAAGTAAATTTTTGTGGATTTTCTCACTAATGTTGCTCAAATTATGTTATTGGAGCTATCCACCCCAAATTATACCAACTCTGCAGACAACTCTATTCATTGTCAGAACTATGAAGTCGTGGAGATGGCTGTTATTTCCTAACTCATCTTTTTATTTACAGACGTGGAAACAAACGAGTGTTTGACAAATAATGGTGGTTGCTGGCACGATAAGGATGCCAATGTTTCTGCATGCAGGGTATTGCATTTTTAAAAAATCTATTTTGTATTGATTTTCTTGTAACTTTGTTTGTGTTTGTGTACATGTATATATTTAAAGAATTATATCTAATTCACCTGAAATTTAGGATACATTTCGGGGAAGAGTTTGTGAATGTCCTACTGTTCGAGGTGTAAAGTTTATTGGTGATGGCTACACTCATTGTGAAGGTAAGTTATCTTGAGATTATGCAAGTCAAAATGAAGATGGTGCCGTCAAAATTGTTAAATTTCTTTTGCTTCATCAATTTATCATAACTAGTAATTGATAATATGGATTCTGTTGGCAGTCAATAGTTTCAAATTCTTGGGACCAAAGGGTTTGAGAGTATTCTTGGGATCGTAGTATTAATTTCTAACAACTTCATTTGTTTGCCCAAATGGAGAAAAAATCCACTATGTATGCCTTTTCGTATATTTTCTTTCCTTAATTAATTACTCAAGTGTCTGCCTGCTTAATTTTGACAGCTTCAGGAGCTTTGCGCTGTGAAATAAATAATGGGGGTTGTTGGAAGGGCACCCAAGATGGCAAAACTTACTCTGCATGTTCTGTAAGTTTACTGGTCTTACGTATCATATGATGCTCAGCATAGAACTAGAATAAAATGGACTAACCATATGTCCTTGTATTTTTAATGAATTGGTCAGGATGGCCATACAAAGGGCTGCAAGTGTCCTCCGGGATTTAAAGGTGACGGAGTCCACAAGTGTGAAGGTACTCGACGCTGTTTTATTTATCCACAACCTCCATTTATTAATCATTTTTAAAGTATGGGGAATGGTTCAGCATTTGTTCAACTTGCATTGTTTTAGCCTCTGAGTTCTCAAAGATAATGAGAGGCAATTAATAATCAAATTGGGTAGATTTGGATGTGGTTCTCCACTTCCTTTAGTTTTTTCTATAATGAGGCACGATACATGTGAAATTTGTTAATCTTGTTTCAACATACTAGCTACCAATATTGTATCTCTTTTCAACGGTATGTCCATGGATTGAAAAGATGATAGGATGCTCGTTAATTTTTTGTGTTTCTTAAGTAGGTCACATGTTTTTCATGGTTTTATTTGCTTGCCAGACGTGGATGAGTGCAAGGAGAAGCTAGCATGCCAGTGCGCAGATTGCAAATGTCATAATACATGGGGCAGCTATGAGTGCAATTGCAGAAATGGTTTACTGTATATGCATGAACATGATACGTGTATAGGTATCGTTGAACACCTTTTACTTTGGTCGTCATTCAAGGAGTAATAGGAGTTCCCTCTCTTTACTTGACATCTTTTACTCAACCGTGTTAAAGTTTTCTTTATATGTTTTTGCCTTAAAAACTAAACGATTACTTGAATGTCTAACTTGAAGTAAATATATGTTTTGATGGTGTGAGTTTTTCCTGACACAGAACATTAGACTCTAGATCCATGTATGATGTAGAATTTTCTGATATTTGTGATCAACCGGTGCTTTCAGTTGTCTATTTATACATTTGATGAATAATTTCATTCTAATCTGCTTGGAAAAAATCACTAGGTAACATGGGGAATACTGTAACAAGCTGGAGCGTTGTAAAGATTATTATCCTTGTGTTGGCCATCACTGGGATCGGGGGATATGCAGTTTACAAATACAGAATCCGGGTACTGTTATCTTCTTCCTCCTCTTCTTTTTGGAAGTTATTTGATTGCATCTCTGATGTTTATATATTCCTGTTAAGAATTGAATGAGGTGTATGAACACCGAATACTGTTACAAATAATCTACTGATGCTAGAAAAATCATTGTAAAGCTGTGTACGTAAACTGTAAGAATGAGTGTGCATTTATGTTAATGCCAATATTTTTGACTTGGTGACATTCTTATTTTCATTTTAAAACTGCAGAGGTATATGGATTCGGAGATACGTGCGATCATGGCTCAATATATGCCCTTGGACAGTCATGGAGAGACTCCTAATCACGTTGCCCGTGGGGACAATATGATATAGTAGTGACTTCATTGGAAGATTCAGCTTTTGGACAATTGTGGAGCTGACTACTTCTTGAAACGTTATGCGGTTTGAAGCTGATGGCATCTTTAGGTTGATGCAGCAGGTCGGTTGGTTGTAAATTATATGTAGCTAAGCTAGCTGAGGTTTATAGTATAGTATAGTATAGTATAGTTCTGTTACCATATGGGAAATATTGGGGATTCTATCTGTCCTGTCATTTTTCTAACTTCCCACGTCTGAAAACACCTGTGATCAGAAAACAAGAGCCTAGAATGTATATTTATTTTTACTTATGCGTCAGTTTTGAGCGTCAAATGGGATGGACTGGTGTGAGGATTGAGTGAGATCCTCTTTCTTAATAAGGAGCGGAGCTGAGCTGAGCAGAATGCCAAATTCAACGGCATTCAGGATTTTCGATTGCTTGGTCTTTATGGCGCCCAGTAATGGGCTGAGTTCAACTCATTGGCGATGGCATGGCATGGCATGTAATGAATATCTTAGGTTCGCTTGCATACTAACATCCCTAAACTGCGTCGAAATGACTCATTTCCCGACGTTTTGCTGATTTTTTCATTTATAAGACGAAGGCCATAGAGCTTGTCCAAAGTTCTGTTATGCTCCATCTAAGTTTATTGTGTTGATATAATTAAATTTACCATAAGCTATCAGCTTCAGTTTTTGAGTTGATTGGTGATTTACCATGATATTAGAGCAAGAGGCAATGTGTTCAAATTCTTGTAAAGTCGTTTTCTCTCTCAATTAATATTGATTTCCACTCGTTGGGCCTTTGTTCAAATTTGAAATGATCTCAATTTAAGAAATAAAACTCTTTAGTATTATCTATTTATGTGAGAAAGAGAGCAGCCTTACCTAGGTTTGGGAAGCATGAAAAAAAATGAAGAAAGAAGCGCCATTTACGGCACTCATGTGTCATGTGGAAGCTAAGCATCCTTGCATAACCCGAGATAAGAAGACTACTGAAACTTTGAATTTTAAATAAGACATTGGAAGGAGAGATCTTCAGTGTGGATGGAAACTTCGAAACTAAAACCAAAAAAAAAAAAAAAATCAAATCAAGAGGTCAATTTTGTTGCAAAAACTAAAAACACAGACAATGAAGGGGGTAAGTTTTAGTTTAAAATGAATTAGGGTTTTGTGGGCAAAAGGAATTTGATGGCAACTTGAATCTGCAAGAAAAGGTTAAATTTGGAGCAGTGTGTTTGTTTAGTTGTGAATGCCATGTAATTTTCTGTGACTGCAAATTCTCCAATGAGACAAAAGTTCAAAAGGTTCATATGGCCATGGCTGCTCCAACTCAACTGAGACTGTAATATTAAACCCCATGGGGTTCGGTTAGGTGAAATTACAAGTTTAGTCCCTGAAGTTTGTTAATACTTGAACTTTAAAAAATGTCAAATAGGTACTTAAACTTTAAAAATATATAAATAGTTTCCAAACTTTAAATTTTGTATCTAATAGGTCATAACATATTTAAAATTTTCAAAAATTAACTGATTTATTAAATATAAAATTGAATTTTATGTCCAATAGAATCTAGTAACTTCATGAATTTTGAAAATTGTCAACTAAGTTAAGGACTTATTATACCTAAAAATGAAAATTCATGGATTTATTGGATATAAATTAAAAGTTTAAAGACTTATTAAATACGTTTTAAAGTTGACCAAATAGACAAAAATTTGAAAGCTAAAAAATCTATTAGATACTTTTTAAGTTGAAGATAAATCATACACAAACCTAAAAATTTATGTACTAATCTTGTAAATTAACCTCTTCTTGTGTTGACCAAAACCCAAATGAAAGTCTTCTGCGCCACGTAAAGAAGAAGCAAAATGCCTGACAAGTGACACTCTCACTCTCTGTTCTGTTCTGTTCTGTTCTGTTCTGCTTCACTTTCCCCGTTGCTTTTCTCTCTTTGGCAGACACTCTAAAAAGAGAAATCAGACACTATCATTACTGTTATTATTATTATTATTATTTTTTCCGACCAACCGGTTACACCCTCTTCACTCTTCTTCTTCTTCTTCTTCTTCTTCTTCTTCTTCTTCTTAATACCAACTCACTCCCTCTATTTAATGCTTCTTCCACTACCTTTTTCTTCATAATCTTTTCCCATTTGGTGCTTTTCCGGCCGGATTTCCTTTCCTCTTTCTTCCAAATATTGGCATTGGCGTGTATGTTTATGTGAGTGAGTATTCTATCCCTTCCTTTCTCTTCTTCTACAATTCTCAATCAACAGCTAAAAGTGAAAATTAAAAGTGGGATTGCTCTGCTTTCCTTTTTTTTTTTAACTTTGTTCTCTGTCTCGCATCACCATTGCATTATTCTGTTTGACGAGATCTTCTTCTCTGTTTTTGTCTTTCTGAATTTCCTTCTTCTTTTCTTCAATCCTTCTACTTCTTCCAACATTCCAAAATCTATTTTTTTGATGGAGAACTAGCATTTCCTTCCATTGATTGGAGAAACATGCTTTTCAAACTATTCCTCATTCTTGTCTTAGTTCCTGCTTCTGTTTATGGTTTGGACACTGTTTTCAATGATGATGTTCTGGGTTTGATAGTATTTAAAGCTGGCCTTCAAGATCCCTTGGGTAAACTCGTTACATGGAATGAAGACGATGAAACTCCCTGCAATTGGTTTGGTGTTAAATGCAATCCTAAAACCAATAGGGTCTCTGAGCTTGTCCTTGATGGCTTTTCTTTGTCTGGCCACATTGATCGTGGACTCTTGAGGCTGCAGTTTCTTCAAATACTCTCACTTGCCAACAACAATTTCTCTGGCACAATTAACTCTGCTCTTTCTCATCTTACAAATTTGCAAGTTATTGATTTGAGTCACAACAGTTTATCTGGACCCATTCCTCAACAACTTTTCTTGCAATGTGGCTCTATAAGAGTTATTTCATTTGCCAGCAACAATCTCACAGGAAATATCCCTCAATCCTTAACCTCTTGCTTCTCTCTTGAGATTCTCAACTTTTCATCCAACCACCTCACTGGGAAATTGCCTTCTGGGTTATGGTATTTGAGGGGGATTCAGTCTCTTGATTTCTCAGACAACTTGCTTGAGGGACAGATTCCTCCTGGAATTCAAAATCTATACGATTTGAGATTTGTTAACTTACAGAAGAATCGTTTTTCTGGAAGGCTTCCTGAGGATATTGGTGGCTGCTTGCTTTTAAAATCAATCGATTTTAGTGAGAATATCCTTTCTGGGGGTCTTCCTGAGTCAATGCAGATGCTTAGTTCTTGCACTTATCTGAATTTACGAGGAAATTCTCTTATGGGTGAAGTCCCTGGTTGGATTGGGGAGCTTAAAAATCTTGAGACTTTAGATCTTTCTACCAATAACTTTTCAGGTCAGATACCAAGTTCAATTGGCAACCTCCAATTGTTGAAGAAGTTCAATTTATCCATGAACTATTTGACTGGAAACTTGCCAGAATCCATGGCAAATTGTAATAATCTCTTGAGTATTGATGCTAGCCATAATCATTTGAATGGCAATCTCCCCTCATGGATTTTTAGGGCAGCTATGCCTAGTGGAACCTACAGACTGGGAGAAACTCTGTCAAGTCCAACCTCTTTTGAGGGTCTTCAAGTTTTGGATTTATCTTCAAATGTTTTCTCTGGTCACATTCCATCTAATGTTGGAGAACTTAGTAACTTGCAGTTGCTGAATATATCAAGAAACTATCTCGTGGGTTCTATTCCAGGGAGCATTGGTGAGCTAAAATCAGTATATGCTCTTGACTTCAGTGACAATCAATTAAATGGAAGTATTCCTGCTGAAATTGGAGGAGCCATTTCACTCAAGGAATTGAGGCTGGAGAAGAACTTCCTCACTGGGGAAATTCCAGTCAAGATTGACAAATGCTCGTTGTTAACATCATTGTAAGCTCTCTCTCTCTCTCTCTCTCTCTCTCTTTCTTCATTAGCAACATCTTTGCAAGTTGGTTTTCTTTCTCTTTTATAAAACTGTCTTGTTTTCAGTTCACTGACAGAGATTGTGGACTTCCTTTTATAAGATCGTTTTGTTTTAATATGTGAAAATTTGGAGCTACATGTTCAGTGTTCACCTGATAAGACATAAAGTGGCTGCATTAAAAGCATTCTGTTTTGCAACTACTGTTCCTAGTACTTCCTAGCATGCTTATAACAATATATTTACTCGTGTGTTGTGAATAATGCAGGATTCTTTCTCACAACAACCTCACAGGCTCAATTCCTGCTGCTGTTGCAAATCTCTCCAACCTTGAAAATGTAGACTTATCTTTCAACAAACTCTCAGGAAGCCTGCCCAAGGAGCTGACTAATCTTTCCCACCTCCTCTTTTTTAATATCTCCCACAATCACCTTGAGGGGGAACTCCCAGTTGGGGGCTTCTTCAACACTATATCTCCCTTGTCTATATCACATAACCCATCTCTTTGTGGTGCTGTTGTCAATCGTTCCTGCCCCTCCGTCCATCCAAAACCGATCGTCCTAAACCCGAATTCTTCTGATACCAATGGCAATTCCCCCTCCCACAAGAATCATCATGAGATCATACTTAGCATATCTTCCATCATTGCTATTGGTGCAGCTTCTTTTATCCTACTTGGAGTGGTAGCTGTGACTATCCTCAACATCCGTGCAAGGTCCTCACAGTCACGTTCTGCTGCTCTTGCATTATCTGCTGGGGAGGATTTTAGCTGCTCCCCAAAAACTAATCCAGACTACGGAAAGCTCGTCATGTTTTCAGGAGACGCGGAGTTTGTAGTTGGTGCTCAAGCATTGCTGAACCAGGACTGTGAACTCGGTCGAGGTGGATTTGGAGTTGTGTACAGAACAGCGCTTCGAGACGGGTGTTTAGTTGCAATCAAGAAGCTAACTGTCACAAGTTTGATCAAGTCACGAGAAGATTTTGAGAGTGAAGTGAAGAAGCTGGGACAGATCAGGCATCACAATGTTGTGGCACTTGAAGGGTATTACTGGACAACCTCCTTGCAGCTCCTCATTTATGAATACGTCCAAAATGGAAGTTTGTATAAACATCTACAAGATGGAACTTGCGACAATTGTTTGTCATGGCGGCAGAGGTTCAAGATTGTTCTTGGGATGGCCAAAGGATTGGCTTATCTGCACCAGAATAACATAATTCATTACAACTTGAAGTCAACCAATGTTTTGATAGACAGTTTTGGGAAACCAAAAGTGGGGGACTATGGCTTGGCAAGGTTGTTGCCAATGTTGGACCGTTGCATCTTAAGCAGTAAAATCCAAAGTGCTTTGGGATACATGGCTCCAGAGTTTGCCTGCAAAACAGTGACTATAACTGAAAAATGTGATGTGTATGGTTTTGGCATCTTGGTTTTAGAAGTGGTGACAGGAAAAAGACCCGTGGAGTACATGGAAGATGATGTTATAGTGCTCTGTGATATGGTAAGGGCAGCTTTGGATGAAGGCACGGTCGAGCAATGTGTCGATGAGAGGCTCCGATCAAACTTCCGAGTTGAAGAGGCCATTCCTGTAATGAAACTGGGTTTGATATGTGCATCTCAAGTACCATCGAACAGGCCGGACATGAATGAGGTTGTCAACATATTAGAGTTGATCCAATCCCCCTCTGAAGCTGATGAGGAGTTGGAATGAAACTAACCAGCAACACAGATACTTGCAGTTCTTTGGTGAAGCTCGATCTGCTCGATCTGTTTTCACCAAAAGAGAAAACAGGAAATACATAATGGAGAATTGATTAACTTTTCCATTTCAATGAGTTTGATTTACATCGTTTCATTGTAATCTTGTTTGTAGTTCTTTTATTCATTTTCTTAAAGCTCCACCATACCATATTCATTTCACCATGAAGGATTACATAGTGTTTCCATAAATTATACCCTTCAATGCTTATGAAACTATCTTTTGCTCAAATGTACTTTTGTTTCAACATTGATATAGTTAGGTGTCCAATGGGCAATCTTTCTAACAGTTTGCACTTTGCACCATTCTTAAACCTGACAAAAAGGTTAGTAATGCATTAAAAGGATCATACTTTTACTTTAACATATTTGATACTACAATTGTAAACAAAAGTGGTAAAGGAAAAAAAATGGTGTGATGAACATGGATTAGTTTTGAGCAATGTACACATGATGTTAGTGGGGAGGGATGCGACCAAAAAGAAACCAACAAAAGTGGATTGGACTTTTGCTTTATTTATTTAGGCTCTATTTGGAGTACAAGTTATGATACCATGTGTTATTAATAGTTTGAGAATAACTCTCCACTTCAAACACAGACTATTATAAATCAGGCTAAATAACTTTACATTCTAAACATAGATTATATAACTCTACAGACTATTATAACTCACTCAGCACCCTAAACTGGGCCTTAGTTTTGGATGCGATGCTAATGATATATAGCCAACTCATTCTCACTCTTTCAAAGCAAATCTTCCTTGTGGAGCTTCCCACATCTCAAAAGCCCACTGCTTGGTTTAATAATTAAGACTTAGACGTCAAGTTTTAGATAATTAAATGATTGTAAACCTGACATCCCTAGTGAACTGTGAACCCCATTCAAATTCAAATGCCTTTGATATAATCAATACCCCCATTCATATTCACATTCACATGCGGGTCCTCTTTAGCACTTGCATTTGCAAGCCTTTAAAATAGTAATGCCTTTTTCCTTCTCCATATGATGTTAGGGACCCATCTTTATTTTGATTCCTTAATGCAGGGGCAATGAAAAGTTTAACTTAAAAGATAACTGACTGTTCATTAAAATCATGTTAGAAGAAGTTATTATGTATCATAATGCTCAATCCAAATTGAGTTTTGAAAGACGTAATTACCAAGGGCAGAAGAAGTAGCATAAAAGAAATCATTCATAATTATAAAACAAGATATATTGGAAAGCATCCTGAAAGAAAGCAGCTTAAATAATTAACACATGGTTTATTTAGAAAACTAGAATTAACCCGCCAAAAAAAGAAAAACAACTTTTAGGGCCTTGTTTGTTTTATGGATTTTGGTATGGGTGGCTCTCCACCCCCTGTGGGCCTCGTGGCTTAAGTGAGCCACCCCATGGCACATGCGTGTGTCATGACATGGGTGAGTGTTGCAAGACGAATGTCTTGGACGTCTTCATTTGAATGAGATTCTCAAGAATAGTGTTGAAAGTTTCGATATAGAGCCCATTAGCGGCCAATGATCCAAGAATGTCCCGACAAACCTAGTCATGGGGAGGACCGACTGAAAGTACACAAATTGTGACGTGTATAAGTTTTGTTGCTTAACAAATGACGCATGGTTGAGGATAAATAACTTTGCCTACGATCTGGCCACGAAAGGTTGCGAGACAGGAATTGGGGCTTGACTCTTGAGTTCCCCTTAAGGCTAGCCATGATCAGGTGAAGGATCATGGTGCTGCACGATTGGAGAGATATGACCATGACATTTGCTCGATATTTTGTTTTTACTGATTTTCAATTTTTAAGAACCAGGATATTATTATCCAAAGACCTTTAATACCATCCAACATGAATCTTTTTATATCCTCCATATATGTAAGATTTTTATGTCTAAGAGTTGAATATAATACACTAATTAAGAGTTGAATATAATACAACTAATTAGTCAATTTATACTCATTTTTTTGAATACCTTTTAACTTTTTGTTTAATTTATACTCATTAATCATTATCAATTACTTATTAATATCAATATGTTTTCTAGACTTAATATAATAATAATTAATACTTTTATAATATTTTATTACCTATTTATTATAAAATAACATCAACATTTAGTTGATTAATTATCACGCATAAGTTTCAGATATTTAATATAAACCACATAAACGATCTGTAAAAGACAGCATAACGAAGGAAACAAAATCATTAAATCAGCCTTCTCTCTCTGCTTCTGCTCTTTTACTTCAGTGAGAGACAACAGACCAATTGCACAATTAATCCCAACATGCATAAAAAAGGAAGAAGAACCACGCGAAGGTAAAATTCAGGCGTGACAATTCCTGAAAGGTAATGCTTCTCAGTGATCAATACAAAAAAAAAAAAAAAAAAAAAAAAAAAAAAAGTAATCCAGAAGAATGTCTGTACAAAATTATTTCACAGATTAGAGAGAGAGAACCTGTTCCACATTCTCAAAAAGATACCCATGCACATGAGCATCAGAGCATGTGTATTGTGTTATTATTTACGGTTCTCTTTGCAATGGCAGACACCATCATAATTTTAAAGCTCGCATGAACATTTATATATTGTAAAGTTATCATGTAAAAAAATTGGAACTGTATTCATAAAGAAGTAAAAATTCCAAAAAAAAAAAAAAAAAGACATAAAGAGAAATGCATTCTCTACATCCCACCAAAACAAACCCAAAAATTTGTATGGACTGGCTTTTATGGCTTCTGACTGAATATGCGACAGCTACAAACTCTATATAATCTAAATCAGAAATGGGAGGAAGGTTTAGATTCAACTATTGAATAACCTCAGTGGTAAAATTATGTGCTTCATATTGTCCTTTGTGCCTTTCAGTCACATACTAGTGATCAAATTGTTGAGAGACCAGAAGTTTTGTTGTCTTCCTTCTCTGGCTTGCTTCATTAACTAAGCATTCCAATCATTCTCCCACCCATCTTTGTTGGGTCTAGCAGTAAGGCCATTAGCTGAAATGCTTCCAATATGGCGGCCGCCTGGTGATTTCACAGAATTTTCTTCATCCCAGTCATCATCCCAAACCTGATCCCAACCTTCAGCAGTTTCAACGTTGACAGCTGAGGGAGAATCTGGCTGTGCCATTTCAAGCTCTTGATATGGGATACCACCACCAGCTTGTCTCCTCCTAAACTCGCAGCAAGCCCAGGATGCCCCGAAGATTACGACTGCTAGAATTAAGAAGTAAGCACCGTTTACTGGTGTTGCTAGCTGGTCAAATGAAGGGAGATGCAGAAGAAGGTCTTCTCCAGAAACAAGAGGGGGGTTTGTGTAAAGCACGCATTCTCCATTTCCAGCATCTAATAGCAATTTCATGCCTTTTTCGGTCGTCAGTGGAACAGTAATCTGAAGAATAAAAGAACAGAAAACTCTAATTCTATTTCCAAGTGTTCACACACAGCAGATAGTCCTAATATTTTCACAGGACATGTGCACAATAGAATATATGAATTCAACCACCCGACCACAAAAAAAAAGACATATCACAAATTTTGATACATAAAATGAACCATTAGAATGTTGGGATTTTGCTTTGAAATCGTTCATTTGAGAAGTGGAAAAACAAAATTTCTTAAAGCTGCAGCTGATGCCCGAAAGTCTAATTGAATACATTAACTCAGCCGTGGTAAAGAAATTTTAAAAAAGTTACGAACTTACACCATGCCCAAAAATTGAAGAAATAAAAACTTATTTGGAATAAAGAAACAATGGTAGTATAACATAAGAACAAAAAATACACAGCTGACATTTGGGAAAGAGTAGGTTGAAATTACAAGCCCTTACCCTTCTTGAATGATGTTTTAAAATCTTAAGCCCCTCGAAAAAGTTTTCTCCAGTAACATTCACTTCTAGCGTATCTTCTCCTTTGTTCAGGACTAGAACAGCCAAATCTCTGGACTCTTCAACAAGGAAAAAGATGTAAATATAAGGTTATTTTCATCGCATATTAATATTAAATATATCAGAAATTAAGCAATGCCGGTCAGTTTAAGAAACTGATCGAGTCAACTCCAAAAGTTACACAGTGGTAAAAGCCATTGGGTTCCAAGTGAAACAAAAAAAAAACCATTGGGTTCCACCAAGTGAACATGCATTAAAGAACCCCTCATAACATATACATGAGTATCAATATTCAATCACTTAATCAAAACCTCAGGTTAACGAGTCAGCCCCATGTTTAATATAAAAAAAAAATCATTACTTTAGAGCACAAGATTTGCAAGCAGAAATGGCATTTCCTTCAATAGAATCATGAAATAAATAAAATTCATAAACCAAAATAAAGGAATACTAGCACCTGAATGGTTTTTTCTGCTTCAGTCACGTTACTAGTCAGATAAGAGAGAGTGAACGGACTGCAATTTTTCTTAGATGATGTTAAAAAACGGACTGTTGGGGGAGTGACAATTTTCTTAGATGTTAAAAAGAGAGAGTGAACTGAATGAATTAACAAATACAAACAGGGTCAGACTCAGACGCCAAAAAAAAAAAAACAGTAAAAAAAGGGTCTTAAATGAACAAATTTCTCTTCTTATCTACGTTACCACTTCATGATTAACAAAAAGAAAACAAGTGAAGTATATTTTTGCTTCTCTCCTATAAAATTCAACACAATTGCAAGTACTTCCCTTTCCTCTATGTTCTGCGTAAAATTCAAGTCAAATACTGAGTTTGAGCTTGAGAAATTTGAAGTAAATATTTGAACAGGATAATGGGCGAGTCAGGTTTTAAAATTATAATTAAGTCCTAATTTGGATGGACCAACTAATTCAATTATTTAGACATTGCAGAAGCTAAAAATTCAAACATGGAGTATGAATTGAGATAATGAAGGATTCCTGAATCCAGAGACTTTTTTCCAGAATGGAACTACAAATGCTAGTGTTAATGAAACATGCTTGTGCCCCATTCCAAAGAAAATTGATACAAATAAATCAGAAAGACTTCAGACCATCAGCTGATCTAAAGGGCTTTGGAAAGATATTTGCCTTCTTAGACCTTACCTTTGATCTGCACTAGAAGTATCAAGGTGGAAACGGCCAGGCCATAATACTCTTTTTAGGAAAATAGAATGGTTGGTAATATCTTCTCTGGCAATAATCTGAAGTATTGCTTTAGACCTTTGACCTTTGTTAAAAAGAAATACTCTTTTTCAATCTCTGTTTCCTTGGATAAATGAAAACAGTGGCCTTTTTTTTTGGAGTTCTGAAGGTTGGAACCTATCTTCTAGGAGAAATAAAAAAAGAGGAAAATTTCCAAGACTGGCTTTCGTAAGGGGCAACATAGAAAGTCTCTACCTTGCTGGTATGTTGACTCTTGGAATTGGTCTCTTGAATCCCCAGGGCATTTCAGTCGCAAATCTTTCTTCGAAGATCTTAATTCCTCCATAAAGCTCCTGACCACCAATTATGCTCCATTATTTGAAGAATAGCTACTCTAAAAAGGTGAAAGTTCACATTTAGGAAATTTGCTCAACAGTGTTTCGGAACATGTTTTCCTATGACCAAGCAACAAAAAATTTTAGAACGTATTTTCCTCTTTTGGGTGGTTTTATGCTTTTGATTTCAAGGAGACCAATATCTCTTCTCTCTTTTCCTTAATCCATTCAAAGACCAAACCAAATGTAATAAATATATATATAGCTTTTTAATATCCATTAGTGTCTAGGTCAGTTTGCATACACCTTGACTATTTTCATGGGATAACTACTTAATCCTACTACATTTGGTTATAAAAAAAAATTCATAGAATATTATATCCTAAATAGGTGGCGACCATGACTTGAACTTATTTCCTCTAAAGTTTCTTTCTTTTTACATTGGTCCTTATTGACCACCGGGCCATCTCACAGTGATTGAGATTTTTTTCTGTATTTTCGGAATATGAGTGAGTGACTTGTTAGAATCGGTCATCTTTTTTATCCCGTATGAACAATCTCCTCTTTTGTTACAACTTCTTGGAGCGGGCTTAGTAAAGCCCTTTGTAGTTAGTGATATTTTGGCTAATTGGAGGGCTTGGCTTTCCTTCCCTTCCTTTTGTATATTCCATTGATAAAAGTGAAAAATATCACAATAGAAGATTATTGCAATTTCACTTTACAAGAAAAACACTACATTACTAAATTACAAAGTAAATTATTGAGACCATCAATCTCAATTCTCAACAGTGCAACACGATCTCATCAATCTTTCAAATAAATAAAAAAACTGATCTTATCAAGCCATTCTTACATGACATGTATAGAGTTGTGAATAAGTTTTCTATGATCTGGAAACTTGCATATCAATACTATAGCTCTTACATTTGGTTAAAAGCTTTACAAAGTAAAAGTGATTGAGTAAATAAATATCATGAATCTACATAACTATGCTATGACGTGACTCGCTAGTTTAGGGAGGCTTAATACATCTCAATGCCAAGGGAATATCATACTGATACCTTCGCATGAATATCTTAAGTTAACTTAGGCTTAGGGATGCATGACGCACAAATTGTGCACTTATAATAATTGACACTATTTACACAAGGTCAACACAGCTTATTATGCACAACACATCTTATAAAATTTGGGATGATACAATATTTAGTTTTAAAAAAAATAAGGTTTCAAGAGATTTTATCTTTTTTATTCTCTAATTGGAAAGTCTTCATCTAATTCACCTTTGGTGATTGGAGTTTTCTCCTTTATTTCATTCATCGATGAAATTGTTTCTTAAGTAAAAAAAAAAAGAGATTTTATTCCGATGATAAATATTTCCATAACATAATTGACTAGATCACCCTGGAATGAAGGAAGAAGGAAAGTCGGTAAAGGGAAAGACAGTGGGGTGGGGAATGGGGGATTGATTAGGGAGAGAAAATACAGAGGGGTGAATGCTCAATACCTTTCTTTCTCTGGACTAAAGAGCTAATTGAAAAATATCAATGCTCTCAAAAACCAATACTTTCGTCCATTAAACAACCATAACTCCCCTACTTAGAGATGGCTGGTGCCAACCCATAGGATTTGAATATCTCAATACCATGAAAACCCTGAACAAAGTCTAGGACATAATAGAAAAACATCAGAAATTAGAACTTGCTCAAATTGCCAACATAAAAGAGCATGACTAGTTATCAACCAATAATAGTCTTTTTCCATGTTAAGCATCACATCACATAATTTTTACAGTATCAATGCAGTCATGTTAATTCAACTTTTCATCCTTCACAACCAATTTTGGAACAAATAGAAAACTCGGTAAACAGGTTCTAACCTTTTTGTATGAAGAAAACAATCAAAACTAAATGATGGAAGGAAAAAAAAAGCAAGAAAAAACCAATATATACCTCATTCTCAGAGACCTTTTCTAAAACGCCATCTATGCCACTAAAGCTAATCCTGATCATGGTAAAGGATGTGATAACACATGACAGTACAATCACACCTTCCAACCAAGTAATTGGGCAGTCTAAAACCTGAAGGTTTTTTCAGCAATTTGATACTAATTTGTAAATGGATAGGGTAACCAAACAGGGTGTGATAACACATGACCGTACAATCACACCTTTCTAACCAAGTAATAGGGCAGTCTAAAACCTGAAGGATTTTTCAGCAATTTGATACAAATTTGTTAAGTGGATAGGGTAACCAAACAACTCCTGGGCTACACCACAGGTAGGCAGATCCATATGACAACTTGGTTATATCTGATGAAGAAAATATGATGTAATAGTCTATCATTGTATACGGCCAATGAAGGACAGACTAATAACATTTAGCATTCCAAAATATATTTAAGGAATACACAAAATGAAGATGTTTTAGATGAAATGATTCTCATATTGAGATTAGATTAGATATAAATATAAGTAAGATTCTGGTCACACTAGCTTTTAAACTCAAAGATGAACGAATAACAAGTTGCTCCTTTACATGCAAGAAACAGAGAGATCTAAGACCTTCCCCATGTTTAAACAATCATTAACAGGAACAGGTTTAGAAATCCTCAAAAGAGTGTAAAGAAACACTAACCTACCATATACCGTATAAAAACCACATACAATTATGGGGAAAAAACCATTATTGACGTACTCCTAGCACGGGTTACCTATTTGAGGCTTCGCATTGGAGATCATATGTCAAACTTCAATTCCATAATAAAGGCTTGGTTTCCATGTGATATCTTGGAGAGCACATGCAACTTCCAGAAATACTCAACTGACTTCTAGGCCGCAAAAGATGGAACTTTACTACCAAATAACTGACCAGTTCCAATAATTATTTTAAAAAATTATCTGATCAAGCAGATACACACAAAAATTAATGCCAATCAACTACCAGTACAAATTTAATATGCGATAGTTCTGGATATAGCACGATTCTAGAAGTATAAAATCCTAACGTAGCACGCCGAAAGAAAACGGAAAAGCATGGTAAAAATCAAGCTTAGAAAGCTAATAAGGCCCAAGAGCAACTCGTATTTACCAATAAGATTACTTTGGATACAAGCAACCAACTTCTTCTGGTCACTGCACTTCTTGTTGTCGGGTACCCCATCACAAGTTTCACGATTACTTGATCGAGGAATGGCTTCAGTCCCGTTCTTCTTCTTTGTGTCCAAAGGCTTACCATTACCAGTCTCGCTTACATTATGTGAACCAACGAAACTCGAATTATTGAGTACGTTCGAATCCACATTGGACGATGAGTTGTTGGGTGCAGGCGGGGGTGGTTCAGTTTGCTTCTTTCCATCAACGGGCACAGAGTTTGAGTTATTCTTAGAAGAAACCGGACTGATGAGTGGGGAAACCTAAAAGGCCAAAACGAAAAGTTCAGAAAGCAGTACATAGATATAGAATTCTTTCTTTAATTCTCCATTTTTCAAGAAAGTAGAGAATTACTGGCGACGTTCCGGTGGAGTTCTCTTTTGAAGCCGGGTCTAACAACTTTCTCGAGTCCCAAAGCGAGGCATTGGTTACCTCCGAAACAACTGCGTAACAGAAAAACAATGCCAGAAAGCAATCTCTGCGCATCGCCATTGAATTCCACTTCTCTTCGAGCAGAAACAGGATAATTGTCTAGCCTGTGGGATCGGAAATGTCAGAAACTACTCTTGCGTATTTCATTCTCCGAGAATTGAACTTTCAGTCGCACAAAGCAAAATCAAAATAAACCACAAATTCTCTCCAGCTTCGAAACAGAGCCCAGATTTGAGCAGTGTAAACAGAATTGAAATTGTTCAAAAGCTCCAAATTCCGGGATTTCTTTATATTCAGGAAGATTTTATCAAGTTGAAGGCTGCTGACGCAGATTGATGAAAAGCGGTGCAGAGGAGAGGAGAGAGAATTTCATCGATGTGGGAAGTGGGATTCGGAGACGCTGCCTTAAGATTTAAGAATCTGCTGTAATTGGAAGTTAGACTTGATCGTATTATTAGGCGATATCATGTTGGGCTTTCCGTTCTTAATCTCGTGGGCCTATTAAAAGGCTCTCGACTTCAAAATAAGGCCCAAGACAAACATTGACAGATCCATGAGCCCAAATTTTGGGCCTGCTCCTTTACTCAAAATTGGGCCGCCCGGCCTAGTAAAGTCCTTTAGTCTTCAATAAACCATCAAAGGGAGAATAAACAAGATTCCTTGCTTCCGAGCAAGCAATAAAAGAAAGGAAGTGTATGCTATTGGTCCAAATAAAGGCACACTTTAATGGCTTTAGCTTCTCCTAAGCTTCTCAGGGTACTTTGAATTGATAATGTGGTTTAAACAGTTGAGAACTTTGGGCCCTTTGGTTTCCGTTACTTTGGGTTTCTTTATTCCCACACCACACTGAGTCTCTGTCAGACGATACATGAGTTATTTTTTGATAAGGGCAAGTAGCGTAATTTATATACCATAGATCTCTTCTTTTTTTGAGCCTTCCTTCAAATAAAATCTGTTTGCTCTACAAATGATTATGAGGACATCGACACCTATCACATCGTCCACTTCTTCTCTCAAATAAAAATCTACTAGTGTCAACATGAGACTTACTAACTTTTGTTCTACTCTAGGATTTCTCCAACACACAGCTAAATTTATATTATGGCTCTGATACCCATTAATAAGGATAACGATTTTCCACATATCTCTACAATGGTATGATACTGTCCATATAAACTTTTATGATTTTACGTTTTGGTTTCCAAAAATATTTATACCAATAAAAATAATTGTATTCACTTATGAATTATAGATCCCTTCTTTTCTTAGCTGATGTGGAACTTTTATTAGCAATCATAATCATAACATTACGTTCATTGTCCATTAATTTTAAAATAGAAGTTTATATTTCTCTACTAGTTGAAATGGGTATTTTATCTAAAAAATTTGAAATTTAACTTAAAAGAATGTTAGAGCTAAAGAGGCACCACGTCTTAAAAAAGAGGAAAGAAGCAAACATTGGCATTTGGGCTTTCCAAATCAGAAAATACAGAGTATATAAGAGGTCGAAAGCACAAACATTTGGTTTGCAATAGAAGAAATGATGGCATTGGTTAGGAAATTTGGGGATGAACACAGCAACTTGTTGGACCAATATGAGAGACTGAGCTTTGAAGCGCGACTAAACCAAGCGATGCTGGTTCGGAGCCTTTCGGAGCCGAGGACCAAGAGGTCTCAACCGCTGCCGCAACTTACTGGCTCTGGCTCGGGCTCGGGCTCGGGCTCTGGCTCTGTTCGACTACCATACTTGGTAACAACAACAACTGCCCATCAGCCCAGAAATGGGCGCCGTGGATCCACCTTCAACTTCAACAAGATAATCAACAAGATACTCAAACCCATTTTGGAGAGAAAGAGAAGGGCAAAGAAGGAACTTCCAGATTTCAAAAACCCCATGTCTTGGAAAGCCCTAAGTAAATCCATGCGCCTTTGATTTTTAAAAATAACTTCTCAATCTGCCCTCCTTGCTTTCCCTACCCTACCTGATGAGGTAAATAAATGTAATGTATAGAAAGACAAGGAAGAATCTCATGTAAAATGCAGATTCATACATTTTCTTAGATGAGATGCTGCATATCAATCCTTGCTTTAAACGATTACCAACATATTAACATTCCCATAATTTATGTGCATCTGTCATTCTCTCCTGTTTTCGTCAAGGTTTAAAATGTCGATATCGATGGAAATATCGAAGTCTAAATTTCATGAAAATGTCGATGTCGATGGATATTTCTGAAAAAATTTTAAAAACAAAAAATTTAAAAAATATATTAAAATTAGAAATTAAATCTTCTACGCTCTTTAAATGAGTTAAAACACTTGTTTATAATATTATACTCACATTATGTTACATTTTATTACTATTTTCTTTAATATTTCATCAATTTTATACGATATAATGGAAATATCGATTCACCCTTGATGTCGATGTCGAACCCGTGGACATGTGAAAATATCGATGGAAATGTCGACATGTCGATGGAAATTTAATACTATGGTTTTCGTCTTCTTTTTATTATTTTGATTAAACTACAAGTTTGGTTGTTCAAATTTTATCTCTAATACCTAATAACTAACTCTCAATTCTGTATTTAATAGATTTATAAATTTTAAAAATAACTAATACGTCCCAAAACATTTAATTTGTATTTAATGGATCACTAGCTATTTGAATGTTTTACAAATTAACAGATCTATTAGATATAAAATTTAATTTTATGTCTAATAAAACTCTAAACTTTTAATGTTTTTACCTATTTGAGCGTCGAATAAGTCAAGAACTTACTAGACACAAGATTAAAATTTCATAGTCTTATTAGAGATAAAATTAAAAGGTTAAAGATCTATTCAAATTGTTTTAAAATTAATAGTCACAAATATAAAAATTTGTGATTTATTAGATACTTTTAAAAATTTAAGAATCAAATCGACACAAACCTAAAAATTCTAACTCATTAGACACTTCTTACCATTCAACAACTAAATAGACATAAATTTAAAAATTTATTAGATACTTCTTAAAGTTTATAGACTAAACTTATAATTTAACCTATTATTCTAATTCGTGGATTCCTTTGGATTTGTTTGGTCCACTAGTTATTATAATCAGTGTTATAATAACCTATAAAATACTCTACACCTCAAACATAAACTATTATAACTCCAGACTATATTACTCAACATTTTAAATAATATTATATAACTTCACAGACTATAATAACCTCGGTTATTATAACTTACTTAACACCCCAAACAACCCTTTTAAGTTATTGAACGTTCTCCTCGAAGATTTTGGGCTGTTCTAGCTATCAAAGACATGGGCTGGGCTCAAGTCACTCGAGGCCCAAACAACTTCATCTTTGACTATACACTTCCAATCTCCACGTTTCAGTCACAGTGATGCCTTAATCTTCTCTGCAGAATCAATCTTTCGTTCCGTCGAAATCCAGACATAAACGAATGTATGTCGCCCTTCGTCCGTCTTTCCAAGCCAATCTTCCTCTCTCTTCTACAGATTCACCTTTCGCTGCGAACCTTATTGAAGAAAATGGTAGGTTAAGCGCGAATAAACAATCCGATTCCATCGACAATGGTAGGCTTAGTTTCAGTCACAATGTTCGCTCCCCATCCTTCAAACTGGAGATTGTTGCTGACAGAATTAACTCACTGCCAGTACCGTCGGAGGAAGAGACTGAAATTTTCATCATGTCTCAGAAAGCTTGTGAGATTCGAAACATATCTGAATTCAATGACCTGTTCATGGATTTCGTCTCAGAAGATGAGTTGGATCTTGCGCTAAAATTGTTGTCCAATATATCATCTTACGGTTTGTTCCCAAATTCCAGAACTTTTTCCATCATGATAAGGTGCTATTGCAAGAAAGGAGATTTGGATAATGCGGCTAAGGTTCTAGACCAAATGCTGGGAAGGGGTCGTATCCTCCCAAATGATGAAACCATCACAGTTCTTGTGAATGCTTTCTGCAAAAGGGGTAAAACGCAGAAAGCTTTAGAAATGGTTGAGCTCGTGAGAAGGATTGGCTGGAAGCCAACCGTTCAGGCATACAATTGTTTGTTGAAAGGACTGTGTTACGTTGGGAGAGTGGAAGAGGCCTGTGAAATGGTGACTGAAATGAAGAAGGATGGCTTGGTACCTGACATTTATACGTACACGGCTCTTATGGATGGCTTGTGTAAGGTAGGCCGATCGGACGAGGCAATGGAATTGCTCGACGAAGCTGAGGAAAATGGCTTAAAACCAAATGTGGTCACTTTCAACACCCTCTTCAATGGCTACTGCAAGGAGGGTAGGCCACTGGATGGAATCCATGTGTTGAAGAAGATGAAGCAAATGAACTGTACGCCCGATCGCATTAGTTACAGTACTCTGCTACATGGGCTGATAAAATGGGGTAAAATCCGAACAGCCTTGAGGACATACAAGGAGATGATCAGCTCGGGCCACTGCGTCGAAGAAAAAATGATGAATACCTTCATAAGAGCATTATGCAGGAGATCCTGGAAAGAAAAGGACCTATTGGAAGATGCCCATCAAGTGTTTGAGGAAATGAAGAACGAATTTCAAGTTATCGATCGGAGTACGTATGGCCTGGTGATCCCTGCACTCTGTTCAGGAAACATGGTTTCTGAGGCTTTGGCAAATGTGCATCATTTGGTTGGAAAAGGGTACGCTCCAAGAGCGAGCACCATTGACGTTGTCGTTCGAGCGCTTTGTCACAGGGGAAGCGCCAATGAAGCATTGTGTGTTTTGGAACTTGTGGGAAACTGGCATGGAATCCCTTTCAGCAGAATTTCTTTTGACCTGATAATTGATGAGCTAAATCAACAAGGAATGTGGTTTAATGCTCGTAACGTTTATGGTTTGGCTTTGAAACGAGGCGTTAAACCCACGAAGAAGCCACAATAAGCGAACACACAGTTTAGCCAATATGTTCCTGCCACCAGAGAGCGTTCAATTAAGCCCAAATATACATATTGGGTTGAAGACTGTCGGGTGAATGAAAGTTGTTGGCATGTTACTGATGAGCCACAATAACCATTTCATTGCAAAGTTAAACTCTATGTGGCCGCAAGCAATAAGCAATTTTCTGCCCATGAGTGAATTTCTTCTGGCATAGATAGATTAAATTATAAGTTTAGTCTCTGAGGGTTGTGTCTATTTAGTCCCTAAACTTTCAAAAGTGTCAAATAGATCATGAACTTTCAATCTTGTATCTATTTAGTCCCTAAACTTTGAAACGTGTCTAATAAATCTTTAAATTTTCAATCTTGTATCCAATAGGTCTCTAAATTTTTCAATTTTGTGTCTAATAGATCCTTGACCTAGTTGGCGTTTTTTAAAATTCATAAACTTACTAGATACAAAATTGAAAGTTTAAGTTTCTATTGAACAAAAAATTCAATTTTATATATAATAGATTGATTAATTTTAAAAAATTGTGAATATGTTAGAGACCTATTAGAAGTAAGGACTAATTAAACATTTTTAAAGTTTAAGAACTTATTAGATACAAAATCTAAAGTTTAAACACCTATTTGACACTTTTTAAAGTTCAAAGACCAAATAGACTCAAAGTTCAGAAACTAAACTTGTAATTTAACCCTTTCTGATAGATACGAGTTAACTGCTTCACAAAATTTCATCCTTTTCTAATTTGGTATACTTGATATACATACTTCAGCACTAGCTAAAGAATCTAAATTTTAATAGTCAAAAGAGTACAGGGTGACAAAATCTTCGCAGCTTAATTGCTGATTTTCCACGTGCTCGATCTACAACGAAACCAAAGAATCACCAAAATAATGGCTCTTTAGAAGAGTACTAACAAAATCTTCGAACCGATGACTGTCAAGTGTGTCAAATTCATGCCCGGCTCGTGTATTGGCCAGTCCTTGTATCTATCACTATACTATCGCCTACATTTATAAACAGAGGGACATTAACAACAGCACCAGTTTCAAGAGTTGCGGGCTTCGAACCACCTGCCAATGAAATTTCATCTTCAATTAGAAGGTTGTCGATATAATTATTAAAAAAAAAAATTGTGGCTGGAGGGTGGGGGAGAGAATAGAATGGAGCACGGATGGGAAAAAAAAATCAATTCGTATGATGAAGACAAGGAAATCAATGTAGACAGCAACACAGAAACAAACCATATGATTGAGGATCAAGGAAATCAATGTTGACGACATTGTCTCTGGAAGAAGGGAAAAATTACTCTCCAATATATCATCATGTGGGTAAAGGATATCAGCATAAATGTTAACTTTTAAGGGATGTTTAGTCCCTGAATTAGGTTTATGTACCTTAAGATTAGGAAATCAAACTTATATTTAATATGTAGGTTTATTTATCCTAAATTAGGGGTTTACTAATCTCATGGACACAGACTCAAATTACATAAATACAAGTTCTGAAACGTACCTTTTACAAATTATGAACTCACAAGCTAAAAACAAACTATACAGATTCAGACGGTTATAGTTGCTTTCTAACACTACAGCATAAATTTCATAAACCTAGGTTTCTTAATTCCACTCTTGATAAACCTATGAGCCAAATCCATCCTCAATAGTTCCAGATTGATACATTACCCACTACCCAGAAAAGTACATGTTGTAGTTCTTGGTTGATGCATTATCTAAATAATTACATATTGTAGTCCTTGGTTAATACATTATCCAAAAAATAACGTGTTGACACGTCATTGTTTAGGTAATGAATCAACCATGACAAATCCATGAAATCAATCTGCAATATGAAAGTCTGGCATTCAGTTATCATAGCGCTAGGAATGAGCACCAAGATCGTCTTTTTAGTTTACAGAAATAAATGATTCGCCAGTATGGTAAATTAATTATCATATTAAATTAAATTCTTTATTTTTTGATATGTAACATGACGTATATTAATGCAATTACAAGTATAATACGATCTACATTTAAACATTGAGTATCAAAAATTATGCTTTATTACTTGATATGGTGCTCAAACTCCAATTATTGATTCAAACAATTACTATTCCTTTGTGATGTTAGTAAAATGTTCCACGATAAATGACAATTCTAAAATATCCATTAACTTTTCTAAAAATTTTAAATTTAACGACATTTTCGTCTTTGAGAATCACAAAACGTGAAATGCTAAAATGAAATGTCCTATTGTGCTTTCGGGTAATTAGCAAAATCCCCTTATCGTCCAGACATATCGGATGTTCCCAAAGGGACTCTTGTAAAGCTCCATTTAAGTGTGTTTGAAAGCAACTAAACGTAACAGCTACTCTGTCCTCCAAGTAATTTTGCTAATTAATAACCATTAATTTACTGTTTTAATATGCAATCGTTAGCAGTTACTGATATAATGGTATTTTAACAACATGGGAGATTCGAACCTGACCTCTTAGTTGAGCTATAGACTTTATGTTGGTTGAGTTATGCTCCTACTAATATAATGGTATTAAAATATTAGTTTTGTACGCTAATCTAATCCTTAGCCCATTTTGAATTCAAAGAACCTTATCTGGCTGCAAACCGTTAGCAAAGCATTAAAAAAGAGTATTGGTCCTTAAAAACTAGTAAAAGTGTGGTACCTTGTGCCGTGTCCCCTTTCAGTCCAGGATCAACGTCAACCACAGTCAATTGAATTGTGATGGGAACCTCAAAATCAATAACCTAAAAGACGGGAGAACAAAGAAACGAGAAAACACAAGAATTATTATCATCATATTTCACTTCTTGTCAACTGATGCCACACTGACACATTGTAAAAACTTGAAAGCAAAATTCATGGCATGTGACTGGTCCATCAAGAAATAGGAAAGCTGCTAAATCTTATCACATTTTTTAAGAGTCAGCCACGATGTGAACTATTTAAGAACTGCATGATGAACTCTAATTGTGCAACACAGTAAAAAAATACATGTCAAAAGCTGTCCAAGTGACCGGATTTACCTTCCCATTCCAAAACAATACGATGCAGTCCATTCCTTCTTTCAGCCACTTTGTCCTATCACCAACGTCTGCTGCATTTAGGCGTATTTCTTCATATGTATTCTGTAAAATAAGCCACTTAGACACATTGGATACAGTTGAGGACTGGCAAACTAAATTTATTCACTAACTAGCTCCACGTAGAACGAGACTATGAGAAGAGCAACCCTACATATCAAGTCATCTAAAGAGAAATTCTTTGTGAATTACGAGAAAGGTGCCAATAACAACCAAATCATCACTATATATAAATTTATATACCAGATCCATGAAAACAAACTGGGAACCGTCTTTGTAAGTGAACTGCTTGACTTCCTTGTATACATTGGCCTCATCAAGCTGGAAAGACAAATATACATGTATAATTAATAATGGACGAGGAAGAGACTCCGAGAGAAGGAACATCACACTTGTAGCACATCTTTTACGGAATCAAGGTCTTGAGAAAGCATTTGAGGGCATAATTCATTTCCAGTTGTGGTTGGTTATAGCATCCTGTTTTGATTATTACATGAGATCCAAAGTAATAATTGCAAATTATATTATATAACCAGCTAATGATGTCAATTTTACACCTGAGGAAAGTTCCTTTTTCACTTCTTCTCGCAAGCAAGTCTATGTGAGTAGCTAAACTTTCTAGCCCGGTCTATACGGTGGGAATATCAATGAAATAAAAGCTGAATCAGACATCAGAGTTCAATTTGAACAAAAGGGTTGATATCTACCAAAATCAACGGTAAATGAAGTGGATGATATTGAATCGTTTAGTAGTGATTAGAGGTTTGAAATAAATATGAGCTACAAAGTATAGCATGCACGACCAGATAGTAATTCTGCTACTCACCGAGCTTCCTGCTCGAAAAGTTTTCTCAACCGTATTTCCCGTTACATAATTGCGAATTTTGGTCCTTACAAAAGCTGCTCCTTTGCCGGGTTTAACATGAAGGAACTCTATCCAAAAAAACAAAAATTCAAGTACGGCTCACTCCGGTTTGAAAGATCGAGCAGCAAGGAATAACGATTGGGGAAGGGGAAAATTAGACTTGGGGTAGAGAAACAACCTAAAACCCGCCAAGGGGCTCCATCCACTTCAATATTGGTGCCAACTTTGATGTCGTTGCTAGTTAACGCATAAATCCCTGAAAGTGCAACAAAAATTGCAATGCTAAAGCTGCGAGAATGATACTCAATCAAACATTCAGAAATGACAAGTTGCAATGCGAGAATCGAAGGGTTTACTCGAAAATCCGGTACGCGAACTAGCCGAGGAAAACCGCCGGATTCGGAGAACAGATGGCTTTAAAGACAGCGAAAGCGAAGTCGTTGACGGTGAGCGGCGGCCGAGAAAAGCAGAAGCCAAGGAGGCATTACAGAGGAGGATGTCAGCCATGGTCTTGGAGCGTCTCGGCAACTGTAAGTGGTTTTTCTGAGCGTTCCCCCTCGAGTCTTACGCAGAATGGCAGGAAATGAGTGAGGCGTCGCGCCGAGATAAGGACTGGGAGGGCAGGATTTCACCTTTTACCGCCATTCCTTAATTGCTGTTTGCTCCGCTATGTTTAACGCCATAAAGTAAGCACTTATGTCAGAAAAATAAAATAAAATTATTTGACAGAATTACCCCACCCTTTTTCTTTTTAATTAACTCACAGTTCATAATTCATATACAAGGTAATGAAATGTTTATATTATTAATATTATAATATTAATTACCTTGACACCACCATTTAAAATATATTAGTTTCAAAAAAAACAATTTAAAATATCGATGTTGAAGCCTCGATTTTATGAAAATATTGATAAAATGTATCTATTGAATTTTTTAAAAAAAAAAACTTAAATTAACAAATAAACATTCTATACATTTTTAAATGAGTTAAAATGCACGTTAGTGACTTTTTGTTGTTCTTTTTATGTTTCGTCAATTTTTTATGATATAATAGAAATATTGGTCACCTCCTATGTCAAATACATAAAAATGTTGATATGTCGATGAAGATTTAATATCATGCCCGACACTATTATTACATTTAATTATATACTTGATTGGTTAAATTGCAATCTTCATCTCTTACTTTGGAGGGTTCCTACAATAATTTTAATCTTGTGAAAAATGTATAATTTTTAGTTTAACAATAGATAAGAGGATATTTTAATTATTTTACCTCTTGATTAATGTCATATTTCTTAACCAATTATGTTCATGTTTGGTTAAATGTCGTGTTAAATAGATATTTGAATTGTAGTCATTTCAAAACATAACTCAATGGATTAGATCTCAAATTTTTGTTGATCAAAATAACATTACGTTAAATGTCATGCATTTTGAACCAATATTTGTTATTATCTTATTCCTTGTCAACGTGTGAGTATACTTCAATAGATAAAACATGTACTAGTTATTATTCTCTCGAAAATTGAATATTCGATTGCCACGTTTGTTAAACTATCACACACGTAGAGCATGTATTTTGCTAAGTGTTGTGACTTGTGAATTTCTTGTCAATATTTGATATTATCATTCTTTTACTCTATGGAATGCCTTGAGCTAACGTTCTTATAATTTATTTTCGTCTCTATATTCTCACTAGTCAAACAAGTTGATATTTTACTCACCCTTGTTTGAATTGTTTCAAGTTTGAACCTATTTTATTTTTTACAATACTTCAACTTCACCGTAAACTTTTGTTACTATTCCATAATCTCCAAGTTTTCTTAATGTTGTCACTCACAGTTAAATCTGGTTACATTTGTCTCATCATCCGTAAAAGTGAAGATCACACCCACCTGATAGAGATTAAACTATTAGCAATTGTGGGTTTTCAATATTCCACCTCATATCTTACATTCAAGTTGTCCCGATCTACCTAAATTATTATAATCGTACAACATTATCATCTTACTACTTAATCTCGATGTATTGTTGAAAAAATGCAATAAAGTTTAAATAGAACGATACAAACAAAACATTGTCGTATGATGTACATGTTATCCTAAAAAAAAAACAAATAAATAAATAGAAAGAAAGACTACTATCTCGAAGAGAAAAACAATATTTTTGTCCAATGTATTATTCTTTATTTGGAGCTCTAGTAAAATTTTCAAATAAAGCACCAAATAAAGAAGAGAATGTTGTATGATCAAATTCAAATATATGGTTATAAAGTGGAGATATAAATTTCTACACCCCATTTTAATTTCGATTCACACCCTACCAAATAAATAAAATTTTGCATAATGCACAATCAGAAAATCCCATTACATAGACCCGTTTGATAACCATTTTATTTTTCGTTTTTAGTTATTGAAAGTTAAGCTTACTTTCACATAATTTCTTTACAATGGGTATCATCTCCCTTGAGTAAGCATTTGAACTCTTAGCCAAATTTTAAAACACAAAATCAAGTTTTTTAAAGCTACTTTTTTTTAGTTTCAAAAGGTTGTTTGGTTTTTTTAAACTTAGGTACAAAGTAGTTAAAATTACATACAAACTCATTGCTAGAAGTAGTATTTTTAAGTTTAAATTTTAAAAAGAAAAAACAAAAATAAAATGATTATCAAACGGGTCATAATTTTGTGTGTTTGTACGGTTTGTTTTCAAATTCACATGTTAGAAATATTTTCTATGATCTTATTCAAATAGTCATTTTCAAGGTGGTATAAAAACCAATAAATATATTCAATTATATCATCATAGGACATGATTAGACATTTGTTTTGAAGATCTTAAAAATCAATGGATAGAAAGTCAAATAAGAACATTATTTTAAAGAGGGACACCTAAGCCAAGTCAAGCCAGGAAAGAGAGATAAGAATAAAAACAAGTTAATCTTGATTATCACGATACTGAGTTTTTTTTTTTTCAAGAAGACCGAGTCTGCGCTAAAAAATGAAAATTGGAAAAAAAAAAAAAAGATACGATATTGATTTGTTAAATCATTAGTTTTCCTAAACAATACTAATTAGCAACCGTGTCGTGGCCATCACCAAGTTTTGTGCAATAATTGTTGTTCATGTCCACTCTCCCTTTCACTTAATTAATTAACATTATAATTCAATAATCTATAGTTTCTCGTATTTTTCTTGTGCATTTCTGTTTATTCCCGTGTACCCATAACCACTGCGAGTTCCGTACAAAAAAAAAAAGAAAAGATAAATTACAACTTTTTTTTTACAAATTTTGAAGTTGATATCTATTTGATTTTAAACTCTTAAAAGTATTGAATTCTATAGATGTCTACGAGACAGAAAGAGTCAGACAATAGTTTCTATGTCCTTGCCCTCATTTCATTTTTCGTCAAAGTTATTCATTTAATTTGATGGAGAATGGGATCGAGATTAATTGTGTACGAAAAATTGTTATCGAGTTATGATTTTTATTTTGATTAAATAAGATCTCGTTTGATAACCCTTTGGTTTTTTGTTTTTAAAAATTATGTTTGTTTTTCTACCATTGGTTGAAGTAGTATTTTTAGGCTTAATTTTTAAAAACCAAAAATAAAAATCAAATGACTATCAAACGAAACTTAAAATATATATTTTAAATTCATATTTAAATAGTTAATTTTTAATGAAAATTATATATTTCAAGACTTTCTTAAATATAATTTTCTTAGAAAAAAAAAAAGAAATTTCTTCAAATTTATAGTTTATTATATCATGTGTATAAACATAAACATTGAAAAAAAATAAAATTGAACATATTCTCCATCCTCATTTACATTTAGCGATGCGTCGAAGAAATCCAAAATAAGTTGTTGCGTTGCGCCATGGATTACCATTATCTTGAAAGCAAGTTCGACACGACCTCGATGTGAATCATGTTTTTGTCGGTTGCTCCCTAAGGTTAACATAACACTCACCTCAACTATGTACTCGTTAGAGAAAGATTATAATCCAAATGAAATTTTGCTCAAAATTGAAGGAATGTGAACAAAGGGAAGTTGAAGAAGATTATATGCAAATTGAATCGAGATCTGTATTTTAATACAATGAAGAAACGTTTCGGAAGAAAAAGTTCTCTCAAATAAAAAAAAATAAGCAAACAATAACGATAAATTTATTCTAAAATGATACCAAAATTGAATTGTAAAATTGGATAGAAAGATAATAATAATAAAAAAAAAGTCCTACTTTACGCTTAAGCACAGTTGTGCGTGGGAGAGATTTTACTACCAACTATATCTGCATCTTATTGTAAGATGCTCTAGTATATAAATCCACTCCCCAATTTAAAAATCTTTTCATTTGAGACAACAACATACTGTGGTAAAAATTTATAATGGACCAAATGTACTCATTCCCTACATTTAGCTAAGAGATAAAAAAAAATTTCCACTTCCTCTCATTTTGTCCACATGTGCAAAAGATACATTGCGATTGTTGGGAGTGCAACTAAAGTCTCACATTAGTTAAATAAAAAAAGAACACGAGTGAGAGTACTATATTTTAGGTGAAACAAAAAGAAAGTACGAGGATAATTTTAAGGATCCTACGTTAGAAAAATAGGGAAAAAGTTCACAATATATGAGTTAGTCCTTTCATGACCGATTTTCCTCATCAATTTTTTTAAAAAAATAAATATATTATAATAATAATAATAAAAACAGTAAAAGAAATAAAAACTGTGAATATTTTTGCGTATGGATGATCACCCCTAATCCACTGGCACGGGTTGGTGTCAGCCTCGGAGTGTGATTGTCAATTTTGTGAACTGTGATTTTATGATAGTTGGCCTCTCCCTTTCAGCGCGGTTGGTATCCTCCCAACTCCGCCGCTGGAATCATCGCCTACGTCATCACCAATCAAATCAACGGCCCTCATTCATTTCAGTGCCTCCAATTCCCGCTGGACCATTTTGGGGGCCTCGTTTAATGCGGGCACGAGCGTAGTAAAGTCTTAAAAAGGAGGGTATTTCGGTCATTTCGTCCTTCCGAAGCGTAGTGCATGCGAAATATGTGCGACTGAATTAAAAATCGTAGTGGCGCATTATACGGAGCTGTCTTTTTGGCGCAGTATTGTCATTTAGATAATTCATTTTCCGAGGTATTTAATTTTTATCCAACCACTCGCCCTTGTCGTGTCGAGCGTGTCCCTTATTTGGTTGGAGCTGAGGGAAATTTCCGTCATTTCACTCTAATCACGCTGATCGTTCAATGATGATACAAACGGCTAGCTCCCCTTTTGTTTTTTCTTTTTAATTTAAAAAATAATAATTACAGCGTCATGTCAAAATGTCAATTGCCTTAGCCTGAAGGCTTTATGTTAATTTTTAGGTTAATTTATCACAAATACTATTCAATTATGGGATTGAGATTGGTTTCACTTATATTCTAAATTTGAAAAGTTTTTGTTTCTAACTCTTGAATTTTGAAGTTTGTTTCAAAGTAGCACTGGGAGGTTTTTTTGTTCTTGTCAAATTTATGGATGGAAAATGATGTATTTGCATTTGAATTGTTACTTACATGAATGTATTTAGGAATTTTGCACTGAAGACTTATTTCCATGTGTCATATATTGTGATTTGACACGTGATTTAAAATTAATAACACGTGACTATTTATGTACATTTTGTCCAAATTATTGTAAGAGCATAGTACTCTCACTATTGTTCTAGTTCTCACTCTCACTCATGACAACAATGAATTGTTGAAATTCGAGACAAAAAAAAAAGAAAAAAATTGCTCTCTAGTTCTCGCTCTCGTTGGCACGCTCTAACTCTACCTCTTATTTAACTTAATTTTTTATTGTATTTTTTTTCCTCTAGATTTTCAACCACTCATTTTATGAGCGAGAGCTAGAGCGATAATGTTTACACGTACGAGAGTGTGAACAAACGATTGTCTTATATCATCCTCATGGGTAATTTTGTGCGCATTATCACGTCATAATGAGTCATATTCTAAATTTGATTGAATTATGAGGTTGGTTTCAATTATATTCTAAATTTGAAAATTTTTGTTTCAACTCTTGAATTTTGAAATTTGTTTCAAAATAGCATTTGGAGGTTTTTTTTTCTTCTTGTCAAATTTATAGATGGAAAATAATGTATTTGTATTTGAATGGTTGTTTATGTGAATGTGTTTAGGAAATTTGCACAAAATTCTAATTTCCATGTGTCTTATATTGCGATTTGACTATGATTTAAAACTAATAACACATGACTATTTCTGTACTCTACATCTCGTACAAGTTACTGTAAGGGTGTAGTACCCTTACTCTTGCTCTAGTTCTCTAATTATTGTTTTTGCTATCACTCATGATAGTCGAATGGTCGAAATTATGGAAAAAGGGCATAAAAATTTGCTATATAGTTCTCGCTCTCGCTCAGTCTAATTATTCTTTGACTTATTTTTTTCTTGTCTCTTTTTTCCTATAGATTTTCAACCACTCATTTATGAGCGAGCAAGAGAGCTAGAACAATAATGTTTACACGTATGAGAGTGTGAACAAACGGTTGTCTTATACTGCCCTCATGGGTAATTTTGCACCCATTAACACGTCAGAATGAGTCATATTTTATTTGTTTAGAACGCAGGTCAAGAGTTAGTAAAATGGGTGAAAATGAGTTATCTATACAAAATTCTAATATATTTAAACATATATGTCGAAAAAAAAAATCAAAACACAAGCAAATATCTCATTTTTCATTTATAAATCTAATCGAAGAGGCTTTTGAACTCGTTTAAAACAAGCTTAGGTTGAAAATTTTTCATCTATAAATCTAACTGAAGAGGCCATTGAAAGCTCGTTTAAAACCAGCTTCAAAGTTACAAGTTGAAGTTTTAAAAAATTTGGGGCATAATTGAAATGAAGTTGAGAGTTTTATTATTATTATTATTATTTAACCTAATTTTTATGAGCTATTATCTCCGTATTGTACTTTAAATTTTTTTGAAGTATATTAATATTAAAAAGAATAATAACAATAATTAAATAAAATAAAGGGTAAGTGGGGATGGCCGTGTCTTGAAGCATCATCGTGCATCAGTGCATGCATTTTGTGCCTCCAACTTCTCCTTCTCTTCCTCCTCTCTCTCAATCTCACTTTATTCCTCGGTTGCTTTACGAGCACACGTCTTCTCCGTTCAAACCTTCCGATTCCGATCAGAGATCCACTTCTAAGGTACACCGGAATCTTACTCTCCATGATTATCCCTTCCTCTCTCTCTATCTTCAAAGCTTCAGTCCTGCTCTATTTCATCTGAATGTTCATAATCCAAGGGAAATTTTGCGCACCTATGCTTTTGATGGTAGCCGACGACTTTAGCAATTTTAGTTGCTGTTTAAGAGAGAGAACTAGCTATTTTCTTAGCTCTGCTTCCCATATGCTTGTTTGTATGACGTCGTTTGCTCGACTAATTTTGACTGTGGATTGCTCGGCTGCTGGAGTTTATCTAATTTAATTAGGGCTTTTGTTTCCGTGTCATGGATTTTGGTCCTTTGAAATTTTCAGAATTGAGATATAGGAATGGCTTCGAGGACTTGCATGAATGTGTCGTGTGGAGCATCCTCTTCAACCGAGTGGAGGAAAGGTTGGGCTCTGCGATCTGGCGATTTTGCTACTCTTTGCGATAAGTGCGGGTAATTTTACGGGTGCATTATCTATTTAAATTTCGTAGAAAGCAATGGAAGTTCTGTTGAGGTTTCTGCGCTTGGCTGGATTTTATATTCACTATATATGTGCTATCTCTCCCTTTTTTGCTTTTCGCCCGAGGAAAATAGGATATAAGTTTTCGAAGATTTAAAGTTTAGTTGTGTGGATATATATACATTGTTTTTTTCCCCATCAGGTGCATTTCCTTTTTGCACTGTCATTATGGTATCTAGAATTAAGTAAATTGAGTGCATAAGTTTTATCATCTTATTTCTGTCAAAAGTATGTATTTCTTATTGAATTTGAGATCCCAAAAAATGTCACATTAATGAACTGCTAATAGGTCTGCTTACGAGCAGTCAATTTTCTGCAATGTGTTTCACTTGAAAGACTCTGGTTGGAGGGAGTGCACCTCATGTGGCAAGGTAATCTGATTTGGAATAATCAATCCCTTTTATTTTCAATGCTTTCTCTTTCTTATATGCCTAGATTTTTATCAAAGGATGTTTCATCGCAGCATCTTCATTGCGGATGCATTGCTTCCAAGTTTCTGATGGAGCTACATGACAGTGGGGGGGTGAACTGTATAAGCTGTGCAAAAAATTTTGGACTTCACATCGTAAGATCGCACACCTGTATAACTCACTGATTCATGTTGCAACTTGCTAGTAATTGCGCATAGCGCAATCTTTTAATATCCCACAAATGCTTAATATTTTGACTTTGAACTTATGCTTTGTGGCGTATTCTCTCATGCTCTGATCAGGATCCTTCACTTAAACTGGTTTACATCATATATTTAGCATCTTAAGTATTTCACTTGAAGGTGTTCCAGCTTGGTACAGTGATACTTTTTTCTGTTCCATCTTCCATGGTTTAGATCTAGCAATTGATATTTATACATAAATTGGAATCTTTTTGTTTTATTTAAATGAACTTGCTATTTGAGTTTTTGGATTATGTAATGGATGCACAAAGATCATAAAATTCTCTTATCCTTTCAACAATCATTCTCTCTTACCAAATGATATGTGATGCATTGCATAGTTGTGCTTATGAGATAAATTTTACAGACTGGTACTGGCGAAAAGCTGAATGGGCTTGGCACAACACAAGTTCAAAATTCTGGTGATCTACAATCATTTTTAGTGGAGGATGGTAATAGTGATAGAATAAGGCTCATCCAGCCGGGAAGTAAGGCAGGGGGAAATGAGCTTAGGGAATCACTCCTATTGCAAAGTAATAACAAAAATGGTTCCTTAGTTCAAATGAAACATGAAGAAAATTTTCCTCCGGTGAAAGATGTTGGGTATGTCTGTTCCTTGGAATTCAATCAGGTGACAACGAATGGGTTGAATGAAACTGGCAAACAGGAAATCTGCAAAGCAGACAATGGAACAAAGTTTACTTATGATTCACTTGCTTTCGGTTGTGGTAACTCAAATCCTCTTCCTGGTGTTTCTATTGATGAAAAAGAGGATAGCAAGTCATCCTCTCCTTTGCTTCTAGGTTCTAGATCTCGTCATCTTATTCCGAAGCCCGCACGTGCATTATTTAATGTAGGCTTAGAGCCAAATGCTAGCATGGTTTCACAAGTGCGTGTAGCAAGGCCACCTGCTGAAGGGAGGGGGCGGAATCAGTTGCTTCCTCGTTATTGGCCCAGGATTACTGACCAAGAACTGCAGCAGATATCTGGAGCGTATCCATCCCTTTCGTTTTAATTGTTCTATTACTTTCTTGCAGCATATTTGCATGTTTTCAGCGTTTATCATTTTCCTGGTTTATAAAAGTTCAAATGCTACTTCTTAACTGTCCGATCTTAAGTTCAAATTCCACTGTTGTGCCATTGTTTGAAAAGATGCTCAGTGCCAGTGATGCTGGTCGGATAGGCCGATTGGTTGTCCCAAAAGCCTGTGCTGAAGTAAGATTTGCACCATGATTTGGCCTAGTTTTGCAATGATGTTTTATGTTTACTGTAGTGGATACCTAATCTGTTAGGTGATCTCTGGACAACTTTGCAGGCGTATTTCCCTCCAATCTCTCAGCCAGAGGGCCTTCCTATAAGAATTCAGGATGTCAAAGGAAAAGAGTGGGTGTTTCAATTCAGGTTTTGGCCCAATAATAACAGTAGAATGTATGTTTTGGAAGGTGTAACTCCCTGCATACAGTCCATGCAGCTGCAAGCTGGAGATACAGGTAAGTTTTGATGGCTGGATTATTTGAAAGCAATAATTTTGCATTATTAATGATTAAATTAGTAATTCTGTGGTTTGTTCCCACTGATTTATGAATCAGTTTTCCTCTTCCATCAACATTTGCTGATTTTGCTTGTCAGGACTATCTTATTATTATTATTATTATTATTTTTTTTGTCTTTGGCATTTCATAATATTGAATGGTTTCTTTTCATTTTTGGCACAGTGACTTTTAGTCGCATGGATCCTGAAGGAAAACTTATTATGGGATTTCGCAAAGCATCAAGTTCTTCTATAATGCAGGTAGCTGGCTGCTGCAAGTTCTTAAACGTTAAGCAATAATAAGTGTAAAGTTAAGATTTAATTATTTGATTGAACAGGATGCTCATCCAACTGCTCTTTCTACTGCTGGTGGTCATTCAAGTGAATTCTTTTCAAGTGTTTTTGAGAATCTTCCTATTTTGAGTGGCCATTCCAGCCTTCTCCAGTCCTTGAAGGGCAACATGGATCCCCAGCTCAATTTATTGCCTGGGTACTTCAATCAACCTGGTGCTGATATGAGCTGGCAAAAGGCTGAGAAGCATGATGATAAATCAAGAGAGGGCTTGCTGCTGTCTTCTATGTTGGTACCAGAGAGGAAAAGAGCTCGAAATATAGGGTCTAAAAGTAAAAGGTTGCTCGTTGATTGTCAAGATGCTCTGGAGTTGAAATTCAAATGGGAAGAGGTGCAGGATTTGCTTCGTCCACCACCAACTGTCAAACCCAGCAAGTTCATGGTTGAGGATCATGAATTTGAAGAATATGAAGTACGTAAAATACTTGTGGTTTTAATTCTTTTTTTGAGAATTATTTATTCTGGGTGTTCATCAAGAACAAAAGGTTTTTCCCCAACCTCATTTCATTGTCCAAGTCCCTATTCGCACTGCTTTGTCCCAGTTTATCTTGAGTTATTAATATCAAATCTAAGCGAAGTCCTGTGTCCAAAGAAAAAACTCATCTTGAAGTAATTGTTGCACGTTACTAATCTGACAAGCATGAACAAATTCCGTGTTTTCAAACAGGAGCCTCCAGTTTTTGGGAAGACGAGCATTTTTGTGGTCCGTTCAACTCGGTAATAGTTTATTATGTTTAATAATGTTTGGAGTTCAAGTTTTACATGTTTAAAATTGCCATTTGGTCTAGCGATTACTTTTCATTTGATAGTTAAGGACAACATTTGCACCACATATGTTCACATCACAACAACCCCCATGCATACAGCACTGAGTTGATATTTTCACCTTACCCCTCCTTTATTCCAGAATACTTCAGTTCATAGCATGTCAAGTACTTAAACCTCCTATTTATAGTACCCAAAAGATAATCCTTTCAACCGATATACCTTCTACCAGGGGACAGGAGCAATGGGCACAGTGTGACGATTGCTCTAAATGGCGAAGACTGCCAGTTGATGTACTTCTGCCCTCCAAGTGGACATGCGTGGAAAATATTTGGGATCAAAGCATGTAAGTATTTATTTTCTTTGCCTATTTTATACTTGTCCACCCAAGGAGATGCTGTTCATGGTGAGACAGCTTATACTTTAGTTTACACTTCTGAAATCATGTTATCAGGAGTTCGTGCTCTACACCTGAAGAACTGACAACAAGGGAACTGGAAAATATTCTCCGATTGAATAAGGGTATGATTGCAAGCCATTATATTTTTTCCAACACTGATGTCTCTTAGTTTCCTCTCCACTGTCTTTGTGTAGACGAGCATTCAATATGTACTAAAGAAATGACATTATACTAGTATCACAGTTTTCTATGATTTTGTATTTGTGAACAGCATGTGGTTTTATTTATCATTCTCCACATATATTAGAACTTGTAGCACTAGGATTATTAGGCCATAATCGTCACTTCAACTGCATAAGTTTACATGTGAATTTAAACCTCAGAGAGAATGCAGCTTTGCATACCTCAAGGTCTGATAGAATTCATATTAATAGAATAGCCCTTAAGCAATTATTTCACAACCCATTATATAATATAAAATAATATAAGAAATTTCAATATCAACATATAAAAAGAGAAAAAAAAAAAGAATAAAGAAAAGAATAGTATAGAATTAAATCAATTAAAGCACTTACTGGCTTTGACGGATCTCAAGGCTAAATTTTGAAGTGTGAGTTGACACATATTAGTCCTTGACATGAGTATTAGAAATTCGAGGGATGGTTGATTATATATATATATATATATGCATGGTGAACTAATTGCTTACTTTTAGGTAGCAAGACACAGAACAGGTGTTTATCTTAGTTGTCTACTCAAGATTTTTCACGTTGTTATCCCGTGTGTTCATTGCATTTACTTTCATGGCTTCCATGGATTATGTTTTGACATACACTTTGTACTGGATGCCTAATTTCCAGAATTCAAGAGACAGAGAACTTTGGCTTTCAATAGACCAATTCAGGATCATGAATCCTCCGGTCTGGATGCTCTGGCAAATGCTGCAACTTTAGGAGATAATGTCAGTGATCCAGGTACTGCATCAGTTGCAACTACAACAAAGCATCCAAGGCATCGTCCTGGGTGCTCATGCATTGTGTGCATCCAACCTCCCAGCGGAAAGGGCAAGCACAAACCTACATGTACGTGCAATGTTTGTATGACAGTTAAACGTAGATTTAAAACTCTAATGATGCGCAAGAAGAAGCGGCAGTCTGAGCGTGAAGCTGAAATTGCACAGAAGAATCAGCTTAAGTGGGGATCTAGAGATGAAACTGAGTTGGACAACACCTCTAGACATGTATCCCTGAACCTCGGTCCCTCCGAAAATGAAGCCCAGCCGCAACCGACCAATGATTCCAGGAGCCAAAGTAATTTGGTTGAAACTGGCAAGGACCAATTAGATTTAAATTGCCATCCTGACCAAGAAAATGAAGTTCAAGGGATGTCGAACCGAGTGAGCATGATGAGTCTTGTTCAAATAGCAAGCCTGCCATTGGAGACGTACTTGAAGCAGAATGGTCTTACAAGTTTATTACCAGAGCCACAGCCACAGCCACAGGTAAGTTCGGCATCACATCATGCGCCAGCGCAAGGTGCAAATGAGGTTGAAGGAGCTCTGAACGATGATGGGTGTTTTGCTTCTGCTGCTCAAGATCAGGAAAGTGAGGGAGAAGAAATTTGCGAAAAAGATCAAAGTTGAAATTCAATCGCGGCTCTTGCTCATGATTATTAAAATACTAATATGTGATGATATATAGGTTATTTAATTTCAACGTAAATAGCAAAAAAAAAAAGTAAGTTGCCTTTTCTCATGGCAAAATGTATATAACTTTCTTCTGGTTGATAGTGCTAACCAGATCTAATGTTGGTCATAGTCAGATATCAGTTTTTGCGTATTATCGAATGGAAAATCCTCATTACAAAATCCTCTCTCTAAGCTCCGCTTGATAATCATTTTGTTTTTAGCTTAATGAAGTTCATCTCTTCTAAGAAAGTATTGTTATCATTTTGTTTTTAGTTTAATGAAGTTCATCGAAATATTAGCTAAATTCTAAAAACAAAAAACAACCGAGTTATTTTGCACATTTGGAGATAAAACAAGCCAAAGGAGAAGGTAAGGAGCGAAACAGATCTCTGTAAAATAGCATTTTGCAACAGACGATGCTGACCCCAATCCCATCATAAAACCCAATTATATATACAAAACCAAAACCTTTTCTTTTACAACAACACGAGGGGTTGCATTTATCTTTTATGTATTCGTTTGAATGACGAAAAAAGTTGGAAAATAAGTATAAAAAAAAGAAAGGCAGTGCATATACACAATCAAAATCCTTCAACCCCAGTTCGTCGAAACGTCGATGAGGATGATTTTCGGCTTCCCTGTCTATCAAGCTCCTCAAGTGAGTGCGAGGAACAGGCGCGTGGGGGAAGCGTTAATGGCAGGGTTCGCCTAGATGGAGATACAGACAGCCGTGCAGCTGAAGGTGGTGAAGGTGAGAAACTCAACCTGGGCGCCGGGGTGATGATGCCATTAAGGCTCGGAGACCTTGAAATCTGTTTTCCAGCAAATGCTGCAGGTTCTTGCAAAGGAAACCGGCACGAGTACTTCACGTCTTGTATGCTGCTAAGGCATTCAACAATTGTTCTCATCGTAGGTCTCTCAGATGGATCCTTCTGAAGACATCTTTGGGCAATGTCAGCCACTATCCTAGACGCCTTAGATGGGAAACGTCCTTTTAGCTGAGGATCCATGATCAGAGACAGTCGACAATCATCAGTGAGGAAAGGCCGACTCCATTTAACTAAGTTCCGCTCTTCCTTTGGATGACGGTTATCGAGATTCCTCCTGCCAGTAAGTAGTTCCAGAAGAACAATTCCAAAACTCCAAACATTGCTCTTAGGAGTAAGCAACCCTCTCTCCAAGGTTTCCACTGATAGACTTGCACCCACCTGCATATATAACCCAAGCAGAAAGTCATTTACCCTGCCACTTATTAATCATATGATACAATATGATAAAATGAGCATAGAGCGTGGTCTAAGAGAAGAAAAAGGGCAGCACGTAACAGGTTATCTCATCATATACAAGAAGTTATAAAAATTCAACAGATTTGTGTGTGTGAAATATTAGATATCTATCATGCAGAGATATAATGGATTCACATAGAAAAAGAAGAAGAAGAAAAAAGAGACATTGCCAATCAGTTTACTAACCACTGAATTGTTGGATATCTCTGACTCGGGAATATGTCCAACACATCCATATCCAGAAAGTTTTGCACTAAAGTCTTTGTCGATCTGTATGTTGGCAGTTGAAAATTCATTGTACATTGCCTGTAGATACAAAATCCAATCCAAATAAGAAATTGGCCAAGTGAAGCAAATCTCATATGAAGTGTATTAATAAGACAGAAAGTTCGGTCACCTGGAAAGGTCCTTCTTCGTGCAAGAAAGTCAGACCTTGGGCAGCACATAATGCAATTTTCATTCTTGAATTCCAGTCGATGAGGGGTCCATCAGACCTCGAATATAGAAGCCTGTCCAAGCTTCCATGAAATAGCCTTTCATACACCAACATCCTCTGTTCAGAGCCGTCACGTGCATGGAAGCCAAGTAGTTTACAAAGGTTAGGATGTTGTAAAGAGGCCAGTGTGTTCACTTCATTGACAAATTCCCTCAATCCCTGGGTAAGCATAGTCAGTTAGTCCAGGTTTGATCTGGAACTACTAGTTTCAAATGCTTGCAGAGGTTAAATTAAACATTTCAACAGCTCATTCTTTCTACACAAGTGATATAGCTCGGAAGGTTAAAATTAAACTGAGCTTGTGAAGTTAGGACCCTAGAGTCTCAGTTCATGTACAAGAGGTCAATTTATATGAAGAAAACCATGAATTTCTGGAGCTTAAATGTGTTCAATTGTTCCTTTGTAGAGGGCAAAACATAATAACAGCTATCCGTAAAATAGGTACCAAATAAAACCAATATTAGCTGCTTATTCATAACAAAAAAAAAGAAGAAGAAATTTAAGTCACCCCAATATAATAAGGGATTCCAAAAAAAGATAAAAGAAAAGAAGAAATGTACGTCAAAATGGAAAAACATTCATTGGATCTGGAGCACCGAGTAGGGTTTAAGAAAGCAGACAATATAGAAATCGAACCAGAAAAAGAACAGAGTTTCCAGATAAATTGAAATCTTCGCAACCAATTTGAACAAACTTTTATGCAAATAATTTATCTATCATCCGATGTGAAGAGCAACCTAACTGATAATATCCAGTTCATCCAAATAAAGTAGCTAATTGTAGTACCTGATTTGATGAATAAAGACGAGTAACAGTAGCCTCAAACTTTCTTAAGAGAGAAGAATCATCTCCAAAAGAAGCCTTATATATAAAAGATGAGAGACCTTCTGACACGCAACGATCAGAAGAAAAATTATGGCAAGCTGCTGATACTTCTTCAAATGAGAAGTTCCGGAGTGATCCCTTAGGAGGCAGTGGCAAGGGTCCCGACGAATATAAAGGTCCACTGGAAGTCACTGATTTAAAGCTTCCTGAAATTTTCAAAGAAGCAGTAGCCTGAGGTGAAGGAAGGGGAAGTGGTTGTGGACCTGAGGACTTTTGTTCCTTATTCAATCCAGCATAAAGCTTTGATTCATCATGTCCATCGTAATCCATTGCTGCAAGAGCATCCTGTTCGGCCGCATCGAGAGACGAAGGGGCAGATAATGCCCTTGCTCTATTGCTGGATACTTTATTAACAGGTTGAATAGGTTTTACTCTGGTTCTAAAACTTGGTGGTGCAGACTGCAAGGATCTAGTTTCTTGTTGGGGCTCAGGGAGCATAGTTGGCAAATGCTCCTCCTTCGGATTAACAGGTTTAACGTACACAGGCTGATCGACCCTTTTCTTTTTAGTCTTCCAAACAGCGAAACAGGGCATCTTTTTTCAAAGCCTCTAGAGGAATGGTAGGCTTCTTGTATTTAATCTGCAGAAGGAAAGCCCAGATGCACTTGTAAAAACCTGAAGAAGGTGACATCTTCAGAAGACTAATCCAACAGAGAGGAATTAATACCGCCAAAATTCTCAAATTGCCTAAACATTCGCCAGCAGAACTCTAAACGCACATAACAAAACATGCACATTGAGCACTTCTTCTATGGCAATATTCACAGTGGAAATGATCCACGAATCTATTACAATAATCAAGGAAGTGGATGCAAAGAACACATGAAATTCTTTAATGAACTGCAATCCATCAAAAAAACATAACCATTCAATTCCTTTTAATGTTAAAAAAAAGGGCATCAGTGGCACTCCCAGAAAACAGAAAAAAATCATTAAATTGACTCCCCTTTCCTCTTGCAGAAGGCAACTCAGATCCACAAGAATACGTTCACTTTCAAGTAAATTGTTTAAACCACAATCTATAAAATAAATAAATTCGTAAGCTCGCAAAGGATTTGACGGGACGAAGTACCCCATACTGATTACTAATAATAGTCAAAAACAAAGAGCCGCTACATACCAGAGAAAATCAAGATACAAGGAAATAGCGAGAATTAAAACCCTACCATACCATAAATCATCAATTCAAGGCAGCAGCACATACACAAAGGGAAGGCTGGAATCAATGAATTCGCAGTCGAGAAATTGTCGAGAAAAAAGAAAAAAAAAACGGGAAGAAGAAAAACAAACCTGGAAATGATTGAGTCATGCAATTGAGAGTGAGGAAGAGGACGAAAAATGGGTGAAAGAAGTCAAATTAAGAAGGGAAGAAGTGAAATCGATCGATCTTTGAGATGAAAAAACCCAGAAAAATACGAAAGAAAGGAAT